>CM064901.1:17217453-17817453 GCA_030347415.2 Decapterus maruadsi
TTATTCCCTAAAGAATGTCTCAAGGAATATACGAATCCCAGCGGTATGTAAGGGCCACTAACAGCAAACACATTTTTCACGCTGAATGACTGATGTTTAATGTACAAAAGAAATCTTTATGTCAAAAAGACATGACTACATTACAGTAACTGGCAGCCTGGCTACATGATCAGAGGCTGTATGGTATGCGTCATGACAATTAGCAGCAGCATTACCGCACTATGTGGCCTTATATAAACATGTCAGGGTAATGGTGGCTGACAGCAACTTGATGAAGTCTGCTAGTGAAGATGCTCACCAGCAGCATAATAAACGACACCAGGTCAAACCCAATCACTGGTTGGGAGAGGAGACCACTTTGACATATTTAGTTTACATTAACATTCCTTTACATTTCCACAGGAAGACACTCTGTGGGTTTACAGAGGACTACTGTTTTTCTACTTTTTGGCTTTTGGGGGCTACCATTTTGTTTACATGCTGTTTCATGCTCAATTGAGACCTATATAATAGACACATATTTTAATATAGTAGTAATAAACAAACAAACAAACAAACACACAAACTACTTGGCCTGACTCTGTACTGCTTTGCCCTTCATCACCTCCTAGCAGGTGTTTATTCCTGACTTAACAGCACATCCAGACCAGGCCTAACTGCTGCAGACTCCCTCCATGTACCTGCACATAATTAGGCCCATTTCGGGGACTCGGCTCTGCCTCTCTCGGACAGCCAGGCGGTGTGTGCGTGTGTGTGTGTGTGTGTGTCTGTGAGGCCTCTGCTATCTATCTCAGTAAAGCGGGGACTGCTACCGCGTAAACACATTCACAGACGGTGATCATCCCGGTATCGTTAGTGTATTTACTGTCTTTACGGAGCGGGTAATGAACATGTGACAAGCACCACAACGGGCCCCGTGACGCGTCGCCTGGACACAACGAGAAAACGAGGAGCACATGATCACAAACCAGCAAAAGGTGGCTATAGGGAGACAGGGGTGGGGGGGTGGCGGGTGTAATGAGACACTGATGGGAGGGGGGGGGGGGGTAGTGGTAGTATTTACCATAAATATTACTCACATCTCTGAATTTATCCCATCTCCCAGGGATCCACTTATCATCCAAGAAATTGTCGGAGCGAGCAGAGACGTGTCCAAAGGCGACCGCGCACACACACAGCAAGGCGACGCTCAGCATCTGCGGACACACAACAACAGCACGGTTAAACACAGAGAGACAGGGAGAGGACATGGGATCAGGTTGTAGGACGCCGCAATCGCATCGCAAAACAAAGGCAGTTTAATATAAGCTGCATCACGTCAGCGATGGACGATGGATATAAAGACACGAATGTGTTTTTCCACCTACCTTGTCGCATCAGCTGCTCTCCAGACTGTATGTGCTCGCTGCCGTTTTCTGTCACTAGTAATAGCAACCCTCTCTCTCTCTCCCCCACCTCTCTCTCTCTCCGTCTGTGCGCAGCGGAAAACGGGAACGCGCATGGCACCGTGCGCGGGCCCTGCGCTGTGTTTTCATTTTTTTAACCTCTCTCTCTCTCTCTCTCTGCCTCTCTTCCTCAGTGCGGTAGGAAACGGTCCTGATGGCTCGCTGTGGGCCGTTATCAGGCCACCGCTTAAGTGTTTCCCACTGATTACCTCTTGTGAAAAAGAATCGGAGCAATCATGTGATAAAGATTAAAGGGAACTGAGATTCATAACAGGAAAAAATATAGGATGTTTCAGAAATCTTGCAAATTAGGCATGGGAAAACAAAAATAAACAAAAAGTCACCATTAACTCATTATGATAGCCTATATTAAATTAGGCTACATATATAACCCATCTACTTCACATAGGCTATATAGGGGGAAAAACCAAAGTGCTGACCCTGACCTCTTGTGTTTCCTTTATTCATGCCATGTTTCTGCTCTGTTACAACCATCACACTGGAGCCGCTCAGGCTTGTTTGTACAGTAATGACTCATGAAAGAGTTTTGCTCACATTCCTGGCAGAGGTTAGCTCAGGACTGTAAATTGATGCTACAAGATAACATGGTTTCCATCAGAAATGCACCTAAATGGCCCCACTCAGGATGATTTGTGGAGGTGGGTGGAATTGTTCCCTGTTAAGTTAGTCCTTTCTGGGACATGCAAGCCCAGAAAACATCCCTCCTACCCCTCCTCCTCCTCCTCCTCCCCCTCCTCAGTATGGTGTGTTTCAAGAGGGAAAATTTGTACTTGATTGTACTTGGCTTCAGCAGGACACCACAGGGGCTTTTGCTGCAGATTTGGCACACAGATAGACTCCAGGGAATTCTTCTTGTATGTTTGAGTGTTGCTAGCTCATTGTGGGTGTCAAATTAAAGGAATAAACAGAACAGCTTCAATGCTCTATATTGGCACTGATTCTCCAGGTCTCTGCAGCTCATCTGGAGGAAATAAACTCCTTCCTTTTAAAAGATTTCTCCCTCACATCTGTGTTTTTAACATGTCCACGGAGAGTGCTATCGAACGTGTTAGGTGAAAATCTCCAATGGACGATTAGCTACACCGTAACCGTTATGTCAAAGTCCATATCTCACAATTGAAATCATTTCCATGCTCACCAACAAGCTCCTGTATCAACGCATCCTTGCTTCTCAACTCATTTATTCAGTGGTTGAAGGTCAGAGAACAGGATTATGGGAAAATAAAAGAGCAGAAACCATGCAAACACCGAGAAGGCGAGCAAGGGCGTATTCAGATCACTAAGGCTCTTCACAGAGAAGTGTGGTGGTCAGGCAGGTCACGATGTTATTGTGCACAGTTGCTGTAGAAACCAACCTTGACCTGGGCTTCGCATCTTCATCTTCACAAAAGGCTGTAAAAAAAAAAAAAGAGGGAGTGTGTTTGTGTGTGTGGGCATGTGAAAAAGATGACAGGGTGCAGATATTTGAAAGTCAAATTAGGAGCATAAAGTATGCACCACTGAATCACAGAGACACACAAAATGAGCACCATGAGAGCTGTTGCAGCTGAGATGCTAAATGGTCAACTGTTGAGAAGCACGCACAGGCGCAGGAAGGTTGAGGTGATGTTTGATGTGTTGATGTGTGTTCACTCTAACCGGAAGTGTGTAGCATGTAAACAGGAAACTGATAGTAGAGAAGCTGCTGTGGTTGAAGGAGCAGGATCGCTTTGTTCACTCAGATCAACCCATGGTGGCCTGATCTTGGGTAAGATGAGATAGTTGTGAAAATGGTGAGGAAGTGGTCTTCTTCTTTTTTTCTTACTTTTTTTTTTTTTTTTTTTTTTACAGCTTACTGTTTTATGACATTTGTGCAAATGCAAGCGGTAAAAGAGGTGTTTTGAGTGTTTGTGTGTACGTGTGTGCATGTGTGTGTGTCTTCCAGCCCAGGGGGTTCATACATTATTCAGTCTCAGACATTAAAGATGTAGATGTGGTCAGAGACATATGCAGGAGAGACACACAGGGTACTCACACACACAGACAGAAAGACACACAGACAGACCTAGACAGACACACACACGCACGCACAACCTCTGTTGTTGCTTAATGAAAGCCTGCATGGATTTTTTTCCCTCCACTCCAGTTTAGTTTTCTGTTTTTGTTCTCCTCTAACTACATCCATGGACATCACACATTGTTGACTCGTTCGCTACACAGGCCACTGAGAGAAGGAAGGAGAGGGGAGGGAGTTGAAGAAAAGTAGGACAAAAACAACATAATGTGTGAGTGTGTGCGCCTGTATATGTAAGCGTGTGTGTGTATTCGGACAGGAGAGCATGACACGTGTCTCAAGGAGTGGAGATTTCACAGCCCAGTGACTCTGTCACTGTGCACCTGCTCACTGAGACGGTGGGAGGGAGGAACTGAAAGAAAGAGGGAGAAGAGGTGGGAGAGTTTGGGGTAAAAAGAAGTAGAAAATCCATCAAGAGAGAATTAGTGTGAGTACACCAAAGGAATTTAATCAGCATAATTGCAAAAAAAAACAAAAACAACAAACAAAGAGATCTTCCATGGAATAGAATATAGCATTTTAAAAACACCACAGTGTATTGTGGCCACTATCTACCATTCAAGCACGACATCTTCATGTGATATCAGTGAATCTCTTTCCAAAACCATGGTTAAATAATGTGCTGCTCTAACAGTCTTCATTTCTTTTTCCACAAGATTGCAGAAGCTGATGTCGGGGACTTGCCACAGTTTCATTCCACATTCAGCTACAAGAACATTAGTGAGCTGAGGCGCTAACATTGACCTGGACCAGTGATCCAAGATCACCCAAAAAGCACTCAATGGGGTTGAGATCAGAGCCCTCCCCAGCTGACATCTCAACAGCAAACTTTTCTTCATTAGATACTCATCGTCACCACAAAGATGAAAGCAATGTCATCAACCTTTTTGACATATACGTAGGAGGAAAAGTATGGATACTCCTCATAACATTTATGATGGCTGTCCCACTAAGTGTGACAGTGAGTCATCCTGCACGTGAACAAGACCCTGAAACTAACTCTGACCATCATTCATTCAATGACTGTATATAGGCTACCGCTATGTATAGTGACATGTCAATATGTAATCTGGAAGAAAGTGAATTGCAGCACTGCAGCATTGATCCAAGTGCATGAAAAACTGCTAATGGGATGAATGTCACTCAGAATGATTAAATTACAATGTTTGAAATAATCAAGCCTTATAATATTGAGTGGCATCAATTCTTTTTCTTTTTCTCCCTTTCTTCGTTTGTCTCTCTGAATAATGATGTAGACAGAAAGGTATTAGTAACAAAAGGATCAACTGAAGATAAACTCAAGTGTGACTGAAGCTGTAACTAGATTTCATGTAATGTCCATTCTTCAGCTAAATGCAACATCTGTATGGCTGTTTTGCAACAGGTCTTGTGCTAAATGGAAACAGCAGTGTTGTGTGTATGAAGATATTTCTTTAGGTTTGTAATTGTTTTGTCCAGAACTGTGTGTGTGTGCGCATGGATATATAGGTGTGTGCGAGTCAATTTAGTTTGAACTGTGTGTATGTGTTTAAAGGAGAGAGATGGAGTGAGGAGGGGAGTGGTGGGGTGAGTGTGTTATCTTGCAAAGCAGACGTTTTGAGCATAGCTGTGACTATAAGGTCAGTGTGAGTCCTGTGTTTTAGCCCCAGGATGAAACGCTAATAGCACAATAATGACAGAGAGGGAAACTGCAAACAGAAGATAAGGAAGACAGAGACAAAATGGCCATCGCTGAAAGGGTGATTACAGAGCCAGAGTGAGCATAAGAGAGGAAAAGAGACTTAAGAGAGAGAGAGAGAAAAAAAAGTTGTTAGAAGGGAGACGATAAGCTATATAATAATTGATGGATGGATGTTTTGACTTGTGGACTCCATAAATTGCATTAGAATAATATTCCAGATGGCCACCCAGCCACCAAAGAACATTATATATACAGTATATCTGTCATGGTTGTGTTTATTATGATGTCTGAAATGACAGCTATTTCTGAACACAGCAGCCCTGTTCATGTTTCATGTTCATGAAATCATGAAATCATGAGCCATCACGTTCATGAAAAGTCCCATGTTTCAAGTGCGGAGGCCTACTGTAATAGGAGGTCTTTAATCTGGGTCTGGAGCCTGAATCACACGCTACATGTTAAAGTTGGTGCATATACAGGGTGTATTTATGTGGCTCATGGAGTAAAAACACAAATAAGACAATTCCAATAGAAAGAGCGGTGAACGGCTGAATTTCACTTTGTACCTTGGAGTCACTAGAATATTATAGTAATGGCAGCAGATACTGCAGCGTTTGTGGTTGATGGTGTTTGTTTTCCCCCTTGTGGTGATTATTGCACATTACACTCCTGTTGTTCCACTGGAACAGCTCTAAGGCACAGGTATACGGTCACACACAGTGGCGACCTTATGTGCCTATAAAATGTAATGCAATCCAATCCAATACCTCAGCCATATATTCTTTATGAATACAATAATGTTCAGTTCTGAGTGACGGTGTCAAAGGGTCATTGATTTTACAAGTAGCAGAGCATAATGTGAATTTGTGACTGTTATATTACATTGTAGAAGTACAGATAATAAACTGATCATTTGGGCTCTAAATCAAGTCCATGTAAACACAATTAAGATTCTTATGTAGATATTGTATGCACCACATAATAACAAAGGAATATACTCACTCAGTCCCTCATGAGTAATTTTGAGGAAGGTTGTGTAATCAATATTGATTGATTAAGCAAATGGATACACCTATAGCCAACAGCCCTGCAATGATGTTACCAGTAGGACAATGCTGAGTTCAATATTTTGAGCAGATTATTTAGAGAGGTGTTCCTAAGAGGTTTTTGTTATCTCAGTTGTTTGAAGCCCCATAAAGGCTAGCACTGAATTTACGTAATCACAACATCACATTAACACACAACACATGAACACTACAAGACAATAATCACAAAGTCTGCATTTATTAAAAGTCCTTAAAAGTGTTTAGGAAACAAAGTAAGGTTCATGACCCCATTGCCTCCTTCTTTTCCAAATAAGCCACAAAACCGTAACCTCAACAGTCAGATTCCCATTCATTAACTCACAGAATCTCTTTGCATAATAACAGGGGCCTTGTTCCAAATTGTCACAACAATGGTGCACGAGCTTGACTTTCTGAATCTAATGAACATTCTGCATTTAATGCTCCAAACATGTTTAACAAAAGAACCAGTGTGGTTTCCGCATGGCTCAAACCTCATATGTCATAAGGTCTCTACAGCATGTTCTCTCACCAGGGACAAAGAATACTTTCCTCTTCTCATTAAATAATTTTGACAATGTGATTTATTCTTGGTAGATTAGTGTATATCTACTCAAAACTATACTGATCAATCTCTTCCAACCATATCACTGTAAAAAACTGAACCACAATTAACCTTTATAATAGGAATAAAAAGAAGAATATGTCTGAAAACATTATTCAAATTATTCCAACTTTATGGGCAACCATTTTGATGTTTAATTTTCACAGTGATGATAATTTTAAGTAAACAGTGTCAACATTTTCTGACTGCTTAGCTACCTCTATAATTAGCTTCATTAGCTCCTAAAAACTAACTATTCCATGATGTAAAACGCAATATAAACTCACCAGTCATTGCCACAGACTTTTATGTTGTCCCATTATAATCAAGAGTGTTTTCTGTGTTTTTATTGTGCTGGGTATTCACAGTATAGGCTTCTAGTTTCATTCATCCTCTGATCTTGGTAAAATATTAGAAAAGCACGCTTCAGTCCTTGAATATAATGGATTTTGTACATCCCACCCCTCTCAAGAGGATGGAGCTCTGTCGCTCACTGGGAATTCCTGGCCTTTAAAACATAATGTCTGAGTCACTAACATGAATCCTGTGAAGAATCTCAATGTGAGTGAAGACGTCTGATTTTCTGAAAAGACCCAAAATGTAGCTTCAACCTGATCCATTCATGTTTACACACCACATCCAAGGGATCAGAAACATCAGGATTCAGTCCAGCTCTTTTTTGTGTAAATTGTAGCAATCTTCTCTCAGGATTGCAGTCGCCACCCACTGGGCTCCTGGAACAAGTCATCCAGTTGCTCTATCCAGGTGGCCGCAAACTGCAAACTGCACTTGTTAAACCTGCCTAAACTCTCCCGTGTCAGATGGTCACCTATGCATGTGCGCCCTTATATGGACATGGCTGTTAGAGGATCAGTTTAGTTTTAAAAAAATTTTTTTTATATGCATGTTGTAAGTCACTTTATTCATATTTTTCCACCACCAGCTGCTTGACTGTCCTTTTGCCGTGCTGACCAGGCTCATCACTTCACACAGTCATGACTCCTGACCCTTGGCCTCCCAACGGAGAAATATCCTCCCAGAAAATCCACCCCTCAAACTCTGCCAGAGAAATTCATCTTCCATAACTTTTCACAAGAGCCTCTCTCCTCTCTATAAAATACTCTCCATAAAAATCTCCCCTCTTTCCTTTGATTTTCTATGAATTTCTTCCCAAGTTACTCTGTCTGTACTCAGTTCTCATTTTATTAGGTAAAAGAATGCACCCAAATCAAACAATACTGCAATTAACCCTCCCTTCCTGAAGTTTATGATGTTTTATTTGGATCAGTTAGAGAGGCATTGATTCAACTGTGGTGTGTGGTGCTCTTGAATCATGTGAGGAGAGGTATTATTCCTAAAATTATGTCCAACACGTAAGTCACTGAGGGCAGAGAAAATTATAGACAGACCTCCAAGCACCACAAACTGCAGCCTCCTAAATGACCATAAAGTTGAATCAACACCTTACTGAACAAAAACTATTACCTTCATAAAGGCAGCAGTTATTGCACAAGTGTGGTATTAGACTGAATTAAGTGCACTGAATATATTTTCAACTGGGTGCACATAGGCCAGGGACATGCCTGAGATAGTTGATCATGATATGAATAATTAAAAACATTATTTTCCTTCCAATTCTTGTCATCCACTTCACAGTTTCAGTGGCATTAATTTTTGTTTCAGCTTAGCAGTGCAATTCCACTTATGACTCCAGGAGAAATAAATGAAATGGAAATTTACTCACTGATATTTTAATATCTGGCAAATGTCTAAATGCCCATTGTGGAGCTTTCATGTAAGTTTTCCCTTTTAAATCAGAAATATAATATTTGGCCCCTTAGGGCATCCTGACCCTGTCAGCAAACAGATGCCTTCCAGCCACTGGTGTTTCAGGTATGGATGACTGGGGAATAAGGGATTCTTACATTTTAAAACTTGTCAAGTGTAACTTTTAATAACACCAATCTCATTGTGGCAGAACTGCAGCAACAACGGCTCAACAGTATGTTGTTTGACAAGTCTGCAATTAATCACATCACCGCAACTGAAATTCAAGTTTAACCAGAGTAGGCCTATACAAGCGCTTAAAGCATTTTAACAATCTGTGGGGTTTAATCCAAGTTTGTTTATAGAACAGGTAAATTCACATCATACTGTAAGTCTTGCCATAAAACAGGCGGAGCTTATGTCAGTCACTCTGTCACCAGAATGAGCTTGGATAAGGTGCGGTGGAAAATAAACATAACCATGTTCTTTGTTACTGGTAGTGTTTGTCAAACAAATATGGAGGATCGCAGCATGTTTATGTTTAGGACTCCAATAACACTACACAGTCCCAACTAACCCCATCAGAAAGAATGAGAGGACAACCACAAAACATAATGATGATGAATGGAGATCGATGCAGTTGCCACAACGACCATACAGAATCCAAGGTGTAAAAGACGACTTTAAATTTAGTCATCATTAAGATTTAAAAATTGTTGTGTAGGCTACTACGGTTTATGAGAAGAGCAACATTTTTTGTAAATCCTTAATCTTTTCTTTTTTTCCAACTGCAATGGAGCTCTTATTAATGAACCATGAAGCCAGAGGAGTCTTCAGGTGAAGTCAGTGTTATGTGTGTAGCCTCTATCACAACTTTGAGCTTCACAATCTGCAGGACATGTGACAGTCTACATCCTTAGACTCCTTCTAATCACCCCTCACACACCACAGCAGAAAAATGTGAATGAAGAATTCATCATCCTAAGAATTATAGAACCTGTTGATCACCTGCTGTAGGTCAATATTATCTTCTGTAACTAAGTGACATAAGTGACATTAGTGCATACAAGATAGAGTTCAGAGCTCACTTCATTGTAATTGCATACTTTGTCCACTAGGGGCCAGAATAGGGAAGCAGAGTCATCTAAAGTTTAACCCACAAATAAAACAAACAAAACAATTGAAAGATACTGGAGGCCATAAATAAACTTGTTTCTAATCTCCAAGTAATGTCCATTTGATTAACTGAGCTGTTTTGTTCTCCTTTTATAATTCTATTTTATTCTTAATAGACAAGCTCAAAGTAGTGGTATTAATTTATCTAAGATTAATGTGACCTTATGTTTTATTGTGTTTCCCTGAACAATCCAAGCGCCCTTTTCTTCCTCAACACTGTTCATGTTTTTCTCTTTCTTTTTTTCCTGCCATCTCTCTTTGTTTGCAGTCTCCTCGTCAGACTTTGCCTCTCAGCAGCTTTTGACTTCTCTCAAAATGTGCAGGTCTTAGCACCCCCAGCCTGCCCTCACCCCTCTCTCTCTTTTTTCAGACACACACCGTGACCACCACAACTCTCCACGGGAGAGTTCTGCCATGCTCTGTATATTGGGTGTCCCAGGATGATTAAGTATTGATACGGAGCTCAGGTAACACACCTGATATCTCGGGGAGGTGAGGGTGGGGGGAGGGTGGTGGTGGTGGTGGGAGGGAGTGGGGGAGGGGACGGGGTGGAGAGAAAGAGAATAGCATAGCGAAGGCAAGGGTGAGGGAGGGGAGAGAAGAGAGAGTGAAACAGAGAAAGAAATAGCGTATGGGGGCGAAGTGAGTGAGAGTGAAGCCAGGAGCCAGACAAATGGTGAGAGAGCAACAGCAGCAATACACTCTACCTGTACACACACACACACACACACACCTTTTTGGCTTGGTGGGAGTGGTACACTGAGGCTGACTAACCAGTGGTTGGTGGCACACTGTATTGCGATGACTCAGGGCATAGCTGAGGAAATGGGATGGTGAAGGCAGTGAATGTATATAGAGAGACAAGAACTGTGTGTGTAGGGCAGATGCATAAACAAATGGATGACTGTTAGAGAAGAAACATCCATTTGTCCTTAACTACACTGACATTATGGCTCCGCTGCTCTCCAACCCCCACCCGGCCCTTAATTACTTTGCATCCCCTTCAGGTTAAGTGTGCATGTGTGCATGTGTGTGTTTACCGTGTAAACAGACCTACTTTTCTGTGTGTGACAGTTAAGTCCCTGCACCAGCATAATCACAATGAACTGACTCTTTCAGCCCTTTATCTCCACCTCTTCTCTGTGTGATAAGCATCAGTCCTCTCCTGGGTGTTTGCTGGTAGGGAGTTAACCCAACCCTTTTCCCAACCTTCCCTGGAGGAGATTTACAATGGTGCAACAGCTTTTCTCTTTTTTTTCTCTCACTATACCACACGCCCAGAGCACACCTGATTGTGTTGTGTTTCTGTAAATAAATGGGTGGGTGGATGAATAAAGACTAAGCAATTTATAACACAGTCTTTGTGTTGAGCCAGAAAATACACATTGCACACTCAGGTGGTTTAATAATGTGGCTCGGCACAACGGTTTGCAGTGGATAGCTCATTATCTCAGTGATTACATATTACGCAGCCTTTTCCAGGATGGTTTAGGAAAACAGAGCGCTGAATTCCAGCACCGTTGGGAACTTTATCTTCTGCCCTGAGTCATCAATCTTTTAGAGGCGTGTGCCGCACACACACACACAAGGTGAGTGGGTGAAACTAGACAGATGGATAGATAGATAGATAGATAGATAGATAGATAGATAGATAGATAGATAGATAGATAGATAGATAGATAGATAGATAGATAGATAGATAGATAGATAGATTTGAGAATAAATAGCAATCATTTTATTGAATTTAGACTCAATTATTATCCATTATTTGATTCAGAATAGATAGATCTATTGTGGGGAAAAACTAACCAGCTAACAAAATCATTAAAAAAAAAAAGTGCTATCAACACCTGGAATATAAAGAAGCAACCTAACACATGTAGGCTATTACATTCACGTTTCAAGAATAATCCAACAGGTTTGTATGGCAGTTAGAGATGATGAGGTCAGCTCTTTTATCAACAAACCGATGACCCAAGGCTTCACTCTCTCATCCCACCTGCTGACAGTATCAACACGGATGCAGTCAACTTGAAGAGGCAAATAGGACCTGTGTGGGCCGATACTCCCCCACCCCTCATCGACTTTTATTCAACCAACCCTATGTAGGCTAGGTTTGTCCCCCCTGTCTGCCACTCCCTTCCTGTCCATCTTGAAACGCCTCTTTCAGCCACTGTGAAAGACGCTGCGACTCAAATGTTCCCTCTGCCCGTGCTCAGCACCCTGGACCTGTTTTATTTTGCAGCCGCTTTTTGTCCCCCTCAGTCCTCAACACTTTTTGTGTGTTTTCCCTCCTCAACACTTTAAATCCTCTCGGACAAAATTAGGAGTACACCACCCCTCTCTACTTCTGCTGGGCGACGTCCGAGTAACAAGGTAAGGCCAACACAAATGAGCGTCGCAACAGGTGTACCGTAAACACAACCTGTTGCAGGCGACTCTACAGCACAGGCTCAACGACTTTTTCTTTTTCTTTCTTTCTTTTTTTTTGCTCTTTTATTTTGTCGGCTTTGCATTTTCACACAGGTAGTCTAACCTGATATTTATCGAAGAACTGGTCCGTGCAGCTCGGCTGTTTTCACTGAATGCTCAGGTGAGACGGTCAAAACCCCCAGAGCCACAGGTTGCTGCGCTGCGTTCACGTGCTTTCCGAATTTGGAAAATCACTAGCGATACATTGTCATGATGTGAATTCAGAGGTTGTTTTATCCTGAATGTTATTAAGGGGATTATCTTTAGGAGGTCAGTTTAAATTACTTAGTCACGTGGTCACATTGCCTAGGCTATTTGGTTGTAAAAAAAAAAGATTGTTGAAGCATTTTTTTTAACCTGTTCTCCGGACTGTCAGCATTTGAGCACTTGAGCTAGCCTACATATTTTGGGTGTGTGTTCAGCGCCATCAAAACAAACATTGTTATAAAACATTGCCTTCATGCCAAGTTGTGCTGTCATAACACTATCCGTTGCACTTGACATGTGGAAATTGAAATCTTTAAGACTGCACGACACCTCCCGAAATCGGTATGAAACTTCACATGTCCTGTGGGTTTTAAAATATCACCTGACATCACAGCACTGTTTTTATCTACAGTAGCTACTTACACTAGGACACCTGCGCGGCCGACCACGTTACTCTACAGGCCAAAGTTGAAGAAGGTGATCCTGTTGTCTGATATGTTTTTGTGTACAGGGGTCAAGAATTCTTGCAATTAGTTGAATAGGCTATTGTGTAAGGATATTTTCCATAGCCTAATATGTTTCTTTATGTATTCTTTTATATTTTACTACTGAAACACTGTTTCCTAGCGTTTTTTTTTTATTTGCAGTTGCCTACATTATGGTTATTTAGATACCACTGACGGCTCCTGTTCTATTTGTTTGTGGGCTACAACAAGTATTTGAAGATGTGGAGGCTGATGCACACCTAAAAAATCTTGAGAAACAGGTGCGTTGGAGCATAAGATAGGAGTGAACAAAAAGAAAAAAGGGTCTCCCGCATCTGACAGTGTGCGGGAGACCCTTTTTTCCTTTTGTTCAAGTATTTGCTCATGGAAAGAAAAGAAGTCTGTCCAACCTGTTTTTGTGTGTTGATGGTTGTGCTGCAGCAGAGGGAGGATAAGAGGAAATAGTGAAGTAGGTAAGCTGACATTTTAAGAAGTAAGTCAAATGTAAGGGAGAAGGTCTGAAAGATGGAATGAATGGGGTTGAAGAATACAGTGAATTTCTGTCGGGTTTGAAGTTTTGTTGAAAACAGCAAGCGATTGAGTTAGTATGGAGGAGCAGAAGGCCTTATAGGCCCCTTTCCAGTGGCATGTCCATTAGTATTTTGTAACTGGTCCGGATGGAAAATGAAAGCAATTAATTTAGATAACATATTTAAACATTGACACTCAGTGAATGAGTAATGTAGGCCTATCCTCACTGAAATTAATTTATAGCCGGTCTAGACACCTTTCTGTCAAATGCTGATGAAGCTCGAAGAGATAAGGGCACACAGAGACCATGTTGCTATTATAAACAGCTTCTCATGTGGCTTGACATGGGAAAGTCTAGTGTTTTTTTCCTCTTTCAGTCTGTTTCACCAAAATTGAGGATACGAAGGATCTTGACTTTATCTTAGCAAAGAAGGACAGTCCTTAAGCCTCGGTAGATGTTGAACTGATGTGCCTTTTCCATATCCAAACACTGCTGCAGGCACCTTGTTGTGTGACATTAACACACAAGCCTGCAGCAGTGTTTGCTTGGATTAGAACTTTATTTTTAATGGAGTTGAATGGTATAGCACAGTTGAGGATCTCAGTAACCTGTACAGCCATTTGTAGATTGATTGCAAGTCTGTCTCTGACCTATATGCTCTTTGATCTGACAGCTATGAGCTGTACAGCTAAGTCCTTTTACTTTTACTTAGGTCTACTTACAGTATCTTATATTTCCCTTCAAATTACTTAATTTGTGTTCCAACTAAACCAACATATTTGAGATTAAGTTATCTATTTTAAAAAACGAGACAAAACAGACAACTTGGACTGACTTGTGTTTAATTAATATCAGCTCTTGGAAGTCACAACTCCCCGCTCAACAGGGTGTACTGAGCTAATGAACCCCTGCTGTTTCAGCAGCCAGGCTGCTCCTCCTGCTGTGCTAAATCAAGAAAATGTTAATCTAGATTATGGTATTAGAGAGCAATAATTACTTTATAATTACTATCTTGTGTGGTTTGAATGGGCAAAAAGTCTCTCTGCAGATGCTGTAATTGGTTTGATTTCCCATTATAAACAACAGAAAGAAGCAATGGAAGTCAATTAATTTCAGATTATAACAGAGTTATGGTCAGAGTCAGAATTACTTATGTTTTGTCTGTTCAAAGTGGTAGTTGGTTACACTGAAATTTCCCATTATGTTCTTTTCTTTCCTAGTCTCATTCATTTTGCACGATGTAATTTTCACCAAGTGTTCAATTTGCAGTCGCTGACATTTCACCAGTTGGTGTAAAATGCCAGGGAGGTAATAATCAGTATCACAATAGATAACTTGCATCACAATATGGTACAAGATACTGTGATTATATAAAATACCCAAGTTGGTGCTGCATTACTGCCACACATGTGTCAAAACTTTTACAGACTATGTTTTCCTATAGTTTGCTGGTAATAATAATCAATACATTGGGCAGTGGTGTGTACATAGCTATAGTGTCCAAATTAATTCATGAATACCAAAAAGCAGCATTATTTATCACACATTTATCAATGTTGATATATTCACAAATTTTACATGACCGAGAGAGAGTGAGATTCTTGGGTGAAAACGTAAATGCAGAGTTTTTGATAAATCACCAAAATAAACAGCTTCTGTCAGCAGGTGACTTATGATCTAAGTCTTATGCCTAATATACAGTGCTAATTAATCAGCTGTAGATGACTGGCATTTAAATATCATACAACAATGTGAATACATTGATATATCTCTTGGGTGTCACCTGCTGACCATTAGCTGCTCTACCATGTTAAAGGCTTCTCTTTACAAACTTTAGAATAGTTTTTTCTGTTGTTTTATTTTTTGTTAAATCTTGTTTTTCATCCTCTCTTCATCCCCACATCGTTTCGTATCTTTTAATTCTCTTAATCCAGATAATTTGCTCAGCTCTCCCTGTGCGCACGGTAACCAAACCCCATTGTTAGTAACTTAAGTCATGACGCATCACAGTCCTCAGTAGACAGTGGCTGGTTTCTATAGTTACCGTCAACAGTCTGGGCTGAGAAGTGTTTAAAATGATATCCTCGGCATAAGGCTGAAATTGTGGCCGCGCTGATTCCTATTCCTATCCGGGCCTATACTGTTTGTTGGGAGAACCTTCATACTGAGCAGAAGCAGGTGGTTGATATGCTACACAATCCTGTGTAGATGTTATCAGGAGATGCTCAGCAGAAACAATATGCGCCAATGCTATTTGATATAGATTGAGATGTAATGACAATGAGATTGGAGAGGGTAATCATCTGATGATAGAATATACCGGAGGGACGGCAGGAGAATATAACCACTTGGAGCATTCAGGATGACTGGTACAACAGGAATGGCCACCGGTGGGTCATATACAGACGGGGCATAACAGTCATATCTATAACCACACCCCCGTTAACATGCCACCTGAAAGGGACTAGGTCAAAGTTAATGCTAATTTTGTTGCTTATCTATAGCTTTCACAGTCCATTTTAAGGCTCAAAAGTTGCTTTACACACATTGCAATGGTTGTGTAAGACACTTCCTTACAAGACCTTTGCACATGTTCTTTGGCTTTGCATGAGATTAAGGCACGGTAATCTACATGCAGGTGCGATGTAATGTTTGAATAGCAAATGGAAGAATGGAGTGTGTGTGTGTTCTTTACAAGGAGATGTTAGGCTATGGATATTGTCCGAGTATAGGTTGAAACTTTATTCATCTGCTGCATTATATTGTTAGCATTGTGTAAAAAAAAAAAAAGTGTACAACAAGATGAAGGAGCAGTCCCTGTTTAGGCCATGGATTTGTTTGGTGCATTGATTACTTAGCTTGTTTATGTGCCAGTTCAAAACCATGATCATGCATTTACTTGTGCAACATTACATTATTTGTTTTCCTCCAAAGGTCAAAGCATTCCTTAAGGTGTAACACCCTATGGACGTAGAGTGAGAGTTAGTCATTGTTGATATATCAAAAAAGACCTGGATAATTGATGGTTCTCCGTCAGAGGTCCTGAGTGTTGATGATTAATCCAAGTACGAGGGAGAAGGAGTGTAGGCATATAGAGCACAGGCTATGACATGGTGCAATGATAATGGTTCTTTGTGTTTGTGTTTGAGAATAGAGCGGCTGGAGGTTTAGAATGACGCTGGTGCTACCCACACCATGTCAGTGACGACTGTGCACAATAAGAGGCATGAAGAGGTGGAATTGAAATACACAAAAAAGAAAGGCAAAGGTTAATTAGTGTAGGTTGAAGTTGTATTCTCTCAATAATATGTTTTTTTTCTTTCTTTTTTTTAAACCTCTTTTTCAGCCACTTTTCTTTTTTTTTAAAGTTATTTTGGGGCTTTTTCATGCCTTTATTTGATAGGACAGTTGAGAGAGACAGGAAATGGGGAAGCAAAGGGGGGGGGGGGCACGCAGGATAGGGCCGGGGCAGCCAGCAGTGAGATCTACATACAGTATAGCCTCAACACATAGGGCAGGGGCTCTACCAACTGAGCTAAACACTGCCCCTTCCTCCACTTTTCTGATCCGATGTCAGGCCCTACTGTATTTTCTCATATAATAACCACTGTTAAACGTGTAATGTATGTATGATGTAAATGATGGGGATAAGATGTCTCTCCATCTCTGGAGCAGCACTGGCAAATACTACTGATGCTTTTTGATAACTGTCCTCTGTTTTCATTTTGAAGTGCTAACCTTTCTCCTTTCTTTATGATTTCAGCCATGCTACTACCTTTTTCACTACTCGTCCTCCTCGGCCTCCTCACCTGGAGTCCCGGTGCATCATGCTCTAAAGTAATTGTGGTCCCACCCATCATGTTTGAATCACACCTCTACATCTTCAAGACTCTGGCCACGGCTCTGAAACAGGAGGGCCATGAGAGCCATTTCCTAGTTTCTGAGGGTCGTGAGGTGCCCCCGTCTCCTCACTACCACCTACAGCGCTATCCAGGGATCTTTAACAGCAGCACGGCTGACAGTTTCCTCCAGTCCAAAGTCAGCAACATCTTCTCAGGCCGTCTTACATTTCTGGAACTGTTTGACATTCTCGACCACTACTCACAGAACTGTGATGCCGTTGTTGGCAACGCTGAGGTAATGACCCGCCTCAAGGAGGCCAAGTTTGACCTGCTGCTGGTAGACCCCAATGAGATGTGTGGTTTTGTGATAGCTCACATCCTGGGTGTGCAATATGCCGTGTTTAGCACAGGCCTGTGGTACCCTGCTGAGGTCGGTGCTCCAGCCCCGCTATCTTATGTACCTGAATTCAACTCGCTGCTGACGGACCGCATGTCTCTGCTCCAGAGGATCACAAACACAGCTGTTTACCTGGTGCAACGCTTTGGAGTCCATTATATTGCATTACCCAAGTATGACCGGATTATGAAGAAACATGGAGTCAAGCCTCAAGTGGCCATGGCTGACTTGGTGCAAGGCAGCCGACTGTGGATGCTGTGCACTGACATGGCTCTGGAGTTCCCCAGGCCAACCCTGCCACATGTGGTGTACATAGGAGGCATCCTCACCAAGCCCCCCAACCCTTTGCCACAGGTCAGTACTCAGAGACACACAGTTGGCTGATTACCATGTCATGAGACAGACAGAAATAGTGGTGTACAAAAGGTTGAATACATCATTTCACCCCTGAGTATCCTTGATAAAAATCCTTACAGTACAGTATGTCATTCTAAATCATGCTGTCATTAACGATTGCAGTTTATAATTGCAGTAAATTATTAAACAAATTATTTGGTTAATTTAAAATGGATAAATGACTAACCTGCTGCCAGCAATGTGTACTATTTGGCTAACCTGACACTGAACTACATTGTCATAGTCATAAAATTCCGTTGGAGTCATAAATGAGTCTAACATTTCCTGCAGAGGCCTAATACACCCAGAGATGTTCAGGGGATATAAAAAATGTTTTATTAATGTTATATTTCTTTCTCTCCTATATACGGTCACATTGTCCAATCCTTCTATGGAGTCAGTGTCGTTGTGTCTGATAAGTTACTGCTCATTTATACATATATACAGGATCCACATGCTTATGCAGGAACATAAAATGATGGCTCTGTTGCACGGACGACAAAGGTTCTGCGACAACACAATGGCTAATTCATAGGGACCGAGTTTGACTATGACATTATGCAAATGTGGGCTTTCACAGGAGCGGTGAAAAATCCATATCGTTACGCTTCTGACTGACTTTGGGGAAGTTGATCCTCTTTGTCACTTTTAGCCCTCTTCTTTCATTTCCGTATATCAATACAATAGTAACAATGCAGTTGTGTGTATTTTCATTTCTGTAAATCTGAAAAAAAAACCAAAAAACTGGAAGAGCCTGTTTCTACCTTGGTTTGCATTTATATATCAATGTTCATTCATGTGTTTAGTTCAGGTAAACTAATTATTCAAAAGCTATTGTGAAAGAATTCACTTGTGGAAAAAGCGGCTCTTATCTCATCCCATTCCTCAGAAAAGAATTGTGAATACGTTGTGTGATGATACTCACTGTCAGTTCACGTAGAGTTACTGCACATATCTCAGTTCATTTATTGACAGCCTTTCTTGCTGGTTTCTCTTCTTTTCATATTGTTGCCCGCTGTAACCCTAACCCCCTCCCCCCCTTCAGTCTTAACAGATTGACTGTTTCAGTATTTTTTGTATCTACCCTTGCTTGTCCCCATTGTCTCTCCAATCACTTGGTATCTCTTATTATCACAACCTGCTACAAAGCGGGCCTTCATCAAAGATGCTGGGGTGAGGAAGGGTTTGAGTTGAATGGACACGGAAGGTTTTTTTTTTTTTTTGAGCACAGTGGGAGGGGAGCCATGGAGCGCAGAGGCGAGTGGTGACGGGGATTTGTCCAGCATTCGAAAGCCAAGAGCGCGGGCTGTTGGTATCTACTGCAGAGGATTCTGGAATGCCACTCCAGCCAATAGAGAGCATTGTGCCATGTTGTGCGGAGGGAGTCATAATGGAAGTGGAGGGAGAACGAGGCGATTGTTCCGCGCAGGGTGCTGGGGACACTGAGACTCTTTTATGGGGTCACTGAGGCTGCGTTGTAGGGACAGTAGGGTTGCACTACTGGGACACAGAGCCCAGTGTGCCCCTGAGGCTGCTCCGTGCCAGGGCCGACCTTAACTGCTGCAGCTGGACCCCCCCTCCTCCCCTCCTTTCCCCCTTCCCCTCCTTGTCCTCCACTTCTGTCCCAACATGGCTGCTCTTTAAACCAGGCCCAACCCACTATCAGTCCATACATCCTCACTTACCATTCTCCGTAGATTATCTTTATCTTACTATACAGATCTTCTCTTTTTTAACCAACTTTACCAACCTATTTTGAGCTGTATAGTTCCTCTGTTTGTTTTGACTTCCCCTTGACATCATCTGATTCTGCTAAGTGACAAACATTTTTGACCAGCTTATGTCAGGATGTCTTACCTCCCACTAGTCCCGTTTGCAGTCTGTTCCAAGAGGCAGGGTTATTAGTTGATGTAGAAAGCTCTTGAGTAAAACCTAGAATAGGTCTCCCGCATCGGAGAACAAGGCCCTGGAGAAGGAGGTCATGGTTTGGATTTCCAGTGACTCAGTGCAGCGCTCAGTTGGTAGAAAACGATCAGAGCTGCAGGCTTCCTTTCTTTTTCCTTTTATTTGGTCTATCAGTGCTGTTTCACATCGATAAAGCACAAATAATATTCAGGATTTCTGCCCTTCGTCATGTAAACAGTATTTAATGAGTGTTTGTTTGCCAGTTTAATAGTTGAATTATTCACTGCTCCTTTATCTGTGCAACCCAAATATAATGTTTATGTCAATGCCTATAGTAGCAACTGTTACTGTGAGCTCAGATTTATCTGATTTTGCTCAAAATAATGGACACTCAACTCAAAGTGACTCAGTGACCAATTGCATGTTTTCTCAGGCATCAACATTCCTTCTTTCACCTTCATTGTACTGCGGTGGCAGCAGAAGCCTTAGATGTCTCAAACGCTCAGCACATAAAACCAAACTGTCTACATGGTTAGAGTTTTTTCCTTGTTGGACTTGGTAATGTGTTTATCTGTATTGTGTATAGGATTTTGTCTTGTATCTGATGGCTGAATGACTTCTGTGTTGACAAGTTTTTATAGATAAAGTATTGTAGCAGCTTCAAAGCAATTTTCCCAACAGAGCCAGTAAAATATATCTTGTTGTCCGTAGCAGGCCAGCAGTAGACAGTTATACAAAACTCAAACTTTGTAGAGTTACTGATTTCTTAGGGATATACACGACTTGCTCACCTTATGTGCAGCCATACATTATAAAACAAATAGCTATAGACATAGAGTGGGCCCAAAGGTCTGAGACCACTTCCTCATTCACTTGAATGAAATAATGATGAGGCATAAACATTGATGTCACAATAAGGATAATGTAAATCATGACCAGAATGAATGTAAATGACTATTTTATGTATTTTCATGTGTCTGATTAGGGAAATAAGATCATCGAGAAATGTTAGAGGAAAATGATATGAGACCATTCAAATTGGTGACTTTATAGGTTATCAGTATTGCTCATTAATGTCATAATATGAAATGTTGATGTATAATGCAGCAGTGAGCACCAGATTGCAAAATGTAAGCTCAGCACATCCTTGCTTGAAGTTCGAAGGCATTACCTTGCATATATTTAACAGCTTCATTCATTAGACATTAGAGCTGTCTTGCTTTATAAACTTCCACTGTGGACAGTTTTTTTTTTTCGCCCACTTAAAAAATATTCCTGGATTTGAATGTGAGTAGTCCACACGGAAATACCAGCAAGAAATGGATTTGTAGTCTTGGAGTTTGTCATCATAGCCATATAACATAATTACATTTTTTGATGTGCTTTATTCTCATTGTTAAAATTCTGACTCTTTTTTCTTTAATGCACTAAATAATCAAAGTCTGTAATTAGCAGTTATCTACAATTTTGGTCATTTGAATTCTACCAATGCTACAAAATGTTATCCTTAACTTATAACATTGTGTCTTTTTGTCATATCTCTACAGGATTTTGAGGCATGGGTGAATGACACGGCAGAGCATGGCTTTGTGGTTGTGTCATTCGGTGCTGGGGTCAAGTACCTTTCCCAGGACATTGCTCACAAACTGGCAGGAGCTCTCGCCAGGCTACCCCAGCGTGTCGTCTGGAGGTAAAGTATCTATATTCTCACTGTCACTCTCATTGTACACATTTGTTAGTATGACAGATGTGACCTTTTTAATGTGTTGCATTTCAAGTTACAGACTTTCTTCTTCTGCTAGGGGTGGGGGGTGGGGAGGGTGGGGTACTCTGCATGTTAGATGGCTGAGTTTGTAGATATTGAGCTTTGGGTGGACCCACATAATCAGTCACTCTGCTTCAGTTCAGTTGCTCATCATAAAATACACATGTTGTTCCTCTGTGACAGGCTTCCTCTTAGGCCAAAGTCCAAGTTCTCACCTTACATTTGCTTCATCTTATTTTAGGTTACCTGGTAGACCAATCAAGCTCAAGTATGTGAGAAGTGATATAAATAGAACTAGAGCAATAAATCATTCAGGCTAATATAAACAGTAGTTTTATTACATTACATTATCATTACATATTTCTATATCGGTGTATATAAACTGATAAGAGGAAATTGTGACACAGACGAGGATTGATATTATGTCTGTGTGCTCGGACAATAAAACTAAAGCTAATGCAGCATTTGTGTGTGCGTGCATCTGCCACCACTGGGTGCATGTGTACAAATTCAGGTCGACTCACTGACCAAAGGTCTTTCACAGTTATCTAAAATATTTGTGCCTGCCCAGTGAGAGAGATAGGTGTGATTGAAATCTAATCATTAGTAATCATTTACACAGAGTCCCCCAGCAATTATCCACCGTCTGTGACCTGAGCAGGAGAAATGCTAAAAAATAACAAAGAGGGAAAGTGCACTACACGAGCAAGTCTCACAGAGATTTTGGATTTGATTCATAAGTCTGTTAATCTTCTACTCGCATCTAAGCATTTTTGAGTCCCATTGACCACATTCACAGACTTTATATTTTAGTAGTTTCTTGACTTCTTATAGATTATTCATTAATAGCTAGACATCCAAACTGACTGATGTTGCATGATATTTATCAGACAATAGGATTTATATATAATGTGTAGCTCAATCTATTGTGATAGAGTGGTGTATAATGAATGCAGACTGCAAGAAGGAAGCCATGGTTCTTGTTCGTAGATGCACACTGCCCACAAGCCTTTTCTCTTGGGGCTGGGTTAATGGTAATGGTTAACATGCCCCTCTGTGCAGAGGTTAGTTAGTGTGTAACATGTATAAATACACTCCATAGTTCACAATGATCAATGACAAAATGGCCAAGTGACCTTTCATTAGGTGTGTCTCTGTCAGAATAATTACACTTCCAAAAATGTAATATAGTTTTGCATTAGCTAGTTCTCACATGACATGTGCAGTGCATAGACTGGTGCAGTTCCAGTATTAGATTTATGATTTTTCTGTTTTTGTTTGTATTCCACAAGATTTTCATTTGATCTCTTATTTCAAAGTATACATCATAATCATCAACTAATAATCTGGTATTCCATGCAAACCTGTGGTTTATATATGTTTAACAAAGATAAAATGAGATAAAATGAGATAAGGTATTTGCCAAGAACAAAGAAACACTTAATTGCAGTGTGGTTGTATTTTCAAGACTACACACATGACAAATAACTAACGGATGGGAAGGCAAGTATAAAGTTCAAAGAGACAATAATGTTGTGCAACATTAAGAAAGAAGAGAGAATATGAGTTTTTTTGTTCTGTTTTCCAGAAATGAATGTCTTATTCGTAGAGGAGAAAATTAAGTTGATACTGTATGAATACTAAGAAGTTTTTTGACCACTTTAATTACACACACTCACAGTGTTTACAGTATTTAGCAGAGCGTCAGAGCAATATTTTGACTTCAGAGGTCTTCCTCGGTTGCCAGTGCCTTGCCTATTTGAATTTACATGTGTGTGTGCAGTGTGTGCATGGGCAAGGTTTCGAAACAAGTGATGTTTTGGAACCACGTTTTTATATGTGGTGCAACTTGATCATGCAAGGAGTTTGCTTCAAAGCAAGTCGCTATGCTACAGAATTTGAGCGGTTGGACAACTCGGTGAAATTCAGTGGTGTGGCACAGACTAAGAGCTGGGAGGAGTCACTGGAGGGGATCAGATTCTGGTTGCAGTGTCAGTTTGGAAACAGGTTGTAAAAAAAAAACATACTGTGCTGTAATGACATGAGTCTGGCTTGCAACATGTGTTTACAGTAATTAGTAAAGAATTACCTTTGCAGTGTTAGTGGTCATCTGTCAGCTCTACAGATGAACTTCTGAACAGTATTTAACTTGAAGCCCTGAGCATTCGACTTCTGATGGCCTTCGGATATTGTTTGATCATGACCCTGATGAAGGCCACAAGCCAAAACGCGTTGGTCTAATAAAGTTGTTTTTCCATTACAAGTGTTGCTGGAGCTCTTTGTTTTCACTCTCCATGCACCTTGTGGATTGGTGAGGTTGCGCCAGAGACCACTCTCTACTCCGGATATTGTTTGAGACATAGGATAGGAATCTGGCGTCTCTTGGCCCCTCCAAACTGAGAAGATGGAAAAAAGGAAGAGGGCTGATCAGAGGGACAGGGACCAAGCCAAATGAATTGTGTCATTGATAATTGGCTGCATGAATGTAGGCTTTGATTGGCAGAACAGTGAATTGGTGCTTTGTTGACGAGAGAAAGAGAGATGAAAGAGTTTAGTTTAGCGAGGGAAGGAGACAGAGATGGACAGATGGGGGTCGTGATGCAGCATGCATGTGTATTGCACGCTCAAAATTGCAGACACTAGTAAACTACTCACAGTATTGTACAAGTTCACCAGCATCAGTGGAAAACAAAGAGTTGAAAGTTAACTCTGTGTGTGAACAGAGCTTTCTTGTTATGAACTTCCTTGACTTTTTGGCTGCCAGGCAACCAGCCAGCAGAGACTTCAGAAAGTCCGTCACTGTGACAAGTCGTTTTTTGTATGTACTGTAAAACAAACGTATAACATGACATGTGATGCAATGCATGTCATGTTTCCTTCCCCTCATTATTTCCCTTTTCCCTCCTCAGGTTCTCTGGAGTTCCACCTAGTAACCTTGGCAACAACACCAAGCTTGTTGACTGGATGCCTCAGAATGACTTACTAGGTGAGCACACGGTGTGAGACGCCACACTGTGAATTTCAATATGGCCTTGCCTTATCTAAATTCAGATACAGTAGGGATTAATCACTTTATTACTGTTTAGGGCCATATAACTGTTTAGGGCCGTATAACTGAAATACAGGTAATACTCAGAAAATTAGAATATCCTTCCTTTTTTCATTCATTTAAGTAATTCAACTTAAAAGGTGAAATTAATATATTATTTAGACTCATAACATGCATTGCAAGATATTTCAAGCTTTTATTTGTTAGAATTTTGATTATTATGGCTTACAGCTTATGAAAACCCCAAAATCAGAGTCTCAAAAAATTAGAATATCACATGAAATAAACAGAACAATGAGTTTAAATAAATGAAATGTCAGCCATCAGAAAAGTATAATCATTTTGTGTACTCAGTAGTTGGTTGGGCCCCCATTTGCCTGAATTACTGCTTCAATGCGGCGTGGCATGGATGATATCAGCCTGTGGCACTGCTCAGGTGTTATGGAAGATGAGACCGAGCAATGCAAAAGAGCTGAAGGCCGCTATTGAAGCATCCTAGTCTTCCATAACACCGGCTGATATCATCCATGCCACGCCGCATTGAAGCAGTAATTCAGGCAAATGGGGGCCCAACCAAGTACTGAATACACAAAATGATTATACTTTTCTGATGGCTGACATTTCATTTATTTAAACTCATTGTTCTGTTTATTTCATGTGATATTCTAATTTTTTGAGACTCTGATTTTGGGGTTTTAAGCTGTAAGCCATAATAATCAAAATTCTAACAAATACAAGCTTGAAATATCTTGCAATGCATGTTATGAGTCTAAATAATATATTCATTTCACCTTTTAAGTTGAATTACTTAAATGAATGAACTTTTTCATGATATTCTAATTTTCTGAGTATTACCTGTACATATCGCAGCACTTGAGAAACTTTTGAAATCAATCCAGATGCTTGAGAACATCTTCTTTAAAATCTGTTTCTTCATGCATCTGGTTCAAGGCAGATGTCTGGTGTTTTTATGCAAGATGTTCCTTAGGGTGTGGCAACCTGGATTTCGTGTGTGAGGTTCCCTCCCATGTCTCCTGATCAACCACAACAGTGTGTACGTGGATGTGTATCACAGTTCATACCTGTCAGGAATGATGAATGTGCACCTTAACACCCACCCAGACATTGACAGCTAGCATTGCATAATGTTGCAGTGTAACAGCACCTTGGTTTGCCAAGACTGCAAATATTGACAGCATTATGGCTGTCTGGCTTTCTGGTGGGCCAGTAATAGAGGCCACCACAAAACAACAAACATAAGTAGGGATGCACAATAACCAATACAGATAACCGACAACTATCTGCTACTTATAACCAAAGCTGATACCATTAACTGATAACATTTTTAATAGTTATATACACCTGAGGTTGAGAAAGGCTAAGATGTAATGAGTAACGATGAATAGAACATTATAGCTCTGCATGTAATATAACGGACATCACTACTGTAATCATAACAAAAATCAAATTGAAAAATCAACATTTGTTATTGTTTCTAATCAACTTAGGGGGCAAACAGACTGAAAGTGAGTGAAATCAAGGCAATATTGGCTAACTGTGATAGACTATAATTATCACACTTATCTGTATTTTGGCTGATAATTATCAGCCGATATCAAGCCGATAATTATCTGTACTGATAGTTGTTGTGCATCCCTACAAAAGATCAAACTGGCTCGCCAAAAGTGGGCTCTATTATACAGTATACATACTGCAAATAATCTGAAAAACTAACAAAGCAACATCTCCTCATGCTTTCTGTCCTCCAGGCCATGCCAACACTAGGGCCTTCCTGAGCCACGGTGGCCTGAACAGCATCTATGAGGCCATGTATCATGGGGTGCCGGTGGTAGGCGTGCCCCTCTTTGGAGACCATTACGACACCATGACTCGTGTAGCAGCCAAAGGTATGGGTATCATGATACACTGGAAGTACATGACCGAGGACGACCTCTACACAGCCCTGACCAGCGTCATCAAAGACAGCAGGTTAGATTCCCCTTTCTTAAGGCTTTGTATATTAATGCCATTGTTAATTAGTGCCATCTGGTGAGTAGTCATGGCATCACAACTCTTCATGGTGATCGGGATCTTTTTTCCAGACTCTGTTGTTTTCTTGTTCTCTGTATTGCCCACTGAGACCTGTCCCCTCTTCCTGTGTAGGTACCGCCAGCAAGCACGTGTTCTCTCCAACATTCACAAAGACCAACCCGGCCATCCTGTGACCAGAGCCGCCTACTGGATCAGCTACATCCTCCGTCACCACGGTGCCAACCACCTGCGCTCCGCCGTATACCAGGTGTCCCCCTACCAATACTTCCTGCTGGATGTGATCGTCACAGTGGGAGCTGCCTTGGCTCTGATTGTCTTCTGCTTGCGCCGACTGGTGCGATTCTTGAAGGGGAACCAGAGCAGAGGAGGCAGTACCGCTAGGGATGATGGTAACATGGCTAACGGACATTGCCATAATGAGAGCATGGCCAATGGGAAACACAAACGGAACGGCTCCTTGAAAAACGAGAAGAAGATAAATTAATGTTTCGAACGGCTAAGAGGGACGAGGAAGAAGTTGCCCCAGGGACTCAGCTCTAGGTTTGGAGAGCTCGAGGAGAAAGCTGTTCTTAGGTCTGTGTCGAGAGGCAACTGCTACTCAGAGCGAGCAAGAGGCTGTAGGAGAATACACAATGCATCGTGTGAGGACAGAGCAAGGCATTGGGTGCTCAAAATCTGTGTGGGTGTGCGTGTGCGAGTGTGGATATGTGTGTGGGTGTATGTGTGCACTGAGGCGAATTTAACGAAAACTCTTAACAGCAGCAGCTACAACAAAACAACACGAAAATTGGAAAGTCGTTGAGGATGAAAACACAGGAAAGACACATTGGAGGACATTGGTTCTTACATGTTTGTCTTCTCTCCTGCATGTTCTCTGTTGTCTTCCTACCTTCCTTACCACTGGAAGGGTGACGAAAAAGGGGAAAAAACCCGAGCGCCAACCCCCGCATCCTCAGAACAAAGCAAGAAAACAAACAGATTTTAAAAATTTTGAATTTAATGTTTTTAACTCAAACTCTGCTTCAGAATATGTCCAGTAAACTGTAAATAGAGGACACATCTATTTATTACTGTACAAAAGCATTTTAATTATGGATCTTTTGTCTTATTTTAATTTATTTCATGTGTCAGTGATGTGATGGAACGATGGTAGATGTACGCTCCCTCCACTAAGCCAACATCCACACAACACTGTGTCCCTCATATTGGTGAAATCAACAAATTAGGTCTGTGCTTCCCATCCACAGTGTAACAGTGGTCATGCTTGAGTCGAACATATTTCAGTGTTGCCGTTTTCACGTGGCTCCTTTTTTTTTTCTGGTGGAGTGACTTAACTGAGCTGTTTGGCATATCGGTATGAAAAGGGTAATTGTGTTGAACGATAATGAATACTGCTGTGAATACTGTGGATAGGCAGGAGCAAATCAGAAATGTGCTTCAGCTCATCCAGTCAGGTGATCATCAGGGATGAGCCAGAGCACTATTGATTAATGATTACTTGCTTCGTCAGTCCCATGCCTTCATTCTGCACCTCTCATCTATTTATTATTTAAGAAGGATTCATCACTTGATTGCCATTTTTAGTGCTACATTTGACTTTGTACATCATACCTCTGAGATTTATGCATTGGATAATTTCTAACATGTTACAAATGACACTGTTCAGCCAGTGTTTCTCTTCCGTTGGTCAAAGTCTTTAGCTTTAGATGTTCATGTACAAACTACACAGAGCTTACAGTATATTGATATTAATAATGAGTGAGAATGATTCGCATTCTGTATGTGGCCTTTTATAATGCAAATATTTGTGTATGCTTGAATAGCAGTGTGAATGAATGCTTGTTGTTTCAATTGCTTGTGTGTTCTAGATCACTGTACAGCTTTAGTTGGAAGTGTGTGGATGAAACAAAGCAGATGAAGTGTGTTTTAGCCTGCTGAGAGTCAAACTTTTGCTTATTCTCTGAATTCATGTCAGCATACAAAGTACATGCACATGCAAGTGACTCTTTGTTATTTTCTTTCTCAATAAGACTGAACCTGCCCTCAGCAGCTTTTTAAAAAAAAATCATTTCATATGTTAATTCGCTCCACATTATTTTACCCGTGTTTCTTGGCCAGCGTTAAGCCACCATGTCTGTTTATTCTAAATGCAGATGGAGGAAGGGAGTACTGGGTCGACAGGAAAGGTGAAATCCACTACTTCTACAATGAATAATAATGCATCAAAGTGACACTGATCCATGCTGAGAAATTCTCTTTTCTTGAACCCCTGTCAGGGAGATCAAAGTACAGGACGAGCTAGAAGGGCATCTCTGGGGTTTGGAGGGATTCAGTATCTTGCTAATGGACATTTCAGAAGGGCAGGTGCTCGTGGACATGAGACTTCCAGTTGGTTTATCAAATAACCAAACCACACATACGGCTGCCCTGTATTGTTCCAGTAGCACAGTCCAGACTTCTTTCTAAAATTTGGACCAAAAAAATGGCCTTTGCCTTCTGGCAAACACTTTTTTTTGTTTTGTTTTACCAACTTAACGTAATACCGCCTCATGCACAGACCAAAAACAATAACAGAATCAGAGAAAAATGCCATCAGTTAACCATTCCGAGTTGTTGAGGACCTAACATCCATCCAACCATGTTCACAAATCCTGTATGATAATTGAGAAAAGCGTCATGATCTCTTCTTTCCCTGTGAGCTACAGTTACGCACGCACAGCCTGATCCAGCCCTGCTGAAAACAGACACTTTTATACTTGAATCATCATCATCACCAATAACATCTTCAGCTGCTGGGTATATGTGGGCCTGTGCGTGCTCCACAATGCTATGACCAGGGTTAGGAAAGACAAAAAATAGTTGTGAGGATATATATAAATATATATATACTGTATATTTTAGTATTATTTCAGTATTAATGTTGTTATAGCCTAGATAGTTAAATATCTACTCATGCCCATCCTCCTAATTCTCTTGTATGTCACTGTACTTACACTGAAGTCTGTCTCCGTCCTTTTGACGTTTGTATTTCATCAGCTTGAATACTCTTCTTTGTTCTGTCTTCTGTCGTGTACTTCCTTGTCCCATTTGTCCACGTCTTTTTCTTAAAACTCTTAATTTACTGGTGTGTTCTGGAGTCTTTGTGCTTTTGTCTTCCTCCTCTCTTCCCTTAAATATAAGATGTATGTTAACTAGCTTGTGTTTTTTTTTTCTTGTTTCATAAAATTTCATTTTACTTTGATTTTAAAGTGACATAAAGTCCTCATTTTTCCTGTCATGTGTGTCCATGTTGTAAATAGAACAATGTAAACAAAATACTAATGCTGAATAAAAATGAAATATTTTGTTTGCAGAGATGATTGGAACAGTTTTTTTCTCACAAAGTCTCCCTGCTACCCAGTATTGTCTTGAATATGAAATACACATTCACAGAAGTGGAGAAAGGGATGTACGATCATTTCCAATGTATGTCGAACAACTCAACATATTTCCCTTCTGTTGAAGGGGGGTGTTTTTGAGACCTGATAAGGCTGATGCTGATTACAGCAGTTGATGCTGCCAGTCTCAGTTTGATAGGGGATGTATAGGTTTTCTGTCAGGAATTGTTACCAGGCAGCAAGAGGTTTTGTAGGTATCAAATGGTAGAATCATCTAAAGTAGCCAACTGCACACACACAGACACACACACACAAGCCGGGTGGGTAGATTGGGTTATCTAATGCTGTATGCGCGTGCTGAGTGAGGCTGGGGTAACAAAACACCCAGCCTGGTACCCTGCCTTGCTCACTGGCCATGTTAATTATTCATACCACCTGCAGGGGCCCGCAGACCTCACACACACACACACACACACACAAACACACACACAGTCAAAAGCATCTGCAGGTATGTTTAATTTACGTTCTTGAAGTTGTTTTCTCCTTGTTGTTGCTGGTGGCCAAATTGGGTACTGCTCTGTTCACTCAGACAGGAAGAGGAGTCTGGGGACCGGGGGAGGGGTTGAAGGGTGGTGGTGGTTGGGGGGAGGGGGGGGACTCTGCTGATGAGGAATCTGATATCACAGCACTGTGGGCATCATTCATGACATCCTCCATTCACTCTCAGCCACCACTCCCTCCTTGTAAGTGCCTATTATTTACCTTCATCAGGAGCAATTAACCACTTAGTGTTGAACCAAGTGGGCTTATGAAGCTCAGTGATGGATCTGCCAGTAGTTTGCACACTGACATTCGCAGTGTTTCTGTAAAAAAAAAAATGGCTGAGAAGATATAGCAGGATGTGCATATATATATATATACTGTAAATACACACTACACTGAAGACGTTGGTCCCAGCTTGTGCGAGATTGATGCCTAAGGGTGTGGTGCCAATTTTCGAAATTGTTGACTTTGCTTGCGCAAGCTTAAATGAACGATGGTCTCACTTGGTCTGCCATGTTTATTCATCTCTGTCACAGTATATACTGTATATTTCAAGAGCTATGTATCCTATTCTACAACTATACAGGAGTACATGAGGCAAGAGCTAAAATGACCTTGACAGCATACGTAATGGCAAAAGAGGGAAAAAAAAATTCAATCAATTATTTCAGTGGAAAATACAATTAAGCTCAATTACTTAGTGGGAAAAGCGGCTTTATTATCTTCTCAAGGGGGATTGACCTAATGGGTTGTTTGATTGTCTTCACACACTAACTTTCACATTTCCAAATTCAAACTATGTCGCTGTGAAACAATGTGAAAAACAGCCTTGTTCCCTTGAACAGAAATAGCCTAAAAAAAAAAAATCCTAGCACATATTCTGGGATGTGGCTGGTCTTATTACAGCAGAGTGAGGTGCTACACTGTGTGCAGTATGTACTTCGCTCTTAAAGCTAAAAATATTTGCTTTTCTTCGCAGAGCTCTGAGCTCATAAGCTTTGCGCTGCGTGTTGCCCCGTCACCCTCCAGATAAGGACACAAGGAACAAGTACAGTCCTCGTGCATGTAATGAGAGGACTCATCGCCATCAGAGAGGCCTGCTGCGACATACTTGACCAAGGGCTTTCCTTTGTCTTTCATTGACTTTCTTTGCCCTTTTTTAGCCCAGTGAGAGGGAGAAAGTTGGATCAGTCATGTGTTTCTGTGAGTCTGAGCTCTGAAAGGTTAGGATCAATACAACCGAGGGCAGTGTCTGCTTGATGGAAGAAAAAAAAACTGGTGTGCGTAACTACTATCATAACGTGTGTGTATGTGTGTGCAAAGTGGAAAGAGAAATGTTAAGCTGCAGGAAACCGTCACATCCACTAGAGGGTAGTAGTATTCCATTATGAACTGCTGTGGTCACATCATGCTTCACTTGCTTTTTTGCCTCTCTTTATTTTTTTTTATTTTTTTCTGCTTCGCCAACAGCTGATGGACCTGTTGACCAAAACTTTAAACCGTCTATTAGTGAGCGTGTCTCACTGCTACTTTGTGCGTTATCGTTCTGGTCAGGTATATTTCCAGCTGTATCTCCCATTACGTAAGTCCTCTCCCTTTCAAGATCTCTGGTCCCAAACTCTGTGTGACAGATGTGTCCTGGCCACGGTTGGGTCAGGATAAACCTTGGTAGAATGGAGTTCAAACACTAGACTAGAGGCCTTCAAGTGCCCTGTGTGTGTGTGTGGGTGCGTGAGTGGAGGGGGGAGACTTCAAAAGAAAGTTAAATGATGTGTGTGGAGAAACAGGGACCTTTTAACAGCCTCAAAGATAACGGGATGAATGGGGCTAATAATTGGCATGTGCTATATTTACAGGCTGTATGAGTGTGCATGCGTTCATACGTGAATTTATATGCATGTGTGTGGTTGTGTGTATGTGTGTATGTGTGTGTGTGAGGGTGTTTGGGATGGATGGAGTCCTGTCACTGTGTCACCATGGAGATAAGAGAAGCCTGACAGCAAGGGACAGAGACTGACAGCTTTTATATCAATCATAGTGACTTATAACTGTGCACGGGTGTGAGTGAGTGCGTGTATGTGTGTGTCTGTACGTTATGGGGTTAGGAAAGGGTATTAAGCTGGAATCAAAAATAAATCAATGTCATGTGGTTTGTATGTCAACAGAACAGCTGTTGTCAGTTTGGCCTCACCTCTTGCTGTAATCTCTCAACTCCAGTGACCACACATACATACACACACACACACGCACACACACAGACACGATGCACTGACATACAAACAGACAGATGCCAGTGTGTGTCACCCATCTCTAAGTGCCTGGACACTGCCCAGGAGGAGAGACTTGGCCAAATGTTGTTCTGGCATTGAGATCTACATCTTTCAGCTTCTCTCTCATCTAATTCTCTCTCTCTCCTCTGCTCCTCTCTGAATTCCTATTCCTCCTCTCGACTTCTTTTTTTCTCCCCCTAACTCACGCTATTTCTTTCCACTTCTTTTCCCATCCACTCTCTACATATTCACTCCCCAAACATCATCCAACCCAGAGTCTCAGTGAGTCTGTAAGCTGATGCAGCGTATCTGTGAGGAATTGGGAATTCAATTGGAGAAAATCAGGCTTTTGAGTTTTCAGCCAGATATTTAATTATGGGAGTGAATTATGGCTGAGTCGCTGCAGGGACACAGCAGAGAAGGTAATGTGACTAAGTAAACAATAAATAAGCACCAAATAAACATAAAGTCAATGCCATGCTTGATTAGAAAGGTAACACCCGCCGCTGCCCTTGCTAAACCTCACAATGCCTACTTACTTTAGCCATGATATGGCGTGTGTTGATATGTGTGAAGAGTTTACTACTTTAATCTGAATCATCTGCCCCTCTAAAAGGTGTCTCAGACTGTAGCTGAGAGAGAAGCCAGTGGATCGGGGGATATAGGGTGGGGTGGGGATGGGGGGGCATGGTAAGATAGAAATCTAACCTCCACTGTGATTAGGTACTGACCTCATAGGCCTGCTGTCTGCCCCGATAAAGAAACAGGAAGACAAACACACACGCACACTCATACGCACACCCCTCTACCCCATTGCTTATTTTGAAGCCAGTAAATCATTTGATCCTTATCGGTTGTTCATTCATTTCATTTCTCTCTTGTCTCTTTCGCTCTGGGTTTTCTCGCTTTTCATATTTCTGTCCATTCTCCCAGTGGCTAAGGAAAGAGATAATCTTGCTATGATCTGTTCTCGGGATCTATTGTTCACACAGTTTCTTTCTCTTCTTTTGTCTCCACTACAAATATGTATTTTTTAAGTTCAAAAATAAAGTTCAAACGAGGTAAACTCTGTACGTGCTGATTTTTCCCAGACTCTACTAATCTTGTACATTTGTGCGTGGACGAAAAAAAACCAACAACACTTTGCTGATGTCAATTGCTGATTCACCTATAAAGACACAGAATGAAAAAAATCAATGAGTGCTGGCATTCTAAGAGGGATGTGCACCTGAGGAGAGACTACAGTGGACACCTATCTGTATTACGCGATGACTGATAACTTCCTGTCAGTGATAAGACAGTGATACTGACACTAAATTTCATGAGCCATGCTCTTTGCTGCTGCTGTGTTCCTGAAGGCCTGATCTGATGTCAAATAACTGTGTTACCAGACTTGTCAGATATCAGATATCCGTGCTGTCAAACATAACTCATTTTAAAGTCTCAGTTAAAGCAGGGGGGATAACGCGGTTATCTTCTCTTATACTGTATATCTGTTGCATCTACGTATTCATGCATGCACGTGCATGGTGTGGACAGACACTTGCACACACCTCCATTGAGTCAGTCAGCGAGCTCTCCATCACTGCCAGCGGTGGCCCGGTGCTCTTTGGTTGGTTGCAGGTTGATGGATGAGTCTCCCTTGAGCAGCTCTGTTAAAGCGCCTCTCTATCAGGCTGCAGCCGCATGGGCCCTCACATTTGATTAGATCCCAATGGAAGCCAGTTGCTCCCTGTCATCACTCATACAGCATAGGCCCGAGATGCAACAGAGACAGCCATTGGAGCACGGAGCTTGACACGCTGAGGAAGCCATTTCGGTGCAAAGAGAGGATATTATGTGACTCATGTACAACTCTGTCTCACATGGGTGGCGCTGCACTTGGCTGGAGAGGAGAGATAGTGTGAGGGAGAGGGATACTCATAAAGAGCAGAGTGTTATTTCCATTCTTCATGCATTATATTCAGAATGAAAGCCTCATTCAAGATTCTATCAATCAAATTGCCCACATATTCATTTAAATTACACCTGAATGAGAATCAGGACCATTACAGCACTTCAAAACTCAAAAGGCTTTGACTCTCTATCTCTCTTTCTGTTTTTACCTCCTTCTCGCCCTCTCTCTCTTTCATCTCTCATCTCCCTCCACTGGTATTTACATGTCAATGACTTCTGTGTAAGTGCCCCCCTCCCCTCCATCTCCTATTTACATGTCAGTGGCTTTTGCTGCTTGATGGTGCTGCGTTGAAATGAAAGTAATTTGCTTGGTGACAGTCAGGCCATTTTACCAGCTATTACTCTCATCCATTCTGGTCAGTGAATACTGATGACAATGAAACCAGGGGGCTGTGAAGAAATTTTGCAAGCTTTCGAGTTAGTGACGCTGGTGTGGCTTTCATGTGGTGGCAGTCCTGCAACATTCACCTCTCAAAGTTTTTTTTTTTTTTTCAAATGGCATGGAATATCTTAGTTTTTTTCTCTATTGTCACGCTCGTTTTAATTGTTACCATCCTCAGTGCTGTTGTTTGTTGCTCCAAAGCTGCCTGGTCACTACAGCCTAAAGTCAGGCCTGACATTCTTTATTAACTGAACAACAATGTGAAAGCCATTCCACTTCCAGTAAATTGCTTTGAAAACTTGATAGTTGCACAAAAAAAAGAAGCCATTTCAGCATGAAATCGTTGCGCTTCCCAGAGAGGGCCTGGAGATAAGTCTCAACTGATGATGCAGTTTAAAAATAAAGACTAATTTCCTTTTAATCAGCAGCGTAGACTGTGCCGCCCAGAGTGTTAAATCACTGGGGCAGAAGTGATTTGAGGATTGTAGCTCACAAATCATGGAAGATGGGGATGAGATATAGTGATGAGAGGGCGCTGACGTGGCCAGGGTCAGCGGCTCATGTGTGTGGAGGACAGACATGCACGCGCGCACACACACACACACACACACCAACTCTCGGCTGTGTTGTTTTTAAGAGTTCCGCTGGCCATTAATGATTTAGTCCTACAGGCAGGACAGAAATATGACTGCTTATGACTGAAATATTGATGGAGCTTCATGAATTATTAATAAGGCTGATTTCTGGAATAAAGATGCAGTTGACCTACTGTAGTCAGAGGTGAGGTACAGTGGTCGTCCTGTTTTGTTTGACAGTTTATTTAGTGCTCACCGCCAAGATTTCACCGGGATATATTCAGTGTGCATCACACGGTCTTGTCTTGTGTTACTGTGTGCAGCAATGTGTCTCACCAAGTGCGACAAATAATCATCTCCTCCGCAAGATATGCATGTATGAATGAGAGTGAGAGTTGTACCGAGGTCATCCTGCCAGTGATGTCTTTATTTTTTAAACAACTACATTGCCCACAGATTGTTAAGATAGTCGGCTAACAAAGTAACGCCCCAGCTACTGATGCGCAGCACTTTCTTGCCAAAACAACCTGTGCGCTTTTAAATCTGTTTGTGTTTGTGCCGCTTCCAGATGAATCTAATTTGGCACCGAAGAGCGGGAGTAGTTAGTGTAAATCTTGGTACGCTCTTGGATCGGATAAACAAAGTATTGGAGTGGAGACATGGCAAATAAACAGTCAAAGAATGGGTTGTTTTGATAGAGGTAAAAAATGAATTAGTTCTCGCTGTGAATTTGAGCTCAAATCCTTTTCTAATATCCTCGTCTCCTTGCCTTGCTCCCTTAAAGATTCATAAGCTTTCAAGTAGTCTTTCATCAGGCTGAATATTCACTGTCTCCTCTTGTCTCCTCGTTTCCTCACAGTTAGTAAACCATCACATTGGTTTCACTGCTGGCTGATTTCTTAGGCTCATGACTGTCCTCTCTCGACTCCTCACCTTGTCCTTATTCCTCTCGCACAAATTAGTGAGGCATTGGATTGATTTTTCACCCTCTCGTTTTATCTTAACACGACCCTCTGCAGAGCATTTCCCTTTTTTTTTTATGGAGTCATGATAGATAGATATGGAGTTCTGGAGATGAGTTTGACTTGATGCTGGAGGCAAAGGAGACAGTAATACATGCTAATGACTCGCAAAAATGAGGCCCTAGAGGTGCACAAAGAGTTTGGGCAACAGGAAAAAAAAATGTCCAGCACAGGCATGTTTCAAGGAAGGACAAAGAACAAGAGGGATTATTCTTAAGCATTTAGGCCTTAGCTAAGTTTGCTGGCTTGGGCTGCTTCGCCCTTCACATGGGTCAAGAGGACAGCGATGCAGTGGGGGTGGGGTGGACAGATAGTATCTCTCTCCTCAAGGGATGGAGGGAGGCTGAAAGGATAGAGAGGTATAAGCGCTATGAGGAAATGGAAAGATGGATGGATGGAGATATGAGTGAGAGGAGGAGAGAGGCTATGGAGTGGGGTGAGAGGCAGAGATAGAAACCTGGAGGAGGAGAGAGCGTGAGAGAGAGGTGTTTTTTATTTGACAGATAGGATGGTGAAGACTTAGTTATCCATCAGCTCTGATTACATTTGTTTACATTTACATTTTCACCCAAATAGATGGGGCATGTAATGCAGGAGGCGGATAAATATCTTTTCTGCTTACAACAGTCTTTTTTGCAGAGCTTAGTGTTTCAGTGATTCAGTTGCATTGTGGGCCACAGGGTGAATACCTCAGTATAGATGGCAGGTATAGATGAAACAGAGTTAGGGCTATAAAGAGATTAGCTATAATCTATTGCAGAGAGCAGGGGGCTTTGAGTAACATAAAGCGCGATGAAAGTCTGCAGAATTTGGATTGTGTGGGGTTGAAAGCAGTATGTGTGTGTCTAAATGATAAGGTTGGGTCTCAAGTCACCAGCTAATGGTTTCCATAGATTTATTGGCAGCACCGGGGGGGTACTTTGTTTTGGACTCACGAGACACCTTGCAATATGTCACCCACTCAACCAGCCTACAGTGAACGGAGTTACCACCAGATCTGTCTGAACGGCTGTCAGGATGAACATGTGCATATGTGTGTGCAGGAGAGGAATAAAGACGAGAAAAACAGGCCAATCTAGAATCATAAAGGCTGATGTGAGCAGCATTAAACGCTGGTTCAGTGCAGTTCGTGGTCAATTCCACCCATGGATATTGGGTATGCCTCACTCATGACCACCTGTAAAATCACAGCGCAGAGAATTTGAAGCCTTTAGGCAAAGTACTTGTATCTCCAACAATAGTGTTTTCATAACCAGCCAACTGGGAGGAGATCTAAAGAGAGAGGCAGCAGCACTAATCAATAGGAGAGGGCGGACCAGTGTCAAACGGCAAATAAACAAACAAGCCATTATCCTTTCACACACACACACACACACACACACACACACACAGGCCACAGGGAGACACACAAAGGGACACTCTTGGTAAACGTATGATGAAAAGTTAATGTGCACAATTGTATGCAAGTGGCAGAACAGAAACTAACTCATTCCTATTCACACTGACTCCCTGCATCGCTTTTATGTGTGAATATGTTTGTGTGCACCTTTCACATGCAAACAGGCCAAATATTATACCGTGTCCGCTTTGCACATCAATGATAAATGTGGTGCATGTTTTTTTCATGTGTGTGTGTGTGCGTGAAGGCAAAAAGGTGGTCAAAAAAAATAACAGAAAAGTGGGAGCAGGAGAGACTGTGTATGCTGTAAACACTGATATTACTGTATTGATCAAACTCTCATATCTGGTGGCAGTTGGATGGCCCACAGGCGTGACTCCGTGTGGGAGCATGTTTAAGTGATCCGCGCTTCGTCTGTTGTGTATGCATGTGCACATTTGTCTATGTGCGTCTGCGCTTTATCTCGCTCTCTGTCAACAAATTCTGTTTGCGTGTGCGTGTGGAAGTTTGTTCTGGGCAGCGCATGGTGACAGAGCGAGGGAGAAGGAGAAGTGCTATTGATTTTTTAGCCCAGCCATGCTACAGAAAGATCTGTTTGGGTGGAACTGTGATTACGCCCCTCCACCCCGACTCCCCCCCCCCCACCCCGTCTCTCTCCTACTCCCCTTACCCTTTCACTTAGCATACATGCTGTATCTGTCTATCCGTCCACCATCTCGGGCCCAAACAAAGCGTGTGATGTGCTCTCGCTGCTGTCTATTTCTGGATGCTGGCACGTCTGGGAGAGAATATGTTTCAAAGTTTTTGTAGCTTGGAAATGGTGTGTTTATATTCTAAGTCAGGGGTCGGCAATAGGCGGCCCGCGGGCCGAATGTGGCCCGCCGAACCTTCCAATATGGCCCGCGACTGAGTTGTAATACTTTAAATACTCTGTGCCTACAGATACCTGTAAGTCAATGCGCAGGGACACGGAAACACATGTGTCTGTGAGACGCTGCACTGTAACATGCGCGAATATTAAGGGAGCCGGCTGGACTGCAGGGTGTTCCCTGTCTGTCTGCAAATGCTGTGTGATTTTGGACTTGATTCAACCGTGTGTGCTCATGGGGATGGAACATGCCGTTCAGAACGTCTTTGGCGCGCACTCAAACCCATTCGATGTAGATGCGCGTCATGCGCGCTCCAAACTCAAAAGCCATGATGCAACGATGTTGTTTTTCCGTTCATGTCCGCGGCGCAGTTGTACGTGGTTGCACGGACCTGGTTTTCTGCCGGTGTTGTGACCCGCTGCCTTCGGCCTGTGTCTCCCCTAATGTTTCCCACTGAGCTCTGCCTCGTTTGAAGGGTGAAGGAAGCCCGTGAAAGACGTGATGTAGATTGTGTTGTAGAAGAGAAACACACATCTCAGCGCCAATGACTTGTATCATGAGAACGGACCTGTCCTGTAATAGTCAGCCTCCTTTCATATTTAAGCTAAAAATCACAGGGCATGTATCAGGATACAAGCCAGCAGTCTAAAGCTCCGGCAGCATGATATTTAAATGATGATATCGGCTACTATGTCAAAATGTGTAATTTTATATCATACAAAACACCAAAGATGTGTATTAATAAAAAATAATGTGAAATAAAAATATAAAATATAAACAACCAAATTATTAAGCAAAAAGGTTAATTTAATTTCAATAAAGGCCTATTTGAATGTGTGGCCCTCGGGGTGTCTGTTGAGAAAAATTCTGGCCCTTCAGCAAATATAATTGCCTACCCCTGTTCTAAGTATACCACGTCTGCCACATAGGGATTTGGTGTGCTTGCGTGCATCTGCACGTGTATTGTGCATCTGCGTTTGTGTGTTAAGTGTGGGTAAGTGTGTGCACTTTCTAAAACAATGACAGTAGTATCTGAGGTTTTAAAAGATTTAGGAGTGAATCAGTTGCCTGGTTACCAGTCTGTTTGTTGGGTTGCAGTTTGCAGACAACACACAACCACACCCAAATGTATGCATAGCCTACACAATTATATACCGGTACTCGTACAAACAGTTTTCATTTTCAGACATCATGGAAATGATGTAAAACTTGTCCCATTTTCTTTGCCAAACTTAATCCTGACCGCTCAGGACGACTGGACGTAGTGGAGCGTTCTGAACCCAGATCAGTGTGCAACTGTTTTTCTGCACATCTGTTTGCGTCTGTGCTCTCACGGCCTGTCAGTCCTGCTCTTGGCCTGTTAGGATGGAACAGACGGCTACACAAAGGCAATCTGTGTTTCTCAGTGTGTGTCGTGAGATAAACAGATAAATGATTAGTTGCAATAGAGGAGAGGGAGTCTTAGTGTCATCATTATGAGGGAGAGAGGGATCGGGATTAAAAGAGCAGCATTGTGTCTAACAGATTATTGGTTCTGTGTGTGTATGTGTGTGTGTGTGTGTGCATGCGTGTGCCTGTGTGTGTCTGCATGTGTGCTTGGTTGGCTCTTTTTCTCATTACAGGATTAAAGAGCATCTGGTTCAATGTTCCTACTCAACCCTGCCATTCAAAGCCACAGGGGAAATAATACACTGTTGTCTCATGTAGGTGTACTGCATGTGCTTTGCTCATGTGTGTCCATGTGTGCGTGTCCGTGTGTGTCCGTGCCCGTGTGTGTGTGCGTGTGTGCCACATACATGATTGTGCATGCATGCCAACTGGGAGAACAGATAGGGAGCTGGACATGGGCAGAAATGAAATTGCTGTGTCTAGAGGCTGTGTCACAGAGAGTGGAGAAGCTTGTATTGTTGGCTCTCTGTGTGAAAAACTCTTGACTGAAATCTATTTCTGGTTATATAATGAAAGGTGGACTGCGAAGGGCTTAGCTGGATCTTTTGGTGAGTATACAGCCAGGAAAGTAATGGTAGAGTTAGAGAGAAGACAGGGAGCCAGAACTTCTTGAGATTACATATAGATAGATAGATAGATAGATAGATAGATAGATAGATAGATAGATAGATAGATAGATAGATAGATAGATAGATAGATAGATAGATAGATAGATAGATAGATATTTTCCTGTATGGGCAATTAAGGGGCTAATAGCTTTACAGATTTCCTGTCTAGTTGACACAGTGTTGGACGTGGCATCACAGTTCTTCCCATTATCAGTGTCCAGCATTAGCTCATTTATCTGACCCTGAGGGTATGTCCCTGAACTATGTCTATTTCCCTGTTACGGCTGCAGTCGAATCTCAAACAAAATGTGGAGACTGAACATGAGGCATGTTACAAGATGGTGCAATGTAGGCAAAGAGAATGCATAAATGCGACTGAACACAAATCGATGCAAATTGTCCCTGGCAGTGCAAATTGAGGCAAGAACGAGATGACAATGTCTCATCTTGAGTGAAAAACGGACGCTAGCAAGCACTGTTTTGTTTGTACTGTGCACATGTACAAGGACTCACAGGTGTCTCGGTGTACTGAACAACCTGTGACAGTGAAAGACGTCTAGTCCATGTGGCTAAAACTGTTGCCTTTATGTGTTAGAGTTCTGTGTCAAGAAACCTACCAGTGATGGTGGTGTTGATTAATATGAGTGTGAACTCACATGGTCTGTTCATCTTAAAGTGAATTACAGGAGAATACAGGGAGCAGTGAATGAGTAAATGATGACATAGCCCATACAAAACAACCTGCAAGAGGCAGTTCTGCATGATTAGTACAAACAGTGCTGGGACCACATTTATGATTAAATGCCATTTCCAACAATTTTTAGTATTGAGCAGTTTATAATTAAAGCAGATATCAGTGGAATGTTTTTGTTAATATAAGTCCTGAATAGTCCTATTTTCCGTCAGCAATCACTTACATGGAGTGTTTCAGCTGTAACACGAGTCTCTCCGTCACTCTGCTCTGCTGTAACCGGAGGAGAAAATTTTCCTTGTGGGATACAAGTGTTATCCAATGAGGAGAGAGAACGGCATGAAGGGCTGTGTGTGCAGCCAAGGGGTGCACGCGAATGTGGTGACATAGCACGAGGACCAATAGATGCCTAACGAGGGCCACATACATGCTGCTAACTCATGGTGCGTTCAAGGAAACTCGTACTTTGTGGTTTTCCTTCCTGTGAAGTCATACCAGTTCGATCTGGTACGAGTTCATGGGTCGAAAGTTACGAGTGGCCCTTATAGTGAACTTTCACAGGCAACAGGTCGGTAAAAACACGAGCTACGGGTTACCTGGAACGCTACAAAGTCGTAGTTGTGACTTGAAGCTGTAATTTACAGTTTCAAAGGCCTGCCTTGAACGCAGCATTAGCCGAAACGGCCGAACCGCTGATATCTGCTTTAAAGCATAACACAGAAACACTTGGTTGTAAGCAGGCTTTATAGCTTCATAGTTTTTTTAATGTATTTTTCAACAAACTCATGGTGCATGAACAGTTTCTGATTGGTAACATCATATAACACATGATTATACACAGGTTTGTTCCTGAGTATACTGTAATACCAAGTTTACAGCTACATTGGAAAATGTACTGTATTATGATAACCAAATGTAAAACTTTAAAAACGTTTTATTTACAAATTACTATTATTTATTACTTTTTTTTAAAAAATTCAGCACCCTGTACTGTTTCCAAATTGTGTACATTTGTTATAAACAGAGAATCAAAGAATGAATGAACCTAAGAGATACCATTTAAAAAAATCTACAATTAATTCACTTTGTTTTCCACTCAACCGAAACCTTACTCGGGCCAAAAAAACAACAACAACAAAAAACCAAACAGAATAAATGCATACCTTAATTGTATAAATTGTATTTTCATTTGTGACCGACACACCAATAATACATCATTGTGATTGTGTTGTTGATGGTGGTGCTTGGCTAATAAGAGTGTATGTCAGCATATCTGTGTGTTTGTGTATGTGTGTTTATTGCCCGTGCCCCTATTAATCAGAACCTATCACTTGTGCCTAATGGAGATAGATTATCAAGCAGAGAGACGTGACTGTCCCCAGAGAATTCCTGCTCTCTTTGTGCATGTGTGTGTATTTGTGTGTGTGTGTGATATACTAAATACCCCAATAACAGCATCATTTTCTGCTTGACTACTGGAGCCACCATTGTCACCTGACCCCGATCAGCAGGGCCGGGGTGATGTTATGTTTCTGCAGACACAGAGGTTAAACACACTCATTTCTTACTTTTTTTTCAGTGTGTCTACATGTTGGTGTATATACTTTACATTGTGTGAATATAATTAGTAGAGATTATGCTTGCTTTGCTTACTCCAAATTTATTCCCCAAACAAATAAGACTTTAAGAGCATCTGTACAGGCTTCTTCTACATGCCCGGGGGTAGAAAAGTTTGCCACCAGCTGCAGCAGAAGGCTTTAATCCCTCAGAGACACTTATATTATCCTTGCCGCTCAGGGTAAAATATCAGCTACATACTAATATTCCTCTCCTGCTTCCTTGAAATGTGTCCTTGCGAGGCTTCCCAGGATACCTTTTGGCCTCTTTTGTATCTTGGAAACGTTTCAGGTGTATTCAGCCGAGCAAAATTACCACATCAAAAGGCAACAAACTGCAGATCACATTAATTCGACAGGAGCAATATAACGTGCATGGTTTAGTGACAATGATAGACCTAAACAAACTCCAACTGATCCTTGCACACGCATAATCCCATACTGCCATGCTCGCACAAGGAAACACACACTTGTGTAAACCCATTTTACTTTCATTAAGTATCACTCAAAATGGATGAGAGCTCTCATTTCATGGAGTGCTGCCACGGACTCGATATGAATGTCTCTTTAACACGGAGACACACACACACACAAACGCACACGCGCACACATGCACAAACACTCATAAATACTCCACAGTTTGACAGTGGTATTAGCAGAGAGAGATACATTCTTGGGGCTACGGGCTGATAATAGATTAAAACACTTCGATTACATGCTCTTCACAAGAAAGAACAGCTGCAAGAGTTGGGATAAAATCTTGCATCAGACAAAAGAAAGTGAGAGATCATGCCAAATGCAATTTTTAGAAGATGCTGCTGCGTCTGACACAAAGTGAAACATTTAATAAATAATATATTTTAAAAAGAAGAGTCAAACCCACTTTGTATATTTTAATCTCATTTTGACTTTGATGGCTTCACAGAAGGAGAGGGAAAATGTAATGAAATGCCCTCCAATGGTATTTGGGCTGCTCATGCCATTCGAAGGTCAGCTGAAGCATCAACTAAGTTTTCTTGTCTCTAAGGGAACAAAATACTCAAAATACTGAAATTGCAGTCCTCTTGCTTATTGTTCAATCTTTTCCTTTCTTCTATTGCAGGGGTAGGCAATTATATTTGCTGAAGGGCCAGAATTTTTCTCAACAGACACCCCGAGGGCCACACATTCAAATAGGCCTTTATTGAAATTAAATTAACCTTTTTGCTTAATAATTTGGTTGTTTATATTTTATATTTTTATTTCACATTATTTTTTATTAATACACATCTTTGGTGTTTTGTATGATATAAAATTACACATTTTGACATAGTAGCCGATATCATCATTTAAATATCATGCTGCCGGAGCTTTAGACTGCTGGCTTGTATCCTTGAAATCTCATTTGACTTGCTCCTGTGACATGCCCTGTGATTTTTAGCTTAAATATGAAAGGAGGCTGACTATTACAGGACAGGTCCGTTCTCATGATACAAGTCATTGGCGCTGAGATGTGTGTTTCTCTTCTACAACACAATCTACATCACGTCTTTCACGGGCTTCCTTCACCCTTCAAACGAGGCAGAGCTCAGTGGGAAACATTAGGGGAGACACAGGCCGAAGGCAGCGGGTCACAACACCGGCAGAAAACCAGGTCCGTGCAACCACGTACAACTGAATGCGGACATGAACGGAAAAACAACATCGTTGCATCATGGCTTTTGAGTTTGGAGCGCGCATGACGCGCATCTACATCGAATGGGTTTGAGTGCGCGCCAAAGACGTTCTGAACGGCTCCCCGATGCACACACGGTTGAATCAAGTCCAAAATCACACAGCATTTGCAGACAGACAGGGAACACCCTGCAGTCCAGCCGGCTCCCTTAATATTCGCGCATGTTACAGTGCAGCGTCTCACAGACACATGTGTTTCCGTGTCCCTGCGCATTGACTTACAGGTATCTGTAGGCACAGAGTATTTAAAGTATTACAACTCAGTCGCGGGCCATATTGGAAGGTTCGGCGGGCCACATTCGGCCCGCGGGCCGCCTATTGCCGACCCCTGTTCTATTGATTGCCAGCTGTCTTCTGCGTAGGCAGACTTGCGGATGACCTTTAAATTCTAGGTTTGTGTGCCGGAGTATGTGCGTGCACGTATGTGTGTTGTCATTACCTCAATGTCCAACTGCAGCATGTGCTCTCTTTGTGTTCTGTCGTGTTATGATATTTTCTCCTGTTCCTCTCATTGATTACCTGTCATCGAGGCTGAAAAGTGGACTTTTGTTTCACCGACTTGGCAAATAGCGTGTGTGCTCTTCCTCCCCGTCTCACTCTCTGTCTTTCACTGTCTCTATTCTGTCTGTCTCCCTTTTTTCCAAAAAGATTCTCCTGTCGTTGCCAATCTCTGTCTGCATCTGTCTTCACTTTCCTATGTTGCTTTGCAAAATAACCATTAATTGTGATTGTTTCTTTTGTTTCTTTCCCTTTGGCTGCTAAAGTTGTCGGACAAAGTTGTGTGACTTGTTAAATACATCTGAAAACCATTTTCTTTTTTCAGTGCCACATAACACCTCATATTCACCTAGACAGCGAAATCATACTGTATCAGTCCTGTCATAACACATCTGTTATGCCTGACTTCATTTGTTTATTTCTTTGTGTGTCCGCTTTTGCATGTCGATGTGTGCTCCTGTGTGCGCCCTGCATGTGTGTTTGTAATGTTGGCGGTACGCATGGCTGAGCACGGGCTGGCTCACTTGCAGGGAAGCTAAACAGCAGAAGAAGAGAAGGTTAAGTAGGAAGGTCAAACTGAGTGGGGTGAGGGAGATATCCATCACAGAAACCAATACATTTCCGCGGACACTGTGGCTATTTATTTTTATTTCTATGGAAAAGAAGACAGTTTCTGCAGGTAAGCTGGCAGCCTGCCTGGGGCCAACTTGACACATCCTCTGCAGACATTTGGAGGAGAACATAGAGCCCCGGAGTAAACAAACTGACTGGGCAAATCAGCTTGAAAAGTTGTTTGCTTTGTTGCAGTAGCAAGTTTATTTATTCTTTCAAATACGGGGTCATTCTGTCAAAGTTATATGTATATCATTGGAGAAACTGTTTTCAGCCCCTTAAGTCCTAAAACCTAATGGTGAGGATTCCAGCAGATTTTGGTCTATTTTGATTTTACACCTAACATCTCACCATTTCCGGCTTTGTTCCCTCCTTGCACCATTTAATATAAATGTGTGCTAAATAAATAAACCTAAACCTAGTCAAGACACCAATATACAGTAGGCACGAGTCGCCTTAAAAGAGAGACCTTATTAGGAGAGAATGTGTTACTCTGTACTCCATTTAACCTGCCTCACTTGTATTTATTTTTATCTTTAACCCAATTTCAGCATGAATAAATTGATGTGATCTCGCCATGTTATGACATCACAGTTTCACAGGAGTGTGACTGACAATTCATGTCAACACAACCTCGGTCTAGGTTTACTAAAGAGACCTATAGGGAGTTAGTTGGAGAATAACCTGTCAAGAAACAGAGTGGCTTGATTACAGCAGCCAGCAGGCACGGATCACCAGTTTATATGAAGGGTCAGTGAATCTGAGAGTGAGATGAGCTGCTTGCACAAATGGTGACTAATGCCCATTCCAGCCAAAGGTGAAATCCATCAATATTCAGTGTAAGATCACAGAAGACTATGAAAACTACCAAATGTTCCTGTTTGGAGATCTGGAACTACTGAATTTCTGCCATAATTTCCTTAAAAACATGGCAAAACACTTCAAAATTTCTCTGTTGATCGACTTATTGATTAAATATTAATTTAATCTCTAATTTGTATTTCTGACTTTTATAATGTGGCATCTTATTGGCTTGGGTTAAATCTGTTTTCCTCAAGTCAAACAATTTATTCGCTCCCCCGTTTCACGACTTCATCGCTCTCCACCTCCCTCCTACATATTCTGTCACTATACCATTCTTCTATGTTTTTATATATACCCCCTCGCTCTGCTTCTGTTCTCCTCTCCCCCTCACCTCCTATCTCCTCTGCCTCTAACACCTCTTGTCATTCTGGCTAACTCCTGCTATGACAAGCCACGGCTTGATCTATTTCTATCTCCCCTCAGACAAGTGCTACATATACACCAACTGCTCATGCATGGGTGTATGTGTGTGTGTGTGTTCCAGGGACAGAGAGATGGGGACATCTGTGTGCATGCTTGTGTGCTCAACAGGTGTTTAAATTTGACCATCAGTGTTAAAATTCATAGCCAGTGTGTGAACGGTGACAGCATCGTCTTTGATGCCTTTGAAAATGATGAATTGACAACAGAATGGTCCTTCATATGACGACTATCCGTTACACGGCTGTGAACAACAAACACATTATTAAAATATAACCACTATTTCTGACTTGCTGACTGAAATGTCTCTGCTTATCTTAGATGTAATTAATTCCCGTGTTAAGACCCAGAACACCTCAAGACATGTTCATCCGATGTGGGCAGGCGCAGGTCAGCAGCCAGCACTCAGACTCGAAGGTCCTGTGCAAAAAGTTCCCCAGGTATTGTATGGTGCCCTGTTGCTAATGATTATGTGAACTATATAGCGCCAGAGTGAGAGTGACCTAAAGCTTGTACAAGTAGCCATCCAAACAGCTGGAAGCTCTCAGTTCGCCTTGAAAAGCCTGTTGCTGTGAATCAACAGTGCTTATGTAAGTTTACCTTGTTGGTTTTTAGGGCAAACGACTTGAAAAAAGGAAGGGGAAAGAGAACATATAGTGCAAGTTTAACATGGAGCTGTATAACAATACATGCATTTATAGCTCAGGAGGCAGAAGAACCTGCAGATTGTGACTGGAGGAGAGGTGGGAGATTGAGAAACACAAACGACAGGAGGAGGAAGAGGACAACAACAACGAAAGAAAATACACCTGCAAATACTGGGCTTAGCCAGACAGCCATGACTTGGAATGAATATTGATGATGCTACTATACATGCCTACTGTACCCATGCCATGAAATCTTACTGATAATAGAATATCAGTGGTGAGAACTACAGATTTAATTGTGTGTTAGCTGTGTTCTTGTGCAGTTCTTCAAGCCTTTACATGTTTGAACATTTGTAAACCATGATAATCAGACTTTATATACCTTTCAAGCATTTTCCCCTCTTGGTTTCTATTTTAAAATAATTAATTATCCTAAGCAGCTGATCTGATTTTATCAGGAGCTGATCTGTCACAATATTACATTTCCCTCTGACAGATGTTTTATGCAGTGTTCACTGCCTGGTGATGCCACTTTGTTCACACCATTTTTAGAAAATCTTGAAAGGCAAGAAGCTGGAAGCCTGTGCATATTCTCATTTGTCCAGGTCATAGTATTTCAAAGGGACTTTGACTCAAACGCAACTGGACTTGGTTATTTGTCTGGGAATAACAAATAACCAAGTCCAGTTGCGTTTAAAAGTCCCTTTGAAAAAAAAAAAAAAAAGAAGCAGGAAAGCAAAGCATATACGGGAGACTGGAATAAATCCAGTGTTCCCAGTGCCACAGACTGCTGATTGATCCTCGGTAACTATTGTTTAGGTCTACAAGTTTGGTGAGTGTTTGTTTGTGTTTGTCTGTGGAGGCTATCACACTCTTCTGTCTTTACTGTTCCCTCTGTAGGGTCATCAAACACTTCACCGTAATCTCCCTGGAGACCTTGATGCATTTAGTGTCTGTGTACTGTATGTGTGTGAGTGTGTGAGTTAATGCAGGACCCCTGTCTGCGCTTGCCAAAAGATAGCGCGGATTTCTTTTTGACCTCCCTTGTACCCTTCCCTCAGGGGCAAACGATCCAATCAGAGGATAAGCCTATTTCCAGACCCTCCCCCTGGGACTAAGAAAGATCCAATCGGATAAAGGTTCATCTCAGATCAGAATCAACAGGGGAGGTGGATAAGAGACCACACAGACACACAACCATTAAAAGAGAAACAGGAAAGGACAAACACATAAACACAGAAATGTCTACACAATGAGTATCAGAATACTCCAGAACAGATGTTGTTTTGTCATATAATGAGTGAGAAATCCACCATACCTTCTCTTAACACGCTCAACGTGTGATGGCAGGCACAAGAGTGGGCTCCTGTTTCTCTGCATCAGTCTGCAGCAGAACCCCTCTGTGATAATTCCATGCAAGTGGCTCAGCAAGCAGGACAGCATACCCACTAGAATGAGAGAAATAAGAAAGTGCAAAGCCCAATGATTAAAATAAACAAAAATAAAACACAGGAGTCTTGGCTGGAACATGCAAACGGGACAAATATCATGGGGATGATGCTTTAATACACACAGAAATGGCAGCTTCTCCCGCTGTGTATATCCTCAGACACCATCTATTTGCCTTTTCTTTCATAATCCAGCCCACATTTTCCTGAAACATCTCTCCCTGGCTTTGCTCTCGCAAGCAGCAGGTTGAACATGCAACACCATATCGAGCTTATGTGTGGGCTGTGGACGGATGTGTGTCTTTGTGCGCCTCATGGTGAAATTGTCACAAATGTCACTTTCATCTGTACTCTTCACTAATGCTTTGAAGATACAGAGGGGACTACAATTCTGTTGTGCTCACCAGTGACACCCAAATGTGCACACAAACACACATTCATTGACTGAAACGCTCAGCACTGATGCTGAAAAGCTTGCATCCATCTTTTCCCCCCCAACAGGAACAGTTGTGATCTATGAAGCATCTCCGTCTGTTTAATTGTTTTCTTGCCCAGAGGTTGTAATGATTATGCATGCTACAACATGCCTAAGTGATTGTCTTTGTGCACATGAGTATTTGTGTGGGTGTGTGTGCGAGAGCTGTTGTTGTGCTCCAACAAAGTCAAAGTCTGAAGAGATTGTAGCTGTTGGGGGCTTTTACTTCTTTGTCCCCACAGTAGCTGCCTCCTGTCAGAGAAGTACATCTTCAAGAATGATATCAGGAGGACGTGGGCGAAGTGGAGAACTTCTTTTGTTGCTGTACAGATGTTTGTGGATCCAAATGCTCGTTTTATTACGCTGAGTGTTGGTACGTATTTACATGGCTGCGTGCGTTTTTCTGCATTGCCAAGGGCAACAAATGTCCTTTATCACTGTCAAAATGCCAAATAAGTTATCAGCACCTCCGCACAAGCTGCTGTGACATCTACGCCCACACACATACACACACACACACACACACACAGTCAGCAGGCGGACAGTATTACTCACACACAAAAATCAACATCTGCATATTATTTTATCAAGGCATAAGAAAACATGTGGCATTTGAATAAAAAGGATCATTTGTCATGAATTCTGTTTTGGTGTTCGTGTCTGTACACTCACTGTTTTGTATATTGCGGACATTAACGCTTCAGCAAGTCATCACCGTGAGTTAAAAAACTGTTATTCGGTTTAAATGTATATTTTCACCTCTGTGACACATAAACAATCACTCTTACTTAGAAAGCCCGAGGCAGGTGAGTGGGTTGGTTTTCAAAAAGTTTCTCCCAGGCAGTTTTTGACGGCTACTTTGGGCACCGATACAATGAATTAATTAGAAGTAACTGAAAGGCAATTGTCCTGAGATTAGGCAGATTTAAAACAAAAAATGGCATTCTCAAAGTCATGGAAAATCCCTCTCAGGCAAACGAAACAATATGCGTACAATATAAGCACATTCACTTATGTATGTTTTCATACACAAAACAGAGCAGAGCAGAGCAAAGATTTCTGTTGCACAACGTCTTATTCACAAGACAATGAATAGAAGGAATAGTAATGAAACTTACAAACTTTAAAAAAAAAGTGTTTGTCAGTGAGAATCCAAACAAACGTCGCCACAGCACCACAGCCTGGAAGAAGACCTTTGTCCTCGGAGCGCAGCGCTGGGGCAGTAGTTTAATTAGTTTCATACTCCAGCAGTAATGCTGGTGCCTCCAAAGGACAGGATGACATGAGGATATTCAGGAAACCTGAGGAGAGGAGAGTTTGTACTTGTGTGTGTTTCTGTGTTTTTGTCCTTGAGTCTTTGAAATAACAAATCGCTCTGGTCACAATCATTCTGTTATTGGTCCTCTCTGTGCATTATGTTCTCACTTCGAGATTTAACAGAAAAATCTTTAACAGCATTCCTGCAGGTATGGCCTGTACACAAATGCTCTTTCCAAACAAAAACACACCGGAAACTTTTGTAATGGAGGGTCCACAAATAAACACACAAACAACAGAACCACTTTTCTCTCATACTTTAACAAGCAGTGAAGCCATTAGAGAGTATGTGTTCACTGGTCGATGAATGGTCATTTCAAGTGAAGTAAATGTAATAATGTAAGTAATGTTATGATAGATTATAAATAATATAAAAAGCCAAATTGATACTGTAATATTGCATGTAAGCAAGTTCAGTGATAATGGAGTTAACCACACTGTTTTTTCTTACCATAGTATCATAATACATCAGCAATAGTTTATTTGTTTCTTCTTCTGTCTTAAATAATGGTGTATAGTTAAAGGTCCAGTGTGTAATAATTAGCGAGGTTTATTGGCAAAAATTGGTTTAAGTGTATAATCACTGTTTGGTTTACGTAGCCTGATTATTATTCCTTTTATATACCTGTATTGCTTTAGAAAACGTTGCCATATTGTGCAGCCCGAACGCATTTAGCAAGTTTTGCATTCACCAACAAAGAAGAAGGAAAGAAGAAGGAGGAGGAAACAGCAGGCATATCGGAAAATGGTTTAGATCTTCACCTCATCGCTCGATGTTCCTGAAATACTCCCAGTAGTCCCATTTGTGGTAAACAAGTTTTTTTGTCCTCGGAGGCCACCGTCACTTTGCCAAATGGAGGGGTGCATCCAAGCGAGCGAGTGTACACTGGAATCTAGAATCTGAACGCTAGATATCACGGTTTTCTCCCCATCTTACACACTGGACCTTTAACATCCATACAGCTTGAGAGAGAGAAAAAGACTTAATGACATTGCCTTGAGTGTATTGAACAGTTTGGCAGAATAATCCTAGGGATTGTGTGGTTGGTAGGTGTATGTGTTTCTTGGCATCCTCATCAGAAACCACTGTAGTGTAATTCATCACTAATTAACCGAGTCTCATTACTCATCGCAGCTTAACCACAGAATTACATTTAATTACAAAGCATTTCCTGTAACAGTTTGTCAGTTTTTTTCTTGCTCCTGCGCCTACTCACAAACTCTCCCCTTCTGATACCAAAAACTCAAATTACTAACAACGATTTACATGTAAAAAAAGGAAGGCAGATTCACCAAAGCACAGCGGCGTCTGACGCATGTTCAGCCATGGTCAGCAGAACGATCATGAAGTTTGGTTGGACAACATTATACCTGCAGATAAAGCATTAACTCCAGACAGTCTGTGGCCAAAAAGCAATATAAGAATATAGAGTGGGACTTCACCATCATACCTTTATATTAGTTTTATGAAAGGCACGTGACACAACATTAAATGAGGTTGTGTTCATATGTAATAACACAAATCAAGTCAATATTTAGTGTGACCAGGTTGTTTGGGGGTTGTCATCATGAATGAATCTGAGACCAATCAGACGTCTCCCTGCTTGTTTGTGCATTGGATAAGAATCTACACATTTTACAATAATGAACACTAGACCTGACGATGAGGTGTCCACAACCTGGACCTTACATAAACCGTGTGTAACAACAGGGTAAGATCCAGACAGCTTTTGCAGTTTCAGCTCATTAATCCCTGTTGACTGTACTTACTGTAAATGGCCCCATTATGTCTTGTGTCACTTTCCTCCTTCATCTGTGATGCTCTTTAAGAATATTCAGGCTGAATATTCTTCCACTGCTTCTACAAACACAAGACAAATTCATGATTTTTTTTTCTTTTTTTTTTTTAAGCGTCTGAAATGAACTTTGCATGGTTACGGATTAATAAATCTAATTCTTTTGACATTTTGTAGAAGACCCTTCTGGCTTTGAGAATTATTTCATCAGTATGCCATGGTGTTATTGAAAGCTTTCCATCAAGTTTTTAATATCTTCTTTCATCATAAATGTATGTGCTTGATGTGAGTACATTAATGAATTAGAATGTGCTTTGTTATTCCAGTGATGCAAAATCAATGCAATACTCGCCTAAATATTTTGCGGGCGAACGAGCTGTGACAATTTGAAAACTGCACACTCACACATATACCTTTTCTCCCTGCACTCACTCACACACACACACATACACACGCACACACACGAGCAGAAGATCTCTGTCTCCCTAACATGTATAATTATCAAGCACAGTGGATCCTGGTCTCTGTGATCAGGTGGTGTTTAATTTATAGACCTCTTCACTGTTTGTGTGTGCTTGTGTGTCTGTGTGTGTGTGTTTGCCTTAGGGGCATGTTTCTGTGAATACAAACTTAATTCATCAAGAGTAATTTTCATTTTTTCTTCACAGTTATAGGAAGTAGTCTCACTTAGTTGTTAAGCAAATGGGGAAAAGAAATAGTTCCATGTAGTGGTGTGCAATGGCAAATGAGGAAGATTCATGATAATGGCTGAAGCAGCTGATAGCAGAAGTGCATCTATGATTTAAATATATAGGTCAGATCAGGGCTCATTAGCGCTTCATATCAAGTGCCTTTACTCTGCAGGGAATAGTAGTAACAGAGCACATGTTTATGGATGAGCTTCGCTACATGTATGTTCAATGTAGCTGCGGCGTGGCATGGGCTGGTGTCCAGCTGTTCAGGCAAATGTGACACTGGTAAATTAATGAAGAAGTGATGCAGCTGGGGTGGCAGTGGTAAATAAATTAGGCCCTACAAGCGAGCTTCCTTAGAGGTTTCAGACTTCAGAAGGAAGGGAAGAAGAAAGGGACAGAGGCAAGGAGGAGTGAAAGCTATCGAGGAGGAGTGGGACCCACTGAAATAGATGAGGACAAAAAATTTGGAGATTTTTCTGTTCTTCCTTCTTCCCTCTCTCTCGCTCTCTCTCTCTCTGTCTCCCATTTCTCCGGATTTTCATTTCGATCCCCTCTCATTTTTTCCCCACTCTTTCGTCTTTCCCTCTCCTTGTCAGCCCCACATCCCTCCTCCCTCCTAAATAAATGCTTTTTCTGTTTGGCCCAGGCTGCACTCAGAGTCTGTCAGTTCTCCTTTGAGAAACCAGGAGGTGAAAAGGAGGAGGGAGACACAACGGGAAAGAGGGGACAAGAGATGGAGATGGAAGATGATGGCTCTCAGAATGTAGATACAATTTCAATATTAAGATGGGTTAGGATTTCAATAATAGAATTTGACCTTAGATTTCTTCCTCCCTGCCTCTCCTTCATCGAGCCTCGCTGTCATGTTGTGTTTTCTCTGTGACGGGTTAAACTGGGGGCTAATCCATCTTGCTCCTCTGAGGACACACACGCACAAACAACATAATCTGACATCGCGCAGCCTCTTGAACGCTTGGAAATTCAGATGAAGATGCCTACAGCTGAGAAAGTCAGTTCTCTCCTCTGAGAGTCGGTCCTGACTGTCTGCTGGAGGAATAAAAATAACGGTCGGGTTGTGCACACACAGTCAAGGTGACTTACACCTTGTTGCACACGGGCACACACACATAAACGCGCTGCTATGTCTTCTGAGTACTTCCAGGATGGTCAGTGTATTTGAAAAGTGGTTTGACTCATGTGGTGAGACTGCTCTTCATTTACACTTCCTGCTCTCCATATCACTGTGTGACAGAATACCTCCTCTCTCCACTGATGTTTCATCCCTGTTTCTCCTCGTTGGCATTCTAATTCATAAGTCTCCAGTTTTTGACCAGCTGTGCTATAAACCTCATCTGCAGGTGCAAGCTGGCACTAATGGAGTGAGGAGCTGAGACTAATTTAAAATAATAAGTCACTGTGCTAACCCGGGCCCTGTAGGAGGTTGCACAGTGGTCTGTGTGGAGCTGTGTCTGTGTGGCTCAGGTAAAAGTCACCATTGCCCTATTTCTTCTTTTGTAAAGTGTAGCTCAATTTATTAGCATAAGTTAAAGAAGGAGCACATATGCATACAAACTAGCTATTTCAGGTTATTTCTGTATGCATTGCAAACATCAGTCACACTCTTGTATCTACACAGAAATGGTGTTTGTTTAGTTTGATTGATTATAAACAAAATTTTATTTGTAAAAAACAGAAGAAATCCAGTTCAGTTGCTTTAGTGGATGTGGCATGTACTAGCTGCCCAGTAGCCATAGGGTTTGGAGCATCTACTACCAGCCTGATGCTTAATATTTTGTCTGGTAATCAGGTGACGATTATTCCTCCCTATGCCCTTTCTCTAACATTTATGGAAACTCCTCATGGTTTTGTAGAACTGAGGGGGGGCTTTTAGATGAGAGGTAAAATGAGAGTCTAGAGTCTCAAAAGTTCTAGTCCTGTTGCCTACGTAATGCTCTCATATATGACCTGGATGGCTGAGATCCATAAACTGGTCCATAAACTTTTCTTTTAGCACAATATAAAGACATTTTAGATCTCTCAAGACATACAGAAAACATTCATATCAACATACAGCTCAGTTAGTTTGCAAGTAAATAATTACGGTAATTAAAAAATCATGTGGGGAAACAAGCCTCAAGTATCATTTCTTTTAAATTAGGAAACATCCCTGAACCTCTAGATTACCTCATTTACAGTATTTTATTCCTAAAGCACCTTAAAAAAATTAATTACCTTCCACACAGTAAAAAAAAGAACAATGATTAAGCATGAAATGCATTATTGATTACATCTCTGTGTTATGTAGGCGGCAGAAGATGCATTCTAATATACTGCGGGACTGCACTGAAAATGTAATGTTACCCACCACCAGTATCTTGTGGCTTTATAGCTGAATTTCCAATACTTGGATTGCATTATCCATTCGAGGCATAAAGAAGACGTTTTTACAAGGCCAAAATGAAGAGGCACTTGAGAAAACCTGCACTTTATAGCCTGCTTGTTCTGTTTGTGTGAAAGACACGTGCATTACCCTGGTGGGAAATACTATAAACAAGTACAAAAAGTCATTTGAAGCCGGAGCTCTACAGTATGTTTACATTGTGATACGTCAAGTTTTCATGATCTAGATTTCCACTGAAATCCTTAATTTGACTGAGCTGAGAAAATGAAATGCAACAGATGACATCAGGATGCACCAGCACAGTGGAACACTAAAAACACACAAACGCACACTGTGAACACCGGGATTGTACGAGCTAATCGTGCCAGTTTACCACCATTACATCAGCGTCCATGTTGTCCTCTTTCATCCTTTCATCCCATTTGTCCATTGACTCCCAAAGCAGGAGCCAAGAATTCCCCTCTAACTGGAGCAGAAAATTCTGACTGTCTGCCTTATAGCCCCTATCCCCCCCTACCTCGTGCTCTCAAACCTGCACACACTCTTCCTTTGCCCTTGCCCTTTAGAGCTGGAAATAGTGTGTGTACATGAGTGTGTGATGCAGTTTGTGTGAGTGTGTATTTAAAGTGAGAATGCCTGTGTGTGAGAGAGAGAGCTAGAGAGAGAGAGAGAAGGAAAATGAGGACATATGGCTGTGAATTCCCTGAGATCCCACCTAAAACACTGCAGTATTCAAAGCATAAATCACCCAGATTGCTGAAACACACAGGATAAGGCTGTGCTTAGGTTTATGCATCTGTGTGCACACACGCACGCACACACGCACACAAACACACACCTGTCCAAAAAGCCTGTGAGCATTTCCCTGCAAGCACACTTTGGTCACCGCGATGATCACACACGCTCATTTGCATTTACGTGCCTGCACACTCACAGAGAGATTGTGTGCGTGTGTGTTCTCATGGACTCATGTGTTTTATATGTGTGTGTGCGCATGATTTGCATACCTGTGTACCATAATGGGACTGCTGTACAAATCCTGGCCTCTAGCTGTGGTCCACCCAGCCCCCTCTATCTCCCTCTGTCTCTTTTTCAGGTTCAGCGCAGGTTCTCTAATGCTATCACTCTAACCATATGGTGGGAGCATCAGTTAAATTGCTGCTGTTTCAGCGGTGCCTGGCCTGCGTACAGATCAAATACTCGCATGCACACACACAGCTGTAGGCCCACACACGCACGCACACTCACATGCACACATTCTGCCTGGCCTGTGTACAGATCCAAACAAAGCCATATGGCCCTTCTCTTTCTTCATTTACTGTACGTAACCCTAGCGCAGCTGAAGGACAAGAGGAACCAGCAACACCTGTTTCTGCAGGCCGTTCTACAACAGGAAGAGGGATAAAGTGAAGCTGCGCACGCGGGACTTTCCATTTGGTCTCAAATCAACCCAGATCCCTGGCCTCCTGCTAACCAAAAGCCACTTATCCTCCACTGCCAGCTACACAGGAAGAGAGAAGAATGTATGAGATTAAATTATAACATCAAATCAAATTCTGCATCTGCAGTGAGCTGCAGATGCGTTTTACGGAAAAGTTGCCTATGCCTGCTTCGCACTCATGTAAAAAAAAAGGTCAGAGCTGTGCCCTCAGAGGCCCGAGTTTATTCAAGAGAGGACGGGGCAACATCACTTCTAGCTTCCTATCTAATGCCTCTGTATTTGCGTTCATGCCCATGTGTGTGCGCATGTATGTGTGTCTATTTTGTGGGAACATGACTGTGGATGTTTCCTCTCCTCCTAGCCATTAGAAGGGGCTCATATAACCAGCCTTTGGGCCTCGGAGAGACACACTCTCTATAAATACACACCACTTAAGGGCCTGTGGGGGACTTGATACACACACATACACGTACACATACACACACAGACTCACACCATGCAAGCAGTACTTCCATGACTCTCTATTAAGCCTCCAAATGGATGTTTATGCATGTGCCTAATAGGAACAGACCTAAAAACTGTATACTTCGAAATTCAGCAAGGTAAAAAAACAAAACAAAGAAAGAAACTTTATGCTGAGCAACAAATACATTCTACCTCTCCAATGCCCCTCAAAGTGCTTACCTTACCTATTTCATACTCCACTCATGCGTAACTTTGATTAACTAAATGAATACAATTTGTCACTCACAAAGGGCTTAAGGGAGCGGGAAGTGGCATTTTTAGAGTTCAACATTTTTCAAAATAAGGTTAGTTGTTGCTCTCTTCATACATCACACTGTGCCTTTAGAACATCCTGCTAGGAAGGAGATAAAACTGTGGAACAGATGTCCCTGTTGTCCTTCTGCCCTGTGTGTGAGAGATTGGATGTGTGTGTGTGTGTGTGTATTGATGTGCATGAGTGCACAAATCTTTTGCCATTAGTATTTTGAGTCTTTTAGCACCTTGTTTTGGCAGCATGTTCACTACTTTTATCTCATACCTCAGTAATGGCCAGTGCAATATTAGACACACAGATGCACATACACACAGTTTGAGTACAAAAATACAAACCACTACCACACACACACACATATACAAAGACTGGTGTTCGAGCAAATACAGACACATCTGCATACACACTTTAAAGTTGAGTCCATCCTCATGTCAATGGTCTTCAGAGATAAGACGTCCTCTCTTCACCTGGCCCTGGGCAGCGCAGCCCCATTTCTATATCAGAATGTCAAGCCTGTTCATTTTCCTGTCTCCCCATTTAGTGCATCCCAGTAGAGTTTCTGTCGGTACTTCTGTCAGCCAGTCTGATACTGTGTTAGTCCATTTCATCAAAGCTTTTCCTGATAGAAGCACCATCTGTCTATTTGTCTGTCTGTTCAAACTGTCTGTCCATCTGTTTGTCCACACATATGCATGCCAGTCTCTCTCTCTGCCCTCTCTTTCTGTCTGTCTGTCTCTCCAGTTATCAATCTTGTTGTTAATTTATCAGAGAGTCCGTCCGCCTGTTTGTCTGTCATCCGTCTGTCCATCTGCTGGTCTATCTGCATGAGAGGGGGGTTATCAAAATGAATATTTGCATCCCCAGTGCAGAGAGCTTCATAATTTACAGTACAGATGCCAATGAAACAATTTCATGTTGTCTGTGGGTGCTGCGGAAACACAGGTTGTTTCAGCACTGAATACATAAGATGGTATCTGTGGATGGTTCAAAAATCCATAAAATTCGCTGTTAAATTTATTTGGAAATTAGATGATGCTATTAACATCCCCCTGGGGATGTTGGTTTCCTGCTGTTGTCAAGAAATTAATCCACGGAATAATTTAAAGTGTTTGTAATCAAAGAAAATGTTGAGAACAAATAACTGAATAAAGATAAAAGCAGCTGGAGAGAGTTGTTTCCAGGTCAAGATTTACAGCATGCTGAATATCCAAAACTTATAACTGCCTCTCTATTAGATTTTCAAGAAGATGCTCTAGTGTGCTGCTAACTAAGTGATACAGAGGGAAAGTAGAACATAATGTGAGGGAAGATGTACAAATGTGCATAACTATTTGTAAGTTTAGGTTTGTTTCATTGTTTCTAGTATATTTATATATTGTTCATTGCAATATAAATCAAAATAAAATTACTTTTTAATTCAGAAGTGACAAGTAATGTTTGCTAGAGAATGAGAGTGAGTAACATAACATTTGTTTTCACTCTGACTGTATGTTGCTGCTCTCCTCCACTCAGTGAATGCAGCTGACAACTCACAGCCACAGCGAGGAGGAAGAGTTGCAGATGCACTGAGTTTCCTATTAGCGGCTCTGCTCAGTGAAGACGAGCTGATGTCGGCTCAACAATCCAAGTTTGCAAAATAAAGTCGCTATCAACACCGGCAACACTGCTGTGTTTCCAAGGACACCTCATTGGGGCTGCCTTAAAACAGTGCATGTGTCACTTTCATTTGATTCAGACAGCTAATAGCCCACTTCACATAATGGCAATCTTTAGAAGTACAGAAACCAAAAAACACCTCTTTTTAGTCGAGGTAATTCACTGTAGAAGACAACTTGAAAGTTTGCTTATAAAAAGCTTTGTTGTGCATATTAACATGGATTCACATTGAAGGGGTTTAATGCATATTTTGACATTAAGGAGAGAGTTTAGTGTTGTATACACAACAACAATCCACAATGTGAAAAGGGACAGCCTACTATTAGAAAAGCATCCACTTATCCACAAAGAGACAGAGCTTAATACTTTAAACTGAATCACAAAAGAAGAACTGAAAATGAACCTAAATTTAAAAATTAAATTTCAACTCAAACAATTTTGATTTGTTTAAATGACTCGAGGATTTGAGTGATTTACAGAGCTATGCAAAAGGACACATAGTATACGATATCATTATCGGATCATTTTATCAAATGGAAGGAGCAGAAACTTAGTGAAATGTACTGTGGCCTGTGGCCGGGAGCATGCATCATTGCTTATAAAGTTACAGTTTGTTGTGTATAGGCTGTGAGCATGAATGCAGGTCAAAACTATCCGAGCACAGCGGCGGCACAGAGCGAACAGAAACAATAATAGCCCAGAGCAGTACATTGAGACAGTCCAGGCAGCATTAATTCATTTTCCATACCCGCTTACTCATTTTCAGGGTCACAGGGGTGCTTGAGCCGATGGAAGGAAGGCAGGAAAACACCTCGGACAGGTTGCCTGTGCACTGCAGGCAAACACATAAACAGACAAACAAATTCAAACCTACGGGTAATTTGAAATCTTCAATTTGCTTGACTTAGATATGGTGGGAGGGAAATGAGCACAAACAGAAGAAGAACATGCATGCAAAGCCACACATGAAGGAAACCAGAGCTGTGCTTTAAACCTCGCTGTGAGGTGACGCTATTAACTGCTAAGCACAGAGCCTGGTCACACATTATCTCCTCTTTTAAGACAATTTAGATGAAGTCTGCTGCGGCAGGGATCACGGTGCAGGGGTATAGAAGTCTGCACTGATTGGTACACCTCAGGGGTCTGACACAGAGGTTTAAGGTGCTCTTAAACTCCATCAGCTCAGCTTAGAGATGTTGGCAGGGCGAGTTCCTCGAGGTAGACAGACAGCAAATAGCGTGTAGCTTCACCTTCATAACCCTCGGGAAATTCAACAACTTCCTGTGCATGTATGTACACATAACGTGTAGCCTTGTGCACATGTTAGCATATTTAATCCTCTAGTAGTGTATCCATCCAGTTCAACAGATGTTACAGTTTGAGATCCAAGTCTTCAATCAGTAACTTAGCTCATGAGAACAACCTGAATACACAAACACACTGGTGCACAATTACTGATGCACACATTTTGAGAGCTGCAGCAGCTGCAACACAGGAGCCTCTGGGATGCAAACTTGTGCAGGTTTTTGTCTCCCAAATGCACCCTTGTCTTTTGTGCGTCCAACATGTGTGAGTGTTTTTGTTGTTGTTGTTGTTTTTTGGGTTCTGCACGCAGTGATCCATTACTCTGTCAGCTCTTTCCTATGATGCTTAACAGCAACAGGAACATTGTGTCTGGAGAAAATGACTTCATTCCTTGGAAGACAATACGTATGCACTCCTTTATTTCCCTCAGACGGCCTCTCCCTCTCCTTTGATCCTTCACTCTCACTGTTATGGTCCACTGTATAGATCGCCTCTATCTCTATCACTCTGCCTCTCTACCTTTCTGGATCACTTCTGCTCTTCCTATTTTCTGAGTATGACTCATTTTTTTTCTCCTGCTGTTCCTCCCTCTCTCCTCTCCAGCTCACTCTGTCTGCTTTAAAGATACAGTGTCTGTGTCTTTTTTGTCTCAAACGCCGTGGCGCTACGTCTCTTGGACGACGGATGAGAGAGGTAGCGGATTTCTACTTTTACATAATTGTAATGTGACACAAAGTATTCTCTGTCTGTTTCCTCCTCCTCCACTCTCTCTCTCTCTCACACACACACACAGACACGCACGCATGCATGCACGCACACACACACAGAAGTGTATCAAGCTTGGTATGGTAGAGTTATTAGCATTAACACTCACTCTACTATCCTCAAGCTAACTGACCTTGGCTGTCCATTTTCATGCAAAGTGAAAATAGTAGTGAGTGTGAGGTTCACTGACAGCCTCAACATTTAGTATTTTACAGTTTCTCAGATAATCTGATTTCTAGACTTGCATTTATTAGTATTCTAGCATATACTGTAAACTCAGTCATGTAATTGTAATTGCCTTGCTGTATCTAATCGCACAATTTTCACTCATATATAAGCATAAGAGTGGTATCTGCAAAAAGAGTGGCAAAGGTGGAACATGATTTAAAGTGTTTGCTGATAAACCTCTCAGCCAATCACATTGCTTGTGTCATTTATATTAAACAGCTGCACAACCGAGTATGATGGAAATTGGTTACAGTGAAAAGCAGCACCAGCAGAGATTTACTGCGCAGGGTACTGTGGCCAAAACACCCTCTCCTTGCTGCAATGCATCTTCCAGACCTTAATCCATTCCATTTTCATAACACCTGAAGACACAATTTCACAAAAGAATAACAACAGATTTAAAAAAGAGAAACAAGTTCAGATTCGAGTTGACCATGGTGGAAAACTTTTTGTTTTTCAAAGTGGGAAATATTCCCTCAGCAATTTTTTGAAACAGAACAATGCATTTAATTTTTAGAAATACTACAGCACTGGTTCCCAACCTGTGGGCAATGAACCACTGGTGAGCTACATAAGTAATACAGTACAGTAGAATCAAATCATGAAAGTATGTTAAAGGCCACACCATTTTTTTCTTCTTTTCATATTTAGGCCATACTGTATCACTGCGATACAACTGTGACAGGTTATGTTGACATTGTCATATTGTATAGCTTACCTTTCTTTGTCTACTTAATCTGTCAATTGTATCTATGTCAGAAAGGATAACTACAGTACTTAGCAACAGGAAGAATTAAAACAGAAAAGACAGAAAAGGTTAAACTGAGCTTCCTTCATGTAGCGTTTTTGTTGTAGTTATGGAATATATTTTTGGGCCAACAATACTTCTTTTTTTTTTACTGTACATAATATGTAAAATTGCATTTAAATATAGACAGTATACATGTCCTGTTTCCTCTTTATCACTAAAAGCGATCACGAGAAATGTTGTTTTAAATGTGCTCAAACCTGAACCTGACTCTGAATTACTACTTAGTAAATTATCACTACAATCCCCTAAATGTTCATTTTCTTATAATAAGAATGAACATGAGTGGCTTGGGAGTGTTCCTGTCAGTATTCAGTGAGACATACTTGAAAACTGGGACTGTCCCACTTTAATTGGGACATCTAATCACCCTGCTGTCCCAAATCTGAGGGGACAAAGTCCCATGGGAGTCTGGATCTATGATCTACATTCTTTAGTCTTGTCCTGCTGCTTCCTTTTGATCTGACAGAGAGCAGGAAAATAGTCAAATAGTCTTTGTTCAGATGATTACACCATTTCTTGGCCAGATAATCAACAGGTTTATTTCATAAAATAGGTTATAATCTGCAAAACAACGCTGAGGGACACAATCAAATATCAATTTTAATGCAGAGAGGGAGAAGAGTCAGATTCAGAAAATCTCATGTTCAGTCCGATCAGTGTCATCTCAGCTCATGCTACTTTGTGTCTTACTGTTATCAGTGTGCGCTGTTTGGGTGTTCTGTTGTCCAGGAAGTATTTGGGCAATTAAATGTGTGAAATTAGTTTCAATAGGGTTTTGATTGCATCTGCCTCAGTGGGTCATTTTTTCACCTTGAACAGTGAGCTGGAGGGAAGAGGCATGCATTCATGCATTCCTAACACTGTCGTGCACACACTGCTTTAACTGAGGAGTTATGTTTTTATTCTTCATTTTTATTACTATTAAAACTGCTCTTTGTTCTTGTGGCTCTGCAGTCGCTGCACGTCTCCGGAGTGAATCCTGTTTTGACTAGTGGAAGCAACAAATTATCAAATGGTTGCTGATGCCCTGAGAATGGATGTGGTCTTTGGATGAGGGGGAGTCATTGCCATGACTTAATTCACAAATAAATACCAACACCTTGCCTTTTGATACCTCATTTACATGCAGCTCACTGTGTACCAGTTTACTGCCTTCCCTCCTACCTTTGTGCCGCAGCCCCTCCATGAGTGCAGGGCGGCGCAGAAATACCAGTTGAATAGGAGAGTGCACGTCAAGTTGATGTAAATGCCAAAGCGTCACAGACTGAAATGACGGACTGAAGACCTGGAGTCACTGCCACCTGTTTGTATTTGGACACATGAATAATAGAGTAATAAGCTATAAGTAATGTATTTACAAAGAAAGAAACGGGTATGAATTCAATTGACGTAATAGGTGAAATAAGTGGTGGATGATGATCAAATGATTTGTTGGAAAGAAAGTAGGTTTTTGTTCAGCATCCCCCGAGAAGCTGATTATACGTTAGAACTGTAACATACTTCATCTGTTTTTCAATTACGTCTTTTCAGTGGAAGCTTTTTTATCTTTTGCTACAAAGAAAAACACAGAACAAACAGTGCATTGATTTGCGGTGAATGAGCTGTATCAACACATAGTGCACACAAATGTTTTGAAATTATACAGTTTGCTGCCTGTGATGAGAATTCAGGAATTTGCCAACACCGTGGTTTGCGTGTTAATGTTTATGTGTGAACACACATGTGCATCACCCTCTTCTCTCTACAGTATTTCTCCACACAATGACAGCCCATTCAAATCCAATTAAAGCAGCACAGAGGGCTTCGCAGCATCACTCATTCATCTGTCACTCATTCTCTCCCCCGTCCCTCTCACTCGCTCTCTTTCTCTGCTCCCCATGGACGACTGGGTGGTAACCGGGTGGGTGAGCTCTAACTATCACTTTTATCTCTCTGTCTTCTCCTTTTATACTTAACGTCATGACTGGAGACCTTTGGGTAAATGTGCTTTACTTGGCAAACTATCACAATGTTACAGTGTGTGTTTGTGTTTCAGAGTTTGTTTTTGGATTTATACTTTAACCTGTCATGACACATTTTAATTTGAATTTCAATTTGTATCACATTATCTCGAGCTGTGAATTTAACGTAACATGTGTAAAACACAATACAGCATTAAGATAAGTTTACTATTAACACTTCCTGAAGTATTTATAACTTGGATTCAAAGAGTTAATGAATATCTGGCACATGTGTCATATTTAAGAGCTTACTTATATTAAACACATTCATTAAAAGAAAAACTCAAGGTCAACCTACAAATTTTTCACTAATGAGAAGTAATAAAATTAAAGGGACAACGAGGAGTTTCTCCGTTGGCAGAACGAAAAATTATGCGACAATAAAAAAGTCTCATATTAACGTGGATGAATCTACGTTACCCACACTTGTTAATGGGCCCGTTTTCGATAAATAAATTGTTTTGTCTCTATCGTTATTTTGTTATTATTAGTGGTGTTGGAAATGCTGGGCGAGCCGACCAGCGTTTCCTTACTTTCGGTTGCGCAGACGCGAATGAGAATAACGCAGCCGAATCGCAGTTTATGGTGGGAACTACGACGGTAACTGAACCTCTTTGAACCTCTGACTTCAATACTTGATGAATGAAAACATGAGTCTGTCTTGCGCCAGTAAAAGAATTTCACGCTGCGCACGGAGGCTCAAAAAGTGAAAACGCTTCGCTTTTCCAAAACTCCTCGTTGTCCCTTTTAAAGGGAGAATCTGAAAAAAAATGCTGAGCAGGCACAGGTGAATCTGATTTTGTATCAAAAGGGTTCATTGTGGGGACACAAGTGGCAGGAGCTTCAGTCAGTGGAAACAGGCTAGTGTCTCAGTAGGAACAGTGATGAAAATGGCATCAATCTGCATTAAGCTCGACAGGAAAGACGTCAGTAAACAAGGTAGGCATTATGGCAGTATCCTACATAACAAGAACATAAGTCTTCCTCAGATGACTCATTACAAAGATAAGACACTCTAAACCTCCATCGTCAAAACACCATGACTTACTTACGACCACAAAGTAAATGCCTTGTTAACTGAATATACGTAGCTAATTGCAGATTTTACAGTGTGCATCGTTCTCGTTGCTACATGTTGTTGTAGACACAAAGCTGCAAGTGTAGGACCTACTGCTAAGCAACAATGCTCACATGGCAGCTACAGGGTGTCCCATTACAAAGTATAAACTCTGTGTATACAGGTGTAGAAATCTGTGTGCGCACAAAACAGGAAACATGCATCAGTCATCGTCATGTAACACCGTGATCATGCTGAAATTGTGCGCACGTGCACGAGTCCAAAGACCAAACCCACGATTCACCATAGATGGCTCCCGACACACCCCCAGTTGCCTATTTTGCATACAAAGGCCGGGATTTCATTTGAGGAGAAATAGCGCGGAAGCAAGAAAGAAACAGTTGAACAAGAAGCGTCATATCACTGATCGTGAAATAGAAGTGGTGGTTGAAGAAAATGATCAAAGAAAATATATATTATTTAGCTTAAGCTCTGGCATGCCAAATAAAACCAAGGTGAATTTCTAAATTTTTACAGACACTAGAGATTTGTCTGATAAAAACGGGGGACCGGGAACCCCAGCGCTGTTCTTGCTGTCCTTATTGCGCGCACCGCGTCGGTCCTGATCCAAACTGCCGTCAGTAACAATGTGCCAGATGAATCAGGAGACACAGATTCAGTTTCAGGCTCAGTTTAAATTGCAGTCGGACATGCAATGAAAACTACGTTCTACAACATTATTAAGACCCTCCGGTGCCAGTGCGCACAGTCGGACACATGTCCTTATTGACTGTGTCCCATCACACAATGATAAACTGTGAGGAAACACTGCGGGAATCATCATAAGACATAAACTATTTTTCTTTTTCATTTCCTCTTGTTTCATTACACTTATTATTATATTACACTGTTCACCATGCTTACTGTCGCTGCATCACATCAAGACGTGTTTGGACAGCTGCTGCAGCTCGTTGATTATTGACACAATGTAACGAAAAAAGTATCTAAATGAAACATGTCTCAAATTCACACATGTATTATCCTTTTTGTCGCAACACCATAATAATCTGAAAGATGGGAGGCTACGCATGGTTTGAAGCAACCAGCACATTCTCACCGTCCGTGGATTTTTATACATGAGGAAAAATACGTGGGAAGTGGCAGTGCGCACATTCTGCTACACTATCACCACCAAACAGAACAGTGTCCCTTTGCCAGATGTCACCCCTCAACCCACATCCCTTGGAAAAACAAACCTCTTTGAGGGCCATAACTACACCATCCATTAGGGTTAGCTACATCACCAGGATGGACATTGACCATATGGGAAAATTAATTATCCGCAAAGGCAATGATGGAGCAAATATGTCTTCAAAAACAGCCCCTGTGAAACCAGCCTCATAGCGATTTGCATGAGCAGCAGAGAGGTAAACAGTTGTGGACTCTAAGTGACTGCAGAATATCTTCCATCTGGGGGTATTAGCCGAGAAGAGATGTTGGGATCCTTAATTTGTACATCATTTTTAGACATGACTAATATTACACTGCCGTGTGAGCTATCTGACAGAACCAGCAGGTGTGACGGCGAGGCAAACTCGTACACTTGATGTCTGACTCAGAGTCATGGCAACAAGTACAACGAGATGGAGATGAAAAGTAATGCATGTTTTCTTTTTTCCATGCTCTTGATTACTCATTATGTTGTCTGGAATTTCTGAAAGTTACTATTCTTGTCATGGTTTCGAATATATTCAAGTTCTGCTCCGCTAATTATCACATCACTGTGCATATTTCCAGAATTCACTTTTTTTTTCAGTTTTTCCAATGTAAAGGTTTAAACATCATTTAACTGACCGAGAAATGTTGTTCATCATATACTGTACATGTGCTTGGTAAACATTTTCTTGGATATAGTGCGTCTTGAGAAAAGTGTGTGTGTACACGTGCGCATGTGTGTGTGTGTGTGCATGCTTTAGAGGGGCACTGCAGGGAGCACTGTTTCCATTAATGTCGGTACTAAGATGCAACTCAGCTTTCTGAAATATGTAAATGAGGTACTGTAAATTCATGACAGAATCAATGGCTTTCATTTTTATCAAATCAATCAGGCTTCCATCAGTCCACAAACTCCACACCACTGCAGGATATACACACACACACTGACACGCACACACACACACTGCAAGGCCTTAAATTAATCCTGCCGAGACAGGCCTTAGAATAATGAGTTTTGGAATGATGTGTATACAGTCATAAATATAATTTTTGCTTTTAACCATCAGCTGATTCATGATAATGTGTGTGTGTGTGTGTGTGTGTGTGAGAGTGAGAGAGAGAGAGCGAGAGAGAGAGAGAGAGAGAGAGAGAGAGAGAGAGAGAGAGAGAGAGAGAGCGAAGGGCCTTTTGTGATGAGTCAAATGTTGGGACGTTACCAAATGGATCCCAGCCTGATACACTATAAGTCATGAAATATGAAGAGTCTGGGCCTTTTACTACAGCGCAGCATATAAACCCTCACTTTCACTGACTCTCAAACACATATATGAATTTGCTCCTGTTACAACCGTAGTGGTTAGGTTGTGACGTGCTGCTCTAAATACACACTGAAATCTTCAGAGGCTACATCCTGGTATGTGGGAGGAAGGGAAACCAGCACAGTGCATGCACTGTACTTCCTTTTGCAAGGCGCACACTGCTTCACAGACATGTGCCTTAATTCCCGTAAACAAAGTCTGTGACAAAAAAACAAAACAAAACAGAGAATCACAGCACACGCCGTGGATACACTGAGAGACCAGTGACGATAGAAAAACATAAATGTGGCGTTGAGCCTGGAGCCCTGTTTTTGTTTTTGTTTTAATTCTCGTTGCCTTTTTGGCGACTTGTGAAGGGAGAGGAAGCCTAAGTGGACCTCAGGAGGGATTAGAAAGCAGAGTTATTGTCTGTGACACCTGTCAATGCCCCAGTGTGCCCCACATCATACCTTTTGAGATGTCAGATGCCCTGAGGATCAGGCTTGTAACTCACTCATAATGAACATGAACTCACTAAGCAGGATTCTCCAAAGCTGTGAGCTGGTGAACAGTTATTGCAGTTCAAGCAGGGAGGCAGAGGTGTAGACAGCGTGGCCTCTGACAGACTGAGAAACAAGCTGCTATTGTAACACCTGTGCCACCTTCAGGCAATGCATATTGTTGTTGCAGATGAAGTGTGTGTGTGTTTTTTGAATGATATGCTTCGCTTCAAATGTAGAAGTTTTAAAGTTTCTACTTTGCACAAAAATTAAACATGTGTCACTTTGACATAGTTGCTCTTAAAAAGTGATGTAGAATTTCTATTTAGCATCTTGCTGTAAAACACATTACTAATAATCCTTAATAATAATATCCTTTTTATTTGTCAGACAAATCCCAGGTTGAATTCAAGCGCCAAATGTCTATAGTCACAATTAAGTATTCTGCTTTTTAACAAGTACATTGTTTTAACAGCAGCCACATTTATAATTAAATATTGATCACTTTAGATAAAACTTCTACGAAAACTTCTTCTATGAATAAATAGTATATTCACTTCCTCTGTCCTTACTGAAAACAGACAGAACTATCTGATTTCATTCGGATTTTACAGCAATCAAATCGTCAAACGTTTTTGTACTTGAAAACTATAACTATCTGCCATGTTCAATCATCCACTTCCATTTGGGTGTGTGACAAGCATTGGTTCACTGTAGTTTGTTTGCCTCTTGTGAGCCACCGCGTCACATTTTTCTCCCAATCATATCAATATCACATTCCACTTCCTTCATATATATCAAATACAGTCAAGTGGGGTTTTTTCAGCACAACCTTGATCACTATTGAAGGCTCACTTAACTCTCCATCTCATCTTGTTACAGGAGCTTTGTGCATCACTGTACCTTAGCTCATATCTTCCATAGTATAAGGTAAGTCATAACATTATGTCAGAGGTTTGAGGTTTGCATCTATTTTAAGATACTGTGACTCAGCTCCGTGCTCTCTGCTTCCCAAGTAAAATCAAACATTTCGATCGTCATATCGACTATTGTTGAACCAGGGTGCACGTGGCCAATTAAATACATGCTAGTGCACATTCAAGGTACATTCCTTTGTAACGTGAACAGATAATATCACCTCCACCTCCACAAAAAACAAAATACAAAACAACATTTTTCTGAATATTGCACATTGTTGTGCAGTCACTGGGCATCGAGTAAGTCTTCAAACACATTCATCTGTAACTAGACCTCCTGGATAGCATTTTGTTGTCTCTACTGCTCCTTGAGCAGTACGCCCCCATCACTATTTTAATGAAGGGCTGTTATGGGCCTGAGTGGTGGCTCCAGCTTCATGACAAGCTCTCAGAGAGTCTGGTTTTGAGAGAGGCCTCAAGTTCAGTTCCTGAGTCTGAGACGGAGCAGCTGAACTTTAGATCAAGCTATAGCTGCAAAAGGTTTGGTGAATCAATCACCATTTTCTCCAGATATCAAAGCATCCTTGAACTCTAAACCCCAAATTGCTTCAGATTGTCGGGTCAGTGCTTTTGATGGGAATTTGCTGCTGCTTTCACTGTGTGTGTCAGAATATGTCTATTTTAACTCTGTATTTTTTTATTTGTGCACTGAAAAACCTACAGTAATTGTGTGTTGCAAATGTTTTCACAGGCGGCTAAACCTAAAGTTCGTGTATTTATAAAAGCAATGCAATAAATGCAATGGAAATCTAAGATTGAGTGAATATACAGTATGATGCCATATGTGAGGCATCTGACTGAAAAGACTAAAATTTCCTCAAATACTACATGATGAAAGACACTATAAGAGCCAATAGAATAAGTGCCATATTTCCTTTTAATTACATCTTGTTGTATTGCCATCACTGGCAATGGTTTAATGGTGTCCCCCTGGAGCAGCAGTATCATCAACTGCTCTCAGTGGACCAACTCCTATTATTTGCATCGGAGTAGTGGATGGAAACACATTAATTCACATTTCCTGCTGCAAATTTCCTCGTTGCATTTAGATGTCTATTGTGTCAGCAGTTCATTAACTATAGCACCCAAAAAAATAAAGTAAGAAAGGCCCACATTACTTGTTGTTTTCAAAGCTTTTAACCACATTGAGGTCCTCCTCAGCAGAGGGAGGAGTTCAGCTCTGACTGAGGTGCTTGAGGAACAACACATATCATTGGACCTTGTGCAGTTTGAGTTGTTTCTAAAGGCAAGATTAAATCCTCCAAGCCAAATAAGAATTTCTTTTCTTCTTTTGTGATGTTGCATTTCAAATATATGTAAAACAATTCATTGAATATCTGCCTAGTGCACTAATTTGTGTTTGCATCCACAAGCACCGGCATCTGTGGGTGAGTTGGTGGGTGTGGATGTTTGTTGTCACTTGCTTAGAGTACACAGGTGTGTGCATGTGTGTCTCCGAATGTGTGTTTGTGTGAGAGTGCTGTTGGGGTGCAATCATTTCCTGTCTCCTGGTTTAGAAAAGATGTTGGCATGACAACATGACACTTGGGAAGGGTTGGAGGGTAGACATAGAGGGAAAAGAGGAACAGTGCTCTCTCTCCATAAATAGAAAACTGGTGGTTTCATGCCAGCGTTAAGAGGGAACGTCATGCTTGGATTTGTTTGCGAACATATTTTAGATCCCAACTTGCCATGTCAACCTAAAAATATTCATGAAATAAAGACAACAACTGACTAAACTTGATAAACAATCTTACACTGTAAGTTTTCAAAAAGGATTGAAACAACAGGAAAATATTTATGCATAATAATTCTTTAAGTAGAATTTCACATAACACTGCTCTTCACTCAAGAGAGCAGCGTTGTTTGTGAAATATGCAAGTACATATTTCACATGTTTCATGTGTGTTATTTACAAATTCATTTTATACATTGTTTGTGTCTTCATTTATGAGAAGCCAGTCCAAGATAAGCAATCATTATGAGACATTAAAGTCATTCAATATGGCTGGCATATTGATCCTGTCTATCTGTCATCCGCTCATATAATATTTATGAAGAAGCAGTATATTTTATTCCTCCATAGCCACAGATACCAGCACACATGCACTTAAACACACCATTGCGTGGCTTTATTGTCATTTTTAAACAGCTTAGTCAGATGACCTTAAACACGGCTGCATCTATTTTATCTGGCTTTTGTTTTACTTCGCATTCAGTCAGAGCTGACAGTGAAATGGTGGATGTTTATTATACAGTATTTCTGTTGAAGGCATTTTCTAGAAGATCATAAAAGGAGGAGACAAAGCAGTATAGTGAAACAGAAGGAAAGAAAACTGGGAATGTTATCACCTGAATTATTAATCAAGATAATTTGACGCCCAATGACAAGAATATCTATCTCTATGAGGGACCGCGTGTGTATTTGCACATCCACAAATACACACACACACACATTTGTTCTCACATAAGCACAAGACACTTTTATCTCGCCTACTCGACAGTTATCGCTTTAAAATGGGTCAAGACAAAATGAAAATCGAGAAACTTCCCATTGCGTGAAAGAGATAGACAAGGAGAGAGACAGATACACAGGGGAAGGAGGAAAGATAGGTTGGGGCGAGGGAGTGAGGGAGGGAGAGAGAGGAGAGTTGCTTGATAAGAAAAGTTTTCTTCATAACTTAAGATTGCACAAGGAAGTCACCTCATAGTATGAATTTCTTTTTTTCTTCTTTTTTTAAATTATTGCATATCGTGTACATGTGGGCGGTTGCATGTTCGTGGGTCGGCCTACAGTTTCTGCAGAAATACTAAACCCTTTCCAAAATATAAAACTTAAAAAGTGCCATTCAATAGTGAAACTGCTGTTTTCTGCATTGACTTTTTCCCCCCTCTCTGTTACCAAGACAACAGACATATAAAACTAATGTTTTTCTCAGCTGCAATTTGTCCTGGCTTCTTTTTCTACTAGGTCAAAAGGTCTGAGAGCATACAGTGTAATGTGATTATATGGCTAATGATTCTGCAACTTTTATTCAAAAAAAAAAAAAAAAAAAGGAGACAAAAACAACACAGAGTTTGCCTCACATGGGGGTGGGGGTGGAGTAAACACTGTTGGAGATAGAGACAGAGTATGAGAGTGTGAGAGGAAGCAGAGGAGGAGGACGAGGCTGACACCCACAGTGACAAACGCGAGACAGGAGACAGATCTTGATGACAGTATGGTCTAATAAAAGCCACAGTTGCTTTATTTGCATATCATTTTCTCTTCTAATTGGTATGTTTATCCAGTCAGATAAACGACAATCAAAACTGCTCTATGTTAACACAGCTATTAACATTTATCACACTAATATGCCTCTAAGCCATTCGCTAATATACCAAGCACTTTCTTTTTGCAGTGCAGTGTGTCTTGCCCATGCCCCCCTTAAAATCACTGCCTATATAATAATTACTTTCTTTTTTAGATTTAAATAGAATAAGGCTGAAATAACAGCATGACAATGAGAACTGACACACCATGACACTTTATCAAAATTTGGTTATATTGAACTTTTAAAGGCAGAGAGCTGCTGTGCATTTTGTTGAAGTAGCTTTTTAATCAAATTGTCAGGCTTTTAGTTTTTAGACATAACTAGATGAAGGCCAAGTGCGACCAAAAGCTCAACAGTATTGCTTTTATGAAGCATGCGGTGCAAAACTTGTGTCTTCTCACACTGCCTTCCTTTCAGTATGTGTTTTGAATCTTTCTGTGTTTCTTTGGTTTCCTTACAGAGTGCTATTTTTACCACTGCCTTGGAAACATGCATCTGCAGTGTCATATGATTGTGTATAAGTCATGCGGTGCATCTACACCTCTACATGCATCACCCTGTCAGTCCTGACTGCTTGTGCAATGGTAAGAAAAGAGGTGATGGAGGAGAATGCGGGTAAAGACCGTGAGCTATCACTTAAAACGACTACAGCAGGATATCTATTTGCAGTTAACACAGTAAAATGCAGAGCTTCATAACTATAAATGAGCTAAGCTATGAGGAACCGACTTCCATAATTCAACAGACTGTGACACCATTTTGCGTTTGTTGTTAAGCTTCTGTTCTACTTTTAACTTTTGCCATCTCTTGCACCTTCCTAATGTGTAAACAATATTTAGGTTAAGTGGATGCACAAATATGGATGCAGAACAAATCAAGCCACACTGCTGCATTCACACAAATCTGGTACAAGTATACACATAGAATTGCATTAGTGTGATGCCTGACATCACTTTATTTCCTTTCTTTATTTTCCCACACCCTCTTGGGTCCACATCTTTAGTCAGATTTTTAGCTGGACAGTGGGACCAGGATTATAATCCCAAATGCCTGATTGGCAGAGCGATTTATAGACTGAGTGAGTAGAGTAGTGAGTAGTAGAGTGATAGAGTTGAGTGATCATACTGTCAATTTCCCCATAAGTTTCCATTTCGGGGCATTCACAGTAGAGTACTGCAGTACTGCCAACTCTGAGAATTTGCCACACAATTTTGAGACTTTCTTTCTTTCTTTTCTTTTCTTTTTCTTTTTTTTTTTTAGAAAAAAGGACCTTGGGACAAATCCAATGAGTTTTTGGACAAACTTTGGCTACTTAACTGGTAGTTGCCAGGCTTACAGGCAGAGCCACAGTGTGTTACCCAGCCAAAGGCCATGCACTGTGTGAGGGACAAAAACAGACAGGACTTTCTCTCAGAGTGGTTGTTGAACAAGGAAACAAAGCTGAAATCACTGCACAGCCTTTGTCTGTACCTTATGCGTTTAGTGATTTTGTCAGATGACATCACAACTCTAAAATCTGCTTAACGTGTAGTCAAAATGGGCCACGTTTCAGCTGCTATTTCAAGCTTCGTTCCATTGTCTGACAACAGAAACAGAAATTGAGAACAAAACGACAGCTTTATTGGAAATTAGTGTGTGTTAAACTACTCTGTGTGAGGCAAACAGATAAGGGCAGACGGTAAGAAGAGTATGATGTTCTCAGTTTTGCACATTGGCTGTATGCAGTCCAGCCATGCACTAGACTTTGACCTATTGCTTTGTCTGGGATCAGGTAGAAATGCAGCTGAGAAAAGGTGTTAATAATTTGTAGCAAAATTTCAAACCAATACTAGTTTAGCAAACTGACCTTCAACGAATCTGCAACTCTCCAGACTGTTTGATAATCCACATAGAGGAACAGACGACGTGGATACAGAGAGGTCTGGATTCCTTGGCATGAACTGTCTTGCCTCTGGGTTGTACTGTATGTGGCCATAAATAAGCTGAATGTTGATAATAACACTTTGTCAACATATGTGCAATTTGTGATGCATGAATAATTTGTGGTTTAAGTGTCATCAACAAACACATTTCACTTAATTGTTTTCCTCTGTGGTGGCAATATTGCAGCCATCACGCAGGGTTCTGTGTGCGTCAGTCAGAGGACACTTAATTTGTCAGTCACTTCCCGCTGTTCGTGGCATTAAGCGTGTAGTCTTGCGACAAAGTTTTTGAAACCCAGCTGCTATGGGAAATGCTAAACATCACAAGGGTGTTTATTTTTTAATTGTTTTGTGTATATTTGTGAAGACTGTATACAGAGGGTGCTTTTGATGATTGTTTAGACACTTTGTGTTACCACCCAAAGCAACAGGAGATGATTATTATTATGAATATGTAATTGCAATCATGAGTTCTTTCATATTTCATTCATTAGCCGCTGAACAAAAATGGAATACAACAGACATGTACCATTAAGACATGCATCATTTAATGCTTTTCTCTTTCATTTTACAAATCATATTGTGAGGCTCTGTGTTCTGCAGGCCAGTGCAGGCTTTGATAAACGATTCAGGTAATGAAAATAATCTGGTTTCTTCCTTTTTGCCTTTTGGTCTTTTTCTTTAAAACATGCTCAAATACTTTCAAATTCATTATTTTTAGCCCCTCACCCATAGTAATCCTGCTGCATGGATTTGCAGGATAAAACAGAATGGACCATGTGGAAATGTTTAATAAGAAATCCATTGGGATTCCTGCGCAGTATGTAAATGAATGGAAATCGTCTGTCATGCATCGTAAGCTGTGGTGTTGAATTCTTGGAAGGTATTTCATATAATTATGTTGAGATCATAAATAATATATAATATTTAAGGGATATAAAAACACAGGGCATACAGTACTGTAGGTTTGGTAAACTGCAGGTTTTTCAAAGCAACCAGCAAATCTGAAATACTTTCTCAAAATTTACATGCATAATTCAACTACATTTTGTATTATTATGCAGCTTCTGGCTTCTAATGCATGCAGCTTACATTTTGGACTACATACAACTAAACCTTTCATATTTAGTGATAATAACGAAAGGCTTACTGAGGTTTTCTGCATAACTCAATTCCAGTTACACCATATAAACATGGAACTTGTGAGTGCCAAATTTGTAAAATGAAATATGACTAGGCCATATTCAAATGGAATATAGAAAATATGAAAAAGTGCCTGCACTGCCGCTTCTGGTCAACACTCATGATTAATTGAGCAATTTTTAGCTCTTCATTTATCTAATGACTTTAAGCAGAGAGCTCATAAAGATAGAGGAAGAGAAAGCGCTAGCATAGCTGTAGACCTGTAATATTTCCCTCAGGAGATTTATCTAGGTTTTGCTGGGTCAAATATTTTATACAGTAGAAAATCTACATAAACATAAACTACATTAAGGAATGGAGGCAGTAGTCACAGGTCGCACATAATCAACAATTGATCACATTCCAACCAACAAATACAAAAGATAGGAAACAATGACCTCCACAAAGCCTGAAAGCAGAGAAGATGAGGCACAGAGAGAGAGGAAGAAAAACCTAAAGATTTGAGGAGAATCAGTGGCACGTTGGTAGACATGTGTGCTTGCAATCTGTTGCCGTCTTAAAGCATTCAAATGTCAAGAGACATGTGTCTGTATTTTCACAAGGCAGGGAACAGCAAACCAGTTATGCAGATTTATGTTTAAAATCTATTCATATTTCATGGTGCCAATGCAGAAAAGGAAAAAAGCCTTTTAATATTAAAAGTGAGGTTGTGACTCTCGGTGACAAAACAAATGAGAATCTTGCAACTTGGTTTGAATCCGAAGCAAAAGTTGACTAGTGAATAATGGGATAGTTGGGTTGTTTCAAGTTTACTCAGTTTACAAGTGTCAGTTAGTTAATCTTAACAAGTATTAAATTAAAACAGATCCTTTCAAATCTATTGTGAGATTATCGTCACACATTGAAAATCCACATTCTTACAGGAGAAAGAAATGGTTTTGATGCACAAGCATATTCCTCTGAAGCTATTCCTGGGATACATTGTCTATGCTAACTACAATAATACAAACAAATAATTTTCACTGCTTGTGCTCACTGAGTCAAAAATGCAAGGTGTGTTGTCTAAAAAAAAGTGTATTCTAAGCATTGACTTTTTGGAGATTTTTTCACACACAAATGAGCTTTATTCACAGTGAAGTCAAAGCTTTAACCCAGAAAACATCTCCACATCCCTCAGGTGCTTTCAAAGACTACACAATCTCAGGTTGCTTGTCAATCACTCAAAAAAAAAGGTATTTTGTGATTTCTACCTTCAAGTCTGTATTTACTTCAAAACCTTCAAACCTTCAAACCTTCAAAAGTCCATCCTGATGAACAAGCTTACTTTTTCATTTTTCATTATGAATGTTGAATGAATGAATTATGAATGGCTGAATGTTTATATTTGTCAATAGACTTACATAAATTAGCCCTAAAAGATTTAGATAATGTGTGTTTATGTCCAAAAAAGACATTAAATTAACAGATGGAAGAAACTGTTGATAGAAGCAGGACAAGTCGGCTCGTTTGTACTGATGTACAGAATAATTGGCTTTTACTTGAGATCATTGCTGTAGTTCATGGCGATGATGGTGATGTATGACTTTTGCATGTTTTACCTGTGTGTATGTGTGAGTGTGCTGAATATTGATCACTATAGCTGCACAGGAAAGCACCCGTACTTGACGGCAGACTAACTGCTCTTTGATGCTGTAAGGTGTGAAAACAATGTGAGAAATGTGATACTGTGCGATTAAGTCCATTACAATATGCATTTGTGCACGTGTGTGGCAGCAGCATGTGTGTGCGTGTGTCACACAAAGACAGTCTTATTGCAATTAACAGGTCACCACCTAACCACCGCTGAGTTTCTGCTCCCCTGTTTTTTCTGCTTGTCACAACTTCCGACTGGCTCGGTGAAAAGTGGCTTTCACACACAAATGCTTACAAACACACACCAAGGCGTGCCGGTGCACATAGACACACACGGACCGTCAAACATATAATACACACTTCATTTGCGCTCTGACAGCTCAGTACATGTTCGAGATGAAAGAATTGACAGTTCAAGGTGACGGCTACCTCCAATCAATCCAGTGTTGCGCGGTGTGATGTGAGCCCTGTGTACAGGATTTGTGTTTGTGTGCGAATGTGTGTGTGAGCGCACACGTGTGTATGCCTCCTCTTTTGTGGTTTTGGTCTAGGTAGGGGGTAGCTGACAGGTGTCCCTTCTTCTTAGGCATGCAATTTATCACGCCACTGGTGGTAGGGACCTTTGCCTGAGTCCAAATGTCCACAGAACACAATGCTTCAGCCTCTCTTCCTCTAAACAACTAAACAACAACCAAAACAAGCAATGATCAAATCATTTCAAACTGATGCTTTATGATAATATTTTTTCTTTTACAACACAACCTCACAGTTCTATTCATTTTTTTTAATTTTATTTCTTTCTCTTTTTGCTTTCTCTCTCATTATCCATACACTGACAATAGCAGGAATATATTCTAACCAGAAAAAAAAAGTCCTGGCATGCTGAGCAACCATGGAGATTTTAAATCTTTTGTTCTTTTGGACCTAATAATAAAAAGTGTTTCAGGGCTCAGTATGCGGCAACTGTCAGAAATAAACCATGGCTATCAATATCCCTCCTCAGATATCATTATTTTAGTTCTTTTCAATTAATTATGAGAGCGTGGTGAGTCGGTACTTTAGATCTCATTTCAGGGCCTAAATTGGTTTGTGAGCATAAAAACCTTTATTGTGTATGCCCCGCGGCACACACACACACACACACACACACACACACACAGACAGTGTGAAGAGTGAGTTTGGATACGGAAGTTAAATGTATAATTTTGGAGCTTTTGCTGGATATCGACCAGTTTATCATCAAGCTGCTATTGGAGGTAAAAAATCTCTCTCTTGATATTTTGTTCCACTGAATGATTTTTTTTTCTATTGAAATGCACATTCCTTCACTCTCTCCTTGGTAACAGTAGCTTTCTCTGCGGGGAGCCCCTACCCACCAACCCCCCCCCAAACCCTCCTATTCTTTTCATCCTCTGCTGCTGTACCAAATCAGCTGGGGGTGAGGGCTTTAGGGGGGAGCGTCAGGGTTATGCGGGAAGCATGAACCATGGTGAACAACACAAGCATAAAGACAGGCCTTAAAGTTGATACAGATCCAATCCTTTTATTTTTTTTCTTATTTTGGTTTTACCTTCTCATCTGTTTCTCCCACTCCAGCCGTGCTGTCTTCATCTACCCCATCTCTCTCTCTCCCTCTCTCTCTCTCTCTCTGGAAGTGGACAGAAGGAGTCAGGGTGATAAATAGGTGGTGTCCGATGTGCTTCTCCTCTCCTGTCGTTCTTTCTCTCCCTCTCTTCCACTCTCCTCCTCTACAGTCTCGGCTCACCGCACTCCCAGCCCAACAGCGTGTTCATTCCTGTCAGCAAAAAGAGAACCACTTGGAACAACCGGCTCTACGATGCACATGTGCGAAAAAAAAAAAACACACACTCTAACACTCGCAGACCTACACACACATGGGCATCATTACAGAGAGTGTAGTGGGGCTGATGGTGGTGGTATGTTAATGTGTAAAATGCACTCTGAGATTCACAGAGAGCCGCAGTCGCACACTGAGCTTACAGTACATGCACAAACACACTCACAGCCAGAGTCTATTAGTGTTCACAATGCACACAGTCTGGATGAATTAACATCAGTGGTCACCAGCATCGACACTGCACATTCACTTATTTATCACAGGCTTTTTCTTGTGTGCGCAAGAGAGTGGGTGTGCGTTTGGAAAGAAAGACAGAAAGACAGAAAGAAAGAAAGAAAGAAAGAAAGAAAGAAAGAAAGAAAGAAAGAAAGAAAGAAAGAAAGAAAGAAAGAAAGAAAGAAAGAAAGAAAGAAAGAAAGAAAGAAAGAAAGAAGAAAGAAAGAAAGAAGCCTGCAGTCTTAGTAGGAGAAGGTGGTCAATACCTACCTCAGTCATGATGGATAAGGGCCCTGCAGTAAAAGCTGAATGTAGCTTTATTCCCCCTGCCCTCTAGTGACATGTGTCCTCCCAGGAAACCATTATCAAAGTAAATGCCTGTATCTCAAGCTGCACCATATATTTAAGCCTATAAGAGCTCTGAATAGTGCAGCGCTTCCTCATCCGTTTCCAAAATCTCTTGAAACGGCCACCTGTCCAGATCTTATCAGTATAGCTCAAATGGAAGCAACACATCATACACTGCATTCAGGCTTATAATAACATCGCCTGCAGTGTCAGTTTGCCATCTCAAAACGCCCTCAGAGTAGTGCACTTCCCTTGACCCCTTACTGGGTGAGCAAGTGTGTCACTGGAGCTTTATTGAGGAACAATTGATGTAAGTATCCCCTCAATGTTGCCATGCATCACCTGTTGTATAATTGAAGAGGCTGAGTGTCTGTTAATGATCCTGTGCTTGACACTGGGCCTGTATTTGCATTGTTTTTAGCTTAGCACGTGGCTAATAGCTACCCCGAAGGCACACCAGCCTTGCTGAGGATCGAACACCAATTTCCTCCATGCCAAGGGCAAGCTTACCACATCATTTGGAACACTAGCGAAAAGGTGCATGCCTGCACTCAAAAGCAGCCACTCAGTCTTTATATTTCCTCCTGCAACACACAGTGCCATGCACACATTGGCACAAACACACTGTGTTAGTGAACCTATGTGGCCCGGGGGTGCGTTGAATAAGAACAGTGAAAGGTGCTATTTATTTAGCTGATGAGAGTGAACCTGTTGGTGGAGGGGCTGCGAAGGAGAGGCGCTAACACCCCCAGAGAAGTGGCTCTTTTCCTTAACCCAGGAAAGGCTCTCTTTTCAGGAGGTCACAGAGGGCGAAGAGCATAGACAGCATGCTACAAAAGAAAATTGGACCTAAATGGAGGACACTAACACAGAGACCCACCCCACACTCCCTGCCATTTTTCTGAACATGTCTTTAAATTGGTTTGTAAAAATGTGTATCTCTTGGGTTTATATGAGGATCCAATCTGCAGCGGGGAGGGGGTGAGCAACGGAGCAAGTGATAAAAACAAATAAATCAATTTAGTTGCTGGGTTTATTTTCTGATCACAGAGAGCGGTGAGTAATAAAAACTGTATTACACCAATGCTAAGCTTCGCTTGCATCTTTCATTTACGTGGATAGCATTCGTGTGTGTGTGTGAATATATTTGTGAGAGGCGGTTGCCTTCATCAGCAACAGCAATGTTTTTGTGTGTGTGTGCTTATATGGCAAAAAACGTGCATTTCTATTCACCTAGCAGATGTACAGTGTCATAACCAATACACAATAAAAGCCCACTGGGTTCCATTTAACAACACAGAAATAACTACCATGGTATGTGCACAGATATAAACAATGTTATAGCCCCGGCCCACCGGTGTCCTTATGTTGTGTCTATACCTCACTCTCTTTATGGCACTTATTATTGGAAAGACGGACATAAAAGACACAGTGTGAGTAAAAAAGCCCCGTCAATGTTTGGAGTTTTGTTTGGCAGGTGGAGTGAGGAGGATATTGGGAGAGGGGCAGCAAAATTGCCTCAAATCGAAAAACTATGCAGGAAATAATTTACTTGGACTGTATGTCTCTGGGCACTCAACATTTAGAATGGGCTCTGCTACTTTAATTGAAAGGGAAAGAGAGACAGTGAAAGAGAGAGAAAAGCTGTTACAAACAAGAGCATGATTTATGAAATCCATCCCTCTGTTCGTCAGAGCGAGCTCATTATGTATGCACAGCAGTGAGAGTGTGAGAAGACGGATGAGTTGTCCCGGTGGCGGAGGAAGAGGAATGGCGGCGCTAAACTCCACCGGTAATCAACTGGTGAAATTAAACATCAAAAAAACAGGAATGATTGTGTGCGGCAAAGCGATTTGTCTGCAATTAGCGACCGGTCGCATAATTCACACACAGGCACACATAAACACATTCACGCTTAATGGAACAAGACGTGTCACTCGGTGTGTATTTGTGTGTGTGTGTGTGTATGCAGAAATACAGCAGTGGATAACCATAAAAACAGTAAGTTAATAAACTTGAAAGACATTAACAGGACCTCGGGCAATTGGTGAACAGCTACTTCATTTGTCAACGGCTCTAATTTAACGTTTTCTGAGAGGTAGCTGCTCATATTTATGGCCTTGTCTCTGTCATTTGTTTGTGCTAGTTTAGCTAACGTGAGAGGGAGAGAGGCTGAGGTTGGGTGTGGGGGGGCAGAAAATACCAAGAGGGAGAAAGAAAATTATTTTCTTGCTTGGTATATATCATATCTAAGCCTGTACGTTTAGTGTAGTACCAAAGCCACTACTGTGACCTTTGCGATGCTCCATGATCAAACATAAAGAATCTCAAGTTGTCACCTAGGCAAGAATGAAATCTGAGGTTTGTATTTGACCCAGTGTGCTCAATGCAGTCACTACAGAGGCAGAGTGTCAGTGTCTCTGCATTGGAAATGACACCAAAAAAATGGTTATTCGAGCCTCAGAGTGCTGTTTGGAGCTGAATTTCATTCTGGACATTTTCTGAATGTCGCCAGTGTAATTCATCAGTGTATTGTCGCAAGTACTGTTTACCTCAGCAGGGGTGTCACACAGCTAACGCCCGATGTCAGCACTGAAAATGTAGCAGGACTGTAAAGATCTTCACCGGTCCTTTCTCGGTTGCTAACAAGCTGCTCTCACATTTCTCTTCCTCCGTCTAATTAAATTCCCTGTGTATCACAGGATTACTAGTTGTCTGAGCTTAAGCTTATACTTTTCTTAATCCTTAACATGATTGCCCGTGGTTGTCTCATGTGACAGAATAACTAGTGCCATAAAAAAAAAAGCCAGTTGAATGCTTACGTGTAGCTGCAGACAGACATCCAGTGGTGTGCAGTGGTGCAGCCTACTGGTGCTCAGACTGTGCAAGACATGGTTAGTGTAGACAGTCAGATAAATAAGTGATTAAGACAGCTGGACGTCTATTGCATGTCTGGGTTGCACTGGGTAATGTTTATGGTTGTGCGTGTGTGTGTCAATCTTCCAAGAATAGTCCCTGATTATGTTTTGAATGCTTTGCGAAGACAGTGTCTGATGAATTTGCCAGCATGTGATTGATTCAAGTATTTTGAGAGCTCACCTCTGTCTTTTCCCCCTGCTTTTCTCCTCTACTTCTTGTTCAGCTTTTTCTCGCCGTGAAGCATTGACTGAATCCTCTGTTTGTCTCCGAGATCTGCTGCTTTTCTCCGTTTGTGGCGTCTTCGAACAATGAGAATCAAACGGCAAAGGCCCGGTCGTGACAGAAAGTGGCTCAGCAAAATTAATACACGTCTTCACAAAACATTTGGTTCTGGGAGGCGAGTGATGTATTGACTACTCCCGGGGATAACTGCTGAGCTCCAGCTTGACTTTGCCATCTTAAAAGCTGCTGTGAGCAAGCCTTAAGACTATGATTTAGTTAGTCTGAAATGATACAAGACTGGAGCACCTCAGACCATGATTGGTAACAAATCCCACTTGTCCACCAGTGACACCATTTAATTTGCGGAGAGAGCTGAATCTTAGGCCACCCCCCCCTCCCTTCACCATATGAGTACGATCAAGACTGGCTGTCAAGTAAAGCACCATAGCCGGTCTCTTTATTGAGATCTACAATCTGTTTTCTCTGCTTTCCTCTCATCTCAGAACAGAAAATTGCTTCATTGCAGGGCAGCTGTAGGATTGGGGAGTGGGTGGATGAGAATTGCTGACGAATCGCATGTTGGCCTTTCACCTCATGCGACGAGGCAGGTGAGATGCGGTTGACCCGAACCTCGCCTTTTCTTGCCATGCGAAGCAAGCGGAATCTGATATTTTCTGATTCACATGGCTGATCGGGTCGCGCAAACTCGAGAGCCGAATTCAAAATCCACATCGATGACAATGTCTCTTTTTTGGACACAAAACGCCCAGCACCTCTCCATCTGTATTTCCCCCTGCAGTCTTCAATCTATCTTTTCCTCTTTACCTCTGACCTTTTCATTTTTCAGTTCCTCCATACCAATCTGCTCTTCCATCTTGTCGTCTACACTTTCTCTCAATCCTGCCATACTACTGACCTTTCGGTTCCATTCTTCCTCCGTTTCTCTACCTCTCCTCTCCTCCTGGTCTGGGCTGTAATTCAGCTTGTTTCAGGGCCAGTTAGGCAGCCAGTGGAGTTAATCTGTCTTTTCAGGTCATAAATCACTGCTTGGCATCTCTCTCTCTCTTCCTGTCTCTCTCCTTCTTTCTTTTCTCGGTCTTCCTTCCTTTGCTCTTACTTGCTGCATGGATGTAGAGCCTACTTTGAGGCGATTGCTCCTGACAGTCAATGCTGGTGTTCTTTGCATGTGTTTTTGTGTGTGCACGCGTGAGTTTGTGTGTGGTTATCACTGCTTTAACACCCAACAGATAGGGAGTGAAACTGCATACTCTGGAGGTGCCACAGCCAATAAGAGAAGATTGTTGAAATGTCAAGACCAATCAGAAGTGATGCTCCTTCTCTGTGGTGCAGTTTGGATGTGTGCGTGCGTGTGTGCGCGTCTGAAATGCAACAATAGCACGCACACACACATAACAGATGGAGTCTGCTGGATGAAAATTCATTCATAAAATACGCAAATTACTTGAACTTTCAGAGGATAAAATAAAGCTGACTCTTTGCATGCATGCGTATGACTCTGTGTGGGTGCAAGGGTGTTCACTTTGACGTATGCACAACCAGGCAGGTGCATGGGAAACTGTTGGCCCCTGCAACAGACAAAACCACATCAGGAACTGGAATGATGGGGGGAGGAAAAACAGAAGAAAGAAGGGGAAGGAGAGAAAACAGCTTAGCGTAGCAGGAGGGAGGAGAGAGAAAGCGGGAGTACGCAGGAGGAGAGTAAAGTTGAATAGTAGGAGGGCGGGAGTGGGAGAGTGGATGAATGAATGTGTTGTGGATCTATTGTGTCCAGCTCCTGAATGGAGTGTTAGTAAGCTAAGTAGTAACTGGTGATTTACAGCTCCAAGGCTAGATCAGCTGAAGTGGCCCCAACAATAGCCTTTCATACGCAACATTCAACAACTAGAAGAACATGTAGCACTGAGCTATTCTGGATCTAAAGTGGAGTGAACTGTTTCTAAAGTCAGTGGTTATGTCTGAGAATATACACCCCGGCAGAGACAGAGAGAACGGCTGATGTGGGGCAGCGACAGCAGAAAAAAAAGGGTGACAATTGGGGAGACATTTGTCTAATTTTAGCTTCAATGTTGTATTTTTTTTGTTTCTTAACCAATGTGTTAATTTAGCGTTGTGCTGTTTCTGTCTGAGAGAGCATCACATGATCCCATGTGGCATCCTCAACTGTGTTCAAATTTATCACAAGCTGTGTTTGGTATTTTCAGTGTGTGTATGTGCATCTGTGTGTGTGTGTTTGGGGGTTGGGGGTGGCATTGTAAATAATCTCCCAGGCTCTCTCTGCTGGTTGAAGGTTTGCAGGGTCCCAGAGATTAGCTTCCCCTCTCCTGCTGAGCTGGGAGCTCCGTTCAAGCACCTTAAAGCGCTTCCCTCTCCACTCCAGATGTAAAGACACATGGTGACTCCACCACCACCACGCCACCGCTTTGATAACACCAAGCTGCATCAGCCAGAAATGTTGAAATCTGTTGAAGAAATATTTTCAACCATTCAGTCCTCCTCTCACTTCCTCTCTCAGCCCCACTTCTAGTGAGAAATGATGAGACCTGTATCATTAGGAGCGGAGTCACCGAGCATGGGAACCCTGAACTCAGACCCGACCGTGGCATTAGAACAACAAGCCCTGTGACGAATGAGAGAAAATAGAGGAGTCGCGCCGTATGTGTGTGTTTGTGTGCGTCTGCTGCTGCACGTTTGCCATCCCGATTTGTCGAGAAAGTGGGAGATTCAGTCGACCATTGTGAATCTACTGCGCTGCAGAATTGTGATAAGGGCCACACACACACAAGCGCACACTAACGCACACCAATCATTCACCTAATCAGCAACTGCATCCCATACTGCAGTGCCCATTCTGCTCTGCATTTAGATTATAAGGAAGATAGTCCAGAGGGAAGTGTCACAGGAGAGGGACAGACACACAAAACACACAAGTGGCCCTGGAGCAACAGTTGGCTCTAGCGTTGCCTCCCCTAACCCATGAGACCCCCTTTCAGAGACCCCAGAGACCTCAGCCTCCCTCCTAATGCTCCTCCAGCCCTCACCAATTCATCCTCTCCCCTGTTCCGTTCCTCCCCCTCCTCTGCCCTTCCCGCCCCAGAGAGTTCTCACTTCTGACAGAACAGTTAATCATACACTCTCTGCAGGTCTCATCCTATGCGTGTGCACACGTGTGTGTGTGTGCGTGTGGATATTGGTGCGTGTGTGGCTGTGCGTGCACGCCTGTGTCCAGATGTACACCTTCATTTTCAGCAAGACAGAGGATCTGTCTTTCTCACCACCATTTTTCACTCTTTTTCTCCCACTTTTTTTCTGACTCTGCTTTGCCTGCCCTTCATCTCTCATATCTCACCCATGTGAGCATTAAAAATATAAACAAGTACATAAAGAGAAAAGACAGTTTTCAGTGTTTAAGCCCCAGTGCATGATTGGTGTAGCTTGTTATCATATAGTCGTATAACTTTCCTCAGTTGTAGGTATATTAGCCGAATGTTCTCCTTTTAATTTATTATCTTCCCTTTTTGACAGTAATTCTTTTAAACAGTCGCAATAGCCTATATGACCACACAGTGAATTCAAAGACAAACTCTTTTAGTGCTGCATTACAAAGTGATACACCAGCAATGTAATATTACACTTCCAAAAAAAAGTTGGGACGCTAAGAAAGAAAGAAAGAAACAAAGAAAGAAACTATTCTGGTTGTTCCCATGAACCAGTCTGCTGTCCAGTACTCCCATTAAGCTGTCCTGCTCCCCCTGCCTTTCCTACCCAACAGACGCTGCCTTCATCAGCTCTTGTTAACTATTTCCATGTTTTCCCATATCCCGTGTTGTAAACTGTATGGTCTGAACATAACATTTATTGCACGTCTGCCCATCTTGGATGAAGGATCCCTCCTTTGTAGCTTACCTTGAGGTTTCTGCAATTTTTTTCCCTGTTAAAAGGCTTTTCCTGGGAGGTTTTCCTCAGTCGATGTGAGGGTCTAAGGGCAGAGGACATTGTCATGACTCATGATGCTATGTAAAGCACTTAGAGAGTAAACATTTTTTGTAAATTTGGGCTATACAAATAAAATGCCCTGCCATTTAGTCCCCAGAATAAGCTAAGCCAGATACCACACTCCCCAAAATGCAACTTGTTAACAGTATTTATTTGACTTCCCCTGCTGAGTTAACTCCCACATCTTTCAAGTTCCAAAGCCCATAGTTTGCAACACAGGCTTTTTGGTAAGAAGCCTCCAGGCCCAAGCTGAGATAAGCTACAGAGGACATCATACAGCTGTTTTTTACAGACTGAATTCTACTCCCCAAGATGAGTAAACTGATCCAAATGTGCAGTCTGTGGAGTGTCTCTTAAGTAAAACGTCTTGAACTCTAGTCCATTGAGGCTGCTTTTGGTAAAGGAGCTGGTAACCCTGTGTCTGCTATGGTGGATTTCTCCTTCTATGAATACTGCGAGTTAAGACAAAATCCCTGTTTAAAACTGAAATCTGTTACTTTCGCTTTCATCTCTGATGAGACGTCTCCTGCAAAGACGACCGAGTAGTTGAAGCTTGTTGTGAGGGAGCCTGCAGTTTATTTGAATCAGCCATTTCAAGACTTGGAAAAATATCTCAGCTAGTGAAGTGTGAACCTACTGGGCTTATGCTTTAGTTTGATGCGTGAAACTACAAATGTGGTGCGAAATGTGTCGCTTCCAGTATACTGGCTCAGTTTTAAGTGGACTTCATTGGCACTGTCAGCCAGGACGGAAGCAACCTGACAAGTCACGACTATCTGATCAACTCAGGGCACAGGCTACAACCACAGCTAATCTGCCCACAGATAATGCGCTCATTATATATATATAAAACTCTCTTTTACCTCAAGAGATTTCCATGCTTGCATAACTGCAGTTTTGCTGCACGTTTCTGTTTTGTGCAGTACCACTCAGATTTCTTTATTATATTTGCACAGTACAGTATAGGTAAGATTTGTTGGGCAGCTAGAACACATGGGAAAGATGAGTGTTATGGTTAGAAACAATAGCATCCACCTCTCTGATTTCCATACTCATGCTATCCTTCTCAAACTCACTCTCTTGATGAGGCTTGGCATTAAACACTGGCATTGCAAGTAAAACTGAGAAGTGGACAATCATCCCATATGACCATAATTCCTTAGATACTTGCGTTTGGAGCCGGTAACGCCTTTACCATATTGCATCGGCTGGCCACATATATTTATCAGATGAAATACGAGATCCAAAACACCCAAGAGTACCAAGAGAAAACACCCTCCAGACGTTCGACAGTTACAGCAGCACCTCAGTAGCCATAAACATCTCCACGCTCCCAGCCCACTCCTGCTTCCTCATCTTTGTTTGCAGATTGAGATTCAGGAAAAGTTTTATCCCTGGAGCCATCACCTGTCTGAACGCTGCCCACCACCACCGACTCTCTCGGCACATCTGCCGCACAACACACAAACACACACAGTGCTTCTAGACTTTCCTCTGACTATTTCACACACCTTATCCATCAGCTGTATTTATTATCCTCCATAATGTTGATGTGTTTTGGTTTTTTGCATTACTCTTTGTTTATTTGTGTGATTTAAAAACAAAATTACATTTGCTGAAGCAAGTCATCATGTTTCATGCATCATCTAGCCTCATTTAGTTTCAGTACATAACATGTTTTCCTATTAACTTAGACTTTTAGGATACCTTTATGTCATTTATGTTTATATTAACATTTGCATTCCTTCTTTTCCTGATTACATCAACCTTATGAAATCAGACAATTGTGTCCTTGACATATATATAATATTTCAAACCTCAAATCTTGCATAAACGGGCAAAAAGATCTGATTGAATCTGGCCTGAGAATAAATAGTTTTCTTTGTCAGTTCATCTCCAGATAATAAAAAATACATTAGCTTTTCTTTCTTTAAAAAGTTTTAAAGATTTTTTTTTGGAATTGCTTTTGCTCATACAACAGAAAAGTTTATTAATGGAAAAGGGTTTGGAATGAGCACAACTTTTCCTATATACCTTTTGTTAATATTCATGATACACATGTTACACCGAAGGCTGTAGATTAATGAAATCAAATCTTCATGCCGATATTATGACACACCTATCTCTCTCTCTTGCACACACACACTCATCAAATGTGTGGCTGCGAGTGAATATAACAAGTCAGCGATTCCGGGATGTTAAAATTGCCCTTGCTCTCCAAAAGACTTTTTAAATTTTCTATTAAACATCACTAGACTCGCATGATTAGGTTCAGAAACCACACCTATGCACGGACACAGACTCACCTGCTCCAGAGCATGCTACGCACACGCACGCGGCCCGTGCAGCGTCTCTCTCTGTCAAAGGCAAACTCACCAAGTTCACACTGCGTGACTGCCCGTGTGACGCTCATCCTTGTCCTCCATTTCATTAGACAAGGGGCAGAGTGAGCTATTCTGGGAGAGACCGGTAACTCTTTGTTAGTTGCTCAGCTGTAGAGATGTCTCCAATAGCAACTGAGACCTATGGCCTCCCCCCCCGCGTGGCATCCAGCTCTCACATTTTGTAATTGTGTCCTTTCTGTGTGTGTGTTGCATGAGTTCACCCCTCGGTGTTGTGTGCACTATTTGATCGTGAGCCTGTGTTTTGCATGTGTGTGCGCGCAGATGCAACGGGATGTGATCTATCACTCCCAGATCCATAACAGTGGCACACAGCGGGGGATGAACACGTTAGTGTCAGTTGCAGACGAGGGAGACGAGTAGAGCAGAGGAGTGATGTGACTGTTATCGATCCTGCCTGGTAATTACAGAGCGATTTATTACCAGAGAGAGGAGAAGGGGAGGGGGGGTGGGGGGGGACAGAGGTGGAGACAGAGTAAGAAGGTATCATGTTTAGTTTGGGGTTGTAAGTCAGGTTTTTTGGCGAGAGTGAACAAGGTCAGAGAGAGACAGAGACAGATCACTTTACCCCTCCCTCCCTTGAGTGCTGTGCGATCTGATCACTGTTGTGCTTTCTGACATCCTCCCCCGTTCTCTCTCTCCCCACTCATTCCTATTTTCTATTTTCTAAATCCTCATATGACCACACGATGCTGACGGCAGCCAGCACAAGCAGACTCTTGTTTGTTTTCTTCGCCGCTCTTTGCATACATTTAGCCGCATCACATGCATGCTGCTTTTTTTTTTTTTTTCCGCCTGTCAGAGGCATCACTTGCAATCAGTGCTGAGATATAGTGTTAATATGATATGAAATGAAGGTGCACTCTGTCACTCTAACAAGCCTGCCGGTGTTTGTGGCTTGTAAAAGTGTGGGAGTGTTGGGTTGTTTACAGAGATGTGTGGGTGTTAAGCATGATCTTGTGGGTATGTGTGCGCATTTATGTGTGTTTCTGTTTGTGCGGAGGCAATATTGTTCCTGAATATGTCAAAAAACTATGTTCTTACTGGCGAACCACATCCTGTCTTTTAATGAGTCACACAGAACAACAGAAACGTACCAAAACACACCGCTACGCTACGATCCTACTCACTTATGTTTGATTGAACTGCAGATGCACCTTTGTTTCTCCCCTGACCGCCAACTGTTTCGTAAGTTAGTGTGAGAACATTTTGTATGAGAATGGGGACGTGAATGTTGGGAAATTGTTTCTCTTGGAGTTTTACTATGTACGCAGCGGTCACACCCACGCACATTTTCTTTCCATTTCTGCTTATATCAAAGCCATGTATGTGGTGCTGAGGAGTGGATTAGAGTAAAATTAGAAGTTTATCTGGGCTTGTTAAATAAAGAATACATTTGATATTATTCATTGCAGAGTATAGTTTGCTGGTGTATGTTGCTATGGTAATCCTGCAACTGGCAGCATTCCAGTAATAGATTGATTCTGGTCTGGTTATTCTATACACTAGACTCAAAGATGGAAGAGAATCTCTTTCTCTCTCCGTGTGCGCGTGCGTGCATGTGTGTGTGTGTGTGTGTGCTCGTGTGCTGTCATGCATGTGTATCTTTGCCTTATCAATCTGTAAGCGCTGTATTGATTGGCCAAAAGATATTTCCTCTAATGTGCTTGGGGATGAGGAGCAAGAGGGAGGGGGTGGGGTGGGGGGGGGAGCTTTCACTTAGCCTCCAAGCTCTTAAGAGAACATCTATCTATCAACATTTCCAGGCATGGGGAAGGGTCAGGAGCGGGTAGGTGGTTCGATTCCACGCACATACACGCACACGCAAAGAAGACAGAGCAGTAATCATTATAGCAACAGCATCAAGCGGCCAACACACCTTAGCAAAGCTGGAGCATGTTGTTGTTTACACTGTGGGAGGCAACGAGCTGATACATCTCAGAGAGCTGCTAGTTTCAGCAATAGATCCTGCGCTTTGTGGGAACAGCCAGGAAAAAGGGAGAGTATCATTATTAGTGCCAGGGCTCAGGGCCTAGTATGTGTTCAGCGCGAGCGTGCAACAATCTGCCCAGTGTTTTGTTTTGTTTTTAATTAAGAGGTACAGTGTGAGTGTTGCACTGCCTGCCCTGACTCCTGGGATGATGTGATGCTTCGTGATGATAATGTCTTTCCCTGTTTTTACACTCCAGCTCCATTTGCTCTCTTCGGGCCGCGCGCGGGACTCGAGGCTCGCGGAGCCGCCATTTAGCTCTCAGCGGGGAGAGAGAAGAGGGGGGACTCGGTCGCTCCTCCTCTCTTATCTCTCACTTAACAAAAGCCTCTGATGAAGACAACAAGCATTCTCCCTCTTCCCGCTCCCCGCGTCTCTCCTACTCGCTCTCGTTTGTCTCTTGCACTCCTCTGTTTAACAGTCAGAGTGCTAGTTGAACATGGCAGCTCTGACACTTTTCACATCTCCAGTCCTTTGTTAAATGTGCTCTCACATGTGTGCGCGCGCGTGCGAGTCTGTGCGAGACTGCAGCCTTGACTTGCATTGTTGCGTGTATCGCAGGCTCGTCGCATGTGTCCCTTGCACTTGCCTGCCAATGTTTGTGCTTTGTGTAGTTTGCATCATGGCCTGTGTGTCAGCACATGCCGTATGTGTGCATGCGTCACGGTGAGCGCGCGCACGCTGACATCTGTGCGAGAGTGTGCGTTGCGTGTGTGTACTCTTTCTCAGCAGCTATTGTTCTGTTGTTTGCGGCAATGAGCGTCTCTGTTATTATTTTTAGTGGTAGTGCACACACATGCATGGAAACGCACACACGCGCACACGTCGTAGCCTACACTGTAGCCTATGAGCAGCTGTCTAGTTTTCATTTCTGGCTTATTGTCTCCAACTAGCACCACAGCAGAAGAGGTTCTTAGTTTGTAATGTGGAGGAAATGGGTGAACAGCCTCTCTAATTACACTTCACCCACTGACACTAATTTACATACAAACACAATCGCACACCAATCCAAACCTTCATTATCTCTGGATTCCATTCTGTAGGGCATGATATTCTGGCTGTTATATTTCATTCAAGCCCTTTTTCTCGGCACCAACGCAGTCACTACACTAACTCAGAGTCATAAATAGGAACGTTTCCATTCAGGATATGACCAAAGAATGTCGCGCTTGCACAAAACAACTTTTAATGGCTGCAACGTTTCGGCACTTTGACCTTCTTTGGGAAAGTTTCGTCAGGGTTTTGCCTGAAGAAGGTCAGAGTACCGAAATGCTTTGTACAAGTGAAAAAGTGTGCGGGACTCCCTGTCCTGCGCACCTGTCCGATAAATAGACGGAATTTGAAGTATATTTTTCTTTTTGACCAAAGAATGTTGAAATCTCTGCAATCAAGTTAGTAAAAAGGGAACATAGCAGTGAAAAATGTGTTCTTCTGTGGGCCTCGGTGTGTGTTATGTGTCTGGGTGCGTTTTGTGCTTTGTGCAGCCTCGACCACAAACTCTGCCAACCGAGAGAACAACTGCGTGTCCGTCTTTTCTCCTGGGCTCATACATTTTCCTCACACTCCTGGCTTGTGTTTTCTCAACACACACACACACACGCATCACATACATACACACTAAGTAAGCTCCATTGTAAAGCCATTACAATGTGAATGAGGGGCCCACCAGCTCCATTGAGATGTGTGTGAGTGTGTGTGTCAGTGCAAATAGGTTAGGGAGATTGATGAACTAGCAGGAAGGGGAAAAGGAACACCTAATCAAGTTAAAAGCACTCTATGATTGACATGCTGTGCCTGCTTGACTGACACTCAACACAAGTGGGCATAATGGGGCTGACTCATAGGTTTGTGCCTGATCAACATGCATGCACGAGAGTATTTTCAATACTAAATGTCAGAAATGTGCTGTAGTCATTCTCATCCCTGATTGTGTGAAAATGTGTTTTTTTTCCTTCTTCTTCCTTCAACTAGCTACAGATCAGGTGTTTCTCCTCCTTTCCCCCCGTCTTTTCTAACCTTGGCAACAACTTGTGCACGGAGCATGAGAGAATCAGCAAGGCGCGCCACTAACTCGCGCCAGTGTGTAGCCGTCTGTGACATTCCTTATCCGACTTAGACCAACTAACGGGCCGTGAGCTTTTAACGGGCCCGTGATCGCCGATGCCCGAGAAAAAAGGCTGTTTGTGTCAATCAAACCGAGACCCCTCCCCTTCCCCCCCACCCACCCTCTCTCTCGCGCGGTCTCTCTCTTGCATACACACTCACATACTTTCTCTCTCCCTCGATCGCCTCCACTTGTGTAGGCACTCTTAAACCGAAGCATTTACGCACGGCAGTCAGTCGTTAACGGACAGCCTGATATCGCCGATCCTCCGTCCGACAATCTCCACCTTAAAGAGCGCAGATAAAGGGACAAGTGGGCATAGAGGGAGAGAGCAGACAGTGGAGGGGGGGGCGAGAGAGAGGGAGAGAGAGAAAGAGAAGAATGATGAAAAGGGGGAGGAGAGCGGATCATTTCGCCTGGCCGCCCCTGCTGCACTAGTGGAGGGGGAGAGAGGGGGGAGAGTGGGAGGGAGGGGAGATGGCACAACGCTTCAGCATCCAAAACACACGGGAGTGGTGCGCCACCGAGACCTCAGCCCCGGACCCACCCGAAGCAGCATCACATTCAGCGCTCCTCCGTCACGCCTCCTCACCGCACGGCAGCGCCTCAGCCTCGGATAGAGGTAAGTGGGCGAGTCGGTGTGCTTCTCATTCTTAACGTAAACTTCAGCGGCTGAAGGCAGGATTGGAAAACTCTCCGGATTCATCTGCTGCTCAGTTTGAGCTCACCTCTCTTGTCTGTCAGGGTTGTTTATGCTGCGGGTTGCTTTCTATTTCATTACATGTTCACTGGAGGTTTATGGACACTTCTTGTAACTGTATGGATTACATCTATTAGCCAATCGCTTTTCAGTTTTCCCTCCAGTTTTCAATGTTTATCCTGTGTTGACACCACCAGACTTAATTGATAATCAAACTGCATGCTTTATCTGGCTCCGTTAAACTATTATCCTAAACAACAATTAAGATGACAATTTTTTTTCTATATATATATATATACTACACAATTTAAATAGGCAAAGAATTTTCAAATGGTTCAGTAACTTCTCATGACTTCGCAAATGGTGCATGAAGCCAACTTGCAGACAATGTTTAAAGGAAATGTCAGTTTTTCCTCCTACTTTTATACTGCAACATTTATAATCCCCTTGGGAATTACAGTTATTCAAACAGCAGGCGAAACTTCCACGTGAAGTCCCTTGTGTTAATCCAATTCCAGCGCCCTCCTGTGGCTTCTTATAGTGAGACACGTACAGAAAAAGGTTCAACCTGCACACACCTGCAGCTGAGACTCCCATTGTGTGTCAAATTTAGCGCTTTGGCTACTTTTAAATGTCAAAACACAATTAAAAACAAACAAAAATAAAATCTAAAGCCATTTTAAGACTGAGCTGCAGGAGACAATTTCCTCCGGCTCGTTATTGTGTCTAATAAAACTAATAAAACCCCAACTGAAGCTGTTTAACAGTATATATATACAGAAGCGCCAATTAGGACGACACAGATTTCATTAAAGCAAAGCATACAACTGTGCTGGAATAGGTACAAACAAAATAGTTTAGAATCACCTCTCCCCTCTTTTCATTTCCTCGTATCATATTTAAAGAATATGACTGGAGTCGCTTGTCCATGACCTTCTCTTCGCGTGTGTTCTCTAAAGGCAGAGAACAAGGAGGGAAGGATGGGGAACGTGAGGAAAGACTATTGATATTCAAACAGACAGAAGCAGAGAAAGAGGGGGTGTAGATAGACAGAGAGGAGGGAGAGAAGGGGAGAATAAGGCAGAGAGAGAAAGATGCTGTGGGATCTTTTCTTCTCCCTGGCTCCCGGCACATACATTAAGATGCTAATCCTGGTCTTTTTTGTCTCTTTCTATAATTCATTGCATTTTGTTCCTCTCTCTCTGCTCTTTCTCTCTGACTTTTCTCTGGCTTGCCATTTCCTCTGTACTGTCATGGGCTCCCCCCAGATTAGTGCTCCTGGCAAAAGGATTCCAACTCTAATTTTGTGGTATTTCAGATGATTAGGTTCAGAAATAGGATAGAAGTGTAGAGAGTATGGTGCAATTAGAGGAATTCTCTGTAGAGCTTTATAGGACTGATTAGTTGAGGTCCCATCCACCTCTCCTCACTGCCATATTAACGCACAACCAGCTGTTGTTTATTTGTGGGGATTGACTTTTGTGTTGTGTTTGTGCTTTTTAACTGTGATGTCACTCTGTATGTGTGTGTGTGTGTGTGTGTGTGCACCAGAGGTTGGATAAGCCCTGAGGATGTAAGTTGTTTTCAATCAGCTCTGTAGTTACCAGCTGTGCTCTCCCATTCCCCAGGGTGGCACAGCCTAGGTGTGTACACACACGCACGCACACACAAACACACACTCATGAGCCTTCAGCTAGAGAACTAATGCACACTATTCAACCTTACCCAACCGATTCACTCTTTCTTTTTTTTCTCCTTGTCCCCTTTCTCTGCAGACATTAATCATCGCTCGCTCCATATCCGTGCGTGATACCTCCATGAGGTTTGGAAGACGAGCACTTTGACTGCATTTCCTCAATGAAGACCTTAGTCCCCCGTCGTACGGCGCAGCTCCCCTCTCCGTCTGCCATGGTGACATGACGTACCCGAGTGTCTTTGCTCCTTGCTCACGCTGACAGAGACAACCTCTTGAGCTTGTTGAACGCCGACGCTCGTGCAGACAGACGCTCTCCAGCCCCCCGGTGAACCTAAAAAAGACATCTCCTGCTACACGCAACACCTCCCCAAGTTTGCGATGACGGTGGCCGTGCGATTCCGTCGCCACTTACGTCGGCTCCTGCTCCTGCTGGCCTCCTGCTGTCTCCTCTCCCTCCTGCTTTCTGCGTACTTCCTCTTTACGAACTCCTCCCCGGCCATGCAGCTCGGACAATCTTCTGAACCTGCCTGCTCGCAGTCGCTCTCCATGTCTCCGTATCGCCAACTCCCGTACCCGTACCCGCCTAACCCCCCCCACACACATGTTCACACTGACCCGGTGGTCCTGGTGCTGGTGGAGTCCCAATACTCCCAGCTGGGTCAGGACATTGTGGCTATATTGGAGTCGGCACACTTCCAATTCCGCATGGAGATTGCCTCAGGGAAGGGCGATCTTCCGCCGCTGACAGAAAAGGGCCGCGGACGATACTCTCTAATCATTTATGAGAATCTGTTAAAGTATGCACATGCAGACACATGGAACAGGCAGCTGTTGCATCAATACTGTACAGAGTTCAGAGTGGGTATTATAGGTTTCTACCGCTCCACCGAGAACTCCCCGCCGCTTCTCAAACTCAGAGGCCTACCGCTGGTGCTCAGGACCAACCAGGCCCTTTGGGACTGCTGCGTGGTGTCTAGCTCGCCCCTGCTTCACCTCACCAAACCTGGCACGGACCGAGGAGCCTTGCCCGGGGAGGACTGGACCTCCTTCTCCTCCAATCATTCCACGTATCAGGCTGTGCTGCATGCACGGGCCAAGGATGGCGCAGGAGCAGGTAGTGGTGATAATCCCGGGGCTGGCTTCAGTTTAGGCCTCCAAGCCACCGTGGTACAGGACATGGGACTGTACGACGGAGTGAAGAGGGTGCTGTTTGGCCAGGGGCTGGGCTACTGGCTCCACAAACTCATCCTGGTGGATGCCATATCCTACCTCACAGACAGGAAACTTACATTGGGCCTGGACCGGCACATACTGGTGGATATTGATGACATTTTCGTCGGGAAGGAAGGGACACGCATGAATGCCAAGGATGTGAAGGTACTGGGGGCGATGAGTGTGTGATAATGTGCATTAGAGAGAGGCATGGTACGATAGAGAGAATGAATTCATGTTGGGTCAGTGGTGTTGGATTAGATTTTTCATTCTCTTATCAACTTCCGAAAAAAAAAAAACAGTAAGTGATGGGAGTGCAGTGGCGAAGATAAGGAATGTGTACTTACTGCGCTGTTAGTCTCAGCAAGAGATTTGACCAACAGTGTGTTTAAAAGGTATTTAGCTCGGGCAGGGGTGCATTGAGGGGCTACTTGGGAAAGCTCATGCGTGTCTGGTCAATGTCTCTGTGTGTGTTGTGTACCAAGTGCATATGTGTTGGGGTACAGCGAGAGGGTATTTATCTCAAATAGAGGTTTGGCCAGAAGTAAAGAGGCCATTTAAGCGAACAAAGAAGTGATGTGAAAGAGAGAAAGAGGAGGGGTGAGAGAGAGAGAGAGAGAGAGAGAGAGAGAGAGAGAGAGAAAGAGAGGTAGTGAATGAGCCAGTGAAAAGATGAATGGCACTTATTCCTCTTTTCCCACGTTCCTCCTCTTAGGGAAACTAAAGGAGAGTCAGCCATGCAGCCCGCCTCTCAAGACACCTATTGTTTCAACACACACGCTTGCATGAGCAAACACACACACACACACATAAAGACAGACGTGCACCTCCACACATTTATGCAATACATAACAGAAATACATTATGTGCAAACTCTTCCTATAAACTACTAATTTAGAGTTAAACAACTGAGATTAAAAAAAAAAAACACCAAAAAAGAAAAACATATTTTGTCTGCTGGCTGCCACACAAGGAATGTTGTTTGAAATCTGTGGTCACATTCTCCCTCTGCGAACTCACCACTAAAGGACCATTCAAGGGAAACAAATTGTGTTTGGTGGGTTTTCATGTGTGGGAGCCTGTCCGCAAGACAGGTGAGATTTATGCTGCTCTGCAGTGATGTGCATGAGCTAAGACCAGAGGTGTCTGCCGCCTGTCTCACTGCAGTCACAGGATACACATGACGGGAAGGTGAATTTGTGTGTGTGTGTGTGTGTGTGTTTGTGCGTGGGTGTTTTTCTGAATCAGTACTTTAGATTAGAATGTCACTTTCTGCCAGTGGCTGACACCTGTCCCATCAGACAATGGAAGAAAAAAAGAAAAAAGATAGAGAGAAAAAAAAAACGAGCCACCTGTCTGTGGCGGAAACTCAGGGAGATGAGAGGAAAAGGGGGGGGGGGTTGAAAAAACACAAGTGCAGTGGGTGGTCAAGTGGAGAGGAATTCCACCCTTGAATATAAAAAAGCAGCTTGTATCCAAAAAGGATAAAGGAGTGCATATTCACACACACAGTGCGCACAGACCCGTGCACGTACAGATTCCCAAAATGAGCACACAAGCACTCTCTAGTAGGAGTTTTCATTTCAAGTCTGCCTGACTCTTCAGCTTTGTAGCATAAATATACATGAGGATGAACCGCTGCCATAACAGAGGGGCAGGGAGATGTGGATGGAGGAAGTAGTGGAGAGGGGGGAGATGGAGAGATATAGAGAGAGAGGAGCAGGAAAAAGAGAGGGTGATGCCACTTGAAAGGCTCGCACTCCTCCATATTTCTACTCTACTTTCTCCTTCAGGTTAGTTGGCAATCATGGCAGAGGAAGAACTAGAATAAGAAATAAAGAAGAAAATAAGTTGGAGGAAGAGAAGGAGGAAAGGGAGGGTGGAGTATGGTGCCCGGGGGAAGCGCTAGCAGCTAACTTAGCGATTTCTGTGAAACAAAATGCTGAAGGGAGATGAGGAAGTGGAGGAGGGGAGGTGCAGGAGCAGGAATATGGTGATTTGTAGCAGCCCTCCTCTTAGAGATGAAGAGCCTCAGGTAGTTGTCAAATTACGGTGGGTACAAGGTTTATTTTAAGTGACAAGTGTGCGTGCATGTGTACGCCATGCATATTCATAATCGTGAGCATCAGCCAGTTTATTTTACCCGGGTGTCTCTTATCTTTGTTGTGACGCGGCGCTCGTTTTATTAGTAAAGTTTAGTTTAAGTTTAGTTTTCCCTTCCAGGAAAATGTTGGTGAAAAAGCTGCTGAAATGATGACTCACGCTAAAAGATGTCGAATATACTGTAAATCCGACATGCATCAGGTGCAAAGGTGTTCTCTGAAAAGATGTATCCTCCTTTTCATTAAATAGAGGAATGGTTGTGGAATTCAAGGAATTATTTAATCAGTTTTTCAACAAGGTAAAAGTGAAGTTGTGTGAAACTGTGTGGCTTTGATGCTAGTTTTATAATTTATAATTCTGGTTGGACCAGAATGACATGACCATGACATTACAGAGCAGAATGAAAAGTTCCAGATTTTTTATCTGTAATGTTCTGAGATATTTATCAGAATGTTTTTCTGATGTATAAATAGCAGTAACAGGATATCACAGCACAAATATGAATAACTAAAAATAATTATAAACAACACATACTCGATGCGAAAATGTAAATCCACCCTCATCCTCTGCGCTTCCAGAACAGCTTACATGTAACACAGCATCAGACAGGATGTGTTAGTGAGCAATTAATAGGACAAGGAGTTTGTGGTGCCAGTATTAGAAATCCCTTTTTACCTCTGTAAAGCCAACATTCAATCTCCTGCTCTCCCTGAGAGAGGAAGAGGGAGGAAGAAGACAGACAGAGAGAAAGAGAGAGGGAGGCCAATTAAAATGCCACCCTCCTTCTCTCTGCACTCTTCATTAGACTCACCCCACGAGTTCATCTGGTGACAAACAATACCTACACCCCCTCTTATCTGCACGCACACACGCACACACACACACACGCACACACACAGCTGTATTTCGTCTATTAAAATGATTCACAGGGAGGCACCCCGTCGCTGACATTTCTCAAAATGAGGGATGATGCCAGTCAAAAACTCCCATCAATGATCCGCTCGTGCCGGTGCTTGTGTTTTTTAATTCATGCGTGTCGGGTTTCTCCTCTTTTTTCTGCCTTGGGAGAGTGGTCGTTAGGGAGGTGTCCGATTCTCATCTTTAGATCCCTCTTTATCACCCCCCCCTTTCACCCACCTACCTCCTCGACCGACACCCCCCGCCCCCCCCCCCAGTCATCGATCACTATCTCCGGCCTATTTGTATTCCTCCCTAAACCTCTCGCTCAACTCGCTTCACTCTATTCCTTCCCATGGTACTCTCTGAAGTGGTGCCATCTAAGTCGAGAGGACTCACACATACAGCATATTTAACATTTTTGTATCTAGAAGTGTGTAATGGCTAAGAAAAAAAATAGTTACCTCATATCAGCTCAGAACCGTTATGTACAAATTGTCCACATTTTTGTTGCAACACAGGAAAGATTGATGACTACGATCACTGCGGTCAAAGGAAATCTCCTGCATTAGGCCGTTTTCAGATAGCAAACCATCACTTGTACACACTGAAGACAAATACTTGTTTGGTTTTTTGGGGCATTTTATGGATAGTACAGTTGAGACAGACAGGAAACGGGGAGGCAGAATGACATGCAGTAAATGGCACCTGACGCGGGACTCATACCAGGGCCGACTGCAGCGAGGACTGTGCCTCTATACATGGGGCGCCCGCTCTAACCACTATGCCATGGATGCGCCGACAAATACTTGGTAAAATTAGATTAAAGTTGGGCAAATTTCAAAATTTGAAATGACTTTGATCTGGGAAGTCAAATTATTAGTTATGGTCTTATAAACCATAAAGAGCTATTTTGCCTTTAGGACAGAGCAGGAAGCCTGTTTTAACAGCTTATTCAGCTGGAAGGTAGTTATTTTATGTATTACTTAATTGCATCACATATTGTACTATAATGGATAACTGGGTAGGGAGGTTTGAAATTAAGAGCACAAATGTCTTGGCTAAAGTGTTTCAGCTTTTGTGCTGATGATCACTTTGGTCTGGCAATGACCTAAAACAAAACAAAAAGAAGGAATTATACAAAATGGGAAAAATTCTGACTCCACTGAAGGGTTTTGGCTCTGCAGTCTGCAAATTTACTGCGCAGTCCTACTTAGAGTTAATCTTTAGACCTAATTAAGTATGATCCATATTTGCCACTTAAGTCAATGGAACTGAGCTCATTCCATATCCGTTTATTACTTTGCCAAATGCTATTACCAAAGTAATGAAGAAAAGACAAACAGTGGAGAAAAGATTTGAAAACTAACAGAGAGACGAAGAAAAAGGCGAAAGAAAGCAGCACAAACACTTCATTTTTCAAAACTCAATTTTGAAAAAAATGGCGATAGAACGACTTGGAAAAGGTTGGCACCTTTGATAAGGCATCTTGGCTATTAGATCACAATGGTTTTTAAAATGACAAAGTTGCAGGTGGGAAGGGGCAAAAAGAGGTGACATAGGATGGCAGAGGAGAACAGGATATTGCCTCCAGCATGATGCTTCCTGACATCTGCTCTAATTTGCCCCCTGATCTGGATGAGTAAAAATGATCACAGTCAGCCATGCAGGGGAGGAGAAGTTTTACAGTTACATGATGAGAATAAAAAAAAGAAAAGTTGTTTCATATTTATGCATGAGAGGCTCTAATTATATTATTTGTCTGTTTTACATATAGAAGAAAAACAACAAAACAACAGTCTTTGTTGTGTCATTGTCATAAAGAAAGCATCTGTCAACAAGTACATTGTCTTAATAACTTTCTTTAAACTTAATTAACTATTTTTGTCAGCGGTTTTGTTTTTACTTCAAATTAACTCTGAGATCCTGGCAGCGTGCCATGCATTTTCTTTCACAAAATGAGGCAGGTTTTTGCGGTCACAGCAATCACCTAAACTCAAAATCTTTGAGGAGCTGCCAAGTAGAATTTAGTGTAAGTATAGCTATGCCAAAGCAATCACAAGTACCTTAGACCCATAAATGCAAGTGAATAGATGATTTTGTAAAATGCTCCAATATAAAATGCTACACTGACTGGAATCTGACAAGCGAGACTGGAAGTGAGACAGAGAGGAGAAGAGTAAGCAAAAGAAAGACTGGCACTAACTGGAAAAATGCTCTTCCTGCTCATCAAATAGAAATGCCTGACCCAGTTAAATTTGCTGGTCTAGTGTTCATATTACATGCACTGATACACACATAGAAACAAACACATGCACTGATGTAGATGAATCGACAACTTTGACCTGCTTTTGTGTGAGACTTAAAACCCGTAAAATGTGCCTAATTTTCCTGTTCCTTTCAAGCCGCCTTCCAATCTGTTTGCGTATAAAATCCCACGCACAAATAAGTTCTTTTATAACTACTATTGTTATTTTAGATCTCCCAGCCAGGCTTAAGGCTGTGAAAAGAAAAGAAAACAAACAGTGCGAACGTAAGAATGACAGAATGGGGATATGGAGGAGAGGTGGTTGGTGTAAAGGGTTGGTGAAAGGCAGTGAATGCCAGCTGTCCAGATGCCTGTCTCCCATCTGTTTGAACCCCAACATCTAGCTGGCACCTCTTCCAGTTCTTACCACATACACATGCAAGTACACACAAGCGTGCACATGCACAAACACTCTCTCTCTGACACACACACACACACTGTCGCTTTCATATACACAGAAACAAACTGGCAGTGCTTCTGACACTAGCAGTGTTAGGCAGCTGTGGGATTGGGCACAGAAATGAGGGCTATCGCTAACGGCTAATCCCAGTGTGTGTTTACCTTCATCACTAGGATTGTCAAGATCTCTCACATGCTACATAGTCCCACCTCCCGCTAATCCAAATCCCCCCTTCTTTCTTATGAAGTATCTCTTATGGCCCGTTTTAAAACCATCTTCAGCTTTGAGCTCAGTATCCAGTGGACAGATTGGCTCCATATTGCTTAAAGCCCCCCCTTCCTCGCCCGTTCTCCCGGATCTGCAGCAGTTACCCTCAGAAAAACAGCAGGAGGGGACTTTCTTTGTATCACAGAGCCAGAATAAGAGTTTTCCCATATGTTTCTGTCCTAGATGTCTGCTCTTTTATATTACTGGAAGCTGTTTTTATCCATAGGTCTTCCCTCTCATGATGGTAATAGAGTTGTGCTCTCAGGCCTCCAGTTTGATGACTACACTTCCACACTGTGCCATATACAGATTTTACTCTGTGGATCAATAAGGTTTTAACAAAACAGCCTCTTACCATTTCAATTAGTGGTGTGCATCTTCACTGGCCTCAAGATTTGATTTGATTATACGATGCATCGCATCCTCAGTTTTCTATGTTGTCACACAGGACATGTCTGTGGGATGATACCAAGTCAGCAGTGTAAAACTCAAGGATGTAGGACATTGAAACATCCCTGAATGCTATGACTGACAGGCACTGGCAGCCAATCATTTAACAGCTGTGTAGTCTGGTTGTATGTATGTTTATCGACAACCGGAGAGAAGATTACTAAAAAGGACATGTTAGCTCGTCACGTTAGCTATGGTAACAGCAACAAGTGATTGTTACGTGTGTCTGCCCCGACTCTGAATCGACGTTCGATGAAACCTCCTATTAAATACGCTGAGCTGCGAGTGGCTTACATCTCACTTGGTAGAGCACGCCGGCTGCAGCAACCCTGATTCCACCTGTCAGTCCCTCTGCTGTGTGTTATTCCCCCCTCTCACACTTTTCCCCACATTCCCATCTCTCTCCAGCAGTCCTTTCAAAATAAATGCATGAAAAGCCGGGAAAAAACAGACTTGTGAGCTTGTGCCGGTGAGAAATTAAGCGGTGGCGGCCACCACCAAATTCCCTATGCAGGTAAAACCCTGAGCTTGTGCTTTAATATAAAATTAATAAAATTAAAATTAATAAACAAACAACATCAAACTTTAATGAATTTTTTAAAAATTGATTATGTGACATAACTAACTAATTTGAATTTCCCTCCTAGGGATGAATAAAGTCTATCTAGATTCAGAATTGTTCAACTAAGAATCTCGATGCTAAAGATATCAAGGATATGGTTGGCTATGCTGAAGTTCACTGAAAGTCAAGTGACAGAAATGATACGCTACATTTGAAATATTTTAAAAATGCTTCAGAGGAAGGTCAAATCCCTATAGGGCAATTATATAAATTTAGGAAGTTTAAAATTATAAAGAACTTTAAAATATCAATAACAAAATTCTTCTTTGAAATTTTAGTCTCTTCCTGGCTTAGTCTCTTTCTGAAAGCGGTAAATTGTGAAGTTGCCTGTTACATAAAACATCTTTTGAATAGTTTGAAAAGCACACTGCACAGTACGGAAACTTGCTTGAGAAAGCTGATCCACCACTGTGAGCAGTTTGGTGCTTGTGAAAGTTTCATAATCAGTGCTGTGGTTGCAAACAAGGAGAATTTTGAAAAGTCTCATTGTTGGTCTCTGGTGTGCAATATTTGAGAGTTACATGCTGAACCACTTCTTCAACACAAGAAATAGCCAAGTTTAAATTGTCCCTTTCACAAAAGTTTTTTTTTTTTCAAAAGAGGGGGAGGGACTGGCTTTGAAATTCTCAAAAAAAATATGGCTTACCAGTGAGATCCTCCTGAGGAGTTCTCAATTGACAGAACATTCATGAATGCATGAATGAAGAGAATTTTCAAAATGATTCTTTGCTCATAATGACGAGTGAGAAAAGGACAAAATGTGTGAGTATTATAGTTTAGAGAGTGAAAACTTACAAATGGAGCTGTGTGGTCTCACAACAACCTACTGCTTGCTCCTCTGTTTTCTGCTATGGCTGTTAGGTAGCAGAATACAAATGAGGTGTTTAAGCTAATATACTGCACACTTGGACACACACCTACGCCTACTCCCACAGATAGCAACACACACGTTAATAATGCATTTCGACCAAGTGCATCCGGGAGTGTATATTGAGTTATAAATGCAAAGCACTCAGCTACAAACTTAATTCAATTCTTAAGTCTTTGTATCCACACGTTAACTTGTGTGTGGATAGGAAAATCTGCATGCACGCGTGTGCGCGTATAAGATGTAGAGGGTGTCATAACAGAGGAGACAGGGGATCAGATTAGGGGGCTGTGCACATCTGTCAGCATGAAGCCGTCTTCAACACCATTAGATTAGTGATAATGAAGACACTCTGTGCATGTGTCTGTATATTTGTTAGTTTGAGAGACACACAGGAGGGGGGTGTGGAGGGAGGGAGGCAGAAAGAGAGAGACTGCCTGGAACCACTTCTTTTCTTTCCTGCTCTGACATCAGCTGCTCAGGTCTTGTAAATCAGGGAAGGTTCCTTGGGATCGATTAAAAGCAGCATGACAGAGAGGCCCTGCAGATTGAGATATACAGAGGAGGATACACTAATTTCATAAATAGACAAAATATTTTTATAGGAGCAACAATGAGGAGTGCAGTGAAAGCAATGAGGTGGGGCGGGAGGTAAAGAGCAAGGGGAGGCAGTTGTAAAAGAGAGAGAGCGAGAGCGAGCTTTCCTCCATGCTGCTTCAGCCTTCCTTTCAAATTAGAACAGCCCCGTCTCCTGAGAATGTGACATTTTCACAGAGCGAGCGAGGGAGAGATGGAGGTTCAGGAGGAGGGGTGGTGGTGGTGGGGTGGGCAGGACAGACAGACAGGGTGGAAGACAAATGGGGAAGGGGGGCAGAGAGAGAGGCGAGTGCAGGTTCTCAGAAGCAGGAAGATGGAAGTGGCGAGAGCGAGGAGGGAAGAGGGGAGGGTGAGGTGGGGGTGGGGGGCACAAGGTTTCACGGGGTAGTGTTAGGGATGGATGGAGAGAGTGAGGAGAAGGGAGGAGTGTATGTGTGTGGGTTGGGTGGCTGGAGGGGGCGGGGTGGGGGTGGGGGGGTTATTAGTCCACCCTCCAGAGGCTACTAATGCACTGACCTTCATTAACTCGCATTACTGTCGGTGTGTGTGACTGTGTATGTGTGCGACTGTGCAACTCTCTTTTAGTTAACACTCATTACCGAGTCTTTGTTTAAAGGCCAGTAAACTAATGAAGTCATCAAATAAGTGGAGAAAATCCCGATTCAAGAATTAAAAAAACCAGAGACTGAGGTAACTTTAAGGACAGCAAGAGCCTCTGGAACAAAACAGAGCAGAGCAATCAAGCTCACAGTAGAACTAGCTGCCATTGGATGAGCACTGATGAGTGCACGCAGCCGTCATGATAGTTCTCTGAGGGTTTACCCAAGTACTGTAGAGGGACATAAAGTGCTGGACCGGACAGGTGCACGAAAGTACAGGTGAGGGGAAATGAACCTGATACACTGTGAATGGTTTGGATGCAGTTCTGTTACTAATGTTCATTCTTACGTTCTGTCTGTCTCTCTGTCTGTAGGCTCTTCTTGACGTTCAGAAACAGCTGCGCTCTCAGATCTCCAACTTTACCTTCAATCTTGGCTTTTCTGGGAAGTTTTACCACACAGGTGTGTTGTGTTTACATGCTCTCTACTGTATCTTATGTTATATACCGGTGCTGATGGCTCACACTATAAAACTGAAAAATAGTATCACTTCATTATTTAGCCTGGTTATTATTATTTACCATATCCGAAACCCATATAGTAGATAAATAGCATGTGGTCATACGTGCCATCTACTACGTGGGTATTGGATATGTTAGTCTGCCTTGATTTATGTAAACAAGAGCGGTCCATGTGCTTCAAAAAAGCTTGCGGTATATGACAGTTTCATGTAAAAGTCTACAAATGTTCACTTTTTACTTTTCACAGAAACATTTTTTCTAAGAAGTCTTGCATGGACTTTGTGGAGCTAAAAAAAAAGTTATATTTGTTGGCTCCCATCATAATCTATAAATTGAAAAATTAACAGCCAATTACGTGGAATTAACTGATCTTTAGAACTTATATTTTTGTAAAATGCCAATCAGCATTGGTTCAAGTCAATAAGAGCAGTTTTATGTGACTTTAACTTGTAGTTTGTCACCCCCTGTTGCTCGCACTATAAGCAATTAAATAAAACCTACCATTTCACTTTGATATGAACCAATTGTGTTAACAGTGATGATTCTGCTGTGCATCCTGCTCTATCATGACCAAAATCAATCAATTAAAATTGGTTGATTCAACTATGATCATTGCAGCACAATATGTAGCCTAAAAATAAATATTGATAACCCATATGTTGTAGTTTTTTTATGGCAGCTGCATAGTAATTGCAAAATATGACTGACTAAGAAAGATGAATTTGCAGCACAGTGATCTTAATGGGAGCAATTGCTCCCACAGTTATAAAGCTCATGATGTGGAAGTTATCCTAAGTTTTTAATCACCGTCTCCATATTTTGAGTCAGAGTAATATTAATACAGGCATATTTGTGAGGCTGTGACATACTGCTGCACATTTTAAACTTTCTTGTGGATCCAGGGACAGATTTTATTGATTTCCTAGTTAAAATGTCTAAATCTACAGCAAGGGAACAAAGACGCAGGATGGGAAAGAGAGGTGAGCCTGAACATGATTATAATTAGAAGAAATCTGATATAGACTGGAAGATATTATCATAGCATCTGTTATTGCTACGGGATCACTCTTCATCGCCATGGTATCAGACAGTGCCATTTCAGTTAGCGGGACCTCTTAAAGACACCAGAGTTACTTCACTGTATACTCTAACCGTATACCAGTGACAGGCTGCGTATGACAAACATTTTTAATATGCTCTTGATCTCCATGAAGCATGTCTGCGCCTTTGTCCTTTTGTCCTTGTGCACATGTGTGCGTTTTGTGTGTGTGTGTAGGCACAGCAGAGGAGGATGAAGGGGACGACTTACTGTTGAAGTATGTGGATGAGTTCTGGTGGTTCCCCCACATGTGGAGCCACATGCAGCCTCACCTCTTCCACAACGAGTCTTCGCTGCTGGAGCAGATGGTCCTCAACAAGGAGTTTGCTCTGGTGAGTTGGAGTTCGCCTACACACACATACACACACACAGACACACACACATTTCTTGCAGCTGTCTATTTTGTCGTTTCTTTCTTCTTGCGTCCTTTTAATCATGCTTGATTCCTGTGATTGCATTTTCTTCAAGGTTATCTGTTGCAGTTTAACTGCTATTTATTTGCCACAGCACATTACACTCCCGATGCAAATGTTGAACTCTGGGATTTGGGATTCATGTCTAATAACTTCCACGTTGTTAGGTTTTAGTTTTTTGATGTTCACATTTTCATGCTTTGCAGTAGATTTTGCATAATATGGCCCCTTTAATAAAAAAATTATAAATAGATGATGTAAAATGTAAAAACGAGAGGTGTATCTCATGCAGCCAGTGTAGGAACATGATCTCACACTGAGTCAATTGATCACATGACCTGGAAGCTATTGAGCTAAAATGCCAATATTTACATGTAAAAATTAATTTAAAAAATTCTGAACAGATTTTAAATGTAAAAACCATAGACTGTATAAAAAAGTATAAAGACAAGAGGTGTATCTCATGCAGCCAGTGATGTTCCCACACTGATCACATGACCTGGAAGCTCTAGGTTGTGACTCAAAATGATCTAATATTTAGGCCCACTAGTAACTCCACTACTGGATAGCATGCCTGAACAGGAGGAGAACTCCACTGGCTGCATGAGATACACCCCTTGTTTTTACAGTTGAAATCTCTGAATGTTTTATTATTTTATGTCAATATTAGCATATTAGCTCAATACGTTCTCAATAGCTTTACACGCGGCTTTATATCCCACATTTTTATTTTGAAAACAGGAAGTCTTTATACGCTGTGGCCGTCTGAAATGTAATGATGTAATGAAGTGTGGCTTGCGAACGTTCGTCGAATCGTTAATATAATACATCCATGCGTCGAATAGCCAACTTAAAACGAACTTCACTGGTTGATGCTACTTAGCTAAAGTTAGCACGAGCAACCATTTAGGCTACTTACCAGTAAAGATGCGACTTTGTTTCTTTACTCGTCAACACCGAGTAGCGCCACGTCTTCAGCGGGGAAAAACCATAAACCATAATACATCCATGGGAAAAACAACGCCAGGCAGACTCTGTCGCGTCTCCTTTGCTACTGCTGAAGTCAGCATACAGTCTATGGTCAAGTAAGTAGCTCCTGCTGCTTTGTGACAGCGGTTGAGAGCAGAGATCGTGACGAAAAAAGCTTGTCTTCCTGAAAAACTCAATAACCAACTTCCGGCAACAAACCAAGTTTGGCGGCAGAACTTTTTAAGAGCTTCTGAGCCAAAATGCATTGGGAAAATAACTTTACTTGGAAAGTATTTCATTTACGGTTTATTTAATGTGGAAGAGATAGTTTAAGGTTTTATTTGGGTTCTGGTTTGACCATAGGCCTAATAACTCACAGTATACAGTATAATTTTTGTATTATGAGTTTGTCATTTTAAGATGTTTGACATTCACAGACTTGTCAACACAAATTGTGAGAGTGCTTTTATAGATTGCACCATCATGTACTCATTTTCTATAACAAAACAAACAAAGCAAAATATCCCAGTTGGGAATGATGCACTTCATTTTGATGGGCACACCTGAGCCTGTTTTAATCTGAAGTCCACAAGGTCAAGTGCTTTTGTTGCTCTGCTCTGCTTGCTTTTCCTCTGCTTTGCTGGTGTGTTTGTGAGTGGGTGGCAATGATTTGTATGACCGTGTTGTGTCACACGTCCAATACAGCGACGTGTGTGGGGGGTCTGTTCGTGTTGTTGAAGGTGAATGTGATCATAAAGTGTGATCTCTAACCTCTATTGTACACACACATACATATGCCACTCCCTCATCCCCCAGCCACCGATGCTTAGCTTTGACAGTGTGTGTAGGTGTGTGTCAGAGCCAAGGACAACACCATCAGTCTACAAGATGCACCCAGCAACCATCCACCCTCACACTCACACACATTCACATTCTCACTCAAACTATATTTTTTTAATTTCCAACCCGAAGGCCGACATCGTAACAAACAAAACACCTCCAGAAGGTCAGGCTGTCAGCCTCCATGTGTTGTTATGTGCTGTCATGTTCTTTTTCCTGTCGTTGTAAACCATAACTTTTGTGTTTGTGTAAACAATTCTCATGTATGTGCCTGTGTGTGTGTGTGTGTGTATGTCCACTTCTCTAGGAACACAACATCCCAGTGGACATGGGTTACGCCGTGGCCCCTCACCACTCAGGTGTGTACCCGGTGCACATGCAGCTGTATGAGGCTTGGAGGCGAGTTTGGAACATCCGGGTCACCAGCACCGAAGAGTACCCCCACCTCAAGCCCGCCCGCTATCGTAAGGGCTTCATCCACAGCAACATCATGGTGAGGAGACATCACTGTTAATCACACGTCTATAAAATGCCTTGGGAGGGTGCATCCACATCGCACACATTGCTCATCGGTATCTACATCCATCTGACATGTCACTGCCTGCACCTACATGGCCCTTACCTGTTTGTTGGATTTTATTATACAGGCAAATACCTTAACATTATTACACATTTGTCCCCTCTGTGTTACTATGTTCATTTGTTACAGCACTATAGGGGTAATTTTCATTAAGCTTGTTGTTCACAGCGGTTTGTTGTGGTTGTCCCTGGGTACAAGTCAATGATGGTGTTGTGTGTAAACATTTTATAAAATATGTCGGCCTGGCAGACGGAGAACAGATGTGAGTTGTCTGGGAGGAAAAAAAGGGGTGAGTCAGGTTGATCAGATAAACAAGATAAATATCACAGCCAAGCGCTTTATTTTGAAGTTATCATGTGTGCTCCATAACGTAACACCATTAATCGTGCAGGGGTCATGAATCAAAACCTAACACTCACAGTGCACGTAACATAGTGTCTGTGGCTGCCAGAGGAAATACTATTTGCATGATTCATCTGACTGAAATTAAAACAATAAATTATAAATTGTTATAAATCAATGCAAGCTTAACTGCAGAGTCATTTAGTCACCAGAGTCTGATTAGATATGTTACTTCACCGCTCTGCACTCGTATCTTAGTTGGAAGCACATTTTATGCACTGTCTCTTTGTGCAAAAGTGTTTACTGAATTGTGAGCTGATTGTTTCTCACGGTCTTAAAGAAAAACTCAACGATCCTGTCCATTTTGTGTGTCATATGAATTCTACGACCTCGTCTCATACGGCATGCTCAGCTCTATGTTGATTCAGTATTTAATGGTGGCCCTATGAGGATGAAGGCTGAGCTTTTTCTCTGTGAATGCAGGTGTATTCATTTGTACATGTGTAGGATGCGTATAACAGAATTAGGATCTAGTAATGAGGGGCTTTTCATATTTTAATGCTTCAATAAATGATTCATCAGTCACTGTTTGAGATAGCAATAGAATAAAACTCGTCGCCCATTTCACTTAAGCAAGTTGTCCTTATCCCTCCCTCCGTCTCTCCTCCTCCCCTTCATTCACTTGTCAGTCAGGCTCTTTGTCAGTGTGCACAACTGCTCCCTTATTGACAAAAGAACCAATCACATCTGACACCAAAATTACCAGTCCACATAGTTCTGCTGTATTTCGGTCTTGAGCAAACAATTTGCTCAGACAGCTACGTCAATTTCCTAATCAGTCCTAGAGTCTGCTTTTATTTCTTGTCATCTTGTCACACGGTCATAAAAGACAGCCACTTAATCCAACTTCTTTCTGATACAATACCAAGCTGACAGTTTGACAGGCTATAATGTTATATTATACATTATCAATACAAAGGTATTTGAAGCATCAGTGAAATACTGAATTGAATAAGAAGCCACTAAACAAAAATATACATTCAACTTTTTACAACAAGATGTATCACAAAGAAAGACAGAAAATAACATAGAAAAAAACAACTTATTATACACCAGGAGAAAAGATGCTGAGGAGCGGAGACTGAAATGAAATCCCCAACAAAAATTACTTTCACGCTCCCATCAACCTCAGTGATGGATGCAGCTTGTTCTCTGAAGCTTTTGTTCACATTGTCGTTCAAAAAAGCTATCTATACATTTGTTTTAGCTGGAATAGAGTTGACTCTTTTTTTTTTTCCAGTTGGGAATTGGGCTCATGCATCAACATCACACTAATAGGGGAGCAAGGACGCATGCAAATCAGATTCATTGTTGAAGACTGGTGATCACGTAGCATTAGCCGAACGGTCCTCATCTCTCAGGTCTTGTCAGTAATGGCTTGCTGATTGTGTTGCTTTATTATAAAATCTCAGATTGGAGAGTTGCAGGCTGTCTGAAGCCACTGTGCTCTTGTGCCAGATATTTAGGTCAGAGGTGTGCTAAAGGAAACACATGTAACACAGGCACAAGGCAACGTGGAGGAAAGGTCCCAGGCTAAGTTTTCAGAATAAAATAAGGGAAACAGGAACATCTGCAACTCCATAAATACAAAGCGCTCAAAAGATAAACAGTTATTAAACAGACCCTTAGATCACGCTGTTCTATCAAATGCTATTTACAAAGATCTATGTATGCACAAGTATGTATTAGTAGTTATTAAATATTTAAAACTGAGAAGAAATGTGAAAGCAGTGCAAGAAAAATAGAGAAAGGCCCATCTTTTGCTCCAAGACATTGCATGCTGCACTGACTAAATAGCAAAGGGAGGCTAGGAAAAAGAAGAGGAAAAAAAGGAAGCTTAGCTCATGGAGGCGGAACATTTTTCTGAGAGGCAGTTTTTGTGTGATATTTGTGCATGTGCATGTATGTGCACCTCAGTCCATGCTGAATTTGAATTTTAAATGACTTGGCCATAAACCGGCTTGTGAGCTCTCAGGTTCAGATAATTCATCTCGCCTCCTGACCTCTCATAAAGTTACGCTCAGACTTTTATTCACCCCCCCTCCCACCCCCCCACACCCCCGTTTTCTCAGGCTTTCACATTTTTTCACTTCCAATTTTTCTAGCAATTTCTGTCTATTAATCTCCTTCCCCTCTGCCTCTCACTCCATCTTTGTTTGCTCTGAGGAGGACAGGACGTTGTCTTAAGGCTGTAAAATTGGTGTTTGTGTGTCTCTGTCAGCAGATTGAGAGCCACCCACTGGACCCACAGTATCAGAACAAATCAGACTGAGATATGGGACTGTGTGTGTGTGTGTGTGTGTGTGCGCATGCACGTGTGTGCACCCGCACAAACATGCATACTTGTGTGTGTGTATTTCTTTTTAAAATGTACTATATCAGTTTGAGCTATAGCTCTGTGGATAATTGGTTTGGTGAAATAGTGCTGAGTGTCTGTGGCTCTGGTGGCCTTCTCTTTCTCTGTCTCGCTCTCACTCCGTTTCCTTCTCTCTCTCTCTCTCTCTCTGTCCTCCCCCCCTCATGTGGGTGTGTGTGTGCGTGTGTGTGAGTGTGAACGAGTCTGGGGTGTTTTATAGATAAACCAATATCTACGCTTCCAGCCTTTACTCTCTATTTCACACAGAGAAGTGCTCCACAAGGAGTTCACAATAAAGACCTCTTCTCTTCTCTTCTCTTCTCTTCTCTTCTCTTCTCTTCTCTTCTCTTCTCTTCTCTTCTCTTCTCTTCTCTTCTCTTCTCTTCTCTTCTCTTCTCTTAATGATCCAATGAAAAAGCGAATAGTTCATCAGCTTCTGAACACTTGGTCTTACATGCTTCTGGTCTTTCATCGCTGTTTAGGATTTCTAAAGTATAATCAAGTAATGAATATTCATATATTTGCATTGGCCTTGACTTGTTTGGACCGTGCTTTATTACCGTTTATGTAAAGTCTCCCTGATAATTCAATCAACATTAGATCTCAGACTCAAAGCCAAAAACAATGTTGCTGTTGTCGACTCAGTTGTTGCTGTCGCTTATCCAACCGTAACACTGTGCGATTTACTTGTAGAGATAAAAAGAATCAGAGAAATTGACATTAAGGAACCTGCTTTTGTTAATCAAGGCGCAGAGTATGCGGCTCACACAAAACAAGGCATGGGGGTGTCCTTTAACTATTTTCATGGCCAAGGGTGTGCAGTGCACCTGTTTGAGCTGGGATTAGAAGTAATCCATTATCATCTCCTCCTGCTTCGGTAAACAGCGAGTCACTAAAATACCAAACAGGTGTAGGTGAGGTGGGTGGGGGGGGAATTACCAGTGCCCTAGGAAGATTTAACTTCACCAGTGCAAATCAATGTGTTGTGCTATGCACCTGCATGAGAATAGGGTCTCTGCTGCTGTAGTGAAGTCATCTAAGCAGCTCTTCAAGACTTTTACTATTGCTCAAGCACACTGGAGGCACTAAATGCTGTTCCCTTTTAAAACCCCAATTTGACACTTGCAGGCCTCTCTCACATGTTGACTTGTCATGATAGTAAAAAGCACAGGTGGAACTAATAGCATTTAATCATGGCTCCTTTCTATTTAAGTGTCCCGGTACGTTGTGTTCGGTGAGCCACGTGCACAATAGCGGCGTCCTGGAACTGGAGCACCTAAATGGAACAGAGCTATCAATCGTGTTATTAATTACACTTGTGCTTTTTATTCTATGACAAGTCAAAATGCCAGCTGCTATGAAAAAAAAAGATCTGTTACACGCTGCAAGAATTTGACTCGAACCATCTGTAGAAGTGACACCTGTGCTTCTTCACTGTGATAATTAACATTACCATATGCTGTACGACACGATACATCAGAGTACCCTGACCTGCTCTCCTGCCCGCTTCTCATATTTATTAACTGCCGTGTAGAAGAGCTTAACTCTACAGCTGTATGCTTCATCCATACATCTGTCATCTTTTATGCAGCCAGATAAATTACTTTCGTTGTTTTACATCGTCTCTGTAGCCAGTTTATTTGTACTTTGGGTTTTGAAATAGGTGAGCGATCAGGAACCACCTGCTTTAGTTTCCTTTTTTAATCTGAAATCGTTGTTTCACGGTGATTTCACATGACACTTTAAGGGAAGCCGCACTGATTTTACATTTTAAAGTCTGCGTACAGGTCTTTGCATTACTCATGCAGAACTGGGAAACGCTGTATGAAGTCTTTTGTGGCTCCAGAGGGAGCTCAGTGAAATCAGATTAAAATACCGGTGCAGTACAGAATCAGTAGAGTACACTTTGATGGGTCATTGAAAACAACAGAATCTCATTTTGTCCTGGAAATTAGTGCCTGCTGTTTTTCATAAGCTATTTGTTCCTTGACACAACTTGTAAACTGAAGATGTGATGTGACAGTAACAACAGCTCCTTTTGTTGCATGTCTGTGTGTGTGTGTCTGTGCAGGTGCTGCCTCGTCAGACATGCGGCCTGTTTACTCACACCATCTACTATAAGGAATACCCTGGTGGACCTAAGGAACTGGACAAAAGCATCCGTGGGGGAGAACTGTTTCTCACCGTGCTGCTCAACCCAGTGAGTCACAGGAAGAACACAGACATACACACATGTGCAAGCAGATATACAGAGTGAGGAACAGGGAGCACTGTTGCTTTCTATTTAGATTTTTGCTCCTTAAAGAGGCACCCACTGGGTTTCCCTGTCTCTCTCTCTCTTTCTCTCTTTCTCTCTCTCTCTCTCTGTAAAGGTAACTTCCACTCTGTCTGGTTCAGTCTTTTTCATTTTTGCTTTGTGTGTGTGAAGGTACGTGCGTGCATGTGTGTGCGTCTGTCTCTTTTCCTGTCAGGGGCTGCTTCTCACTGTGGAGCTGTGTTCATCTCCCCACTTTAAATTAGGTCTCACCACAGGGGGGTTGCTGTCACACATGCACACACACACAAACATACACGGACGCACACACCCTCCCTCTCGTGCTTACCCCCGCTGCGTATGTCAGCTCAACTTGATTCTGCTTTGAATTAAAGAACAGAATTAGGGTTTGGTGGCGGTTAAGATGCTCATCCATCTGCACACGCTCATGAGCGTGCACGCCCACTGTTAAAGGCAGGCATAGAAATTCACAGGAATTATCCCCAAACAATCTCTCTCTCCGAATTGGTCCACACACGTGCCGTGCACATGCACAAACACAGCCGAAGCTGAAGACGCTCGTGGAGCAGCAGTAGGCTGTATTGAAGTGTCAGGTAGGGGAGTGCTGAACTAGAGGAGCTGTCAGAACTCAGGGAACATCACAGAGTCGTGCAGCTCCGCACAACAACCCAATCCAGCCCTTTCTTCTCCCTCTGCACCACTTTGTCTCTGTCTGTCTTTCTTTTTGATACTATGTTTTATTTCTCTCTAAATATCGATCCATCTTTTCTGTCTCTTTTCCCGATACCTTTCTTTTTTCTTTCTTTGATTCATTCTTTCTTTGATATTTTCCTTGTGTTTTTCTTTTTTGTCTTTATTCTGTCTTCCATCCTTTGCTTGCTGTTTGCTGTTATTTTTTATTACGTCTATTTCGGTGTCTCTGCCTGTACCCTGTTTTGTTCCTTGAACACATTGCGGTACCATTTTAGAATGATAATTTATGACATTTTCAAAGAAAGATTATGTACAATTTTTTAAAGCTAAGTTAGGAATGGGTTCATATTCAGTTCAAAATAACACTAAAATTGCCTAATTGTCCTCTTCCTAACTTTTCTTAACTCAAGAAGTGATTTGCCAAACAGCAGCAGTGGTTTGCTTATAATAGGCAAAGAACTAGGTGGTTGAAGTAAAAATTACAAAGAGTTGAATTTACAGCTTTGTGTCGAACGGCTGGAATGATTTTGGTGGCTCAATTGCTAGTTATGTGTTGTTACAGTAAGTGAGACACATTGTTTGAACACAAGGAGTCAGTGGGGAGTTTGTAGTAAACAAACACTTCCTAGTCACCTGTTCATATTAAAGTCCTCATCACAGCCAATTTGATGCTCCAAAGAATGAATATTAGTAGTCACTAATAATTTTTTGGCCTTTAGCAAAAAAAAAAATCACTATAGCTCTTATCACAACATACCGAAATGACAATGGCTGAACAAACATACATATATTTAGGAAGAATGGCAGTTTTATATTTGAGCCAGGTTTCGGCACCTGCAGTCATTTATTTTTTACATACATTATTTTTTTATTTTTTTGTGATCAGAGATTTGAAATGAAGCAATCAAGTACAGTATGGAAACATGCAAATTAAATAAACAAAAAACAAAAATATACTGACACAGGCAGTTTGGAAATCTATCAAACCGTTTGGTTATCTAACATAACCGCAGTTCTTAGAATAATGTGAGCGAGGTGTCTCGCTATGGGATGCAGCCTCCTCGCTCATATTATTCTAAGAACTGCGGTTATGTTAGATAACCAAACGGTTATTTTAGTGTGAAGATGTGTAAACATAAAGGTACACGATCTAAAGCAACTGGCTGTAAAATCCTCCTAATATGTCAAAGAGATTCAGGAATAATGTTCATATAACATGATGAACTCACCAACAACAATAGTACAGCCAGAGTATTCGCATTAAAAATCTTTTTTTGCAGACTGCAAATCATGTTTATGTTTTGAATTAACGTGTTGGCATGTTGCACCACCCTAGCCCTCTCTCCCAGTCACAGCGGCATCAGTGGCACTTCAGTCTGCTTCCACTGAGCTGCTGCTACGGCTGGGAGAAAAATCGAGATCGCTGTGTTTTGAATTTGACTGCAGTAACCGTTTTTGGCCACATTCTTACATATGGTGCCTTTAATTATAATGTGGTGCTTTCCCACATTAAGCCCCTGCAGACAGGAATGCATGACTGATGTTGTACTAATGATGAAAATAACGATGGTCCTTGGAATGTTAACAATTATCTCACATTATGGTTTTTTACAGTGCAGCTACTGTAATGTGAGGTATGGTGATGCTCATTATAATTATAATAGTGTTATGCAGAAAAACAATATAAACACATTTTTTAGTTGCGAAATGATATAAAATGCAATTAAAACAACAACAAAGCAGCATCAGAAAAATTAGATGATATTACCATGAATTGAATTAATTGGAAGCCATTACTCTGTAATAACCATGTTAATGCTCAGTTCCCTAATTGTTGTCTGGGCCTCAGTACAACTAGTCAGATTTTTCGTTTTGGGATTTTATTTTATTTTATTATTTGTAATTTAATTTGTGTGCGTGTGCACTTGTGTGCTAATAGCCTACAATAGTGGACTGGTTAGCCAACAGAGGACACACCACTGTTGATTATGCTGTAAATCATGCTACAACTCTATTTTCAATTCAGTCATAGCCCCGAATTGACCTGCAGGTGTGAGTTGTGAAGTTCGTACTCTCTGTGGTGAAGTTCATAGACTCCACTTTGACTTCAGAATTTAGTGAGTATCTCAATAATTGAATCCTTGACCTCAAAACTGCTATGTAGGCCTCTGAGTCTGTCAGCCAGTTGGCAGGGCCATTTGAGCAGTCTTTTGTCCAGCTTTTGTGTCTGTCCTTTGGAAGTCGGACATCAAAATTCAGTAAGTTACCAGAGAGGTGAACCTGTAGCCTTAAAATTTCATTCCTCTAAGACCCTGAACCATTTGGTCCAACACTGTATTTCTTGGAGCCTAGACTTATAACCTAAAAAAAAAATGAAATTTCAGAACTTCCAAGCTGTTCAACGCTTGTTTAAGGAGGCATTCAAAGGCTCGAGGAAACAAAGATCAAAATGTCAGCTCAGAAAGCTCACGCTGTTGCAGGACTGAAGAGAAGTGTGATGGGGGCTCAGTGGATTTGGTGTGTTCATAACTGTAAGGTACCCATGCGCCTTTTGTTGGCACATGAAACATCGAAACCATCCTGCTGTTGTTTTCATGTGACCCTTTTAAGCCATTCCTTATCCTCAAAGTTTTTCTTATCAGTAGATTTCAAAATAGTAATGACTTGTTTAAAATGAAATGTTTAAGGAGACTGGCTCCTTATACTTTACAGCCAACCTGTAGTCTGAAAGCCTGCCTGGGGCAACAAAACCCTTCACGCTGTGAAGGTGTGTGAATGAGACCGTGCTTCAGCCTGCAGGGTCAATGCTATGTGAACTTAAACATTTGAACACCTGCATGTCACCTCTTTGCTATGAATGAAATAAACAGAGTTTTAGACTTAATTATAGCATGTTTTATGGCACCACCAACTGTGGACGTCCGACATTGTCCTCTGATAGTGCATGTGTTAGAACACGCACACACACACACACACACACACATAAATGTACATTACATAAGAGTAGAAAATTCTTCTTGAGAGTCAGAAACACACAGAGGCTAATTACATTTTTCCCACTTCTTGCGCTATCTCTTGTTCTTCTCTGTGACTCCATCCCCATCTTAATCAGTGTAACAAAAGATGAAACTCCTCTCTTGTTGTATCTCTTAATGAAGAGACCTATTAAACATAAAAGCAATTTAAACACTAAATGAGCGCTATCTGCCATGATGTTCTTCCACACACACACACACACACACACGGTTACACATACATACAGACGGATGATTCATTTTCACTTCTGCCTGCTGTTTCCATTTGCAGACGCACAAGCTTTCATTAGTGTGTGCACTTTGTGTGTGTAATCAATAGTGCTCTGTAGCTCACTGCTTTAGTCCCCAGGGGATTTCCTATTGTTTGATGATCTGCACATTGGTAACATTGTCACTTCCCATTCAGTGACTTTAAATCACACTTGGCGTGTTGTGGCAGTTTACCACCGACAGCAACCGACATATTGGATTTGTGTGTAGTGCATGTGCATGTGTGCTGTACATATATGTGGGTATGTGCTTGTGTGTGTGTACGTTTGGATACTTTCACATCATTCTGGGCTGCATCAGCAGTCACTGAGCTCCCCAACTCACACATAAGCTCGACAATCAATTGGACGACCTAGACTGTGCAAACAGCCAATAGGGCACAAGTCATTCCCCAATAAATGGCCAGGGAGATGGTGAGGGAGCGGGAGAAGGGGAGGGGATGGGGTGGGTGGGGGGGCGGAGGGGTGGGATTGGGTGAGAAGGTGGCAGACAGATTGAGATTTAATTTTCAGGTCACGGCATCTTGTGTCACTTGAGAATCCAGACACATACAGAGAGGAAGTGATGCACATACAGACCTGTGCACACAGATGCACCCAAACACACACACACACACACACACACACACACACGCACACGTGTCTGTGTGTCTGTCAGCTTCCGAGTATCTGCATAGGTGTGCATGTGTATATTTGTATAAATGTGTGTACAGCTGACATAAGCACAGTTGTAGACATACATCAGGGCTGACATTTAGCGCTTAGCTCTGCCACTAAGCTTATTAGCCAAACACCGAATATCAGCACAATCTTCCTCCTTCCTACAGTAGCCTTCTGTTTTACCCAGCGTGCACCATCACATACCTTACCTTCCTCTCCTGTCTCTCTCTACTGCATTCTCTCCTCTTTTTTTTAATACTTTTCAACTTGTCCGTGTCAACTGTGCTCACAAATGTGAATCTTTCAACACTTCTTTTTGTCTCATTTTCACTCCTTCCTTCCTTCCTTCCCTTTCTTGGTAGTCCTGCTGATTGCTACTGAAGGCTTTGGCAGCTCATCAACACATACAGGCTCTCCAACACACACACACAGACGCACACGCACATACTTTTAGTTAAATACACACAGACTCACAATAAGCTACAATGCAAACAGGAGGAGAAATTAGAAAGTGAGAGTGAAGCAATGAAAGATGGCAGAAAGGACAGGGCTGGTGGATGCTGGCAAAATAAATCGAATTGAAATCATTTGCGATATTGACGTTCAGCTTTCAATTATACACTGATGAGACAGAGACAGCGGAATGGACTGTGAGAAAGAAAGAGAGAAGAGAGCCAGTGTACGAATGAAAAAGGAGAGAGAGGGCGACTGGGAGGGAGGAGGGGGAATGAAAATGGGGAGTGGGGGGATTGTAGGCTTTTCTTTAGTAGTAATAACAATTCAATCAAGGGGAAATGTATGTGGAACTAAGTGGACTGTAATGGGAATCAGGCAGCTATAGCTACACATTGAAGAAGATGAAGCAGCAGCACAGAAGGCAGGGACAGACACAGCAAGGTAGAAGATAGGGGATAATAGAAAGTATACTACCACTTAAACTTAAAGTGAACACAAAATGTGGTTTGTCAAGTAATTCAACACACTTAGCTGTTATTCTGAGGAAATTGTACCACAGAGTGCCACATTCCACATGATGTAGGCAAAACATCTTATGCCAGGAAAAAAAACTTACATTATATATATTTAGTATGTATATTTTCTTTTAAGACTTTTGATTCCCCACTGGCAAAAAAGCAAATGCAACAATTTTAATTAGCTTTTCGAAAATAAGATTTTTTGTGCTCAATGTTAGACAAAAGCAACAATTTGTGATGATCCTTTTGCAATGCACTGCACAGACAGACAGACAAGGTAGACAGACCCGTGGGAAAAAAAACAACAAAAAAAACATCCTCAACCGAAGGCCAGTAAAACAAGTAATGTCTTTAAAAATGTAATCATGTTCGAGGGGATTGAACATGTCACAAACTCAAATACATGACTGATGTTCTCTTAATCTTCCAAGACATGACATTTGTGTTTGTATGCGTGTGTCTGTGTGCCCGTGTGTTCATGTAGTGTATGGATTTTGAAGAACATTGCTCCCATGTTGGACTGACATGCTTCATCAGAGCATCTAGGTCAGCATGAGATTGTAGAGAGGAGGAGGGAAGAAAAAAAAATGAAGTGACTTTTTGAAGCAGACGAGAGAGTGAGAGCAAGACATTAAAAGCAAAGAAGAAGGAGGAGGAAATGAAGCTGCATAGGAGCAAAGAGGGCAAAAGACAAGGGACAAAGATGAAAAGAGGGAGGCTGTGATGGTGGATTTATTTCTCTTATTTAAACATTTCTCTCCCAGTCCAGCTCCAAGAATGATTGGAGCCCAATTCCGGTGTTAAATTATTAGCACAATATTCTTTATTAAAGGCACATAGGGGACCCAAAGTAATCCAATATTCAGGGAATGAGACATGGCACTAGATGCTGAGAAAAGGTTTATATGGTTCAGTTAATTGAATCCTTAGCCACCGAAAGTGTTTGGGGCCTGCACAGAGTCTGGAGATTAACATTTCTCTCTTTTTGTTTTTTAATTCAGATTCACCTGCCAAGGTTACACTCTCATCTATGCCTGTTAACCCACTCTGTGATTTTTTTCCCCCCTTTCTTTTCTGCAATTACAAACACAAATCATCTTCCCACTCTGCCTTTGTTTAATTTGGCAGTCAGTGCTTAAGCTCCATAATGAATGTTTCCATGTTCAATAACACTCAGATTCTTTCTCTCAATCTCCCTCCCCCTCTCTCTTTTACTCACTGTCTTTCATGCTAATACACCAGGAAAAAAAAAAAAAAAAAACTTCACGCACATACAGCCTCACAGTGAGACATCATAGAGTATTGAGTGGTTTGAAGGAAACATAAATCACTTTTTGATCACTTTGCCTGCTTTCAAAGAAAGCACAAAACAACAGGAAAAGGGAGAGGTCGGAGATTTCAACATTATACTATCTTGTTTACTCAGGTCAGATTTGCCGGTTTTTGCTTTATTTCACTACAAGCGCTTCTTATTTTATAATATTCACATCAGACCCTTTCTCCTCAGTCCCAACTGTGAATAGATGTTTCAACTGAAACACTGTCAAATTTAATTTGACACTTCTCTAAGAGTAGCGCTTCAAGTTCTGCTTCGGTGGGGGTGAATAGGGGGGGGGTTGGGTTTTGTGACACTACGATTCATTGGACATGGGGAGCAAAGCAACGTTTTTCTCTTGCTCCTGGTTGTGCGCTAGTTGATGCCTCGACAGTGGTTCCACATTGTTGCTCTAACATCAGCTAGATTGATATGGAGCGGGCATGGCCGGATGGTGCGCTGCTGGTTTGCCGAGAGTGAGCACAAGATACGAAAGCGGTGGCAGATGCACGCAATTGTGCTGGCATACACAAATGCAGGAGCACATACTGTAAACAATTACGCTGACATGCACAGACGCTCGCGTACACATGAAGAATCGCTCCGACATGCATATACCCCTGCTCCTCTCTTGCTCTTTCAGTGTTGCTTTCTTTGTCACAAAGATACACACAAGTGGCAACACACATGTCTGTTCCTCTTTCTCCCTCCCACATTGTCTCACACACACACACACACGGACACACACACTCCTCCCATCAGTATTCAGAGGTGATCAGTATTCTGAACAGCTTTCCAGGTTGGCCGGACGCTGATCCATCAAACCCCGACACTGTGTCGCTTTGTATCTACGGCAACCTTCAGCGTTAAAGAGGAGCACCGACAGTCCTCTGTCGTCAGAAAATTCACAGCGTTTTCTGTGTTCTCCCAAATATACTGACACGCAGTCTCCCATGCACATGCAGACACACACATGCTCACATCCACCAAATAATTCATATCTTAATGGCTGGTGTTACCCTTTCATCCAGACTCTTCACGTTCCCAAGCTCCCTCCAATCACAAAAGAAAATGTGTGTGTGTGTTTGTGTGTGCGCGTGTGTGTGCGTGTGTATGCGTGCGTGCACAAGCACATTTGTCTGTAGCAGCTATCTTAGCTTGTCTCTTTGATCAGCCTATAAAAGCACTGAGGCGTAGACAGATAGCCTGGACCAACACTCTATCGCTCCTCCACTCCTTCCGAGTCTCTCCTTCTCCCTCACACACATTAAGCATCATGAACACACTGTGACACACTCTGAAACACTCTCCCCCCGTGTGTGTGTAGCTGCATCTCTCCCATCACCCAGTGGCTACGAGGAGTAATGTGATGGCCCCTCAACTTTATCTGTTGCGAGTGGTGAATGCATCGGTTTCATCTGTTTTTTATCTGTTTTCTTCTCTTATACTTGAAACTGTGTTGCTCCGAAAGTTAAATTACAATCTTACATAACAATAGTGAGTGTGTCACTCTGCAAAGTGATGGCAAATATTGATACCCGGTGGACAGCTGCTCTGTTTGTGACTTTAAAACCATCACACACTGAGAAATAATCTGTTTGCTTTCCTCTGCAGCCACAACAACAGTAATTAGATTTACTGCACTGCCTCCGTTTTTCACAAACATTGGAACTTGGGAAATAAGATTTTGACTTTATCACAATTTTGCACAATACAATAAGTGTAATTTTTTTTTTTCTCCCCATTCCTTTCCCCCTCTACCCTGTTTCTCCACTCCAGATCAGTATATTCATGACCCACCTGTCTAACTATGGCAATGACCGACTGGGTCTGTACACATTTGTCCACCTGGCCTCCTTTCTTCACTCTTGGACGAACCTGAGACTCCACACACTCCCTCCCCTGCAGCTCGCACACAAGTACTTCCAGCTTTTCCCTGAACAAAGGAACCCTCTCTGGCAGGTGTGTTTGTGTTGGTATTTGCCCACACGTATGGGCTGTATGTGTTTCTGCAAGTCAGAAACAGTGTATTTTTTACTGAGCACTGGAATGCACTAAGATATTCTCATTCTGTGGTCTGAAAATATTAACTTTTATATTAATTTATATTATATTATATTATTAATTATATATTAATTATAAATTATATTAATTAATTAAGAGAAACTGATGTGTCTAATTCACATTAAGAAAAAAATCCATTAATTTACTTAGCAACATTTTTTAATTTGTTTACATACAGATGTGGATTTGTATTTAACGTTCACTGACTTTGTCTTAACAGTTTGGAAGAAAAGATGGATTTTTAACAAACATTTACCATGATTTTCTACAGTAATTGTTTTTGGTAGTGATTTATGAATTTTTTTTTACAAACGATGAATGTATAATGAAGTGATGATTATTGTCACGTCACATAAAAAGTATACTGCTGAACAATATATTGGATTCTTATAATGTATTATTATTAATTATAAATAATAATAATAATGTTATGCTACTGTAGTTGCTGATGCTGCTCCATAAAAACAGAGTACAGAGATAAAAGTAATATAGACATACAGGTATATTATAATACTTTGACCACACTGATAGTATAACAAAGTAATAATGATAGTAATCATGTGAGCCCATGTGGGCCGTGAGTGATTAGGATCCTTGCACACAATAACAAAGCAGTCGTCTCATGTATTAAATCCTATGTGCACTAATTTTCTTTGTATGCTAAGCTCTGATTCTTTGCGTCTGCTCCTGCAGAATCCATGTGATGACAAACGACATAAAGACATCTGGTCTAAAGAGAAAACCTGTGACAGGTTACCCAAGTTCATGGTCATAGGACCACAGAAAACAGGTAAGCTACAAACTAACAGGCACATGTTCATGCAACAAAGATGCTCTGTCTGTCTGTGTGCCCAGGTGTCTAGATTCACCACATCAGAGCCCACTCATTTAATCCCCCTCACTTCTCTGGTCCCGTCAGTGGGAGACAGAAAGGGAGGCTCTCACCTCCTGTCTTCCACCCACATACAATCTACTTTAGATGCACAGAGATACAGTACCGAGCTTCCACACCTCTCCCTTTTCTTTTTCTTACATAGTCTCTGTTAGAGGGACAAAAAGAAGAGGAGATTATTAATAATCTTTATATGTTATATTGCTCCTCAGTGTTGCCACCGTGCGATTTCAGGAATTCTGATTACTGGTGTTTTGTGTGAGAGGTGAGGAGAGTCCATGAGACTGCTAATTAACCAGGTGATAATTTTCTAAATGGGAGGAGGAGTCATTATTGCAACATTAGCAGCCAACAATTATGGTGAAATGATTTCTCATTTTATTGGAGGTTGTGTCACACAAATGGCGGAGATGTTGAAGCAAATGGGCAACATGGTGAGGGCAGATGTAACATGTAGGATGTGTGGGAGTAAGTGTTAGGGGAACGGGGCAACAAGACAGCTGCTGAGGGTGAAACAGAGGGCACAACCACAGCCCCGGTGCTGATTGGTGTCAAATGGTTTTCAATCATTTGACAGGGAAGACTGTGATCATTGCACACAACACACACACACACACACACTGTATTCTCGACATGATATAAATCTTGTGGAGGGAAAAGTCATCCAGAATGGATCAGTGGGTGACAGGTCTCAGCTCTCACACATACTGACACACACACACACCACTCTACTACTCTCTACCGAGTTGAATTAACAAGCCTGTTATGAATTATGCCCTTTCTTCCAGGAACGACAGCACTTTATCTTTTCCTACTCATGCATCCCTCCATCTCCAGTAACTTCCCCAGTCCAAAGACTTATGAGGAGGTCCAGTTCTTCAACACCAACAACTACCACAAAGGAATTGACTGGTGAAAACACACACACATACACGCGCCTCTTGTCTTTCATTCTTCTTTATGCTTTTTATTTATCAGAACCGAGGGTGAAATGAAGGGGGAAAAAATAGGGAAAAACTTTGTCACGGACTGTCATGTGTCCTGCAGACGTCATTGATTCATTAAGCAGTTCAAAACAGTTTAACAGCATCTTTTAAATGATCTTTTAAGCCTGGAAATGTAAGCCAACAGACATATGGCTGCCTAAATTGACCCATAAATGGGTTACTTAGCTGACAGAGACACAGCTGGTGCATTCTCCGAAGTCATCCAGAAAAGTCTTGTCACTGAAATTCTTCATTAAACACTGTTCAAATTATATCAAGTTTATTTTGAGGTCGTTGTGGAAACGGAGATAAGAGGCTATAACTTTGTGACTTTAGAAGTTGGGTGTGACTTTGAAGAAAATGTGTAAGAACTGAGTCAATTTCCATTGCGGATGACTGAGTAGTGCAGTAATGATGTTGTGTGTCTTGTGTATGAGGCGTACTTTGTGAGTTTATGAGTGTGTATTTACATATCCTTTCACTTTGCTGTGCTTCCTTTGCCTCAGGTACATGGAGTTTTTCCCTGTGCCCTCTAATGTAAGCACGGACTTCCTGTTTGAGAAGAGTGCTAACTATTTCCCCTCGGAGGAGTCCCCAAGGCGAGCCGCTGCCCTGCTGCCCAAGGCCAAGATCATCACCCTGCTCATCAACCCCTCTGACAGGGCCTACAGCTGGTATCAGGTACATGCACACACAAGCAGAATATATTAGTCGGTGTATGTATTATTTTTAACTCTCTACATCTGCCTACCTTAGCTATGACATGCTTCATCTCTCTATTGATTGGGATTGAGTTATTTTCCAAGAATGTGTTTGGAGTCTTATTTCTCTATGCGAACAGGGAATTAATGAGCCTGATTTATCTATACATCTCACTAAGGGAAATGTCACAAGAGCCTGAAACCTGAATAAGCCTCTTTGATTAATGAGACATGAATGTCAGCAACATGCCAGCTTAAATGTTATGTCGTCCTCCACAATATGAGGTCTCTTTCATGCACGGTTTTGAATAATATCATTTAATGCTTCAGAGATTGAATGAGAACAATTGTACCATCAGAGTGAGTTCTTTGAAGCTCATCTGACTGTATCTTTTAAACCCCCCCCCGCCCCCCAGCATCAAAGAGCTCATGAGGACCATGCTGCCCTGAGGTTCACCTTCTATGATGTCATCAGTGCAAAACCGGGAGCACCAGCCGAGCTGCGCTCCCTACAGAACCGCTGTCTCATCCCCGGTCTCTATTCCACGCACCTGGAGAGGTGGCTCACATACTACCCTGCCAACCAGGTAAAAACAGATGATTACAATAGATTGCACTGCGTTTACTATGTATACATGTGCTTTTTTTTTGGGTAATCAAAGCATTAGAAAGGGACATGGTAACTATTTGTTCACTCAGTACCCGCTTTATGAGGTGCTAAATAGAACCTAGGACTGTTCTGTGATAAAGTCTGCATTTATGATCCCCATAATGTTCAGTTACTGATGACACATTGGAGATGTGTTATTTCAATTTTATGATTTAGCAATGAGGTGATATTGTGATGGACTCTGTTATATTCAGAGGCATATCTTGTACTCTGCTCCCATCACAGTAAATGGGGAGAATGATTATAACTTTACTGATCAAGATTTATGTAATTGAATTTACACACGTCAACAAATGCTAAACAAAATTAATTGCAGAGGTGATGACCTGAATTGTAATGGGTCAGGGTTTAAACTCCACAGAGTAAAATCTCTCTGCACAATTCCTGCTGAAACTAACTGCTTGGCCTGGCAGGACAATACACCATAAAAGTACTAGAATAAAGTGATATATTACATCTACTGTCAGCGTCTGACTTCTAGCTTTTGTGGCGGTCATGTTGTTAAAGTGGATCAAGTGGGACTGAGGAGCCTGTCTCTCTGTTTTTATTTTCACCTGAATGGGGTGTAATAGACTAACCAGTCAGCTAGATGCAGTGGGAAGTGTTACAGTTTGAATGTATCTGTGTGTAGGTGATGATCATCGATGGCCATCAGCTGAGAACTGATCCTGCAGCAGTGATGGATGAAGTGCAGAAGTTCCTGGGCGTCACTCCTCATTTCAACTACTCCCAGGCCCTGACGTAAGTCTCTATGGCAGCAGCATGTCACTCTACTTCTCCTGCTCGATTTCTGTCTTCATTGTCTTTGATAGCCGGTGTCCCTGTGGTATGGGCACCTTTCACCTCATGCACACTTTAATAGATCCAAGCAGTGAGATGACCCTAAAACCCAAATCTGTGTGAAGTCTGACATCTACTGGTGAAGAGAAAGGAACTGAACTGTTTCCCAGTCTGTGGTGCCAGGTGGTGTCACTCTCTAATAACACAACAGACAGTGACATCACCTGGCACCAAAGATCAGCCAATAGCAGATGGTCAGTTTGCTACTTGCTTTGAGCCATGAAATGCTCGGCTTTGCACAGCTTTATCTTTGAGGTGTTGGCAGTATTTTTTAGATAAGGGGAGGATAAGGAAAAAAATGAATGACAGTCAAGGGAATTGTAAGTAAAGAAGACATGGCATTTGTTATGATTATTATTATTTAGACAAGGAATTACTTCACAAAGTCTTATTTATTCTGATTGCAATTATATCAAAATCTTACTTAAATTTTAGACATTACTTTCAAGGAAGGAATAGTAGCATCTAATTACAGGTTGTGTATAATTATTTCACGCATAAGTTCCCGAATGATACATGTATTATGTTACAGAGACATTCATTTGTTTTAGCAATTATAATTTTACACCTACTCTTGTCAAGACACAAAGTCTCAGCCTCCTGAGCCGTTGGCCTCGGATCAAATCCCAACAGAGCGTCGACTGTCCTCTCACTTACACATCCTGCCTGTCTGTGTCACAGCTGTCTAAAACAAAAAATAAAAGAAGGTTAGTGCACTGCACAGTGTCAGTGCAGAGGAACTAAAACTGCAAAGACATCAGCGCCAGAGGAAAAATCACTAATGCAACTTTTATGAACTCTACTTATTCTTTATTCTCACACATCAGGCAAAAAACGCATATGTGTCTGTAGAGTAAAAGGTACACAAACAGAGCACATTCTTATTTACCCAAGAATAAAGACGGACATGAATTTACTTTACACATTCAAGTAAATCAGATATAATATACAAGTGGTATAGATTTTACATGTAATACATTAAAATATGCACATCAACCAAATTCTTTCTTTTCTTTTTTTTTTTGAATATAACTCAAGAGAATTACTTTTTGCTTCTTAATAGTCTGTTTAAAGTCATTCTCCATTAGAGATGTTGCATGTGACCTTTAGTTGTATAGTATTTATTTCTCAAGCACCACTCATCAGAATGCAATCTGCCTGCAAGCCCTCAAATCTCCAGACAGGGACATCTAGAATTTGCGACTCAGATTGGGACAGAGAGCGCCTCTGTCTTGAATCACGAGCCCACATGCATACAAATAATTTGTAAAGAGATGCATTTCGACAGAATAATAAGGAGGCTGTGCATGTGTGTGGGTGTGCATGTGGTGTGTAGGTTGTGAGTTTTGGGTGAAGAAAGAGTTACACAAAAGTTTAATCTTTCTTTTCTCCTTCTCATTCCTTGGACGTCGCAGCAGTCTGACAGATCCTCATCACTGGAGCCTATTTATTTAATCCCCCCCTCTCCTTTCGTCCTCCTGTCCTGTCAGAGAAGGAGAACCACTTAACTCTTTTTTTCCTCTCCACTTTTATCCACCCACTGATGCATGCAGATAAAGAACAGTATTTGCATCTTCTCACATCCACATTAACCCTAATGGCAGCTTATGGATATCTTGGTAGCTTTGTTTGTTTTGCTACTGCAAAAGGTGCTGAGATGTGTGCATATTACCCCGAACATTTCACTTATAAGTAATAGAACATTATGCATGCATACTGTATATATCCATATATAAGTCTATGTTCATGCATATGTATTATTACATAATGTCTATAGGCACACATTCCCGTTGATGTTGGGTGACTGTTAGTGCTTTGAGCGTCACCCATTGTCTCCCTCTCACATAACATGCTGCCTTGTTGTCAGTCATGGATTTAAACTCCGTCTCAGGAACAATTATTTCCCAGTTATTACTCTTCTTCTTCAGGCTAATATATGATGATTTTTTTCTCTATCAAAAACCAAGACAGACTTGATTATGAAACATAATGTATAATTTATTTTTACATTATGTCCATATAGAAATAGAATATATCACATGAATAAAAATGAAAATAAGTACGGTATGCATAATGTAGTGTAATCACAGAAAAAGAGCAGTGACATGTGACAGTGCTCTGGGTTTCCCCTTCACCCACCACTGCTCTTAGAGGGAGAAAATGACATCTTAAAAAAAGGACAAAATATGCCTTCATTCATTGGCATAAAGAATCCAGTTCCAGGCTATGGACTGGTTGGACACCTCAGGGTGTCTTCACACACAATGATCCCAAACCAATAAAATGTTTAAATTAGGTTTGCATAGACGGAGTAAAGAAAACAAACTATTAATTCTCACCTCAAGAATTACCAGTGTAAGTGGATTACTGTACGGATACAGAAATAAACTTCACTAATGTGTGCCCTCATTGTGGGTCTGCGCTGAGATAAAAAGAGAGAGGCAGCGTAACAGAGGGAGAAGGACAAGGAGAAGGAGGAAAGACAGAGAAAGAGATGGATGAAAAAGGACAATGTGACGGTCAGATAGACACCGATAGCAAAAGAGTAAGAGGCAGAAGAAAAGTGTTGAATGCACAGTGACATTTATGTTCAGTTTAAGACGGCCCACTTTTCCAGGCCCAGTTTTCAAAAGAAGAAATGCTTCCAAATATTACAACCAGCACTGCACTGAGGTTTATTTTCAAAGCCAGCAATTTAATGTCTTTACTTTTCCTTTTTTTTTTATTAATGCTTCTCTCCCTGTCACTGTCTTTCTGAATGTATTTTCTGCTTTTTGTCCTCCGTCAGGTTCGACCCTCAGAAGGGCTTTTGGTGCCAGCTCCTTGAGGGAGGAAAGACAAAATGTTTGGGAAAGAGCAAAGGGAGGAAGTATCCTCCTATGGATCCTGAGGTAAACATTTTTTTTAATTAAAACAGATATATGAAAAAAAAGGATATATGCATAAGACGAAATGTATGAGAAGCAGACAAACAAAAACGAAAACAGCAGCAGCCTGACTGACAGTGTCAGCCCATCGCAGTGGCAAAATTTCCCACAGGACTCAGCATTGGGGTGGAAACTGTCAGCCAATCAGATCCAGCCAGAAAGTTACAACCTAATTATGAGGACTCAATAGTGACAGAACACCCATGAGAAAGAGGACGGGGGGATACGAAGTGAGGGAGGGGGGGGGGAAAGGTAGAAGGAGATAATCCAATCCATAAATCTTTGTCCTGGCTGCTGATTCCACGGAGGAGATAGCAGACCAGCAGACAATGAATCACACATTTGCTCTCATATGAAGACAAACACACACATATCTACAAATTGTCCTCCCTCATGTGCTCACACATGGCTAATGGCAGTGTCACCTGTAATTAAACCGTGTTTGAGTTTCCACCAGGGGGACAGAAGGCGGCAACAGACAAGGAGGGAGGAGAACACCAGGGAAGAGAGCGAGTGGGGGGAGATGAGGGATGCACACGGGATGGGAGAGAGATAATAAAGCTCATGCATCCTTCATGTGATTTTCCTTCCTCCCTCTAACCTCCCGTTCCTCGTTTATAACACACAGCACCTGAAGTCCTATTGAGGAGCAGTATTCTAAAGATGCACATTAATAATCCTTTCCTCCCACTCAATGCTGTCTCTATTGTATCTTTAAAATATCACTCCTAATTATTTTTTCTCCATGCCATTCATTTCAATCCTTCCCTTCTTGCACCATACTCATGCCTTTACCCTCCCTCTGGCTTTCTCCCATGCCTCCTTATCCTTACTACTGTACCTAATTCTTACTCACCGACTTTCAATCTTTCTCTGTTTGTTTTTTCTCTCATTCCTTCTCCCTCTATCCCCCATCTATGGCATAGAAATAACGCTTCCACTTCTTCTAACGCCAATTCTCTCCTTCTCTCTTCAGGCACGTGCATATCTCTCCAGATACTACAGGGAGCACAACGTGGAGCTGTCAAAGCTTCTGCATCGCCTTGGACAGCCCCTTCCCTCCTGGCTAAGAGAGGAGCTGCAGAAGGTCAGCGGCTTTAAACTCTCTGACACTCATCTCACTAGCTCAGTAGCATGGAACTGCAAGTTAAAATCTCTAAACTTATTTTCAGCAGTGGATTGAATTGGTATGGATTGGAAAAGTGGAAGTATGTCCTTAAAGTCCCTCAAAGCAGCTCTTTATAACATTAAATTTTCATTCTTAAATAAACAAACAATTAAAGTTAAAGCATAGAGACTAAAAAAAACAGTTATTATTTATTAAGATGTTGACTTATCTGCTTTGTCGGGACTGTGTGGGTGTGGTTAGATTGGATTTAATCTGCAATGCAGGCAACATCAGCAAACAGCCCCTTGATTCATTAAATTTTGATGCAATTTCTGATTGGTGCAGGGAAATATGTGACATTACCTTTTTTAGCAAATGTAATTTAGGGACACATCACACAAAGCAACCGGCTTTTTATACTATGATACTTCATGGTGTAGTGTGTAGCATCAGTCTCTCCTTCATCTCCGCAGAGCTCTTTTTATTCTACAATGCTTCAAAGTAGAGTCTGTAGGGCTTTCCTAAAAATCAAAATATAGACTCATACAAAAGAAATCATGCCTAATCATCACCTATGGGCTTCTACTCATGTGTTGGCATGACTGTGTCTGCAGAGCCCCCACCACCCTGCCTAAATTTTGATGTTTTGGTGTAGTTGGGACGTTTCTGGGCAAGGTGTCAGTGTGTTTTCCCCAGCCAATGACAGTGCAGGTTAGGCATGCAAAGCCCAACGCACAAACCTACAGACTTTACCTTTAACAATGCCTTCTTGTGCCATTGTGTGTGTGAATCAACGGGAGTTACTTGACAAGTCTGCTTAGGTGTTGCAGTCCATTCACAGCCACACCATGTTTTCATTGTTATTTTCACAGTTGGCATTTGAATCAATAAGTGAGCAAAATGTAATTAAATCCCCCCCCCTCTCTCTTCTCCACCCCCTCTGCTATTCCCTCTCTCTCCCCTTCCTCTCGCCACCTCTTTCTTAAGGTTAGATAACCTTTGTATCCATGCGCCAGGGTTAAAGGTCAAGGGGTCAAAGTCCAGGAAGCGACCAAGAGCACCTGACCTTCAGATGCACTGCCTGTGGCCTTTTAGTGAACCCTGAGGTGAAGGTGAGGACAGGGTGCCTTGTTTCTCCTAAAGACTGTGACACTGCCGAAGGGAGCAGAAGTCAGGGACGCACAAGGGAGATCTGCGGGCTGAAACAGAACTCTTGGATGGAAGGATGGATGGATGGATGGATGCAAGCATTGATTTAAGGGGACTCGGACAGCTCTGAGGATAGCCGGACTAAAAAGGAACCCCATTATAAAGACTGATGAACTGTAGGAGACAAGGAGCGTTTGGCAAGTGTTTGATGCCTAAACCCTGTTCTAAACTATGGTGAACTCTCGCACAGACCTGCAGTGACTTTGATGGTTTTTTTCTTTTTGTTTTATTTTCACCTTTTATTTATGATGCCAGAACAGCGCTGGTCAGCTGTGCGTGGTTCCCATAGAGATGACTTTGCACTAAGTTCTGTTCCATGTATCTCCAAGAAAAAAAAAGCACCCTCTGTGATTTTATTTTACCTTTTTTTGTCACACTGAGAGAAACTAAGCAGGGAGGATGAGTGCATAGACTCAGGGTGAGTGACAAGCTGATACTTCCCATGATAGGTTCTCATTGTTTTGTTTTGTTTTGTAGATCCGGTAGCCTTGTTCACCCCCAGAGATGTCATTTTGAGGCTTTCACTGGAAAGAGTGTACTGGAAATGAGTCACTGAACCAAGATGCATTGCCTGCTCATTATTTTCCTGTGACAAGCCATGCAGAAGAATGCCGTGTCCATTTAGCAGAGCATGAGCGCTGATGATTTCAGAGCTAAGAACTGAGGAGACAAGAGTTAGTAGTGGGAAGAGAACTGACCAAACTGAGCCTAATGGATGGGACATGACATTTTATGACTCTTAAGGTAGCTACTGTACCTGCAACCCCTCCCCTCCTCCCCTAAATGTCAAACACAGAAACCAAAATTAAAGAAATGGATATGAAAAAACAGTCTAAGTTGTGAAAGTGTATGTTTTCTTTTCTGAAATGAGGCGACACACATCAACTGCGCAGTAAAGTGAAGTTTGTGAAGGCCCCTAGTCATAGGTCTGTCCTTTAAGGTAAGTATGAAATAAGTCATGTTTTCTATTTCTATTTATATGGCATTTGTTCCACTCAGCAACTGTCACCATGGCAGCTAAGTGCATTGCCTCAAGTACATAAATGTACATGTACATAAAAATAACTTGGATGTACTCTTTACTTCTATCCCACTTGTAGGCAATGGAACTTCTATTTCTATATAATTGTACTTTTGTATTTTCAGATTATTGATATTGTACATTATTATTGCTTTGGATAAGACTTTATTGATGTCTGGGCAGGAATTCATAGGCTACCTAGCACTTTAAAGAGTAACTCAAATTTGCCTCATTTTCTCCAGCTGCAGCATTGATGTGATTTTATAATGATAAATAAGTAACTACAATCCAGCAATGTAATAACATAACACTGTGGTACTTTTAGGTAAAGGTTTGAGTGTTACTTGTAAAGGAACATTTCTATAATGTGTTTTTATTTTATTTTAGTTTTTTTTACTTTTAACTAAGAGTGTACACTTGCAACACAAGTATGCATCATATGAGGCTGTAAGATGTAGACCTTTGTTTTTGCAATTACCAGGAATTTAGCTAAACTTTGGGAACCATAGTGTGATACTGTTTGTCACACATGATGCATTAGACCAGGGTGCATACAATGGTTCAGAAATTATAAAACTGTAAACTTGTGTTTACAAGTTCACCATTTTAGACTGTTTTAGATCCATCTGGAAACAGAATTAGAGTCTAGAAGACGTATAAATTTGGAAGTTGACAGACACAAAAAAAAGAAAAAAATTGACCCTGTGTGGTAATAATATCAGCCAAGTCAGTTAGTATTTGTTAATGTGCTGTTAAGCTTCTTTTTTTTTTTGTTATCAACATATGACAGAAGATTTGTAATAAATAAACCTTGAACGAAAGGAGGACTTTGAGATTACCAAAGCAATTAGATTCGACTTTAAGCCATGCAGTCATTAAGAAGACGCAGTTGGACTGACAGACTAATGCCTTCAGAGTTTAAACACAACTACTCAAAAAAGTCGGCAGAATCAGAATTGAAGAGAGTATGAGGAGGGAATTCATTCATCTTTTTTCATTCAAACAGTCATTGTTAGCAAGGCAGGAGTGGAAGATGAATCCACAGAATCTATGCAAGACAAAAATACAATTGTCTGTTTCCACTCTTAGAAGTCTTAGAATACAATATCAGTTCCATAAATCATTATATAACCTATAGGCGTAGCTGGCCACTGTGTTTCTAAGGAGCCACAATTTACTGAGGAAAGGAAATAGATCATCATCATTTGGTGACTCATTTACAGTATTTTAATGGCTGGGTAAGGGCACCAAGGTTGTGTTGTGGTTTTCTTAATTTAGTCTGTAGAGCTTTAATACTATATGGCTGTAATGTTTAATATTCTGTTTGAATATACTGTATGCGTAGACGTGTTGTCCTCATGTTTTCAGACTATATTATAGCCCTGTTTAGAAAAGGTTTTGTTTTAAAGATTAAAAGAAAAAACAAACACCGAAGCATTGCAGATCAAGAAATAAACAGTCTAAAAATAGCACAAATCCCACATCCATGAAGGTATTTTCAGACACTTTGAAACACAGCTGGTTGGGGAGGGAGTTTCTAGCAGCCAATTTGATGTGCATGAGATCACTTTTATACAGGTTTAATCACTATCCTTAGATCTTCCTCTGCTGGTTTTTCCCAGGTGTCGCCAGGGTTTAAGGAATGGAAACAGATATGAGTAGAAATAAATTATCCATGTATAATGAGACCTTCTGTTTCTTCACCACCCCTGGTGACACCTAATACAAACTCATTAGTGCTTCTGTATAGCTTGAGGTTCAGTGGGTATAACAAAAAGTGAAAGAAATAAAGAAGCTGGCTGGCTTCTCTATTTATCACTTAATTTGACTATTTATGAACAATATTTTGATTAATATTTCCCTGTGCTGAATTATTGAAATGAAATGAAGTACTGAGTTTTGAAATTTAAACAGAGTATACAAATATGACACAAAACATCAAAGCGTAGGAATAAAACAAAGAGAAAAAGGAAATTGTTTCTATATTTAGTCTACTTTACAGAGACACTGCCATGAAATTTTAATAACTGACATTATGTAGCTACATTATGTAATACCTACAGTAAAAACCTACATTCAGTTAAAATACCTGCATTTGTTTTCATTGTTCAAATAATTTCTTTCAGAATATATTATTATTATCATCCCTATCATACATTTAAAATTTTATCTCAGTGTATTAATGTACAGTGTATTTACAGAAAGTTGTAATTTTCTACATTAACCACAAGAAGAAAAAAAAAAAGGTTCAATGTCTGTTATTTAATGTGTAACAATGACCACAAGAGGGTGCTGTCAGAAAACAAGCTACAGACAGCTACAGTATGCTGCACACATGGACATACTGTATATAAGATGTCTGTGCTGCTTCGGCTAAGAACATGTCCTTATTAGGCAATTGTTAAATAACATAGACTGTGATAGTGTTGCATATTTACTCCCATGAAAACATCGCAACATGTTAAAAAAATGTGTGTAAAAAAAAAAAAAAAAAAAAGCTGCCGGCCTCTGTGCTCTTTTCTGGGCAAAATTGATTTACAGAAGAACCATTGTGGATCAGTTGAGTTTTGTTGAAATACATAGGCTAATTCAATTTTAATCAAAAACTATGGTCCAATTCTACAACACCTCAGCAAAGTTCAAGAGATAGAGATACAGAAGATGATGCTTCTCTAAAATCAGAGGGAAGGCAGATCAACAGTCACCGCATCCAGAACCAGACAACTTAACTCAAATGTATTGAAAAAGTATGAACTTGGAGTTGCCTGTCTCCACTGTGTCCTTGCAACGTCATTCCTAGTGATTTATTTATAAAAAATCTTTTCAACTTTTAATCTCCTACAATTTGAGAACAAATAATCTTTTCTTTCCAATTTTTCCGATAAACACTTGTAAGGCACTTTAGAATTAACAAAAACAACCAAATGCTGGAAGAATATATTCTTATTTGTGTTGCCAAGATTTTGTGCAGCTTCTCACTGAAACAGTTGGTCCCAGTTCCTGAATAATGTGTGTTAAACAAACGCGCGTTTGCCTTGTAAATGAGGACGACTTGGAAAATGGGTGCCGTTCCTGTAGACATTGTGTGACATACCAGTAACACTGTGTGTGGGTGTGTGTATATACACATTGTCTGACATGGTGGTGCTCACTTTGACAGTTAAGTCAGAAAGAAAAAAAAAGAAAAATCTCTGAAAGGAGTCTGTTGTTCCAACTGCTGACAACTTTCAGGGTTTGTGGGAATGACAGAAAAAGTCAAGGCTACAACAGATTATGGTCACTGTGACTTAAGGGTGTTAAGTGGCCGATAAAGCACAATAAACACAGAGTTTTTCCAAAACCTTAGTTTATGAAGAAATGTTACAGTACATGAAATATAACACACAGTCAGTAAACACCAAAATGAGAAGGCAGTGTAGTTAGTGTCTCTGTGCTCTTCAAGTCTACCAGATTGTCTTCCTAGTGTCATCAAAACCGTGACAACACTGACCAGGATAAAAGAAACATGAAATTGTAAATACAACACATCAACATTTACAAACACCGTTTTGTGCTTTGACTCAGAAACACTTTAGTCTGTTCCTTTCTCTGCAGCGTTAAGCAGCGCTGAGACAAGGACAAATACTGATTGGATACAAATTATCATAAATGCCTGAGTGATTACTAAGACATGAAATCAAATTTTACACAAAGGAAAAACAAAAAGCGCCATGGAGAAACATCACACAACAATGAAATGAGGACATTTGGCAAATGTCAAAGTGAATGATATATGAATATCATGCTTTAATACCTCATGGGTGTTTGTCGTGCAAGTCTGCAAATTTCATGCCATGCTGATACTTACTGTGAATGCATGAGGGCATGCTTGTCTATTGTGTGCATGTGGTCCCTTTTCAACAATTTTACTCATGATGTATATAATAAATTAAAATACAACTTTAAATTTTTTTAAAAAAAAGCAAGAAAATAAAACATTTCTGACAAAACAAAACATTAGAATTTGGTATGCAATGTCAGAAGCCATAGCAAATAGATGTTTAAATTCTGACATATTCTTGAGTTGAGATTTAATGCCATCCAGAATCCTGTAGCCTGTGAGAATATTAAATCATTAAAATAAGTGCTTATGACTTAGATGAGAGAAAATAAATGTCCTCTCTCCAAAAAATACCTTAAAAGATTCCAGGTGGGGCATTGCTATCTTGTCTTCTCACTTCTTACACTGGATGTAACGCACTGGATAATCAGGTCATAACATCATGCCATCAATTATTTATCACAGATTCTGTTGTATCAGTTGTCACCTGATCGATCGAGTGAGACTCATGAGTCACTCCTCCTCTAATCAAGAGGTCAGTTCTGTCCTATTGACGTCGTCCTTTCACCTTTTCTTCTCATCACGTCCGATCACTTTGCCTATCCAGGATCTGAAGGCCGTGACTTTGGTGTAGACACCAGGTGACTGCTGTGTCCGGCAGGCATGACCCCAGGACGTGACCCCGTAAACCACCCAACCACCTCCCGGACGCTCACACACGAGTGGACCTCCACTGTCACCACGGCAACTGTCCACACGCCTCTCCGACTCAACACTACCAGCGCAGAGCATGCGGCTCGTGAAGGCACCGTGGAAATGCTGCTGGCAGTGGCGGCGTGGCAGCAGGGAGATGGGCGCCTGCTGCAGCGTCTTGGAGTATGAGCGACCTGACAGAAGTGGAGAGGTTAGAGTTTAAACTGAGAGGTCTAAAAGAGTATGTGTGTGTGTTTGCGTGAAAGTGTGTTTATTAGTGTCAAGGTCAGAGTATGTAGTGAGGGATAAAGAGAATTCTGACTTGTCACCATCTGATCAAAATCTTAAATCATTCAGTCAAAACTTCAACTTCTTTTTCCTGGACTGGAACCAAATTTTGGTAAAAAAAAAAAAAATGTTATGCAACATTCAAATGCTGAGTCTGTGATTGTCAGGAGTCTAGACTGTTGTGGAAAGTCATATGAAAAATGCACGACATTTTTGTTGTTGTTGTTTATAATTAACTGTTATTATTATTAATATTCATGATCTGCTGAACATATCAATTTCCCCAAGGGGATAAACAAAGCATCTAACTTTTTTTATGTACCTAAATAATCCACCCATCCACCAATCTTTCCATCCATCCATTGATCTAAGGGTATGGATCAGCTCAGCTCTTATACGTTTGCCTTGCCAGTGCTAAGCGGAGACTCCACCCATGGCTGGAGTTTGTTTATGACATTCTTACCAAAGGCTCCATGACTTTCTTCATGAATTAATGGGGACTAATTTAGAGAAAAAACAATTTCAAGGTTTCTGGCAGAGTTTAGGAGAAATCATTCTCTTTCATTTTCGTTCCCATTTCATTTAGTTTTTTCTGTGTCTCCTGAAGAAATTATTTCCCTGCATGTTAACTTGGCCCGGGGAGGTTGGAGACAGTAGTTAGCTTTTTTTCTGGTATAGCCACTGCAGCCAGTTGCTTTTTCTTAAATTAACAAGGAGCTTCACCCTGTGGCTAAAACATTTGCCAGGGTTCAAACTACTAACCAGCAGTGACAAGGGCATGATGCCTCCATGGCTTTCCACTCGTGAACACTGCTAATTGTGTTTGCTGACATGAGCTGGAGAGAACTGCTGCTGAAAACCGAACTCAACACTCCACAGTGGAGTCCCCATTACCCCCCACCCCACTCCCGCATTTGTCCATGACCACGCAGTGTTATTTACTATCCACGGCAGCTTAGCGGTGGCATCTAAGTGTAAAATCTGCTTGCGTGCATGAGCGTTTGATATCAATGTGGCAGATAGCCAAGCACTAACAGCTGTGCAAAGCAGACATTTATCCTTAAGTCAAACAGCCATTGCCCCTGTAAACAGCCTGTGCTGTCATCACACTTAAGTTAACTAGTAAAAACACTCTCTGCCACCCACACAAACACATTTGATCTCACATGAATCAACTGACATTAAGGGGGGGAAAGACACAGAGGGAGGGAGCACATGTTTCTAAGTGTGTACCGTGACCTTTTGTTAGCCCTTTGTGACTTGACTTGCCATGATTAATGACGTCAGTATGTAATTTAAAGATCACTAACAGATGTGTGTGTGTATGTGTGTATGTGTGCATGTGTGCGTGTAGACAGGCGAGTGTATGGACAGATACGGAGGGTGAAGTGTAATTGCTGGTTGGGGATTCTCCTCTATTTTATCTCCATTTTTTGGTTCACGTGAAATGAGTTACATATGACAGGAATGATATAGTGGTAATGGATTGTTTTACTGTCCGTCAAAATGTACATTTCACCAAAAGTAACCCAACCTACAGTGATATTGTTTGCTTTTTTCCTTCATTACCCTACTGATTCATACCACTGCTATGTTTAGTGACTGATTCAGACACCTGATTCAGTGCATACAGATTTTAGAAAGTTAATGTTTTTTGTGGTATTTATAAGAAATGAATGGAGTGGACATTGTCAACTGCCCTGTCAACAAATCATGCTATTTCTGTTTTTGAATCATTATTTCTCTACTGTCCTTCTGAGAATTTAAAGATGTGAAAGCTACTGTACAACCAAGAAAATCACACTGCATTCAATCATTTTGTTTTTTTGAAAACAACAACTTAAAATCTTTGAATATGGCCCCCTCACATACACACACAGTCACAGACACATGCACCCTCACCCTCACCCTCACACACACATACAGTACACACCCACCTGTGTCCCCCCAGCCAGTAATGTGACAGTTGCTGGCTTGTTTGAGCACTCTCTCTTTCCTCATGGGCAGACAGGCGGGAAGGACATGACGGCTGAATGACACACACTCGCCTGGCGTCTGGCCCACAGCCCCCGGTGACAGACGAACCAGGGCCAGGTCATAGTCATTGCTATGGGAGTGGTAGCTCGGATGGAGCACGATTTGATCGACGCCATATTCTTCTTCATATTCCTCGGGGACGAGGGAGTGGTAGTCCCCCACTCTGACTTTATACTGTTTGGTGCTGTTTCCATACCTGCAGAGAGAAATAGAGCAAGGGATCAAGAGAGGCCATAAAACAAAGAGGGTGTGTGCGTACGTGTGTGTATGAGTAACCCCATGGCTGGTTCATTAACCATGAACGAAAAAGTTACGAGCCCTGGCGGCAGTTACCTCAGCAGTAGTTCATGTACAGCTGGAAAAACTGTTTTACACAGAGCACGCATAAAATCTACACTCAATGCATATGCTTAGTAGAATACCTTTCAAAGTTAATTTCTAAATAGTTATGTCTTCATAGCGTTATTATCCTAGCATCATTCTTGATATGTTAAGTTAAACCTTAAGAGAAACAACACAGCACAAGATTTACATTTTATACATTTTATCAGTTCACTGTGAATTATAGCTAAGAAAGGATTACACACTTCTTGCACCGCAGTTAAAGGAAAACAAAATTAATACCTGTGTAAAGAATGAGAATAGACAGCAATGATGACAATGGAAGTATCAGTGTGTCTACATTTAGCTGACTCGTAGGTTTATACAAGTGTTTTCCACCCTCTTTTGTTCTGACTTTTTGAAATGGAGTAGGGTAATGCAGGGACAAAGACAGGTAAGGTAAAGGGAAGATCAGAGGAGGAAGACGATAGGAGTGAAAGAGGGAGGCAGTGCCATTAAGCCAAGTCTGTGTGTCCAGTTACAGCTGGTTGAGTGTTTCCGGAAAGATCTCCTGTAGTGGAAATGCCACAGCGTTCCTGGCAGAGCAGAGACACTGCTGACCAGCCATCTATGTACAGTACACATCCATCAACCCTCACAAACTGGCACACGTCTTAAAAACTACGCAAACTCACTGTGTCCATACAAAGCAAATGAAGGTTTATCTTGCCACAGAGATGATTTTTGAATGTGACACCTTAGTTACCTCTTACATATTGTTGTCATTGCTAAAAGCAGTTAAAATCTGCAGGAGTTATATTGCTGCTGGCAAACCCCCAGCAGTTCAGCTACAGTATTAATAGATTTAATGTGTTGACAGCATGTGACCAGTGACTTCAGGTCGATTTTTATGAACCTACAAATCGGTAATGGGAGTGTAAAGGATCAGGTAACATAATCTGTTACTTACATCTGGTAACTAAACTTAAACATGACTTAGAGTGCAAATTAGAGCAGGCAGGAGTGCATGAGTTAATTTATGTGGGTTGCAAAATACAATACATGCATTAGCTTTGTTCGTTGTTGCTGTGCGTGTGTGAGCGTGTCACACTCTATTTTCGTTACCATATGTGAAAAGTGACACTGTGAAGTCGGAAGTCCCTATCTTGGTCTCTGGCTCGCATGCAGCAAATTACTTTTCAAAGCTGCCGTGAGCTAAAGCTCACATCTCAGAGCACTGGAGTGGAGAGTGATATGTGATCATGCAGATGAGGTAAGTACTTTGTAGGGTGTGACCTTTCTTGTCAGCTTACACTGTTTATGATAACATAAAGCAAAGCTAAAAAAATATCTTAAGTAAGTTCCGTTGTTTTCTATCTAGCTATGCACTTTTGATCAACAAGTGAGTGTTACAGTAGGAAGAGACCGGGTGCCAATCTGCAGCTGTCAGCAATGCGTTACCACAGTAGGCTTGCCTGTCTGGAATAACATCAGGATTTTCGCACAGCCTGAGGCAGTAGGAGATATGCACCTCACTCATTAACATATAATTACTTTTTATATATTGCTCTCATTCATTTCATTTTGTACAGCTAGGCTCTGACTCAATCACAAGAGTAACATGTTAAAGACCATTGTGGCTACTGTAAGCACTCATCAGTGAAGCACTGCACTAACCTGCTATACACATAGGTTTGTTTGACTGATACTATGCAGTGATACAGTTAATAGAGCCTCATCATTTCAGTCTGTAAACACACTTGTGGACAACTGTTGACTTTAATTAACCCCTAGAAGTCCTGATTTCAGCCGTGAACTTCCTGCGTACGCTGCTGAGGACGTGAAGTCAGATGGCAGAGTAGAGGTAACTTTATAAGGAACACAACAGGGTTTTGGGCCTGGTAATGATTTAAGAAATGGAACTGGAAAGGATTTTGCCCATAATTCTTGTCTCTTTAATGTGGAAACATCAGGATTAATAGTGGTGGAGCTGCAGGAGCCAGCACAGAGTTCTGGTTTTCCTTCCAAACCCAAACACCGAAGTCTAGTAACACAACCAAAAAATATTGCCCTTCAAATTCAGTCTGACAACCTTACATGTACTGTAAAAGAATCAATTGCAGACTCTAAGGTTGCCGTCACTACCCTACTACTAACTTTCTTAGTTCTACACTAATTTTTCTCTCCAGCTTCAGCCTTTCTGCGGCCATCTCTGCTGTATGCATTAGGTGATGGATTTCAAGCTGGTGGGGCCATATGGAGCCCCCCCCCTCTCCTTGACCAGATGTAGTTAAGATAAAGTAACGCTGGCTGCCCGCCTCTTCCACCTGCACCACAACCACAGCCAAACTGCCACTGATTACTGCTCAGATTGTTGAGGTTCTCAGGCTTCTGTCAGACGTGAATATACCGAGGAAATGAGGAAATTGTGCGGTGGGTGTAGTTGAATTTGGCTGGAGTTAAAACAGCATCTTTAAATCTGCCTGTAAATGCATGCACATGCCCAACTTCATTTCCATGAATAAAGATAAGCCCAGAGTTGCAATTTAAAAAGTGAATTTTCTTGTGCATGTATGCGTTAGTGTGTGTTTGACCTCTTGAAGCAGTGAGCCGAAGTAAGGACCCAGCAGGAGTCGATGAGAGTCGCTCCACACACCAACCTCCCATCTCCTCGAGAGCCTCGCAAACGAATGGCAGCCTGCCACGGCCAGCCACCCCTACAGACACAAACACAGCCAAACATGCACAAATAACTGAAAACTTGAACAGACAGACCCAGTACAGCGCTTTAACAAGAGCGAATTGGATGATGTTCAGATAATACTAAAAACAAGGACTGACATGTCACATTCAGTTAATGCACTTTGATTTGGGGAATAAGGAGCCTTGAGCAGCCAAAACAGCAACAAGCTGTATACTCTATGTGAAAATGATTTATGGGATGTTTCAGAGGCTATTAATCAGTAGCATATCTAGCAGAATTTGTTTACATGCTGTTATGTGAAGTGTAACCTTATGGGATGCCTGAAACACACAGATGTTACTGAGCATTTGCAAGCATGTACAGACAAGTTGGACATTTCTTTACTCGTAGCTTCAGATCAGATTCTTTCTTTCTTTTTTTTTTTTGATGTAAGACATGTTAGCTTGAAAATGCATCCAAAATTCTTCAATCTATATGTATCTGGCAGGGTTTCTCTCTGCCATAATTAATCCCTCATGTCCCTTCAAGCTCACCTCAGAGAGTTTTCTCCTCCTATGATCCGGCGCTGGCGGGTGTGTATGAGCCGCAGACCGCAAACAGAGTTGACAGGATCTGACAGAGACAAAAGAGGAACCACTTGGATGTGTAGATGTGAGAGTGTGTGGGCGGGTGATGATTGTTAAGCCATACATTTAGGCTCAGATGTTGTTCTTGTTAAATGTTTAGACTGATTGAAACCCTAATCATGTTTGAAATGCAAATATATCAACTAAGGAAATAAAGAAATTCAAATAAACGGAAGGAACGGACAGCATTTTCGTAGTGTTTGTGTAGTCCACAAACACACAGCTGATGTATTTCACTTTTATTTAATTTAAAAGTAGAACACCTTCATGCACTGGGCAGACTTCCCCCCAGTAAAGTGCATGTGAGAAATGGTAGTGATACCACATGTGCAGGTAAGAGATACCATCACGTGAGTCTGCCCTGATGTGTGACAGACAGGGTGAAGCAATAACATAGCTCTTACCATTTTACCATCTGGACACATGCATACACACTGAAGTCACCTCTTGACTTCTCGTTCAGTCATTTGTTTCTCATTATTTCCTCTGTGTATATGACATATTGGAACTGTTTGTTAAACACGTTACCTTTTGGCTCCCTATAAGTCAGAGAAGCTTGATTTGTTTTGAGATCCACATAAACTCAAACAGTCCTGACTAACTGTGACTGACCTTTGTAGCTGGGCTGTGATTCACCATAGTCACAGATGACCCCGGCATCCTCACTGTGGCGACAGTTGTGTGTGCCTGGTGCCTGTTTGATGCAGTCTGCTAATGACCGCTCCTCGCCACTGCACTTCACATTGTCCACGTGGATGGGCCCTGTCCCTTCCCCGAAGTACGCCATCATGCGGGCTTTCGCGACGCCACTGGAGAGATGGATGGATACAAGACAGACACAGATGTTTCATCATCTTCTAAATTATAATAAAAAGAAGTGTAAAAAAAAAAAGGTCATATAAAGAAAAAATATGTCGATACAATGAAATGTACTCATGATATAGAATTTCTCATGACAGGATGGACAAAGTACTTCAGAATAAAAGCATTAGTTATCCAATACCAGTTCATAAATGTTCATACTTGGGGTATCACCAAGAACACTGTTGATAGAGGTTTACACTAATTTCTAAGCTCTATTGACAACATAGGACAACTTTGTGTGTTTTTTAAGACTCTAATAATGAATGTGGATGATCAGATTTGATTAGATACACTGTGACATGTCATTCTCACGTATGTTTTGAACCACTTTGATGATAAAGTATGAAAAAGCAAGATGAATATCCTTCAATCATTTCACAGGAGTTGAACGCTCAGCTGGTCACCGTGACGTGAGGGTCATTGTTGTGGTTTGACATTCTCATGCTGTGACGCAAACCAGGTCAAATCAGTGTTACAATCTGATAACAACAACATTTGTATCGCTATACCACCTCTGACTTTAATTAGCAAACATCGAACCCACAGAGGCCTGTAGGTGATGACTGTGAATGCTGTAACTGTGATTTTAATTAAGACTGAGAGATAACACAGACAGAGAGGATCTCATGTTGCATCCCTGAGGGTTGGGGAGTAACAGGTCTGATCCACAGAGGGCCTCATGTCTCTGATTGAGACATCTTGAGTTGTATCTGTGTCTCCAATAGCTCCCTGAGCAGGTTTTAGCATGCATAGGGTGAACCTCCAACCTGCATGCTAATACAACACAGTCTGCTTTGGATATTGACAGCTCTAGGCAGAAATTGAAGCCAGGCATGTTCTCAGAGGGTTCGAGTTTCTTGTGCTGCCCATTTACCATGAATAATGTTCAACACTCGGATGCCTACTTTTCAGATGGTATTTTCAATATGGATTATTTTTAAATATTACAAAGGAGAAACAGAAGAGCAGAGTGAACGGGGTTGAATGAAGAGATGCAGACATTGGTGCTTTTTGGATAAAGAAAACCTGACATGTCATTGAGCTGAGTAACATCTCCTGCTGTGCTCGCCCTGTAACAGAGACGCAAGTGTGCTGACATTACAGGTTCTGAACACATGTGCTTATGGTGCAGCACTGTGTAAACAACATGACAAATGACTGGAGGTTTTATGAAAACCATCTTCTCTCTATCTCTATCTTCAAGATAATATAAACTGTCTGAGAACCCTAAGTAAAGCTGAGCTGTTTTCCTCAAGGTGATGTTTGAAATAATCATATAAATGGTCACAAATCACTTCATGTTTAGCTTCAATTACACGCTTTGCCTAGTTATACTCAATAGGTGTATGTGTGTGTGCTTTGTGTGGCTGTCACACTGTGCCATATATGCAGACATATATATTTTCTCATCACCACAGCAACCTCCAACCCTCTGGGAGCCGCTCTGTATGTAATGATCTCTCATCACACCCTGTACGAGACACAATGATGATCCTAACATGGCTTTTACACGGCTCCACCACGCTTCCCCCCTCTCTCTCACGCTTATGCGCTCCAGATGTGGCTTTCATCTACAAACAGATGTGTCACAGAAAATTGGGTGGCTATGGGATGAGTATGCCTTGCCGAGGAGTGGTGAGAGAGAAAATGAAGGCAGTTTGCTATGGTGCAGTTTTCCCTCGCTGCCACATAGCCATTGTTTTGGAAAATGGGACAATGTCTCAGAGGGGGGAGATAATGGGATACAGAGAGGGTAAGATGAGGTAGTTTTCCTCGCCTCGACATGTCTGTCACTGTGAATGTGTCTTTTGCACAATTGGCCTGCCCTTTAATTGGATGTTTATCTTGGCTTTGCAAAAGGGCGCAGCTAAACCCTCTATTGAAAGTTGTTGGCGGCACACCAGAGGCTCAAGAACTTGTGCTCAATAATTCTTAAAGACTAATTAATGAAATATCGCTATTTTACTGTAGATCCAACGCGAAACTCAAGAAGGCTGTGATGAAGTGTAACGTGTAAATGGAGAAGGACTGAAAGATGGACAGATAAAAGACAGACAGAGAGGAATGGTGGGATTGTAAGACAGATGCCAAATCTAAGTGATTGATTTTGCACATGGGGTTGGCAGTCTGGTTTCACTGTGTGACCATAACGTAAAAGTGATCACATTTCAACAGTACCGAGGCTTGTTCCAAAATTATTACCTCTATTTCAACATCCTGTCGTGTTGGAAAGTGAAGGATGAGAAGAGAGAATGTACACCAGACTCAAATCTGGTGTTCTTTTTAGATATTGAAAATGTATAAATGCATGAGAGCGTCTATTTTGGATAGAAATGCTCAATATTCATTGGTATCACTTTCTCATTGGTGAATATCGGCTGCTACCCATGATGATAAACTGATAATACTACATAGAAGTCATCAATATGTTGATGTTTTCAGTATGTTACTCAGAAAAGCAAGGCTGCTCACACCACACACATGTGCACACACACACATACCTGTATCCCAACTGTCGACACACCACCTCCGCGTCACGATCAGTCCATCCGTCATCACACACTGTCCCCCACTGACCTGACAGATACAGCTCCACCCGGCCTTCCCTTGGGCTCTCTCCTCCTACAAGCCTTACTGGTAGATCTGGAGCACACACACACACACATGCGCACACGCATACAGTACACAAACACACACACACACACACACACACACACACACACACACACACACACACACACACACACACACACACACACACACACACACACACACACACGCAGATAGACGCAATTTAGACTGACAATGTACAGACTCACCTGACTGGCACGATTTATTTCTCTCTGTTGTTAATGAAAAACCTTTAAGTATAGAATTACACACTGCACAGACATTCCCTAACAAACTCCCTCCAGGCTCTAGTGAATGGGGGGCATGCGTGCTCATGTTCCCTACAAAAGGAGGTAGCTGCAACACCTGTCAGTTTTCATGCAAGAAACCACTTGTGTGCACAGAGGGGGGAAGCGGTTAGACTCCTATCGCTATGAAAAGATCATTTATTTTCATTGGCTTTGTTTTTCACGCACTCCCTCTCCTGTCCTTTGTCAGAGGGTCTTCAGCTCACAATGATAATCAAATCAGTCTGAACAATTCATCATCGTTTGTCTGCACACAGACGTAGACATACGCACACAAAGTGATCTTGTTTAAGTGAATACTAATGACTTTTCCATGTGTGGACATTTTGATGATCAGTTTACACTTTTCAGGTCTGTGGTAACGTTACTTTTTTTTTTAGCTATTGTAAATCCACTTTCTCACAATCCTTCTGCAGGAATCCTTGAACAAATCAGCAACAAGTTAGTTAAGCCTGAAATATTTTTTGTGGCTGAGTTGAATGACAAACATTACGTGTGGGGCGTAAGAACTGCGGGAGTAGGAGATTATGGTAAGTAGAGTTAATTGTGGGAATGTTTACTTCCTGCTCTGTGTTTGCTGTTGAGGAAATGCTCATCTTTATCCTCCTTCTCGGAAACACCAATACCCCCCCCCCTCTCATCACAACACACACATTACATTTCTGCTCTGAAACCAGCTGACAGAGAGTGAAAGAGAGAGAGAGTGAGTTCAAAGCACAGCCTGGCTTATCTGCTTTTTCTCCGTCTCCAAAAACAACACAGACCAATCTGCCTGTGGCATGTAAAAGGAGGGGGGGTGGAGGGGGTTACGCACGGACATAAACACTCAAACACAAGTGCACACACACAAAAATGCTATGTAACAATGACATAGTGCTTTAGTGGGTGTTTGTGGGGTGAGAGTGTCCCCCTGGGTTTGCCAAACAATATAATCAACCTAAACCAAACAAATGAAACAGCTATTTCAGTCTTCAGTATGTGCTCTCCACCCAAAATAGTCATACTGCTACAACTTACATCACTTATAAAAACGATAAGATAACGAAAGAGTTATGTTTGTTACCTTCGGCTTCACAACAAACTGCAGAAAAATTAACACATATGAGGCAAAAAGAGATCTGGTACCATCCATCTCGATCTTCACACATCTTATTTGGCGTCTAAAGGCTACAGAGTCAGACATTAGGTTGATAAATGGCGCTAGATTCAACCCTTCTGTCAGGAGGAGTAACACCTCCAGAATCTTACTTGTCTCATCTTATAAAAGTGCAGTTTTGGATCGAGACCACTAGTGTGTTGTGTTATGCAATGGAGTGGCAACTCATCAGCCCCCCCTGATGCTAGGTATTCATGATTTTGTAGTTAGTGACAGTGAAGAGGAAGAATGGCATGAGGGAGATTTACATCAGTTTGTTGCAGTAGGTCCATTTAATCATGATGAATTTACAAGCGATCCAGTTATTAAGGCAGGATAATCCAACTGACAGCTGTGCTTATTAGAGTTAACATGACTTACATTATCCCTCTGTCTGTGTTTTGGAGTAGGATTTCCTTTTCTAAGAATTAGATCTAATAGACTGTGGGTTCTCTTTGGCAGAGATCTCAGAAACAGATTTCAGATCGGCTGGTTTTATGAAGTGAGGGGAAATTGCATTGAGATTTTCATCTTCTGGTGTCTTGCTCCTCTGTGCAGAGACCCAGATGGAAAACCCTTATAGTTCGCATCTAAAGACCTAGAAGGAACCACCAGAGGATTGCAGCAGGACCTCAGCTAATATGAGGTTAAAGGGGTAGTTCATCCAAAATTCAAATTTTACTCATTATCTACTCACCCTCATGTAGACTAAGAGCTGTGAGAATTTTCCTGTGAGAGTCCTCCGTTCCTTCTCTGAGTTACAGGGGGGTCCGCACAGCAGGATTTGTCCATAATGGTTGTCAATGGACACCAGGTTTCTTCGTCCAAAAAGACACACCAAGAAACATCCAAATACCTCCATACTGCTCATCTGTAATGTCCCTCTTGTATTGAAGCCCCGACATGAGAAATTGTTCCGAAAAAAATTAAATAAGTCTATATTTTAAGCTTGTTTGTAGAGGAAGCTCCCAGTGTCTTGGTTCACTGCTCTTCCTGTGTCAGTGCAATTCTCACATGATTTGTACTGACCGGCGGAACAATTTCTCATGTCCGGGCTTCAATACATGAGGGACATCACAGATGAGCAGTATGGAGGTATTTGGATGTTTTTTGGTGTGTCTTTTTGGATGAAGAAACCTGGTGTCCATTGACAACCATTATATGGACAAATACTGCTGCGCGGACCCCCCGTAACTCAGAGAAGGAACGGAGGACTCTGAAAATTCTCACAGCTCTTAGTCGACATGAGGGTGAGTAGATAATGAGTGAAATTTGAATTTTGGGTGAACTATCCCTTTAAAGATCAGTAGCCTGGAGCTAGTCCCGTATCAGCTGAAATGCCAGTGTAACAAACTGGCAAGAGAATCTAAAGAGAACTTGACTGATGGAGAGAAAAAACTGCATTTGAGGAGTCTTTATAATGGACTCTCTATTATGAACCAAAATACCTTGTTCCTTGTTAACTTGCAAGCCTCCAAGGTACTGTGCTGCTATGGACAGCACACATCCAGGGATGTTACAACAAACTAGCCTACAGTACATTTTCACATATGGTAGTAACTACTCCCAGTCTTTCAAATTCCCCAACAGTGACCTTTTATGAATGTGCATAAGTATCTCACAACATATACAACCAGTATAACCAGCCCCTCTTTGCGTTCCCGTGTATAGTAAGCTAAGATCCTGTCTTACTTGTTGGAAGACTCTCTCCATTGCGCTCGGGGCTGCATGCGATATTAACATCTTCATGGTGTGTGCAGTCATGACGGAGCCACTCCCTCCTGTTGCACAGCAATAGGCTAGGCTCTTTCCCTGTGCAGCTCACATCATCCAAAAGAATGGGGCCTGACCCCACCCCAAAGCGTGGGACCAGGGTTGTGTTGATCCTTTTAGAAAGCAAAGTCTCGCCTAACCTGCAAGGCAGACATGTACATACACATCCATGCACAAGGATTTAGGCTTTAATGTAAAAGCAAAGCATACAGGGGGAAAATAAGTATTTGACCGCCTGCTGATTTTTGCCCTTATTTCACTTGATCAGATTAAAATAAATGTATAATAATATTATATGATGATATTATTTCTGGATTTTTTTGTTGATATTCTGTCTCTCTCTGTTAAAATAAACTTCCTATAAAAACTTTAGCCTGTCCATTTCTTTGTGGGGGAGCAAACTTCCAAAATCAGTAGGGGATTAAATACTTATTTTCCCCACTGTACATAATTTGCCTTTCTGGTGGCTTGCATACTTCACATTACCTGTAACCAAGCTGTCGACACACTACTTGTGTGTTAGAGTCTGTCCAGCCGTCATCACACACTGTCCCCCACTGGCCACGGTAAAAGACTTCCAAACGTCCCTCGTAGCTCCCAGTGCCCCCTACCAACCTAACAGAACCATCTGGGGATGAAGGCCGACAGACAGACAGACAGACAGACAGACAGACAGACAGACAGACAGACAGACAGACAGACAGACAGACAGACAGACAGACAGACAGACAGACAGACATTGGTTTCTTTCAGTCCTGCTACATGTTTTGAATCATTGTAAGTGATTCACATTTATGAAAAACTACTACTGCTACAAATGCAATCATTTTTGGATGCTGAAAAATGGATGATGTTCAGAATGAGTAGCCAGTTTCTATAGACAGGTACTTGCACATTGGTTGCCTGACAACACACCAGATTGTTCTTTTTGTGTGTGGTGAAACTACACAGAGCCTGTTTCACACCGTTTGCTCAGATTGATTAATTGCTGAACTCCATATTTCCAACCTTGACCACTATGCAGTCTTCTAAAAGCTTCATTTCAATGACTGACAGAGAATCATTTTCACCTTGCATGCTTCTTTCTTTTTCTTACTTGGAACCAAAGCAAGACATTTTGGCAGGATAACTTATCTGGAACGCAGCTAATGTTAATGGTATCAGCTACACCTGTGTTTGACCAGTCAAAATGTCTGCTTTGTGAAAACCCCTATGGTCTGCAGCAACAACACAGGGGGGTGTTATGGGTACATGCAAACCACTCCTCCATGATAAAGGTGGGAATTCCAGGAGGGACTTCCATATCTCCATATTAAAACATGTGTACATGTATTGTGAATGTTAGACAATATTACAGCTAAGATGCAATGCCCTACCTGTGAGAGGTTTGCAGGATACTCCTGCATCCTCAGCATGAAGACAGTTGTGTTCCCCCCATGCACTTTTTGGACACTGCTCCAGCGTGAGCTCATTGCCTGTGCAACGCACCTCGTCCAGCCACACATGTCCTGAACCCTTGCCAAAATGTGCCTGGCCCCAGGCCTTTGCTACACCACTATAAAGAAAAGACAAGGCAGAAAAAAGGTAGAAGGTTTGGTTTGCAATAATAAAATGAAAAACAGATGTACTGACTTGGGGTGTAGAACGCTGTCGTTGTTTTACTTGGAAATTGTTTTGAATGAACATATTGCCTTTCAAATCTATAATTGAAAAATCACTTGGCAAGTGCATCTGTGCATATGTAAACATTGCAACAGCAACAGTGGCACACACCAAAAATGCACCCACGAACATTTGCAGAGAGTGTGCTGCTAAATATGCATATCTCTGGTCCTAGTATTCATGCAGGAACAATGAGCCTGATTCACTATCTGACCCCCAGATGTTCTTTACTGCTTGCTCCTCTCTCTGTGTGTGTCCGAATGGAAAGAATACTTCTCATACTTTTGGAGACTGAAAGACAGACAGACAGACAACTGGACACCCACATTAACACATCTCAGCTTCCTACTTTATATTTCTGTTTTTTCCCCTGATTTGCCGCAGTCACAATGTAGTGTGTGTGTGTGTGTGTGTGTGTGTGTGTGTGTGTGTGTGTGTGTGTGTGTGTGTGTGTGTGTGTGTGTGTGTGTGTGTGTGTGTGTGTGTGTGTGTGTGTGTGTGTGTGTGTGCCCCCTCACCTCAGTCCCAGCTGTCGACACACCACCTCTGCGTCACTGTCATCCCATTGGTCGTCACATATGGAACCCCATTGCCCTGCATGGAAGACCTCAACTGTGCCCTCCGACCCTGACTGACCTCCAACCAGCCGTATAGGGAGTGACACCACTGGTGAAACACATACAAGCATAAATATCTATATATATATAATATAATATAATCTATATATATAATATAACTTCTGTGTGGGCTGGCAAAAAGCATGGAAAACATATTCACTTATTCTTCAACTTTCTTCTTTTCTTCTTCTTCCTCACATCTTATCAAATATCATTGGATTCTTGCAACTCTCTATCCATATATCACAGAGCCTGTCATATTCTCATTTGTCCAGGTCATCTTATCAAATATCATTGGATTCTTGCAAGTCCATCAGTCCTGGACCAGTCCATATATCACAGACCTAAAATTGCAGACCTAAAATTGCCCGTTTGGTGGACCCACCTTGCTGTTGGGTGCAGGTAACAGCTGCAACTAGAGAGCACTCCCCTCCATTCCAGGCAGTCTTGGGACACTGGAGCAGGTCTGGCTCCACTCCTCGGCAGTGGACTGCCCTCCAATGGATTTTGGCCATCCCTGGACGAAATAGAGAAACTGCACGTGCACGACCTGAGATCCTAGAGGTGGAAGGAGATTAATAAGCTTAATCATTTGAAATACTTTTTTTAATGAGACAACTGATCAAACAGCAAACATTTTACTGTTGTATGGTTAATTCCTACAGCCAGGCTGGGGAAGCCCATCTCTTAGCCATACCAGCCTGGCCATCTGTATGTTCATGCACTGCCAGTCAGAGGCCAACACGGTCAGCAGTTTTACACCCAACAGCTTTCAGTAACTGGCCACGTGAAAGTCATCACCAGCGATTCCAGCTGACATATGGCTGACATTTGCCCTCTTTCCCTTCCGCTGCAGAGTTTCATTGACTCCTGTGCGAATATGCATGGACAGACGTGCGTTTATGTCAGTGTGCGTGCCAGTGCTGGTGTTAGTGTCAATATGTGTAGTAAGCGCACAGAGCGCCTCTGTTCTCCAGGGAGATCGGGCTACACTCCAACTTACGAACGCCGTCAATATGTATGATCCATCCACAGGCTCCCAGCAAATCAGTGGCCCTTCTAGCATGACAGCATCTCATAGTCAAAGTGTGTGTGTGTGTGTGTGTGTGTGTGTGTGTGTGTCAGAGTGAGAGAGACAGAGAAAGAGAGAGGGGGAGATGGTAACAAGGTAAATAGCTGAGCACTAAAGGTATTTAAATACCACTAGGGGATGGGGGGTTGGAATGCAAGGGTCATTCATGAAAGGTACAAAGGCTGTGAAGAGTGGAGCGCATGAATGTGTACGCCTGAAATGTTGTGAAAGTCGATTACAATCCCAGTAATTTCCAATGCACTCTTGACATCTGTGAGACGTATGTGGGTGTTTTTTGTACTGCAGCCGTTGCCCTTTTTGTCCAAGACAAGTTTCTCCCACGGGAGGAACAAAAAAAGAAACTTAACTTAACTGACTTCACGTTGCGAATTTAAATGGTATATACAGTGATTACAGTTGCGCCCGTGTCTGAATACACATGTGACGGAGTGTGTGCATGTGTGCTCTCTCACCCCTTGCCCAGCTGTCTGCAAACCACTGCAGCGTCTTCGTCCCCCCAGTCATCAGCACAGACAGACCCCCACATTCCTCCCAAATAGACTTCCACCCTGCCATCTAGCTTGGAGCGACCTCCTTGTAGATGCACTGAACCTATAGGATTGAGAGAAGGTGGGAGAACAATAAATGCATAAGAATACAGCACATATAAAAAGGGGAATTTGGGGCAGGATGTATTGCCCAGTGGCTATATTCCATTTCCACCCCATTCTACATTTCACAATAGAATTTAGAAGAGTTTTTCTAAAATGTAGGATAATCTGACTGATGTCTGTTATTTGAAAACTTTTAAGGGCACACGCCCAAGCTTCCACATAAAAATACGGATGGATAATGGTAATCTTCTTTTGCAGAAAGTCATATCAAGTCATATGGACTCTTTACACCATGGTCTAAATATATATGTGATTGCCCAAAGTGGATTAAAGTATGTCGATTCAAAGCATTAATTACCAGAAGATATTTACCAATGCTGCGCCAAGCCCCAACACACTCAGGACTAAAAATACCAGGGGCTCTCTGTCTTGTGCCAAATAGAAATCCAACACTCTATTCCTTTCACCACTCTCTCTCTCTTACCTCCATCTACAACTCATCATTTCAAAGATGTGGAACCCACTTGAGCTCCTGTTTTATATTACACTTTGTTATTCAAAGCCCATGATGGGGCAGTGTGACTATATAAAACAGATTTAATTTAGCCTAATCACTCCACTCTCTAATCCAGGCAAATCTTTTACATTGTTATTGCAGAGCACACCTGCTACAGACAGTCACACCTGGGACACAGGAAGGTGTGCCTCCTCTAATTACTGAATTATGGGCCTCAGCTGAGTTGAACACAATTGAGGTAAATCAACAAAGATGCACACACTGCACAATTATCGACTTTTCATAATCCCAAATAAAAAAAAGAATGAATTAGAATTAATAAACTGGTTGTGCTATTGTCTGCGGCTGAATTATTCAATTATAATTCGGTTTACTCTGGGATTTCATGCAAAATCAGTCTAGTTTGTCTTTTCTCATATTCCACAGATCATATGAATCCGTGAATTGTTGTTGGTCAATAGGCCTGTGTGTTTACCTTGTTTACAGTCGCAGTAGCCCCAGTCCACTCTGCCTCTGGGGTTCTTAAAAAAGCACCAGGGTCGGATCCTGCCGTCCGGGTTGCGGCAGTGATTGTGCTCCCCTATTCCTTTCCCCGGGTAGCGCTCCATGAAGCCGGCCACCTCGGTCCAGTTCATGCACCGGGCGCCGGACTCGGTGACGTCTATCGCGCCCCGGTAGAAACCGTCTTTGCCGCGGCTCTGGACGCAGTCGGTGAACGGCAGGATGAATGAAGGCACGCTGCTGGAATAACTGCAGCTGCTGATCGCGACTATTAAAGCGAGAAACGACAAATTCATGTTCGGTCTCTGTGAGCAGCAGATGAGCGATTTCAGAATAGCCTCGTATCATCAGCTGAGGAGACGGTTTTCAGTCAGCCTCATCTCCCTGCTGTGGGACTACTGAGGACAGAGAGGAGAAAAAACGACACGGATCAATTCAAGTCCAATGTGCGCCGAGCAGGCAGCTCCCTCAACAAAATTTTATATAGCAGGACTTTCCCCTCAACTTTACAATTTAATTTTAGAGCATACAATAAATGTTATACCATAAAGTAGCTATGGATTTAGAGACATTTCATGCAGCATAATGTGACAAAAACGAAGAATAGCCTACAACTGTAACTCCTTAGGCTCACTCGAAATGAGATATGGTCAATGCTTATGATTTTATAATAGCTTTTACTTTGCCTTGTGTTGCTTGCCTTTGCCTTTTTCCAGCACTGATTCTTCTACCAATTCTTGTCACGATCTCACGAGGATTTTACACATTTTTTCTACAAGTTCTGAATTGTTTAGTAAGCTATTAGTTTGATTAGTATTTTTAATAGGGAAAAGATCTGCAGGATTCGCCATATGAGAAGTTTAAAAACATTTTTTTTTTTTAACAGGGATGCCGCAGTCTGATGCAGTCTAAAAGAAGCCTTATGCAGCGTGTTTAATTATATATGAATGAACTAACTCTCTCCATCTCCTTCCTGTGTGTGACGACAGACTAGAATATGATTATTATCACTATGACTGTGCCTATGAGTTTATGCTTGTGCATCTCTGTGCTATGGTAGCCCCACGATGCACATAGCGCCTCCAGTGTTTATGATAATCACTGTCGTCTCTGATTGGACGAAGAACATGGAAACGTCAAACGAGTGAAACGTTGTGACATCATCAGATGGCGACAATACAACCACAAAAGTGGTTGTTAAACTTCATTACCCGTGTACGCCGAAACTGACCGACTAGGCGGTGTTATTCACAGACATTATATGTTATCACTCAATAGACGGCTCTTTTCCACCGTTCAGCGGCTCCAGTCGAGGTTCAAGGCCGTCACGAATGTAAAACTCATCTCAGGTTCACAGGGAAATAACGAAAGTAGTAAGCATTGCAACTAGGCGTAGAGAACGACCGCCCGCCCCCGGTAAACAAAGCGAGCGCACCCATTGTGATTGTTGTTTTTTTTAAGCGGTTGTTTCACATTAGCGGGTCGTAGGCTACTATTGCAGTAAGCTAATCGTACTTGCGTGGAAAGCTTTGATATTAAAGACTAACTACATTTGAGAATTGATTGGAAAACATTTCAGTTTGAGAAATGAACAGTCGCCTGCAAGAGATCCGACAGCGACAAAAACTCAGGCGGCAGCTTTTAGCTCAACAGGCAAGTGGCGTTGTTAGCACGAAGCTAATCTAAGAAACAGTTCAACATTGCTAAATAACTGCGAGATAACACAATGTTATTGCCGTGTGTAAAATGCCTTTTACTGGGTAATGATCTGGAAGAAAGAGACAAAGAGTTACCAGAGTTGATGGTGGTCACCTAGCTGACGGAGTTCTTGCAAACACTCACGTTGGTCGCCCTTTGAGTGGACCCCACTGTGCTGGATGAATGAAACTAACACAATGAAGCTGTTTGATACTATTTCATTCACAGAAATCGCAAATATACTACACTTAACATTAAACAAAGAGTATGTGTAAATTATGTAAATAATTGATAAATTTGATATGCGTTCATTCATGTGCCCACAGTTGGGAGCTGAAAGTGCAGACAGCATTGGAGCTGTGCTCAACAGTAAAGATGAACTCAAAGAGATAGAGGAAACAAGAGAAACATGCAGGTGAGCTGATGTTCACTAACCAATAGAAAAGTGCTGCCCAAACAAGTCACAAATAATAGAGAAGAAAGGAGGGGTACAGTTTGCAACATAGTGAATGTAATCTGCTCAATGTCTGCACAAGTACAGAGGTTTAATGGTATGAGAAACCCAAAAGGGCAGCCCAGGCCTTTTATGAGTATTATTAAACCTTTTGTGTTGTGTATTTCTACAGAATTTGAAATGTAGATTTTCCAATGTTTTATAGCTTACCTCCTTTCTTCATATACCACTGTCAGCATGTTGATCTTGAGCTTTGAGAGAATCATCAAATTTAGAAATTTGCTCACGATATTTATGATTGGCAGGGCTTCATTCGATAGTTCAAACCTGCCTTCTAAGAGGAAGGCACAGACTGAAGGAGAGGACACAGAGGAAGATGTGGAGGAACAAAAGGTGAGTATCGGTATTATGACTCTGGATAGGTTAAGGGGGGTCTCTGCCTGCATATTAAAAACAAGATTAAAATGATAGGAAAATTAATGCATTGTTCTTAGTTGCAGAGATTGCCCAAAGGATGGGATAAATATACTGGACAAGACCATATTTAAATATTATAGTGCTGTGAAATACAAGATTTAGTCGTGGATAACTTTCACAATATGCCTGCTTACTCTTTCACAAGGTAATGGCAGTGCTAATGGTTTCATTAATGCTCCTTCTTTTTAATATTTCTTATCTTAAGTTCTAAGTATTAATTGATTATTAGTCAATTAATTATTAATGGGGGTTCTCTCACTCTTAACATGCAGATACATGGTCTAGCCATGGCCAAAAATGATGCATTGACTGTGCTTTTTGTGTGTATTTGTGTTAGGATGAAGTGGAGGTGCAGCAGCCAGAAGAGAGCAACCCATATGAGGAGGTGTACAAGGACTCAAGTACTTTCCTCAAGGTTGGTTCAAGGTGTCATTTACACATCATCCCCTGTTTCAGTAGCCTGACAAAAAGTGATTTGTTTTGGAGGTTTGCACTAATAAGGTAGTGACTTAGGTTGGTTTTCATAGTTACACCACCTTGAATGCAGAAAGCAGCTACCAGTTGTCACAATCGTTGCTAAAACTAACTGTTCATCTACATTTTTAAAAAAATTCAGAAGTACTTGGTGGCTGGATGCAATATTTCACCCTGTGGCATTTAGCTGGAGTTAAAAACACAAAAGCTCCATTAGTTAGAAAAAGATACTTGTGTGTCATTATCAACAATGTAAACAAATCATCTGATAAATCTATGGGAAGACTACAGTTGATTACAGGGTAGAACAGGCTAAATGGAAGAGAGACAGCAATGTGTTTGATGTCAATATGCAGAAACTACACAAACATATTGATAAGCTTTTGTATAGAATGCAATTTGCTGAGTAAATATGAAAATCAGTCCGTTATGTAACTAACTATCAGGATTGCCATTGTTTATATGACATCAAATTACAATAGCAGTGCCACTTTTGTCTCTTTTTGTACAAACATAATAAATACATTTTCTCCCACTCATCTTTTTCATCTTAATTCATTCATTTATTCTCAGGGTACCCAGAGTTTGAACCCACACAATGACTACTGTCAACACTTTGTGGACACAGGTCATAGGCCACAAAACTTCATCAGAGATGTTGGTGAGTGTGCGCTTGTGTGTGTGTGTGTGTGTGTGTGTGTGTGTGTGTGTGTGTGTGTGTGTGTGTGTGTGTGTGTGTGTGTGTGTGTGTGTGTGTGTGTGTGTGTGTGTGTGTGTTTATGTACATGTACAGATAGTGTGTGTGGGTCTCACATTCATGTCTTATCTGATTTAGGTTTGGCTGATCGATTTGAAGAATACCCAAAGCTTCGCGAGCTGATCAGACTGAAGGATGAACTCATCTCCACCACCAATACCCCTCCCATGTATGTTTAAAAAATTATCACAGAGTAGAAAAAATCTGTCTGATTGACAACATGACCTAACACTTCACATGATTATACGATGAATTAAGAAAACACTAGCCATTTCAAGCTGGCAAGATCTCAAGCTAGTCTTGTCTCTATTCAAGTTGTGCGTGTCTGTCTGTGCAGGTACCTCCAGGCTGACCCAGAGCACTTTGACTTGCAGGATTTGAAATGCAAGTTTGATGTTATTCTGCTTGAACCTCCTTTGGAGGAGTATTACAGAGAATCTGGCATCAGCCACACTGAACGTTTCTGGACCTGGGATGATGTACGTACACATCTTTTAGTAATTAAAACTATGTGCTGTGATGCAAAAATACTGAATTATTATTACTTGCCTGTAGGACACAAGTGAAAGACACTCAATTTGTAATACAACATGTAGTGAGGAGTGCAAGACACTATCAGGGAGACATTAAAGATTATGATCCAAAAATGGAAAATGATCCAATTGGAGCACAAATATGACCAGTTAAAGTTTAAATAACTTATTTTTACTGGATGATCACTTCAGCCTGCATCATTTTAAGCCTGACTAGTGCATAATGTTGGTCACTGGTAAAAGAGGTCACACTGAGCTCTAACTAAAAAATCTTGTGCAAATGAATGATGGTGAGCTCCCAGTAGGGGGGGACAAAGATCCAGAGTGACCCTGCTAAGGTAAAGATGATAATCAAGTCAGTTGTGCTGTCCCTACTGGCAGGGCAGGGCAGGGGAGAAGAGTAACAGATTAGTAAATGGTATTTTCACTTGGCATGGATAATGCTTTTGACATATTCTCCCATTCCTCTTTCCCATCCTCTGCTATTGTAGATCATGAAACTTGAAATTGAGGAGATATCCGCTCTACGTTCCTTTGTCTTTCTCTGGTGTGGCTCTGGTGAAGGCCTGGACTTGGGCAGAATGGTAACAATCTATCACACATGCAGAATCTTTGTGTTCTTTCCTGGTTGTATAAGGTTTTGTGAGATGTATGTTACTGTGTGTGGGTGTGAAAGGGGGGCTTCAAGGAAAAAAACACAAAAATCACAACAAGTGTCTGATCCATGAATCGACCACTCATGTTCTGGTTCAGTGACAGTATTGAAACTGTCCTCTTCATCACGCTGTTCACATTCTGACATCATGAGACCAAGACGACATTCATCAGTCGATGATGACATGTCAAGGCTTCAAACCGGATGTCGTCAGAGGGAAGTTGCCACTGAGCTCAGTGTCACAGAGTAGCTGCGTTTCCATTACAGATTTTCGCAAAATAAAAGCGATATTTCTGAAATTTCGAAAAAGTGCAATCGCTATTTGCGGGTGTTTCCATTGAAAGGTGTTTTGCGAATGAGCCGTAATGCGTCTTGCGTTTCTATGGCGACGGCACAGCGATCCCAGCTGCCTACAGCTGTTGCTGTTATTGTTTTTAACAAAAAACGAAAACAGCGCTTGATTGCTGGAAGGCAAAGCCCGTGTGGCGCTGCAGCGGCCACAAGGACGCACTCACACTAGGGCCAGTTGCTCTGTATGTGCTGAGGCCATGGATGTAGGCTATAATATAATACATCCATGGCTGAAGCACAAATGCCCCCCTCCTCTGTCCCCGCTGGCCCGCACTCACACACCTCGAACCCAAGCATGCAAGCACGGTTGCCTCCGACACACGTTGATATAGAGGGATTATTAGTTTATTTGTTTACCAACACAGCGGATGTGCGCCACCTGACTGCAGAAAGAACAGAGCCTTTTAACAACAACGGTGATGAGGTGCCGACAGTTAGGCTATAGGTGGTTGTGTCCACACACTCATACTGGTTTTATGACATTATAGCGCAGGAGGGAGTGGGAGGGATGCGAGCATCTCCTTCAACCATGCACGGAAAAGGGGAATGATAGGAAACGCGAATTTATTGAGAAACAATGCCCAGGTCAGCAATGCATGACAAAAACATGTGGTTCATTCGTCCCCCTAAGTCACATAAACCAACACAATGTGGACACACACAAGTGACGCATTGCGGTGACGTGTAGAAAAGACACTTTTGCGAAATTTTTGTATCGATACGTCTCAAAAACCACCTCAGAGCCAAAAACTTTTTTGCGATATTTGAGAGTTTTTTCGAAATGTAGGTGTTTCCATTACCAGTCTCTCATTTCGATATTTAGGTTTTGCGCATTTCAAGGGGTAATGGAAACGCACCTAGTGTCACCAGCAGGTTGAACAGAGACACAGAGATACTGGAAGTGTCACAGAAAGGCAGAGAAGTGGACGTCCTTTGGCCACATGACAAGTTATTGAGACAGTCAATTTTTGTTGTGGTACAACCACTATTGGTTATAGCTTTTGTTTCAGTGCATTGTTTGAGATGAAGAGGTTACATTTCAGTACTTCTATTTAAATGCCCTACTTTCATGATATAATATCACAGTAGCAGGAACTTTTTACATTTTCTATAAATTTCACCTGTAATTTGAATGTCCCAAGAGCAAGAGAAAGAGAGCTGCCTGAAACTGAATACTTGTTAGTCCAGGTGGTACATAATCCTTCATAGGATTTATTATGCCGATTCCAGTGTCTGAGGAAGTGGGGCTTTAGACGGTGTGAAGATATCTGCTGGATCAAGACCAATAAGAATAATCCAGGAAAGACCAAGGCACTGGACCCAAAAGCAGTGTTCCAGAGGACCAAGGTAGAGTGTTCACACACACAGGCCAAGCAGAAATGTGAAGCATATTTAAATTACACACAATGCAATTTACTCAGCCATTAATCTTTTATGAAAATCCATATACATAATGTTAGATACTCAATGTACAGTGTACAAGACCCATGTATGCATGGAACTTTTAACATTTGAATTTAAACCAGTGGAAGTTGAATATTCTAACAAACTGACAAAAATGCAACGTATTTGTTTCAGGAGCACTGCCTTATGGGAATCAAAGGAACGGTGCGTAGGAGTACTGATGGTGACTTCATTCATGCCAATGTGGACATTGACTTGATCATCACTGAGGAACCTGAGATGGGAAATGTAGAGAAGCCTGTAGAGATTTTCCACATAATTGAGCACTTCTGTTTGGGACGCAGGAGGTTGCATCTCTTTGGGCGAGACTCAACCATCAGACCAGGTGAGGTGGACACATGCTTTCTGTAAAAAATTTGATTGGCCTGGTAAATTTACATGATCCTTATTTGTATTTTGGGGTTTTTGATGGCCTGTCTTCCTCCCTGTGTCTGCTTGTTTGCTAACTTGCGGTCCTCTCTTTCTAGGATGGTTGACAGTGGGCCCTACTTTGACAAACAGTAACTTTAACCCAGAGACCTACGCCTCACACTTTGGTTTGCCTAACTCCCACCTCTCTGGATGCACTGAGGAAATAGAGAGACTGCGCCCAAAATCTCCGCCCGCTAAGCTCAAATCGGACCGCGGTGGCGGAGCACCCAGGGGCGGACGTGGTGGGCCAAACGCAGGAAGAGGTGGGGACAGAGGCCGTGAAAGAAACCGACCAAATTTCCGTGGGGACAGGGGAGGGTTCAGGGGGAGGGGAGGGCCACACAGGGGTTTTCCACCTCGCTAGAACACAGACAACACACCACCAAGACTGATGCTGGGAATTCCTGTCTTCATTAATTCATTAACATGATTGTTTGTAATGCATTTGTATGGTTACTATGTGACACCTTAGAAGATATGACGTGTCATCGTTTTGACTCTTTGGTTTATATTTTTAATGGATATACTTTACATTGCATAGGAATTATCTGAATAAACCCTGTTTTCACTAGCGTCTCTGTATTGATTTATATGGTATACTTTATACATGAATATGTATGCAACTGATTGTTGAATAACATCAAAATCTGTACCCGCTCATTCCAGATCTTTCTAAAGATTTCTTTGAGTGGTCCTTGGCTCTTAGACAACTCTTCTGAGTATTTAAACAGGATCACAGGAGCGCTGCTGGTGTCCCTCAAACAGGTGTTCTTACAAAGGGTAACAGATCGAAAAAAGAAAAAAGTGCAGGCACTCAGGTTGGTTTGAAAAATTAAAAAACCCTTTATTTTAGGGGGCGACACCCTGAGGAAGGCGCAAGCCGACACGCCTTGGTGTTTTTTAAACTGTACAAAGGGTTTTTAACTTTTTCAAACCAACCTGAGTGCCTGCTTTTTTTTCTTTTTTTTGCTTCTGAGTATTTCTTTTAGCCTGACTCTCGGTCATGGCCGGTTTATGGTGTAATGATGTTCTTTTTACTTCCGGTACATTTTCTTAATGTGTTTTAATACTCCTTACTTCCCTGTGATATTTCACTTTATTACACACCACTTAATTTCTGGACATATGTTTTGATTTTTTTTTGTAAGTGTGGATTACTTGGGTTGTTACCAACATTTGTTGAAACACATGCAGTTGAGATATTTAAGTTGTAAGTGTTAGAGGTACATTTCATCTGAATCTCACTTAGCAAAAAGTAAGGACCTAAAATTACCGTGTCTGTGTGTAGGCAGACAGGCAGGTGCTTCAAATCAGGTTATTAGGAACATCTGGATGTTTGTAGTGTTTACCTACTATTTCAGTATGAAGGTCAAACACACAAATAGACAAATCACAAATTTGTCTTGCGCAACTTAAGAGCATAGATTGTTGTGAAAAAGGACGGTTTACCACTGAGTCATGCATCTGATGATATTGACTGGCACCTCAACTGACAATAGTGAGGACATTATAGCGTCCCGTACCTCTGTGTAGGTGTGTCTGGTATGTGACTAACTGAAACTTGGAAGAGACCTGCTCCACCACCTTGTCTCTTCTTTGGCAGAGCAGCAAAGCACTATTGTTACCCTGTGCGTGTCTTCTTCCTCTTGTTTGTCATCTTCCTTACCAAATTTCGATTCGCTCCTACAATTTTGAGAGAACACAGGCAAATTATTTGTCAACATGGCACAGTAGGGACTCGGGATTTGTGTGCTGTCGCTTTTCTTTGTAAAATGTGAATTTTTTGGGATATGGGGGAGATTGAATAGGAGTGAGTGAAAAAAAAATGTGAAAAATAGAAAATTTCCTTGCAGACTTTTTGTGAGTGCCACGGAGTGCTGCTGGGGTGTAATCGCTTTCAACATGGGAATCAAACCCACTCACCACTTTAACATCAATATTAGCATAATGGGCAGATAGAGCTAATCAAACAGAAATCTCGCTGTGAAAACCGACATTAAGGAGCTGTCAACTTCTGTGTGTATGTGTGTTAGACTTGAATCACAATGACATCAAAAAACGGACAAATGTTTGATGCCACAGTCAATCAGTCAAACTCAGTAACTCGTGTGTGTGTGTGTAGGTGTGTGTATTGCCAGGTCTGTGTGACACTGCCATCTGACGAGAAAGGTCTGGTAAGAAATAGTGACATGCATCACAGACCACATCTAAATCAGAAACAGGGAGGTTAATATGCACAAGAACAGATTAGGTAACAGGGCAAAAACTAAGGCTTCTGTGGTTCATTAGTTAACATGGGAATCAAACCTATGACTTTATGATCAAGAGTCACACATTGTGAAGACAAAACTAATCAGACAGACACACGATCATCTCTTTCTGAACACTGACATTCACGAGCTGTCAGCCTGTGTGTGTGCATTTAAATGCATGAGGAAATGTCTCTGTGTGTTTGTGCTGGATTGACGGTAAAATAGCTATAGGTGATAAACACCCCAAACATCTTGGACTTTCCTAATAATCTGATTGAAATGAACAGACCTGTTTCACCACCCTGAGCAGATCTGTTCCCAGTTGTCACATACCAGGCGCACATAGACGTAGGCACAGGACAGTATAGATGGCCTCACTCGCGTCATCTCATTGTGTTAGCTGGTAGTGAGTGATGGGCGTGATGACAACCTGCAATGAGGCATGTTTCAGTGTTTAACCTATAATTATAACGAGATAATCAACAACATTTCCTACACTACACAGTACACATCACCTTTTTGCTGGTGGAACTTTCCAGAGTAACATACTTATATAACACTAAAACACAGGGCTGTCCCTGACCAAAATGGGGCCCTAAGCGAAAAAATTTCTTCGGGGCCCCACTATAATCGATTATAATGCAAACTACAACCACTAATACTGGCAGTATTACTACTTCTATAACCTATTATTAATAGGCCTATATATTAAAAAAAAAAAACTATTGCTAATTGCTACCTATTATTACTATAGTATTATTACTGGCATCATTATCATCATTATTAATATTATATGGGCTACAACTTCAATCCTAATAAAATATAGGCTACTAATTACCAAACAGACTGATATTTCAAAATGTAGCTACATTCAAATTTAGTTCCTTCTGTCAACTGAAGTATCAAATACACTCATTTCTATCAATATTTAGCTCTAATAGCTCCAAAGCTGCCTGTCAGATTAAATTCACCAACAAATGACGACCTAGGCTACATCCATTAAAATAACATTAGCCAAATCCTTGTGTGGTGATTATAAACTTTAGCCGAAAATACGACCAACAACTGATACATTTACCACTGCCTTTCAACAGAGGTGAATGCACATGCAGACAAAGCTGTTAACAAATGACTTTCATCTCCAGACCACAGTCCACATCTAGACTCTAGCTAAATGGACTGAAGGCTAGCATCTCTCCTCCTACCTCTGGAGTAGCAGCAGCAGCTGTGCTGAGTATGGGAGTTCAGTGCTTGATTATGCCACAAAGTTTTACATGTAGTGCTAGGCCGTTTACAACATTAACAGCGCTAACGAAAATTAACGGCACCGTTCATGTCAACAAATACCCACGAGAGAAGCACGAGTTTCCTCTTGTTTCAGATCGATTGCTGTCAATCATTGCAGTGACGGCGCGTGCGGCGTCTCCTTTCTCTCCTCTCCTGCCTCGCGCTGACAGCTGATCTAGTAGGCTAGCGCGCCTCACGGCTGTGCATGTGCACATCCTTTGTGCAAAACGGGGCCCCTATTGGATCGCGGGGCCCTACGCACTGTGCGTGGTCTGCGTGTAGGCAGGGGCGGCCCTGCTAAAACAAAGTTAGAAAAAATATGACTTAAAGGTGTACAGAAAAGAACATTGAATTTGAGCCCACTCCGGGTCATAAAATTAGTGTAACAACTCATCTATCAGACGATGTAGGCCAAACTTTGTGCAAAATTCTATTTTCGAGTAAATCCGGGGTGTGTTTTTTTTTTTTCACATTGGACAATGCAGGCGCGCGGATTATACGTCAGCCTGTACACGATTCAGAAGCCACCCACTGATATTGGATCTGTCATCCGTCATTCAAACATCTGAAAAACTTTGAATATCCCGCCCACTCGATAACGACCAATCAAATACGTTTTCCTTGCTCAGGTAAACTCATGTTGCAGCTGACGACAACTTGGCGCGACTTACGGCCATTTCTGTACACCTTTAAGGATTCGGGTCTGTTGCTATAGACTCACAGAGACCGGTTCGAATCCCGTGTCAAGCGGCCCTAACTTGCGTGCCATATTCCCCCCTCTCCTGTCTCTCTCTCAACTATCCTGTCCATTAAAGGTGAAAAATCCCTCAAATATATATTTTAAAAATGGCCATGGCCTTTTTTTGGGTGTGACCTCTGTTAACATGGGTACAAAAGTTTACCAGTCACATATTGAACAGAATCAACACGTGATTTCATCTCTTTCTCTAACACTGACATTATGGAGCAGTCAACCTTTGTGTGTGTGTATTTGTGTGTCTGTGTGTATTGGATTTGTTATTAAAGTAGGTGCTAAACACTACAAACACTCAAGATATTCAAAATAATCTCTAATCTCTAGCTCCTGTTAGAAAATGAAGCAGATATGAGTGGCTAAAAAAAATCCCTGAATTCCCATTCATTCACTATCAAAAAAAGTGATGGCATGCCCATTCCAATCAAACCGCTTGTTTTACACTCTTCAAAACTTTGTACCTTTGGTTTGAAAAGTGCTACATTATGTGGCAAGGTGAAGGGCCCAAGCAGGGATTGAACCCATACCTACTGGGTAAGAGTCATGCACACTTGCCAGTCAGCCAAAGGGACACCGTTCTGGCCAAGTCATTTTCATAATTATCACTTTAACACTGAAACACTGAAAAATTATCGCTTTAACACTGAAACATACAGTACCTCATGGCAGGCAGCTGTTTGGACGCAGGGTAACTATAATGCCTTAATTGGAGGTCTGCCAAGACAGAGACCTGCTCAGGGTGGTTGAGCAGGTCTGTTCCAAGCTTCCTTTTGTCGTAGGTCACATACCAAACACACCTACGCACAGATTCCGTACACTATAGATGTCCTCACTCACGTCATCTATAACTATATTATCATCACATATGCTCATATTTTTCCTACTGCACCTATTTCCCTTTCACCCAGGGTGGGGCAGAGCTCTCACACACATGTCAACACACACAACACATACACATGCACGCGCACACACACGGAAGCACACGCACTTCCTTCTATAGCGTACTAGGGTATAAAATGAAAGAGAGCAGGGGACCGTTTCTAGTGAACGGGAAATTAACAGGATCAGAAGCTTCTGCAGTATCTTTTTCTACTTCAAGGTGAGATTGTTGGTTTATGTTTCTTTCTTGTAATATTGGCTATTTCAATGTACAGAGTTGTCTGTGTAATGCCTGGTGGTTTTTAATATTACAATATATTGTAACATATATTTCATCTTGCATTGTATTTAAGAGGCTATACAAAGTAAGAAACATAATAACTAAAAATAAAATCATAATAGTAAAAGTAGATTTACCCCAATTATTTCTCACTTGTACCACTATGACTTCAGGTTTGACTCAAGATTTAATTTACGTTTTACTTTCAACATACCTCTCACTTAATAATGTTACATTTAAAAAAAAAAAACAATCAAGTGTCAAAACTTGCATCTTTTTCTGTGAGACAAAACTGTACCTACATGAGTGAAAGTCTTGAGACCACATTTTCAAGGTCTTGGTCTTGTCTTGAGTTGACTACATTTTTACCTGGTCTTGTCTTGGTCGAGGTGGATTAAGGAATTTCTTTTAAGACCAGGACTGCAAATGTCTCTCACTTGCTCACTGTGGTTTATGTAATGTACTTGTGACAGTGGTGGTCCTGTCACTGTGTGCCTCCAGTTGATCATGGGCCCTGGCTACTTGGCCAAGGGGATGTCCCTTTGGCCGACTGGTTAGCGTGCATGACTCCGACCCGGGAGTCTGGGGTTCGAAGCCCGCCCGGGTCCCTCTTCACCTTGCCACATTCTGTAATAACTTTAAGATAACTTAAAATTGTTCTACGTATAGTATATGCTTGTGTAATCATCTGAAGAAAATAGTTGCAACAGTATCAAAAGTGGGAGGCTTTAGCAGGTTTTGTGCTATGTTATTGTTCAATCCAAACTTTGTTTAAATTAAATATGGTATAGATTTGGGGGGGAAAAAATAGAATTAGGCTATCTTTTTTTTGCAGAGGAGTAATGTAAATATCAAGCCACATGATTATTATGAGTATTGGTAATGGATGCAGTAATGGTCTTAAAAATAGCCTTGCATTTGTTTGGTCTCAGTCAGTCTTGGTCTCGCCTCCCCTTGGTCTTGGTCTTGACTTGCTCTTAAACCCCTCAAAGTCTTGCCCTTGTCTTGGTCTATGCTCTGGTTGTGGTCTTGACTCGGTCTCAGGTTATTTGGTCTTGACCACAACACTAGTGAACCATCATGAGACCTTGTAACTAAGAATTGATTGCTGTAGCCTAATGTTTTTTTATTCTGGTCTGCCACATGCACTGATTAAAAGTCTTCAGATGGTTCAGAATGCTGTGACTATAAGTACAGGAAATGATCATATTATGGAAATTTTAGCTTCCATTACACACTCTTGCTGGGATGTCTCTCACTTGTGGTGCATCTGCTCGGCCCAGTGGGGGAGCTATGGCAATGCTTCACTGCTGTGGGCCCCCTCACTGGCCTGTAGCACGATGGGTCCCCGGGTGGAGGCATCCTGGCCGTGTTCTGTGACCAGCACCCAGTACAGACGGCCTGGTGTTTCCTGACCTGGCGCCTCTGTACTCAGCCTCTGCATTCAGCCATATGATTCATGTTTCTTAGATCTTGCATTGTGTGTGTGTGGTTTCTTAGATCTTGCATTGTGTGTGTGTGTGTGTGTGTGTGTGTGTGTGTGTGTGTGTGTGTGTGTGTGTGTGTGTGTGTGTGTGTGTGTGTGTGTGTGTGTGTGTGTGTGTGTGTGTGTGTGTGTGTGTCTGCATGTATTTGTATGTGCTTGTGCGTATGGGTGCGCATCTGGGTGGGGTTTGTATGGGCTGGGGTCGGGTGGGGTGGGGGTGGCTTTTAAACATGTAAATCACTTTGTGCTACATTTTTTTTCTATAAATTATTTTTGTGATGATGATGATGTTGATTATTATTATTATTATTATTATCAGATCAGACTACGGTCTTTCTGTTGACGCCCTAATTTGCTCAGTCATACCGTCTGGTCTGATTAAACCATATACTCCACCCGCAACCACATTTCCAACAACCCACAACCAACCCAACCTATACTGCACAATCCAGTAAGACAAGTCCTGCAACTTCAGTGAGATGTTTCAAAAACCAAGAACTTATAGTTTCTTATAGCTGTTTACATTGGGTCATTCACTGACCAGGTCGGTGGTTTGATCCTTAGCTCCTTGGCTCCCTGGCTCAAAGTGTTCTTGGGCAAGATACTGGACCCAAAATTGATTATAACTGATCATTAAATTTAACACACATAACACAAGAAAATACTGTGCATCACCTGTGTCTCTTTGATTGATCTAGCCATTTGTAATACTTTTTTTTCTACAAACATGCATCCATATGGGTTTCTGTATTGCTTTGTATTTGATGAGTTCCTTTTAAGCTGTCTCATATTGATTTTGAAATGTAATAGTCAAATTTAATAGCCTTGCAAATAAGTCCTTTAAGTCACTTTAACATTTATTTAAAAAAAAATCAGTTTCTGCTTCATTCTGCTATTTTTTTGTAGGATACAGGACTAATATTTGGCACCCTGATACTAATGGTTGGACATAAGCAATTGTTCTACATATTGGAAATGCTATCAACATATATATAATAAATTCTATGTTTCACAGGAACTAGACAGGAAGATGGATTTTCTCATGTGTCTGCTGCTCCTAGCAGGTACCTGAGTGCGCGTTTGAGTTTAAATATAACAAATATACATTATTTTTTTGACACAGTTTGGATTTAATTTCTGTGACATTTTTCTCTTTAGGACTAGTGGGAACAACATCAGCAAATGGTGACAAATGCTTAATATGTTTACAGCAATACTTATAATACTCATAAACATGGATTTATTTGTGTAATTCAATTAATGAAAATAAATTCACCCCCAGTCAGCAGGACCAGTCTGCCAAGAGCTACATTGGAATTCAAGTTGCAGGACAACTTTACCTCAGATCTGTCTAACAAATCTTCACAAGCATTCATCGATTTGAAAAACAATGTAACCACAGAGGTAAGTTCATAGATATACAGTACATACTGTATCTATTCCGAGTTGTCTCTTGTTTTGGTAATCCTCTGCAAAACTCAACCATGCAAAAATATCATATTATGGAAAGAGTCAATAGAAAATATCTTTCATGTTTAACTTGAAATTTTATTGTATGTTAATATTCAATTCATTCACAGCTTGATTCAGTCTATTCAGCAGCATTTCCGGCAGACTTCAATCGAACCATCGTCAATGGTTTCAGGTATAAAACAATGCTTCTTATTATATTATTTTGAATTGTTGATGCTTCTTTGATAATGTATTTAATTGCCGTTGTTATTAATGGAAATTGAAAACAGTTTGAACTTGTTTTTGTGTTATTTAATTTAATTTACACTTTTATCATATGTAGTTTGTAATTACTATTAGAAATCAAATGAGAGTTTTTATGACTGGATTTAGTTCATACAACATTTTTTGTTGATATCAGTCATCCTTCTTATGAAGCCTTAGTTTAACAACAATAGCCATAGTAGCCAAATAAGATTACTTAAACAAAAAATAACAAAGAGTATTTCTTTTACAGTGAAGGATCTGTTGTGGTTGATGCTGATCTGCTATTCAACAATATTTCTCAACTACCAAATGCCACTACGTTGACCAGCACTTTGACGGTTGTTAATGCCACTTCGCTCTCTGTCGTCATCGGATCTGTTGTTGCAGATGGTAAGCTTTATATCATTATTAAATGTCAAATTGTGTACTGATAGTAAAACATGAATGGTGTATAAAATACATTATTATTATTAAAGCCAACACTTGTTATATTTTCTTAGTTTTAGTGGTGGCACCACCTCCACTTATCCTCATCCCCAACGACACTGATGATCAATGTAACTTGCCCACCAGTTATTTTTTGTGACATAACCAGTCCATAAAATTTTCACTTATTTGAGTTAATACCGTCGCTCATTATTATTCATTGCCTCTTTTTGTTGTGGTAACCTGATTTCTAGTTAACATATAACACAAGTACTTAAACCATTTCCACATCATGGAACAATAGGACTCCATTACTTTACTATACCACCAAGTATTTATTTTTTGTAATCCTATTAATCAAAATAATTTCACCCCCAGACAGCGCTATCCTACAACTACCAAGAGTTAATTTGGAATTCAAGTTGCAGCAAAACTTTACCACACATCTGTCTAACAAATCTTCACAAGCGTTCATCGATTTGAAAAACAATGTAACCACAGAGGTAAGTTCATAGATATACAGTACATACTGTATATTCTACTGCTCTGTTGCCTCTTGTTTTGGTAATACTCCTTTAAAACACTATCAAAACTACATTAAATATCATATTATGGAAAGAGTTAATAGAAAACATCTTTCTTGTTTAACTTGAAATTTTATTTTTATGTTAATATTCAATTCATTCACAGCTTGATTCAGTCTATTCAGCAGAATTTGGATCAAACTTCAATCAAACCATCGTCAAATGCTTCAGGTATAAAACAATGCTTCTTGTTATAGTTTTTTGAGTTGTTGATGCTTGTTGATGATAATGTATTACAATAATTTCTACTTGTTATTAATGTAAATGGAAGACAGTGTTTGAACTTGTTTTTGTGTTGTTTAATTTCATTTACACTTTTATCATATGTGGTTTGTAATTACCAGAAATCAAATGATGGGATTTTTATGATTGGAATTAGTTCATACAACTTTTTTGTTGATATCAGTCATCCTTGTTATGAAGCCTTAGTTTAACAATAATAGCCATAGTAGCCAAATATTATATTATATGTATTTTTAGGGTTTTGTGCCTTTTATCGACAGAAGAGTACAGACATTATACATTTTTTAAAAGGAAGTCACACAACAGATGTAAAATATTGGGTCCTGATGAAGGTCAATAGACCAAAACGTTGACTTAACAATGAAAGTGAGTTAGGGAGCAAGTGCTGATTTTTTATGTTGAACCTGACTGGGGATCTGTTCCCAGCACCACCGTAAGTGCATACTGATTAAGGCCCTGAAGAGTACAGATAGCCAGGAAATGGGGAGGCAGAGTGAGAGGCAATGACATGCAGCAAAGGGTGCACCGGGGGACTCGGACTGGCTGTGGCGAGGACTTTTGCCCCTGCATATGGGGTGCTTGCTCAACCCAGTGAGCTAAACTGCACCCCAAGATTTTAGTAACAAAAAATAACAAAGTGTATTTCATTAACAGTTCAGGATCTGTTGTGGTTCTTGCTGAGCTGCTATTCAACAATGCATCTGCACTACCAAATGGCAGCTCTGTAGGCAACACTTTGACGGCTGCTACTACCAGTTCTAATTTTTCCCTCCTTGTCGACACATCATCTATTGTTGTAGATGGTAAGTTTTATATACTTATTAAATGTCAAATTGTGTATATGATCATTGATAATAAAAGATTAACAGTTGATAAAATACATTAAACGCCAACACTTGTGATATTTTCTTATTTTTAGGAGTGGCAATACCTCCACCCACAACTCCAACCACACCAACGAACATAACTTCTCCACAAGGTATTGACATAACACACTTGTTTGAAGTTCATATTCTGAGTTATTACAGTCACTCATTATTATGCATTGCCCTTTTTGGTCATGGTAATCTTATTTATAGTAAACATGCAACACAAATCTTAAAGCAGCCAGTTGTCATAAACATAACAAGTTCTAAAGGAAGTATTTATGTAATCCAGTTAATCAAAAATAATTTTACCATTCGTCAACATGACCACACCTTCGCCAGTCAACATGACCACACCTTCGCCAGTCAACATGACAACTCCTGCCCCACCACAAGAGCCAACAATTACGTTGGAATTCAGCATAGAGCGAAACTTTACCGCAGAGCTGTCAAACGAATCTTCACAAGAGTTCATCGAGCTTGCAAACAATGTATCCTCAGTGGTAAGTTCATAAATATACAATACATATATATTTTACTGCTCTGTTGCCCATTGTTTTGGTAAACCTCTTTTAAAGGAATATTTCAACATTTTGACATTTGCCTATTGCCATAATACTGATAGATCGGCTGGGACGGCCTGTAGTACTTTTGCCTTTCCCTCATCAAACTCACCAAATACACAATCCAGCAACTCCAAAACACTCTCGTGGAGAAGTTGGGACCTGCACATTCACCACGCTATGAAATAATAATGTAACATAACGACACAGAGTTGTTTTTGAGGCCAATGCGTAGCCGGAACTACATTCCAGACAGATTCAAAAGCCACTGATATTGGATCTGTCATCCGTCATTCAAACGTCTGAAACACGCACACACACACGGAGCTCGGACTTGCCCCAAGCTTTATAACGACCGATAACGACCAATCAAATCCGTTAAACTTACTCGGGTAAAGTCGTGTTGGTGCTCGTGACAACTCGGCGCGACAAACGGAACAAACGGCCATTTCTGTACACCTTTAAATGTAATGAACCTACTCCTAAAACTATAGGGATTATGGCAAATTAGCCAAAATGTTGAATTATCCCTTTAAAACACTTTAAAACCGCATTAAATATCATGTTATGGAAAGAGTCCATAGAAAATATCTGTCATGGTTAACTTGAAATGTTATTTATATGTTAATATTCAATTCATTCACAGCTTGATGCAGTCTATGAAAAAGAATTTGGATCAAACTTCAATCGAACCATCATCAATGGTTTCAGGTATAAAACAATGCTTCTTATTATATTATTTTGAATTGTTGATGCTTCTTTGATAATGTATTTAATTGCCCTTGTTATTAATGGAAATGGAAGACAGTGTTTGAACTTGTTTTTGTGTTATTTAATTTAATTTACACTTTTATCATATGTTGTTTTAGACTATGTAGCCTAATGGAGGCTGGTGCATACCTAAAAAAATCTTAGGTAGACAGGTGCATTGCAGCATGAGACTGGAGTAAACAAGGAACAAAGGGTCTCCTGCACACTGTCCAATCACTTGCAAAAAACTTTGTTGTAGAGGAAATGTTTTTTATTACTATTTTAAGGGGACAGTTAATCTAAAATGTAGCCTCGTAAACCAGCCTCCCCCGGAAATGCATTTAATTCATTTCACAGGGGGAGTCTGGCCTCATCCCCATTGTAACCGTTTCGCCGAAACACTCCGCCTACCGAGCCAATCAGGGACCGAAGAAGAACAGCGATAACGTCTTTTCCTCCAAGAAACTCAACAAGCGCCGACTCTTGCTCTAGTTTAAGTTCTGTAATTGATGGTATTTCATTGAGAACTTCCCTTACTTCTGTTTTTACGCCGCTGTTTGACGCTCCGCCATGTTTGTTGTAGGTGAGTCCAGTCCATGTAGTGATGTTTTCAGGCCCTGATTGGCCAACGTGCTGTGTCAATCACAGCGCCGACGCTGATTGGCTCGGTAGACGGCCGATTTCTGGCGAAACGGTTTCAACGGGGATGAGGCCAGACTCCCCCTGTGAAATGAATTAAATGCATTTCCAGGGGAGGCTAAAATGCACATTTCACTCATTATCTACTCACCCTCATGTCGACTAAGGGTTGGGAGAAGTTTCACAGTTATCCGTGCCTTCTCGGAGTTACAGGGGGGCTCCATGCAGCAGTGCATGTATTACGGTAGCGAACGGGGCTCACTTTTCTTCATCCAAAAAGAAATAGGAAAAACATCCAAATACCTCCATACTGCTCGTCTGTAATGTCCCTTTTGTATGAAAGCCCCAACATGAGAAATTGTCCCAAAAAAAAATTAAATAAGTCTAGATACTGGGAGCTTCCGCTACAAAGAAGCTGAAAATATAGACTTGTTTTTTGGTATGTCTTTTTGGACCATGAAAAGTGAGCCCTATTCGCTACCGTCATATGGCAATGCAGTGCTGCGCGGATCCCCACTGTATTTCCGAGAAGGCACGGATGAGTCTGAAACTTCTCCCAACTATGAATGTATTATATTATCATAGAGCCATGCTCCCAACGCTTAGCCGACATGAGGGTGAGTAGAAAATGAGTGAAATTTGAATTTTGGGTGAACTATCCCTTTAAATTACTATAAGAAATCAAATGATGTGGCTTCTATGATTGGATTTAGTTCATACATTTTTTTTTTGTTGTTACATCAGTCATCCTTGTTGTGAAGTCACAGTAGCCAAATAAGATACAAAAAATAATGAAGAGTACTTCTTTTACAGGTCAGGATCCATTGTGGTTGATGCTGAGCTGCGATTTAACAATGCATCTGCACTACCAGACGGCAGTTCTGTGGCCAGCACTTTGACGACTGCTGTTGAAAATGGTTCTCTTCCCTTCCCTGTCGACGCATCATCTATTGTTGCAGAGGGTAAGCTTTAAAAGATTATCAAATGTCAAATTACATTTTTGGTTTTTGATTTTTTTTAAATGATTTTTTTTTAAATAAATGTATAAAAACAACATTTGTTATTGCCTTTTTTTCAGTGGTGACACCACCCACACCCACAATTGCTCCTGCAAACGTAACTTCCTCCTCACCAGGTATTGTCATAACACAACCAGTTCATCAAATTTTCTTATGATCAATTTATACATATTTGTTTTGTTGAAGTTTTGCATTACATTGCATTTTGAATCAAGGCATGATAAACATGTGTAAATATATGTGGTGTATGTATGTAAGCCATATCTACAGAGCTTCACATTTTCTTTCTATTAATGCTACATTTTCAACAGCCATTACCAACACTACGTCTGCAACTACAAGTGCGGCTGCCACTACTGCCACTACTGCCACTACTGCCACTACTGCCACTATTGCCACTACTGCCACAGAAACCACTACTTCCACTGCATCTACGGATGCTCCTTCATCCTCAGAGGGAACTTTGGGTCTGATATTCAGTCTTAATCAAACATTTACATCAGATCTGTCCGATTCGTCATCATCTGCATTTCAGACTTTGGCTGCAAGAGTGGTGGAAGTGGTAAGATATTATTACTATTATATATAGTGTTGTCTGCCACTTGGGCTCAAATTCCTGTGACCGGGAATGGGCCAGAAACATTAAACTTGGCCCAATGACTGGGAATGACCTGCATTAGCTTTCCAAGGAATATAAGCCCCATTGGCCAGATGGTGGTGCTATTAGTAAAGCTCAAACACATGATTTTGGGAAGGCCACACACCTCACACCATGAATCTGATTGACTTGAACTTTGACACACAAGCCCAGCTCAATGTACTCTCCATAAAAGCCTCCTGGGCCATAAAAGTCTGCCATCTATGTGATTTTTTGGGTGGACCCCAGGAAGATTAGTGGCTGCTGCGCAGCTGCTAATGGGGATCCAATTAAAATAAACAAAATAAACAAATTATGTTTTTTTGTTAATTTGCATAATATGAAAAACATAGAACTTTTGACATTACTCTATCATTGGTCTACAGCCATGGGGACCATTAAGGTCACTGTAATAAACAAAAAAAAACAGTAAAATGAATAAAACTTTTGACTCTATCGACACTATAATAAATGATCAAGATTGGTTGAAAAAGACGGCCATCATCAACCAAAATATCCTTGCAGAGGACAGGGCTTAGAGAACATTGGCCATATTAACCGTTTGTCCAATAATCATAATTCTTGGTAGATATCTTTAGAGCAGGACATGCCTACCAAAATGAAGGTAGGTCTGAATGTATATAACTGTTGGTTTGCTCACTGTTGAGCCAAATAAAATGTTGTGTCCCTGCTCTGTCCCCACATTTCAATCTTTACTCATCTATCACATTAATGCAGAATACTCTAAATATATTGAGGTAAAAGGCTGGTATAAACTCTCCAAGTGTCAGAGCTTTTGTTTTATTAGAGTTTGAATTATTCTATTAATTATCATGATTCAAACTTCATACAGTGGCTATTCCATTTTGTTTGTGTTAAATTAATATGTCCTCTTTTAGATAAATGAAGTGGGCAACAGGCTCTTCGACTCATCTTACCTTCGTTCCATCGTTAACGCTTTCACGTAAGACTAAACTTCAATTATTGAGTATTTTACTGGACATGTGTCACTCACATCTTTTCATAAAGGTATTCTTGTCATTGCAGAAACGGATCAGTGGTTGTCAACATGACTCTTGTATTCAGAGATAACAATTCGGTTCCCTCTGCAAGCGACGCAGTCTCACAATTCAGCAATGAACTTGGCAACTCGAGCTTGAATTTTATTCCAGGCAGTGTACTTATATGTAAGTTGTGTAAATCATCAACTAAATGTTTGTATGTTATATTTGTAATTCCCAGGCTAAATGTTTGTGATGTAGTTCCTTCTTGAATCTACATTTTGAACTTAATTTGGAATTTCATTGACTAACATTTGTGCTTTTTCTAACATTTCAGGCTCAAGCAGTTCACCTCTACCCTCAGTTGGCTCTTTGGCGGTCTTTTCACTGACACTGCTGACTGTGGCACAGATGCTAATTGGCATATAGTCTGCTTGAGTATTGTATTACAGTATCCAAAGCACTGATACACTGTCTTGACTCTTAGCGATAGCATGTGTGGGAATAAAGCACTAACCAAAAAGGACACGAAAGCACATTATGAAATTTACCAATACAATGTCATGTGGTAAAATGATATGTGTCAAATACCGTAAAGATTTTTCAGTATGTTCTAAATTTTTTATTTTATTTGTGCTTAAATTATGTTTTATTAATCAGAAAATCTAATCTTTATTTCTTCTTTATTTATAATGTTGTAGTAGTTAATGTTCTCAAAATGCAGGAGGATACTAGCTATTTGTTTTTAAGTAAAAACATTGTACAATTTAGTTGATTATAGTTTATATCCAATATTGTTCATTGTGAATGAAGGTACAAATATGTCAAAATCTGAATGTGTGGAGTTGCCTATTAACCATCAATACTGGCACAATGCTGGGCAATTATGATCTTCATATGCTCAATTTACATCATGCACAATTGTATATAGTTCAGAAAACAAAGGTTAATTTTCTTTTCTTTGAAGCTGATTGATTATGATGTGGGGTTTTAAATTAAACTACACAAATCAAATCCATGGTGTGTCATTCTTTTGTTTTGTTATGTTGTTGTTTTCTGGTAAGGACCATACAGCAATCAGGATTAGGTACATAAAATCTTTCCTGCACCAATACATAATGAAAATGCACCAAGATATCACTCACATCTAATATCAATTGCTCTCACTTTAATTTTACAGTTTGCAAAATAAGATCATCATCAGATTTTCATCTGAACACAGAATGTCACATTTCTTTAAAGAGATCTACTCACAGCACAGTCTTCAAGTAGTCCCAATAGTCATAGTCTGGTACTTTACCATAAGAAGGTACTTCAAGGAATTCTGGTCTCCTAACCCATACATCTGACTTATTTGACCACCATCTCATAGTTAAAAGGAAGTCTAGTCTCTCCATAATGTAGATTACCTGAACAGTTTTATTGTCAGTCGTCCAGTGTTGGTGCATTGGGTTGTACCCACGACCTCATTAGAACGTTCTTCCCTGCAATTTCTGAGTAATCTGCTGTAGATAAGTGTACAATGTTATGGTGCCCCAATACATTGATGGAACATCCAAATGGCATAGTAATTCTAAATGTATGAATGTCATACCAGTAAGACAAGAGTTTTATTATCCACCAACAATTTGTTCCAACACCTTGATGTCTCCTCTGAACAGGGGTAATTTGTTCTAGATAGTTCTAGATTTTTAAACCTTATCTATCTTCTTTTATTTTACTTTTATTTGCTCTTGCTTTTAACTCTGTTTTAAGTGTTTGTTTTTATTCTGTTTATGCTTCTCTTTTATTTCATTTTATTCTTTAAATGTTTCTGTCTTTATGTAAAGCACATTGAGGCATGAAATGCGCTATATAAATAAAGATGCCTTGCCTAGATATCCCAGATTCTTAAATTGAGACAAAGAACTTAAATATATCACTGTACTTTTCTTGATTCCTCTATCACAAAGTTGTTTGACTGATGCTTTAAAGAAATCTTGATTCCCCAAGCCATATTCTCTTTTCTTGTCATTCTTACTGCATATATGCAATAAAAATTGAACGCCAGAAGAGGGCTGCATTGCCTTGAGGATGATTCAGACCTGTGCGTGGGTAACACTTCACTTGAAGATATCGTCATAAGAGTGACATGAAACTGTCATAACAGTGACATGACACAGTCATGAACGTGTCATAAATATTGTGTCAATGTCATAAACGTTTATGACTGTTGTTATTAAGTGTCATTTGTTTTTTCTAATGACAAATTGACATTGTTTGGGTTGTCTTGATTATGACAACTTGGCATTAATCAAAGTGACATGATGAGAAGTTGTCTTTGTCATGACAACTTTACATTAAATTTGTTTGGGATGTCCTTATTATGACAACCTGACATTAATCAAATTGACATTATTAGAAAATGTCTTGACAGTTGACATAATTTTCTTCAAATATTTGAACATAAATTCAAGGAGAAATAATGAAATGTGTAATAATACAAGATATTCACTCGTCCTCTAGCAAATGTAACAAAGCACAGAAATCAAACTCTGCTCACTCCTCTTTTATAAACAAAAGAACAGATGTGCAGCCGATCTACCCTGTCTGTAAAGCACACTTGTATTACACATATGAATGACTGGTCTGAAAAAACACTAGTGAGCCAATGTGCCTTTTATTGCACCCTTCATTAAAAATCCCCCATGTTTAATTAGAACACATCCGCCACACATGAGATACGTCCGTCACTGGCAGAGGCCCAAGATATTCAAGTTGAGTAGGACAGGATGTGCTCTACTGCACACTGAAGCACATGAAAGGGATGATGAGCACTGTTTTAGGGGCATGTAGAAAGTGGAGCTGCACTCATGCAAAACTCATTGTGAAGTCAGATAATGTGTATTTTCGGTATATGCTTACTTCATCATCATAAGTATTAATTGTTGCCGTCAAACAATTGCTCCTATTTTTCTTTATTTATTTAATGAATTTTAACATGCAAAATGCAGGTTTTATATATTTTTTGCATGCACTGTAACTGTTTGGTGTCACATACAAATTCCCTCAACATGATTTTTTACACACTGTTGTAATATAATCCAAGGTAACTTCTTATACTATCCTACAATGAGACCTGTAGCATCAAAAATCACACAATAAAAGCCCCTGTTCCCCTTTGTTGACTCATTTGAACCGAGTCAGCAGGGGAGTTGGCAGCAGACTGTTTTTTTTTTTTTACTGATGTGGTTATTGTTGCATGTGTTCATTACAGCCCACCTCCCACCTTTCACATGCCTCTCGTCTCCGTGTAGAGCAAGGTTGACAGACCTGCAGTATGATACAGACATGAAGATATACAATCAAGTCTCTTCTTTACAGGTGAGTCACACTGTTTGCAATTTTTGTGGTACTCTCTGATGTGAACTAGTGCATTTTAAGATAAAGAAATTTAAATGATTCTGTTTGAAATGTTTACATATTGGTAAGTTCTCTGCAGCCAGTAACTGAGCGTCTCAGTACAAATGAAAGATCAGCAATCCTTCTGAATTTACACTAAATGTAGCATTTTCAGAATTAGTTAGGTAAATAAATATAAAATTAAGTATTATACCTTCCAAATTCAAAGGAAGAGGCAGAAATAGAAACAAACAATATTGTTTTTTTTTTGTTCTTTTAGCATTTCATTGCAAATGATACAGTACCAAGGAGAAGATATTTATTTTATCACTAAGCTTGGCAGACATTTTTTAAAGCTTTTGTATAGATATTACACTAATTATTGCTTGTGAGCAGTGTAAAAATCACCACATTGACTTTTACAGACCAGAACAGAATTACATGGATAATGGCAGAAGAAAAGACACTTAAAACAAACAAACAATAGATGTATTTTATAAATGTATTATAATTGTGTTTTTCTTGCAGACATATCATTTGTAGACGATGAAAGGAATCAGTGATCTGTGTGTGTGTGTCTGCGTGCCCCCAAGTGTGGCTGACTGAAATACACCTTCAATGTTCTTCAACTGAATCAATGATATATGAATGGCTTTTAATACAGAAACAAATTTACAAAAATCATTGGTTGGTTACTGTATAGTGTGTTGGGAGTTTAAATTACATTCAAATACATTAATATATTTCAGTTTGACTTTATTTACAATGATTTGTGTCATTTCAGCCAAACAGCCTATACAAAAACCTACATTTTCAGTCAGCTTTACTACTTACCATCTCTAAACAGTCCCTGTGGTGTTCATTAAAGTCTGTTCCAAATCAGCAGGAACATCTGCTCCCTATTCACACCACTGGCACTTAGAATTTGTCATATGTGTTCAGCTGTGTGACATCCTTTAATAAACAATGCTTGAACTCAGAGGACTAAAATTTAATAAATTCATAATTGTTCCCTGAGGCAAACACACTGGTGAAATGAAATGGATTGCTAATATTATTCTTACAAACCTCACTTGCACAAACTGACATACAGGTTATAAATTCTCTAAATTTCCAAATGATGATAATGATACATGTGGAGAATCCCCCACTTTATCAGGCTATTTGCTGCTATTTGGCACTTCAAAATATTGCAAAACCAACGCATAATTCTCATCAGAATATCAAGATCTGTGTCGATGTAAAGGGTTTTGCTCACTGAACCCAAAACATTGATGGCATTTTAGAAAAGGCAGCTATAACAAAATTTATTTCAATTCAATTCAATTCAATTCAATTTATTTTTAAAAATGGGACAATGCAAGTTCATGAACGAAAAAAATCGTAAACACGCCGGATTGTAGCCACAGGCTAATTTACATCCGCTGTCCCATACATAGATGTTCCCTGGTACACAAAATTACAATAAATAAAAACAAAGGCATGTTATTAAATAGCAACAGTACAATATATAAATAAATACAATACAAATTCCGACAGTACAAAAGTGCAACCGTGTCCAGATAAAGTGCTTACAGTCGTCAAAAGTGCATAGAAAGTCCTGGGAATAATATCTAGTTGAGCTGTGTTATAAAGTATGTCTAAGGATATGGTTTAATCACTTCACTGCTATGAATAACTAAAGGTTTATATAATAATAATATGAGTACTAATACTGTTAAATATATTTGTATACACACTTACATGTATACACACACATACGCATAAATATATACACATGCATACATACATACATATATATGTATATATACATCCATACACACATATACATATCGACCTGTAACTAGTGATGGCATTATTCATATTGCTATTTTATCTATGTTAGTTATTATAATAATAGTAATGACAATAGTGATAGTACTGGTAGTAGTAGTAATGGTAACAACACAGCAAAAATTACAATAGTGGCAACATCAACACAGTCATATAACAGTATTACAACAATCAGAAATAGGTATACACTTCTAATAATGGGTGCAGGTCTGGGTTGATAACAACCAGTTTTTTAGGTGCTTTTTGAAAGTAGCATGTGTGGTGCATTCTCTGACTGTGAGCGGCAGGCTATTCCATGTCCTGCAACCCATGACGGATAGAGCAGCCTGACCGAGGGTGGTACGTCTGTGGGGGATAGTGCAGTCCCCTCTAGCTACTGATCTTGTGACCTTTGCAGATGATTGGCTATCAGTGCGTTTTATAAAATCCTTCAAGGGTGGGGGGGCCAGGTTGTGCAGTGATTTGTGTACCAGGCAGGCTCGTTTAAAATCAACTAAGTTGTTGAAACTCAGTAATTCGTGTCTGTTAAGAACATTGCAAATGTGGTGTCTTGTTTGTTTTTTGTCGAATACCTTTAGAGCTTTATTGTAAAGTGACTCAGCTGACTTGAGGGTGGTTACACCTGTAAGAGACCAGCTTGTAAGACAGTATTCGATACGGGAAAGAATTACAGAAAATAAAAACATTCGGGCTGCTGCATCCGTCAGGTTGTGTCTGATCTGCTTGAAGTTCTGCAGGTGGAATTTGGTGGTTTTAGATAGTATACTGACATGTTTTTTGAATGTTAAGGTCGAGTCTAGGGTAACACCCAGGTATTTAAAATGCTCGACCATGTCAAGTTCCACACCATTTACAAACACGTTAGAGTTGGTTATTTTCGTTTGTCGTTTGCTGAACATCATACAAGCAGATTTCTTGGTGTTAAGCAAGAGACAAGATGCAGTAAGCCATTTCTCGATGCATGATAAGGCTGATGTGAGAGAGGATGAGGCCTCTGTGATGGATTTTGCTTCCTTGAAGATCACTACATCATCTGCATACATTATAGTGTGGACATTCTGATCAAGGCTAGGCAGGTTGTTAATAAATAATGAAAACAAAATTTAATACAACGTTTTGTGATATGTGCATCATAGATTTCAGCTCAAAAATACATGATGATAATAATACATAATGACAATTTGGAGAGGACACTTGGTCTGAAACCAATAGGATTGTGCACTGTTCACAAATTAATGACAAGAATATAACTAAAGTGCTCTGAAATGCCGGACTAACTGCAATGTCAAACAAAAACATTGATTTCTTACAGCTGTATCTGTGTGTTTTGACAGGTTTGATTTTACCATGGATAACAACAGCTTGGAACTGCTTGGGGGTGATAACACATCTCTTCCGACTGAACTTCAGTCATGCACCACACTGAGGAACCAGGTCTCTCGAATTTCCCTGTACACCTTCCTCTCTGTTGGCATTGCTTGCACAGTGGTGGGAAATTTCCTAGTGGTCTTGTCCATTGCTTACTTCAAGCAGTTGCAGTCACCCACAAACTCCTTCGTCATGTCCTTGGCAGTAGCTGACTGCCTTGTTGGACTGGTAGTAATGCCATATAGTATGATTCGTACTGTGGAGGGATGCTGGTACTTTGGTGCCCTTTTTTGTCAGCTTCACTCAAGCCTCGATGTGATGCTATGCACTGCCTCCATCTTCCATCTCAGCTGCATTGCCTTTGACCGCTACTATGCTGTCTGCAACCCACTAGTTTACTCTTTAAAGATGTCTCGCAGTCGAGTAGCTCTCCTCATTGTTGTATGTTGGGCTGTCCCCATGCTCATCTCCTTTGGCCCAATAATGCTAGATCTTCATATCGCTGGTGTGGACATCTTGCTCCCTAAGGATGTATGCGTGTTCTTGGTCAATCGCATTTATGCTGTCATGGCTTCCATGGTAGCTTTCTACTTGCCAATGGCTATCATGCTAATAGCCTACTGGAAGATTTTCAAAGCTGCCAAACGGCAAGCCAGACAGATCAGCGCCATGGAAAGCCAGATGGCAGCTGGGGTGGGGAAAGACTCAAGCAAGAAACAAAGACACCGAAACACTATGAGGAGGGAGAGAAAGGCAGCAAAAACATTGGGTATCATCATGGGAGTATTCCTACTCTTCTGGATGCCTTTCTTTACAGTCAACATTGTGGACCCGTTTATTGAATACAGCACAGAGGGGGTGGTCTGGGATATATTTCTGTGGCTAGGCTATATCAATTCATCTCTAAATCCTTTCCTGTATGGTTTCTTCAACTCTTCCTTTCGTAGGGCATTCCTAATGTTCATTGGCTGCAGGGTGTGTCTGCCTGGATCCTCCCGTGGGATGGAGCTATCACACACAAGGAAAGATGCAAATGAGCGTGCAGATCAACCATAAAATTCAAATAACATCTGAATTTTTTGTTGAAGCATAAAAAGATAATTGTATAATTGTATTGCAATGTATTCTGAGTAAAATAAGTAAGGGCTATAGATTTTGGGGAATCAAAGGCAAAGTTCAGTGTGCTACAACCAGACTTTTTATTAACAGGTAGACAAAATATGAGAAAATTATGAAGAGTTTATATGAGAAAAAATTGTGAGTTGAGACTGCAACCATTCTCAACCATTACTTTAACTACAATATATTAAATCACCTCTTTACTTTCCTAGCATGCTTTGTTGCATCACCTGGTTTGATTTTGTAACAGAAGGATCTGAATAGGCTCTGCCATAAGGTCTTCATTGTCAAGTGAATAAGCTTTGGATGATTTCCATGTCGTACTATGGCTTGAAAAGAAAAGTAGCACAAAGTAGAAAATGTGCTTGTAATATTAGATGAAAGTCACACCAGAAAGTAGTTGTGAAGTGGAAGTACAGTAATACATGTATCCCATATATGTATGGGTAGAGAAATTCAGATGATTGCAACTTGTGTATATAACCACTTTACAAGGCTGGGAAACTGCTAAAAATTATTTTCTAAAAGTGGGGAGGGTTAAACCATACCTTAACCACAAACAGATTTTATATAAATGAAAACAATTACGAAGCAAAAACGAAAAGTGATATAGGCTGATTAATAAGAGTTACATATAGTAGGTGTCTAGTTGAAACTATCTTTTCTGAACATAGCCTATAACCTGTACATTGTGAGTTCAACCATGACATAAAGACATGACATACCTATCAAGATTAAAACACAGTCCTGTTTTAATCATATTCACAAATATTATTGATGAAACTTAACTTTTTGTTATTGTTTGGCTATAAACATTAGTTTGGAAGGAATATCATATTCTGATTTTGTTTGTTTGTTTTATTCAGGTTATGTAGCAATATTTCTGTATACATTTCTTTTGTTGATTTGCTTTATCAGATCAGTGCCATTACAAGGAAAAAAAACAAAAACATCTTTCTTTTGCAAGGTTTGAGAATTGTAGAGGACTGCCTTAATTAGACAAGACAACAATGTCTTTAGGTGACTGCAGGATGAAAAAACAATGGCACCTAATAACCTGTATATAAGTGGCATTCAGTTTTAAAGAGTGTAAGATGTCAATTAAATGAAAGGCACTGTCATTATGTTAAAGCTAAGTATCTGTGCAACTTTACTGTTTGCTAGTTTTACTAATTACACAATCTCTGCCTTAGGTTGCTTTGTTTGTATACTGCAAGTGAAGGAGGAAAAGTCCGCTTTGGAGAGGAAAATTAAAACTCTGTGAATGAACATGACAGCTCAATATGAATTAGTTAGGGCAATTCAACTCCTATATAATGCAATGCAACCTACAGCATGAGCGGCAATGGGAGAGTCTGGCCCCCTAACCCCATTTCTCCGACCATACATTTCTTTATTTTTACGTCCATTAGTCCGACCTCCCATTTCTCCGACTTAAGTAGCCCTAACCCTTAACCTTACCCTAAACCTAACCTTAACACTGTAGAATGGGTAGTCGCAGAAATGAGCCGTCTGACTTTTTGGCAGTCAGACTGATGTATGCTCCCCTTCACTCATTACCTTTTATTTTGATGGGTAATGTTAAAGAACATAATGCACTGGATTCTAAATATTTCCATTAGCACTGATGGAAAGTAATTAAGTACATTTACCCCAAGTACTATAATTTTGAGGTCCTTGGGTGTTCTGAAAGGTGCTATATAAATCTAAGTTATTATTATTATTATTATTTTGAGGTACACAAGTATTTATTTTTGTTACTTTATACTTTGGCTCGTGCATTTTTGAGGGAAATTTTGTTCTTGCTACTCGACTACAACAGTTTAAGTTAAGAAAGATGTTCTAAGATATTCTAATCACTGTAACACTTTGAGATGTGGCATGTGCCCGCGCTGCACTGGATTGTCTTTCACCCTGAAGAAGTATTTAAAATTTACACTGTGTACTGTAAGCCTGTGAATATTCTCATTCATCTGCACTGTAACTGTAAACTATCTTCACAGAGGTATCAAGCAACTTGTACTTATGGCAGTAATTAAAGTTAAATTTGATGTTTTGGTGTCTGTGTCTGACTTGCGGATACTGTCACTAATGTTGTATGCTTGGAAAACACAGTGACCATTGAAGCATTTGAGTTGCAACATGATTTTTTTGCCAATTTCTGTCTGAAAACAAACAAATGAATAAATTGAGATGGAAATGAAATATAAATACTCAGCCTTCAGTATGCTTTCCAGGTGCCTCCTGGGATAGAAATTAAACAAAAACCAAGCAGAGTATGGGACTATTAGGACTAAAAATATGATTTTATCTCTGACAAATTACACTTTGATACCTTACATATTTCAATAGACTATGATTATACACTGATTGAATTTGTTCAAAGCATTCCACAGTCCTAAAATTACATGTTAATAAAATTACTTTTAAAACTAATCACATTTCACTTAAATTACATGTCATTTATATTTTCAATAAAATGTGTGTGCTAATGGGCAGGAAGAAATTCAAAAATAACAGACAGGCAATAATTAATAAAAAGTACTTTGAGCAACATAGCACTGAGATTGGTTGGCTTATTCTGTTAACCTTCTCCAATTAATGTGCTCCGCGAATGTCTATAAAGCATTGTTATTTTGAGTGAAGTGAAGCCTGCAAAGCTAGTTCAGGCAGCTAACCCAAACCGCTCCCGTCCTGATCAGCTGATCAATAATAAATTATTTGTTCCCATTTCAGAGTTGTCTGACTGAAATCTGTTTAATGTCAAGACTAGTGATAGTTCTTCAAACTATCTTAGCCTGTGATGAGTTCAGTTCTGTAATAGCAATACAACATCAGCAACATCAGTGGAAATACACATGTAAAATAAAATGTGTGTTTTTAGCAATTAATTTGCTTGCTTTGTTCATTGAAGACAGCCATTCATAAAGCAACATTATATTTTTATCAAGTTCAGTTTTTTCGAAATATTTCATCCATCTCCGTGGTGATACTTCCTGGATTAAGTTTATTAGTCTTTAACAGATCTCAGATCCTTCTTTCTCTTTCTCTCTCTCTTTCTCTCTCTCAATCTAACAGGTTATCTCTGACTCGACAAGCGGCTGTGTTTCCGTGGTAACAAACAGTCACATCTGCTGACAATTGACCTCACTCAGTATGTGGTTTTACATTGTTGTAAAGTGAGTAATGAGACTAGAAAGAGTTTCTGGGAAACCAAGCAACCTGAAACTAGCTATATTCTGCAAAACACTTAGATTCCCAGTACCCAGAAAGCATAGACAATTAGCTTTACTCAAGGTAGTCAAGAACTAGACAGCTGTGTGCAAGTTAAGTGCTTACAATATTGAGTGAAGTCATTTCTTTTTTGTTTTGGGACAGACGGTGGAGTGAGAATAAATGGTTCAAATAACATTTGTTAAAGACCACAACAAACAGCAGCTAAGCTATCTATTTTGACACTGTAGCCCATGTGATGACAATACATCTTTGCTTTAATGTTTTAGTGCAAGATAAGGACTACCTTGTTATTGTTTTCAACCCCTTCTCTCTCTTTATTCAAATATTTTACCCTGCCATAAAATTCAAAAAATATATTACAATTGCAAAAAATAAAGATTACAGATGTGGGTTGATTGTGGTAGAATGAAGCTAATAGCAGGGATTCATTGAGGTTTGCTTGTCTTGATAGTGTCTGTCTCTCATTTTCTCTTCATTCCTTTGGGTTTCTTTTGTGTGTGTGTGCTACTTTGAATAATTATATTCTTCATTTTGTATAACAGTCTCAATCAACAGATTCTCATCACTCAGCTGACAGACTGAGATAGTGATTGTTTCCCTTAACTCTGTTGGTATTTTATCTAAAAAGAAACCATTTTACTTCCCAACAGCACAGGTGAAAAAAAAGTAAGGAAGATAAAACAACCAAAACAACATTATCTGTTGAATAGAGCAGATATTTCTTTTTAATTCATGGGTCAAACTATGAGAGTGTTTCCTGTTATTCAACTGAAAGACAGAGGTAGATGCAACGTGTTACTTTTCGTTCACTTTTAATTTGACATAAACATAACATTAGAAAATACAAAAAAATCATTTCACATTAGCATTCTCTTGCAGAGCAAATTACAGTTAGGGCCAAACAGACTCATGTCAACACAAGTCAAGTCCATTTTATTCAGCGACAATTCATTCTGCTATCTCGGGGCACTGTTCATATAGAGCAGGCCTAGGCCGTACTCTTTACAATACCTTGATCAGTTAAAATGGTTGTTCACTCAAAGGAGTGTTCATATCAATGCCAGGTGAACATATAAATCCAACTTTGAAAATAAATACTGTGCACTATCGCTATTCTATTCTCAGCTGGCCTCTTATCTTTTACAATGCCTCGTCAGTACAGAAAAATGGCACATGTAATATCATAATTCATTCAACATGGAAAATTGCACTTATGACTCTAACTCTTTATTGTTAGATATTAAAATATATGTAGTGAGGTTTTTTTTCTCAAATTAACTGGACATCAAACAAAGCACTCACCATTCAGTGGTCATCACACAGTGTCAGCTGGCTAATACTAAAAAGACACAAAAATAGCAATAATGACACTGCTTTATGTTAAAATCTTACCAAGAGTGCATACAACAGTCAGCTGTGGACTGTGTAATGTCTATGCACAAAGCTCCAAGTAACAGCAGAAAAAACAAGTCTGAGGAGTTGGCAATTCCAATATGTGACCTTAAGAAGTCCACAAGAATTTTCCATCTAAATAAACATGATGGAGGGATTGAGATAAAAAAAAGGGTCCTGTTTATGCTTGGGTCAAGCCATCATTCTCAGACCATAGCTTTAATCAACAATTATGCCCTATCTAAGTTTTTCTTGCATGTCAGTCCATTATGGCCGTTGGAAAATAAATAAAAGATTCTGTGATGACCCTCTAAATGTCAGTCTCTTTCAGGCCATAGCAGTCTGCCAGATCATAGAACTGGTAGCTGTGCTGCTCACAGGAGTTGTAAATCCCCATGGAGACAGTGTCCACTATCTCAATCCGGCCCACTGCGGGTGTGGTACCTTTTCCTGTCCCTCCCTTGATTTTATTTGACAGATTGTTCACTTTTTTCTTGAGCTGGACAGAGGACTTTTGCAGTGGTGGAAACAGACTCCATCTCTTGAAACCTAGTGAGTGCCCTTTCCCCTTGTGTAACAAAGAGCTGCCATAAGATTCATGCACAGTGTAGCCAGGCTTATAATCTGCTCTCTGGTCCCTTGTTTTTCCTCTGACAGCCGTCCGCCACCTCTGGTCGTAGAAGCGACGCAGGACCCTCTGTCTCTGGTGACACTGGCACCTGAGAAGCCGAGTGAAAGCCCTCTGGAACTCCTTGCTGGAGCACGGGTAGATCATGGGGTTAATGCAGCTGTTGAAGTAGCCCAGCCAAAAGACCACTTTGAACACAGTCTCAGATGGCTTCAGTGCTGGGAAGAAGGAACCTGGAGAGGAGGGTAAGATTTGTGAGTTAGCCAAATGTATAGTATGCACAATGCCAATACTGCTATAAATGTTACATTAAGAATCAAAGTCCAGAGAGGGGAAGGCAAAGTGTATGTACAACCAGGGAATTTTATACAATCAGACTGAACAGGTTAATTGAAATTGTTTATCACTTTTAGGAACCACATTATTACTAAGATCCTGTATTGGCTCCCCTGCTGTTTGACTTCACAACACACTACAAACAATGCAGCACTGTGGGCAAAATTGAATTCCACTATTATACTACAAGCATATTTTTCATCCACTTGACAGTTGTATATTCACAACATTATTTATGTAATGATTCATCATGCAGCAATAGCTGTTTGGCTGTGTTTATAAATAGGAACAGAGGAGGTTTGTGGGTTGTGGACTTTTGTGAATGGGATTAATATTTACAGAAGATGCTTCAAGTATTAGCCCCAGTGCAGAGAGCTCTTTCTTTTCGTCTTTGCTTAAGTAGATTATGTGGTGATGAAACATTTTCTTTATGAATGTGAAATGTTTGATTTTGTGGTTTGACCTGGCTGCTAACAATGTAAAGGCAATTGAAATTTCCCTCTAATGTATGCTTTTTCTGGGAGGATACATTAGTTGTCCTACAAGGTGTTAGGTCCAAGGTGGATGAGATATCTTGTGTTCTGGTTCATGATGAGTCTTAAGATTGTACATGTAATACTTTCCTTATGCACAGGTTTATACCAAACAGTCATTTTTTTTCTTCTTTTTTTATGAAAACTTCTTCCTGTACAGTATGCCAATAACCCAGGATGTCTTTGCTCATGTCTTACTTGCAATGGCAATTTTACTACAATATGCTATTATTCATAGAGTGTTGCTTTTCTGTTTCTTACAAGTTGTTCTTGTCTTCCCTGGTTTGAATCTAACACAGCATTGACCCTGGACACGGAGAGGCAACATATCACAGTGCTGATGTCAAGTCTGCACTGCTTGGACCCAAAAGTGACCTGTATGTGTTTTCAGTGTAGTAATGGATTCATGCAATTTTGGTATTAGCTACCAAACAACAAACTGTGCACAAACAAATGCAAAATATGAGGCCTAACATTTACTTGAGGATGTAAACTGAGGAGTCAAACAGAGCTCTCTGCTTTTCTTGTAATGTTTTCTTCAGCTTGTACAGTATATTATGTAGCAGCTGCTACATGTCTGTGACTTTGCTTTCATTTTTGTAAAAAGACTCATCTGTAAAACTGTTCTGACTCTGAATCTTTAAAGATTAAAATGAATAAAGTGATTAAAGGAAATTATGTTTCCCATTGATTCTTCACACTGAAGTGACATCACCTTAAAGGCAGACAGCAGATGATTCATCATTCTGACGCACAACTGCAACACCATGACAACAGGTAATTTTTTTTCTTCCTCTTTTTTTTGTTTCATTGCCTTAAAGATAAGACTATCTTTTAAGTCTGGTGTCTGCATGATGATTGGCATCTTTAATCCCCTCTGAGGATGTATCTTTTTATATTCACTCCAGCTCGTACTCCAACACAAGTCATAATGTCAAGCAACAGATGATTGCTTTGAATAGGCTACACACTGAAGGCTGTTGGAAGAGTCTGGAGTAATGATGGCTCTTTTGTGTGAGCTGACAGAATCCTGATCAGCCCGCAGTTACAGAGCTTATGGTATTATCTCCCTGACATTTCATGTTCTGTGTGAAGGTCAACATTTGAAACAGCTCAACCTCAACTTGAGGCCACCAAGGATGGTGGTCCAGTGAATACCTGAGTTATCGTATGCATTCATAGTAAGCCTTATTCACCATGATATATTGTAACGATATTAGCCTTACTGTGCATTTACACAAAAAGCTTCAAAAACGTCAAAACGCTGGAAGTCAATTCATTCTCAATGAGAGCCCGGCGACACTGAGCGACCAAAGGGTCAACTGGCATCTCCGCACTTCCAAAGCGTCACTAGACAAAAAGTTGAGCTTTGGTCAACTTTATTTCTAAGAGGAAAAATATCAGTTTATTTTTGGTTTCATTTTTTTAAATTGGATTTGTGAACAATACCAAAAATATGTAATATTACAAGACATAAGACAAGACATAAGTAGGGAAAGTTTGAGTCCTTGTTAAACAAGCATTGCACTACAAGTAAATTGTAGAGTTGAACAACATATTTAACATAATTAAAGAACAATTCCAGGCAAGTTCAACCTGGGGCTATAGTTACTAATATTTTGGGTCTAAAAGAATGAATCTGAAGATTTTCTTTTTAATTGCTCCTGTTATGCAGTACTGTCTGTCATCGCCACAGCAGCGTATAATGGGAGCGGACGGATCTTAGGCTGTTTAGGTTATTTCCATCCCACAAAACCGCAATCTTCTTTTCACAGACAACATCAGATGGCTATATGCACTGAGGGGTGTGTTTACTTCAAGAAAGCAGACAAGTTTGAAAATGTCGCAAAGTATCACAAAGTCTCGCGTGAGAGTCAAGCTGACGGCAAAGCTCCGGTTTGTTTTATCAACAAAGGCATACAGTATCAACTCTGAGGCATGATGTTTTCTATTGTTTATTCTACAGTGACCCTCGCGAGACTTCACGAGATCACATGAGACTTTCGTTTACAAACATTCTGTTTAATTGATTGATTATTCATGTGCAGTTTGTTCAATAAATTTATGCTAAAAATATATTTTTCATTTACTCTGTTCAGTGTTTCGGGGCACCTATTAGCAGGATATTCAAGCAGAGAGACTCAGGAACCTTATCTTAATTTGCACACTTAAATATTTGCTCATTTATCACAAATCATATCGTCACCGCAATAATGAACAGTGTCATCGCACATCCGATGACACTGTGTTCTAATTCATTCCTTGTGCAATAGGTTTGGCTTAATATTGTATCCATTATACTAGGAGAGAGACGACATTCAAAGTACCTTTTAAAGGCTCTCTTTCTTTATTCCATTACTTTCTGGCAGTAGAAAAAAAACACTTGTGAGTCTAGTGCATTAATGTAAGCAAATGGTGTTAGGGCACTCTCCCTAGAGTTTCTGATTGCATCATCACAGTAAAAGGTGCCTGAGTGCCATAGGAGTGGGTAAAAGTACATGTCTGCCTTGCCTTTTAGTAAAAGGTTACTCATTAATGATGCCTTTTTAGAAGTTCATTTGGTGTGGCTAAGTGGGGTTTGGACCTTTGGGTTGTGGATCTGTCATTTAATAAACAAACAGTGACTCCCCCATAGGGATGAATCCATGAAAACAACACTGTAATACTTACTGATCCCCGCAGGGACTTCATGTTTAAACTACTTCCACCAGGGACTTAAAATGTTCACGATCAAATTGGAGAACATGAACAGCTTATCTGAAGGGAAGCAACAGGACAGATGGTTTCCATCGAGGAGCTTAAACCCCTGTAAAAGTTTTATTACACTTTAACAATCACAGATGACAATGATGTTCTTGACAGCCTGACTTCCTCTGTCATGGAAATTAGAGTCCTCTACCATCTATCGAGAATCATTAACACAAAAGAACAATTTATGACAGAACATAAGATAATGGTTCATTTTGACTGAGCCCCCCTTTTTGAATACAGATTTTTGCCACAATATGAATAATGGTCTCAACCTTGACATCTTGGTTGATGTTTCCCAGGAGCATTTGTATAACGTGATCACAAGCTCCAGTCAAGGTAATTTGAAAATGCATATGCCAATCTATATGATTGGATATTGTTTAACTTGTAATCAAACTGAAACTTGAAACTTTTGTTGCAGAATATTCTCAATGTATAAATGCAAGAACATTTGAACACATCAGCATCATAGATCACGTAAAAACTCATTCTTCACTTGTCTCAAGTCAGATGACAATGGGAAGTCTTCATCTAGATTTCTACATATAATTTGCCCTTTTCACCCCCATTGAGAGAGTGAAGTCATTAGCAGCACCCATTTCAGTTCTTGCACCCTCTCTCCCCCTGCAGGTTTTTTCTCTAATAATTTGATTCTGAAAAATTTAGAGGGGGCAGCAAGAGTGAGAGTGCTGTGAGTGCTATACCTGATAAGATACTGGCCTTTTATTCATGATGGATTTTTATAATCAATTACTTCAAACAAATGCAAAATTAAAATTCATGAGGCTGCATTAGTGTGTGTCTCTGTGCATGTGCATGCAATATTGCTATTTTTGTTAAGTGCAGCTTACATGGAGCATTTTTCTGTCTGATTTATGTGTAGCCACAGAAACCTGCCTCGGTCATTTACACTGAGGGGCTTTTCAACCATGTGCCTTGATTAGAGAATAATGTCTTCCCTTGTGTTATATCTTACAGATCATTTCAATACCTCATTATTCCTACTGAGAGCAAATGGCTTTGTGTTTGCAGGATTTCCTGTGCCATTTGATGATTTATTTATTTATTTTTATTTTGCTGTGGTCTTTCCCTTTCCCTTCTATAAATGTGATCCAGGTACAACAAAACCCTTTTAGTGAGTTGTATTAGTGTGTGAGGCTAAGACAGATCTCCCACAGGAGCTGGTTACATGGAATAAACATGCAGCTGTGATGCTTTGTAAGGTACTGGGAGTATTTAGTTAGAGTCCTCATTACAGAAGAATGTCAGTTTACTATGACTGCTCTTTAAAAAAATGTGCATATCAGCCAGTCCTCAGAGCTCTCAGAAAAATTAGAGACATGAAAGTAACCACAGTAATGGTCACATCGTAGATTTGGCCTTTCCTGCATAGCATTTTAACAATCTTGATTTTCACCCTTTCCTGGCAAAGACTCCAAAATAAACAGCAAGTGAAATCCGGCAGACCATGTTTTTTTTTTTTCATGTTTCCTGTTATGCCCAAGTGTTTCTGTGAAGGCTTTTTTTTATTTTTTTATTTTTTTTTTTAATCATGGATATTGTATCTTTTTAAACTGTAGTTTGTTTGATGTAATAGTGGTCTGCTCCTGTAGCCTTGAAGGCTATTTTTATAGAAATTTACCCAGTTCTCTTGGGGAGCTGTCTGGAAAAGTTTAATCAACCAAAGTGAAGCATAGTTATTAATAATTCACACTGAACATAAATCAGTTAGAAAATATCTAATTTTATTGCGGATGATTTAGCACCCACCATATAAGGTGCTATCAGTCATGGAGTGATTCATAAACGCCAGACTGCCAGTGAATGCATTTAAGATGGTAGAATATTTAAGATTTTGTTTGATGTTAATGAGAAAAAACAAAATTTGACTGAGAGGGAGTAATGACCCTCGGTGCATCTACGGAGAGGCACTGAAGCTCTAATAGAGAAAAATGTAAAGTTATAAGACATACCCATGGATAGAAAGAAGAAAAAGGGCAGCCAGCAGAGGATAAACATCCCCACAACGACTGCGAGGGTTTTGGCCGCCTTTTTCTCCCTGGAAAACTTCATCAGCCGCACAGAGAGCGAACTTCGGAACGGGTGGTTCTTGTTGCTCTTGGAGCTGCTGGCCGGACGCGCGTCCTCCAACACGCTGCGACAATGTATCCGGAGAACCACTTCCATCGACTTGTTTCTCTCTCGCTTGACGCCCGCTTCCAGGCTCTTAGTAGTCCTGCGGGCGACCACATAGACTCTAAAATACATGAAGAGGATGACCATTAGCGGGAGGTAGAAAGAGAAGAGCGAGGAGAAGAGCGCGTAACCCGGCTCCTCCGTGATCCTGCATATGCTTTCGTCCACAGGCGGCGGTTCCTTCCACCCCAGGAGCGGTCCCACAGAGATGACTGTGGATGATACCCACACCAGAATTAAAATAACCACCGCCTTCCTCTCTGTCATAATGCTGGGGTATTTAAGGCAGTATTTCACCCCTATGTACCGGTCGATGGAAATGATGCAGAGGCTGAGGATGGATGCGGTGCAGCAGAGCACATCCACCGCTGCCCAGATGTTACAGAACACCCGGCCAAACACCCAGCATCCCAGAACCTCTAAAGATGCAGAGAAGGGCAGCACAATAATGCTCAGCAGCAGGTCTGCCATGGCTAGGTTGACAATAAAAAAGTTTGTAACAGTCTGCAAATGTTTATTGCACACTACAGACAGGATGACCAAAATGTTCCCAACGATGGCAACCAGGATAAAAACGGAGAGAAAGACCCCGACCCCGACAACCTGCGGGTCCAGTGTGAAGTTCCTACATGTCACGATGCTGTCGTTTTGAAATATTCGCTCCAGAACGGATCCATTGAAAGCCTCAGTAAAATAGATCCCATAGCTGCTTTCGTTCCTCAAGTCAGAGTCTGACATTTTAAAACGCCATAAAGAGAACTTTAGAGTAAGTTTTCTACAGAGAGCAGGGCGCAGTCTTCAGTCTCTGTCACTAGCAGGGCAATTTACGTGCGTCCTCGCAGTCATTATGTGCCACAGCTCAGGCGGAGGGTCTACAAAAAAGTCCATTTACCTTCAGGCATATGCATGCATGATGAGGAGAGCGATACGTGTAAAAACAGAAGCATGCAGTTCACTCAATTGAGGATGAGACGCTGAGGAAAGTATGCGCATTTTTAGATGCAATAATAAACGAAGAAGAAAAATTCTAACAACATTTAGGTCCATATCAGCGCATCTCTTCCACGCGACGGTTTTCCACTGGTGGCATCCCTTGAAACAACTCTCTGATCACAGTCAGAGCTTGGTAAAGCAGGTCTGAACCCACAGCTCCTCCCACACGTCGCACATTTACTGTTGCGTTCACAGTCTCCACAAGAGAGCGTCTTTTTAAACCTTGGCATGAGTTTTTAAGAGGGACTAATTAAGACCGCTGCTACTTTTCATCTTCATCCGACTTATTTTTGTAAAAGTTGGTAAATGTCACACCCTTTTTCTATTCATGGTGTAAGTAGGCTATGCGTATCTTGCAGTTTTACAATACCTATAAGTGAAGTCAAAGAAATAAGGGGAGAAGAATAGAAGAGAAACCCCCCACTGAAACGACCTCCACACAGACACACATAATCTATCCAGATCATCTCAACTGACTACCAGGCACCAACAAGCCAGTACTGACCACTTGAGTAAAATACTCTGCCTTCAGGCAAAGCTGTGAGGTTTCCAATGACACTGCAGCTGCCAGCCCCAGGCCTAGTGTGCATAGTTTAAGTAGAAGGACAGGCCTGCACAAACCACCAGGGAGCCTGGAGGAGAGGACAGGTCAGGAGGCAGAGTCATACAGCGGACAAACAAACCATGCATGGGAAAACATCAGCCCAGGATGCTAAATTACCACTTTGTCCAGCTTGTTGTGACACTATGCTCCATCTTTTTTTATTTAACATATACTTTATGAATCAAATGGAGTCTAAAAGTCTGAGTCTACTGGTCAAGATAGTTCTGTTTTGCATCTGCTTTGAATGTAATTCTTTTCTTCTTCTTCTTTTTCATTATGATTGACTGCACCAGCTCTACAATTTTCACATGACTAAGTCTTTTCACCTTATGTCCTCATTGGAGTTGGTGTGGACATGGAGGATTTTGCAGAACCTGAGGGTCCATGATACCTGAGCTTGCTCTGAAACTGTCTCGAAGAGTTTCTTGTGATGGCACAGAATTCTTGGTGCTCTTGTTGCCTCTGTAAATGTTTGGTGAGGTTTTGGTCTGACCGGCTGACTGGTGGTAAAGACTCTGACTCTCGGGGCTCCTTGGTCATCTTTGCTCTTGAGGTAGATCTTACAAAGCTTTGAGATGAGTATAAATCCATCTCCACAAGGACTCAAACACAGCATGTGGAATGGAGTACCTTGGCCGGAGTGAAGTTAATTCAGTCAATTCAGCACATGCTTCAGTGGAAGGGATAAACTGCAGCTTGGGGAAATATGACCTGGAGTGAAGTTAGCCCTCTATTGCATTGTGTTGCCATATGGCAACAATTACTTTATTTTTATTTTCATAAAAAGCTATGATATTTTTTTTGGTTTTTACAGTTAGGTGTAAAAAGGGGGGTTTTACTTTGAAGGACATACAATTTATGAGGTGAAATGACCAGGATATCCTGTTTGCCAGTCCCTTTTGCTCATGGACATTTGCCATGTAGACATCATTGTGTGGGCTTCCGAAGACTGTCTTTTATTCAGAATTTTGGAAAATTTTCATCAAATAAAAAATTGAAATCACTATCTGGGGAAAGTAAACTTTATGTTTTTAACATTTAATTCAGTTTTGATGTAATAGTATCTTTGTAATATATACATTTGTTGCCATATGGCAACAGATGCAAATATGGAAAATTCCTGTTGCATTCAATGCAATGGAGTCTCATTGACTTACACAGCATGAACCTACCCTAAACTACCCGAGACTATATTTCCAACCTTTTCTTATATTTTAAAGGTAAAAACATTATGTTTTTTATATTTTGTGATTAAAGGTATTTTGTAACACATTATCTAAATGGACTTGGACTTATATCTTCTGTATGAAATGAAATAAAATGAGTGATTCAATGTACTTCATTAGAGTAGAGTAGAGTAGAGTAGAGAATACTTTATTCATCCCAAGGAGGGAAATTCAAATTAGTCCAGTAGCTTATACGACAATAAGACGTTAAGACGGGTTCCAGTTTCTCAGACATTTTAGCAGCTAAGAAGAGAAGTAGTTTTTTAAGATAAGAGCCCCAAAATCATGAAGATGTTGTTGACCAGCTTTTGTCTTCTTCTCTGTAAATGTCTGCACTCTGCACCAAAGTCTGTATCCCATAATTCTAAAAATTGCACTGTAGACAGGCTGTCCATCAAACCAGCCACTGCACATGGTGAAAAAGCACATATAATGCATTTTTAAAATTGGTCTAATATGGAGCATGGCTCTGGGCAGTGGCACTTGTGTTGCTAATCACAGTGAGTCTGACCAGCTGTCAGAGCACATCCTCATTACTGGATTTATGAAAAAAAGAAAAAAAAAGCTACAACCTCCTCCAGCCCACCTGCTCCTCCTTATGAGAGGGCTAAATCTGCAATCGTGCAGAGCCAAGTTTAGGCTACACCATGCAGGAGAGATATTTGATGGCAGAGAGCAGTGTCATAGTATACTACTGTGTTAAGTGTCCTTATTTCACCACTAGACCTCTTAGATGTTTACAGGCTGATAATGACAGTTAACAGTGACAACGCCACGGTGGGACAAAACAACATAAGAACACAAGAAAATTATTATATTCTAACTATTCAGCTCAACACAAATTAACATAATATGCAATGCAATCATGATGACATGGCTCATACTTAAAGGTGGTGTAACATATTTTCCACTGTTGCTTTCAGACTTATATATATCACTTCTCATAAAAAATGCCGCCACAATATAAGTATGGCTAGTATGTTGCAAATGTGATATCCCTGATGGAAAACTCTGCACCTCTTTATCCATGTTGGTCCAGAAGAAGTACTGTCAAAGGGTGGCCAAAGTCCTCTCTGCTCCAGCATGTGTTGCAGCCTCATGGTGTAATTGCCACACTTGATTTGGGAGCTGAAAACACAATCTGTGCCCATTGTTCATTGGTGATAGGGTCAGTGAATCTGCAACACAAATCCCCTTGATGGATGCAGAGTCTCTTGTACTGCCCCAGCAGCCTAGCTGCACTGGCAGAGAGTACCCCCCACTTGGGACCCATTCACACAAACCTTGTGCATTGCATGCATGGATTGGCCTGTTGCTCAATCTCCCAGTTGTTATTCTGTCCCACTTAGGCATCTTGTTCCACTGTCGCTGAGGTGATGTCTGCCGTAGCATTATCCTCCATTCTCCCCTAGGGTGGTCTGCATTACTGTTTTCCTTTCTGTCCTGGTATTTGACTTCAAAATGAAATGATGACAACTGGGCCCACCCACCGCTGTCCTACTGCACCCATTGTAGCAGACTGTAAATGACCAACAGGGTTATTATCATTATAGATCACAATCTTAGCCCCAATAAAATTACTTTGCAATTGCCCATTTCAGTGACAGCAGTTCCATTTTAAATGAGCTGTAGGCCTAGTTGGTGTTGTTATTGTAGTTAGGATGAAGACTTTGAATGACATAAGCAATAACTCATTCCATACTGTCCTGGAATTGGGCAAATACTGCTCCTAAGCTTTGGTGGTTGGCATGCTGATATACTGTAGAATACACTGCTTTGAGAAATCAGCATACCGGTATGCATGGTTTGGGGCCACTGTTAGTGTCCATCTGTACTCTGGCAGACCAACTTAAAGGGCAGGAGCTTAAACATTATAATTTTGTATATTAATAATGGCCAAGTGACTTTGGCGAACTGAGGGACAAAACACCTATAGTATCCTGCAAGGCCTAATAAGGCTTTCAGTTATTCAGTTATATATTAACGGACACTTTTTTAAAGTATATTTTTTGGGGGCTTTTTCGCCTTTAATGGACAGGAGAGTTGAGAGAGAGACAGGAAATGGTCGCCAGCAGTGAGAACTATAGCCTCAACACATGGAGTGGGTGCTCTATAACGACTAAGCTCAACACCGAGTTGTTTTTGAGGGAAATTCATGCAAAGCCACTGATGCGCATGCCCTTCTGGGGCAGATTTTCAGTGAGTAGTCTCTGCGTTTTCCTCAAAAAGAACTCTGTCTCATAACGTTCCTTTATTATCTCATAGCGTGGTGAATGTGCAGGTGACAACTTGTCCACGAGAGCATTTTGGAGTTGTTGGATTGTGTATTTGATGAGTTTGATGAGGGAAACCAAGAAATTCCATTAGCCTCCATTGCGCAGCTCTGAGCAGCTCAGGCTCTGCTCCGCTGTCCTAAAAATAGCTTGCACTGACAATTAAAGAGTAGGTTCATTACCTACTCATATTGTGTTTTTGGCAATGGGCCAAAATGTTGAACCATCCCTTTAAGATCAAAGGTGAACAGGTGAACACGAGGTGAGGATTTCAAAAGAAAAAAAAAATCAAAACAGTGCAATACAAGTAAAACAAGGTCTTGAAAAGGTTAAAACATCTAAAATGTCCTTTAGTAAACTGTCTCTTTACATCACCATCCAATGGGTCTATTCGGTCCAGGTTACGGTGATGACTCCTTCCACTGGCCCAACCAACAGCGACAGCATCCTCCTCTGTCCATTTCCTCTCATGTTCTCACCAACCCTCTCCAAGCCAATCATCTTCTCCCGGTCACTGCTGCCCACCTACTCACTGCTCTCAGCCAATGCTCCTCTCAATGCCTCTGCCTGCTCCTTATGCACACCACCATCCTTGCTCCAGCCTTACACACCCACTCCACACACCTGCCGTCCATAAAGTAATTAGAGGGTATCACTATCTGTGTCCTTCAGGGGCCACAGGAAAAAACACTGCATGCCTCAGTTCATTACGTCAAACGAAAGTTTGAATAAAAACACAATGAATAAACACACAATAAAACACATGGTAAAACATTATTTTATTCATTATAATATTCAAATATTCAACTTTTAGATGAAACATGGAGTGGAATATAGGTTATGATTTAGCCACTTATGAAAAATATGTTGTTCTGAACGTATTTCAGCTAATTTAAATTAAACCTCCAAGTTAAAATGAAACCATAACAGAAAGTCGTTTTCATATTCTTTGAGCATGTTTAAGGGTGGTAACATCTGTATTATGTTAATTGTGTAAGATCCTTGACCTGTGTTATTTTATTGAACTGACCAATAGGAACATTTATTTAATTTACTAAAAAAAAAAAGTCTAAAAGCAAAACACCTCCAAAACAAGCAAGAAGTCTTTAAGAGCATCACAGGGAAGACACTGTTGATTTCTATGGCAATGTCTGTGGTCATTGAAAGAAAGAATTTATTCCATTCAATAAAAAATGTTTTTATTAGATGCTTTTACCTTGTCTAATATATTTTGTCTCCTAATACTGGTAGAATGCATGAAAAAGTGTTTTGCTGTTAATCTAATGTATCTGGTTAACCCACAACTTGAAGATGAAAGTCAGCACTTAAACCTTTTTCTGTTTAGTATCAGAACCATGATAATAAGCTACTTAATGAGTCTGGAAGGTCTTTGATCTTTTTTCTTTTCTTTTCTATGCAGCTGTTCACTCAAGCAGAGTGAACACACTTTACTGATGTACTGACATATATAAACATTGTTAAAAGGTTCATGTTTTGGGTACTTAGTGTATTTTACTGTCCCTTGGCAACACAGGGCTTCGCAAGCCTGTATAAATCTATTCACTAAATCTTTGTATTCTGTTATTTACCACGTTGGTATGTATTCCTTGGTGCTATGCTCACTCTGCCACCTTACACCTTTCACCTACCTCCACTCCTGATTAACAACCAAGTAGGCTACTGTGATAATGCATTGTGTATTTACTGTATGTACTATATTTACAGAAAAAATAAAACACATTGTCTGCCTTGTTGCACTACCTATCTCAAACAATGCTGGATGCAAAAGGAACAGAGGGAGGACAATCTGTTGCTTACTCATGTTGTGAGTCCTGTTTGTGATGGTGGTAACCCAGATATTTATATTCACACATCACACCTATCTCTCCCTCACACACACGCGCACATGCACATGCACATGCACATGCACACACATACACACACACGTAAACATATTCTTCATTCTCCCTCTCTCTTTCCCCAGACTCTCAATAATATGGAAATCCGTCCTAGACTTTGAGTGTGTGCCATCTTATCAGTACTCAGCAGAGCACTTGGATTCTGTCGGCCACAAGTCACGTCGTTCTTTGATATCACTTCATACGTCGTGGTTCAAAGGCTCAAATGTTTGAAAAGGTCAAATGGTCCAAAGTTTCTCATACTCCTACTTTGTCACTTTTTTCCGCCAGAAAGACAACTGACCAACATGTCTGTGGTCACAGTGATGTACATCAACAACACACACTCTAAGAATGAAAAAATGTTGCATTCACAGCATTTCTTTTTATGCATAAAATAGCTTTCAAAATTTCTTTCCATTATGCAGAATTTCTGATCAGACAAACCATTGCATCAATATGTTTGTAATCAGTGTCAAATAAGGACTCTATTCTTGTCTTTTTGGATTGGTATGCTATGAGACTGCTCTGTTTGTCTAAAAGTCCATGAGGCCATGGCACTTGACATGAGATAGACCAGAGTATTACTACACAATTAAGGGAGGCACAGAATCACTTGGAATCATGTGTTTTAATAAGCAATGAGCTGCACTGTTAAAGAGGGTTTTTCAAAAGCCACATTACAAATAAGATGGGAAATTAAATTTGTGTGATGTTAGTGCAAGAAGTACATGTTGAAAGAATGCAAAACAAAACATTTGGATATAACTAATTAATGATAACATCAGTCTGACTGGTCATTCTCATAGCTCCAGTTTAGATACTGTATATAGCGGAAAAACATTTTGGGACATGGACTTGGAACCCTGAAATCTCACCGTACCCCCTCACCCAATCTTTCTATGCCTCAGAACTTCCAACAAAAATGCTGATTCAGGAACTGTAAATTAGTTTACTTTGTACTCAAGCCAGCCTGTTAAGGGGAAAAGCATTTATTTTTACTACACTTCATTAGTGTGAATACTGAAATGGCTTTCAGCATTCACACATTTCTAGTTTATATACTGGAGGAAGTTACAACAGGTTTCAGGAAATTACACTGTATGTGCAATATGAATGTGGGCCATATTTTGACGTTCCCTTTACTTTTTTATTTATATATATATACGCAGGAAAGGGCCGTCCGATGCGGGACTCAAACCAGGGCCGCCAGCAGCGAGGACTCGAGGACTATAGCCTCTAGACATGGGGCAGGTGCTCTACCAGCTGAGCTAAACACTGCCCCATGTTCCCTTTACTTGACAAGTAAACACAAAGTGGCTGTGGCTCAGGTGGGAGAGGGGGGTCATTAAATCCTACAGTTGATGGTTCAAACTCCACCTCCTGTTGTTCAAATGTCAAAGGGTTCTTGAGTAAGACACAGTACCCCAAATTGCTCCCAACTAGCAAACCAGCACTTTCCATAGCAACCATCAGTGCATGCGTGAGGGTAAATTAGAGGCTTTCAAAAATGCATTGTACAGAACAGTACTAATTACATGACTGATAAAAGTTTGCCTTCTATCTCCTGCTTTAGCACTGGCAGAGTTGTGTTTGACCATCACCATGTGCCATGACACATGTGCACCACCAGAAGCACTTTTTCTCAAGACATCAGACTAGGGGCCATCAGAAATACACAGGGGGGGGGGACTTTCTGTTTGCTGGAAACTGGCCATGTAACATAAATCGAGCAGAACAATCAATACAGAAAGAGGCAGTGAAGCAAAACGGCAAAAATAATGACAGAGAATTGAAACACCAGCTTAACAGCAAAGCTTTGGGCAGTTAACACAAGGCCCCAGGGAATTTTATTGTGTTGGTTTTAAGGAAGAACGAGGCTAATAGTGCAGGGGGACTCCTCAGCAGAAAGTCATTTGAAATGTTGATGTACATTCTCTTGTTGAGGATGATTTCTGTGTCCCGCTGACAGAATGTTGATACACCTCAGGCAATGTGAGTCCTCATTGCATTTTAATGGTTTCTGAAAATCTCAATAATAGTTTGTGAAAACTGGATGTGGTTTTCCTTAAAGACTGTTCCCTATTGTTGCATTGCTCATGTTTTTGAAGGCCAAGGCATAAAAGTCTGCATATTCTCATAGATGTTTTGGTATGTGCCCTGGAGTATTGAAAATTGACCAAGACTGCACAAAGCATTTCTATTTCAAGGCCTGACTAATATCAGCATTTTCTGGGTGATCTTAAATTCATACTGACTTGAAATGTCCCCAGGATAAGAAGATCCATGGGAGTCCAACAGAATTGAATCTCTATTTACAACACGTTATCCACATGTTGACAACCAAGGAAGATGGTGGCGCTGAACCTCTGCCTGTCTTCTTTGCCAGCTTCTATTTGGTACAGATAGTGAAAAAGAAAAGAAAAATAAGGGGCTACAATATAATGAGAATATAGCACAATGTGAAATGACACATATAACGTGGCAGCAGATTTCAAATGAGAGGGGGATCACAGAAAAAAAGGAGGAAGAAGGCTTTCTTAGGCTCACAAGAAAGAGGAAAGGAAATGCACTCTTTCGAGTCTAGTTCTATCACCTTTGATGCCAAGGTATGAGGTATGAGATTTTACATCGTGATAAGACCAGTGCCTGCAGCCTCACAGGTGAAATAGTCTTTGGTGGAGACATGCAGTAAACAGTAAATTACAGTTCTGATGATGTTATAGTGATTGATGGTGATAAAACAATCTCCAATCAGGACCATGATAATGATTATCGGCTATGGACATGTTTCCTCGATATAACACTGCAGAAATTAAGAGACAACAGTCTGCCGTCTGACACACGGCCTCCTGTTATGAGTGTGTCTAGTTTGAGCTGCACCAGCCAAAGCTAAAGGGAAGGATAAAGTAAAAGTTGGAAAAGAGGGAGGAAATAACTGGAAGTGGAGCAACTAAGTGACGGTGAAGGTGTGGAGTCTGGCCTGGTCAGTTCGCCGTGTTAGGTCGTCATGTGTTTAAGCCTCGCACCAGACAGCCAGCAAAACTATTTCCCTTTGTGTTGGAGGCGGAGGGTTGAGTGTCCAGTAGAGCAGCAGGTGAGTGTACAGGAGGGAGGAGGCTCCAGCAGCATCATGTCTGCTGCTGTGAGGAGCAGTGTGGAGTCAGAGTGACGTGATGATACTTCGGTAAGAAAGTGGAGGAGAAAACTCCCATTCTTCTTCTCATTTGTGCAGGACAGGTCATAGTTATCTCAAGGAAATTTAAATCGAATGCAACTTAACCAAGTCCAGTTGAATTTGATTTAAATTTCCTCGTGATTACAGTTACAGTGTGTGTGTCAGTGCTGCACACAGACACACACTCGGGGCGCAGCATCGGAGCAGTGAAATGAAACAATAACCTGCAGATCACCGGAGCAAACGTGAACTGTAAGTCAGAGCAATAAGAATAAAAAGTGAAATATTCGTCAAGAACCATAGAATGAGATCCTATTTTATCATGGTGACAGATCAAAATGTAGAGCTGCCTAATTCCTATCACTACAGGTAGCCTAGTCCTGCAGTCTAACATCGAAGAGGCATTAACATCTTTATTTTCAATGAAATTAAATGAACAGAATGGTGTTTCTGGAGAGTTAAAAATAGGGAAAACAACAACTATCTACCTAAATCAAGCCAAGCTATGGACTTGTGAACTGTCTCACTCTCACTCTCAGTCATCAAAGTGAACTCATGCCAAGCCATTCTCTGTTATTCAGGATTCAGTCAGGATACTCCTTCGACTGGCAGCATGAGCATGCTGTGTTAGAGACTGTGGAGCTTCCGTCCTGAATCTTCATACTGAATATTCATCATTAAAAAAAGTGATATAAGAACACATCATTTGGTCTATGTATTGCTTATAAGGACGAAGGTGGGCCGCAAACATTTTTTAGATTTTCAAGTGGACCCTGAGTTGGAAAAGTTTGGGAACCCCTGGTCTATTGAAGTAGTTAATCTGAAATTGAATCTTAAAGCTTGTTTAGAGGATTTCTGCAGATGCTGCTATAGAGTCATTATTGATATGCTATTGTCACTTTTTAAACAGAACACTGATACTTATAAATGAAGTAAATTAAGCATGCCTGATCAATACATGGTAGTCATCTATGTTAAACTGTATAAAGATCTGACCACAAGTTAAACAGTAATACTCCTGGAGAATATTCTATATTAAAAAAAAGACAGAAAATAAAAATATATATTCATAGCACTGTAACATCATTCTATGTAATAACCAACCAAGCATAGAAGTACATTAACTAATGTATTCATTGCAAAGCAGAGTATAAACTCTTCCAGATAATATTATCCATCAGATATTTATTGCCTGACTTGGCTGTGGGCTTGTGCTGTAAATGCCAGTAACTCAGTATTCTGCACATCTTACTGCAACTCTTCAGGACTAGGATGTCCCCAGGAGTCAGTTTGATTTGTCATAGCTCTGTGTCCTGATTTCAAAATGGCAGGTTACAGTGACTGTGTGTATCCCTCTCCTATTTTTACGTAAGTAGTACCTGAATCATGCCAAACACAGTGTCTTAACTGCAGCATTTATTCTGGATGAGAAAAATGACAGTGTTACATCAGACCTGTGCTTAAGGGAACAGCTGATCTGAGAAAAAATAACACTTTTATTTTTAACATTCTTGTATCTCCTCTTAGTGGGGGTTTAAGCTGTATTGGTGACTTTGGCACCTCATACAGTTGTGGGTGAGAGAACCTGGTAACTGCTGCGAAGAGCCAAAACGATACAACCACTGATGCATAGAGAATAAAGAGGTTCAGCAAAAGGTTAACAGTTTGATCCAAAGAAAAGAAGACAGTGGGAAACAAGAGAAGGAAAAAAAAAACAAGAAATTAGAACTTCAAGGGACAAAGCTGGAATGCACTAAAGCAAGCTCAACATATGCTGTTGCAATGCCAAAAATGTGCATGTATCTGTTCATGGAGGTTATGAAGCCCAGGTGAGCAGGTAACAAACTGAAGGACTGAGGACAGACAGGCGTGGTTTGAAAACAAGTAATTTGGTGGTTCAGATGTAGAGAGAGTGTGCAAAATTAAGTTGAACAAACTCTTTTTTTTTACACACCAAAAATGAGAGAGAAAGAGAAGAAAAAAGAGATGTTAACATGGCAACAGCTTTTCAAAATTCAAATGTGAATTGTGAGACTGCAAAGAAGGTCAATCAATAGACAACTTAAAGCAAAAATGTGCTGACAGACAGCACAAAACACACACACAAAAAAGTCAGCTACTTAGACCATCCTATACTTTTAGCTCAGCTGCAGAAAAAAGTCTTCCTGCAATTTTTAGGGCTAAGACTTAAGGATGACTCACATTCATTGATCACTGGACCTGAGGAGCCTTATGCAGAGGCAGACCAGTCGTTAGCCTGAACCGAGGACACAAGAGCCAGTCTTTACCACAGCAGTGTATTAGCAAAAACATCTGCTTATTTCTGTCATACAATATACACATTTTAAGAAACACTTAGGCTGACATTAATTCACTGTATGCCCCAGAACACTCAACACTTTAATCTGCATGCTTGTTCTTTTGGCCTCACTCTGACACTGTATAAATCTCACTCAATTACGAGCCACTGACTGAGTTTACTGAGACAACTCTCCTGGGATCTGCACTGTATACTCTGAGTATCTTCCAAAACAAAGGGACCCTACAGGGCCTTTCTCACGCTACATACACTTTGTTAAGTGTGCACACTAAACTTTGTTAAGCGTGCATGAATGTGTGTGTGTGGACAGATGAAATAAAATACTGTTAAACACAATACACAGGAGTGTATCATCGTAGCCTTTCAGTGTGAGGTAAAATTTGTGTGTGTGTGTGTGTGTGTGACTTTTTGCTGTTCGAATGAACACTGTAATAAGGGAGATTCTTATCTACATTCTTTCCAACATCATCTCCTATTTACACAGTTCTGTCTTATTCAGATGGATCTAGAGGCCAACCAGGGGGCAAGGCGGACAGGCACAGAAAGCAACGCCTCTGGCAAGGCCCCTATGGAGGTGGAGCTGGAGGGCAACATTACGGGTGGGGCCCCTTTGGAGGCACGGCTTGAGAATGACACGGGTGGCAAGGTCCCTCGGGAGGCAGGGCTGGAGCTCAGACAGCCAACTGGAGACTGGAAACTCAAGTAGGCTGATGTCTAGGGCAGACCACTGACTTAACATCAGGGGAGGTAGACCGCCAATAGGACTTCAGCAACAGACGGGGGCCTGACAACCAACTGGAGACCAGGGACTGAAGTGGACTAGTGTTGGAGGCAGACCTCCATCTGGACATCAGGGACTGGAAGTAGCTGGGCAGCAACGGATAAAGCATTGACCAGGGCCAGTGACTCTGGATGAGGGTCAGGATTGTCAACCAGGACCGCCAGAACTGGAAGGGCCACTTGGGACAAGAGCCTGGCAGGAGGCCAGCTGTACACTGGAGACAGGAGGCAGACACACCAACAAGAGGACACTGGAGGCTGGAGCTGAGCACCAACTTGATGCTTGTGTGGCAAGCACCAGGCACCAGGCATGCTGCCAGCTGGATAATGGGAACAGGAACCAGTCATGCCGCCAACTGGAGCCAAGAGCATGGGGATGAGCACCCCGCTAACTGGACAGTGGGAACTGGGGCTAACACAGATGAGACACCTGGCAGGACACTGGGGACCTGAGATTGCTGGATATCAGGCTGGAGACAGAAAACCATGGGCTGAGGAACGTCAGAGTTCGGAATTTCAGAAGACTGACATCTTTGTTCCCTATAAGCTTCTTCCCAGGTGCTCTGACCTGGTAACTGCCACAGTGCACCTAGAGATGGTAACTGTAACCTGGAGGCTACCCTCCTGTGGCGCAGTGGGTCATGGAAAGTGGGGCCTGTCTGGAATCTGAGGCAGAAGATATCATCAAGGCCATGTGCCTCTGAAGGATGCTGTCAATCCTATCCAGGCAGCTCAGTGATTGGGTTGTTGTGCACTTGGTCTTTGGCTGGCCCGGCCCTATAACATGTGGTGGTCTAGGACCCAATAGCAGCACAACAGAGATGCAGGTTATGGGTTTCATTAAAAATAAGTCAGGGACAGAGTGGCAGGTTTCTGCTGAGTAGCAGCTGGTAACAGGTAGGGGTTAGGTAGATAACAGGTAGATGTTAACAGAGCAGTAGTTTATTGAGTTTGTGGAACAGAGATTTAACTGAGGGTTCAGGGATTACGTAGAAGGATGGAAAGGACCACACCAGGAAAGAAAAGGCCGACCATGCTGTGACACTGAAGTCATTTTTCCTGCAAAGCCCGGGCATCTAACTGCAACTGGCTTACAGTTGGCTCTCCAGTCAAATCTTAAATCATTTGCACTCGTTGTTGTTGTTGTTTCAGCCTCTTCAAATTGTATCTCCCAGAGGACAACATGTTCTGCTAGGATAATTTGTTGGATCATCCCTGTGCAGAGTGGTTGCAGTGTTGTCTTGGAACTTGAGCTGCCTTCCTGTATCAAAGTGGACCTACCAGTTGCATGGCAAATGTGTTGTGCTATGCAGATGTGAACACAGAGGGCGCTGCAGGAATGTGTGTTACATTGTAGATGTGGCTGCTGTGAGAAGAAGAAGAGTGAATAAAGTGCCTAAGACTGAGGCACAGAGAAGCTCTCTGGCTAGTGTGGTATATTTTGATGTTGATGCTGACAAAATGATGACCACTCTGACAAGTCTTATTTGTAGATGGTAAAAAAAAAGATTTATTACAAAAAAGATAGAGTGTCAAAAAGCCGAATCTTCGAGGAGCCTCTGGAGCCAATATGAGACCTCTCTCCCTTGGCCAAAGGTCCTTACCTTAAATGTTTCTAAAACTTACCCTCTGGTATTTACCGTCCTGACCAGGCAGTTATCCTTAGGCCAACGTAAACATACATGAAACAAACCAAATACAGGTGTCCAGAAAAAGTGGCCTAACGTAAATATATAGTCTTCAGTCTAAACAAAAACATTGTTCACATTATAACAGGCATTTACCTTCAGGCAAGCAAAGAACACACCTGGAGATAAAAGACAATTCTAAAGATAAAAATACAAAAATAATTTGAAGTGAATTATATACTAAACACAAAAGTAACTCTCAGGGTAAATTACTTACATACACTACACTAATACCACAAAGTGGCAAGAAATCCTCTGGAGAACCTACAGTATGGTGTTGTGCCCCCTCCCCAGCTACTAGATCATCAGAAGATCATCAGAAGTTTGATGTTTTAAAGGAGAATTCCTGTCATTTTTTAAGTAATGGTCTACAGCTTTAGGTCCTCGAGTGAAAAAAATGAAAAAATGACTTAGGGCATTAGTATGAATATAACAGTTTTTTCACCATCCCAAATCTTTTTTTCCCTCCTAAATCCATGTTTTCCTCTCATTTTTGTCATTGTTGATGGAAACCGTCCCGAGCTCGACAGTCGACTAGTAAGGTCTACCCTGGAAGCTACAGTAAACAGAGGTACGTGATAAACACACATGCACACTCATTGTTGTATGGTAAGGAACTTGTGAATGTTGCAAAGCATTTTTTGTGATATTTTGAGCATTACATACAGGCCAAAGTCATGACGGTTAGAAGAACTGCCCCCATGCTTAGCTGTTTAACTGCAGTGTATTGCAGCTAGCAGGAGGAGAGCTAGGTCCGGTCAGCTCATATTTTTCTCTGATTTTTTCCTATGGTTGCACTTGGTCATGCAACAAAAACATTTCCCTCAGTAAAACACATTTTTGATTATCATCCAACCTGGACAACTGTGATAATTTACAATTACCACTATCTAATAAAATTGCATTATTCTGCTGCACAACAATTGGCTGAGACCATACAGTACAGTAAATGTAACAAGAGTTATGCAACATCTGATTGATTTAAACTATCCATGGTGAGTACAAAACAGTAAAATGCAAAAAGCAGAGTTGCCAAGATTTGGACATTGTGTGTCCGCTTATATAATGTTTTCACAGGTTAAAATACTATCATCAGTCACAGCACCAGGAATCGGTGATGAGTTGGTATGGAAATGTCTTGCCCCTGTGCGACCACAGTGATATTTCTGATACAGTAGCATCAACACTGATTTACATTTAACATTTAAAACCTGTCCATTATCCTGTCCAGGTGGTCAGGTCATCAACTGGGCTAGGTTTTGTTGGGAAAAAAATAGAAACTTGACATTTATCCTATAATTTTGGACAATGAAGGTATGGGACCTCCTGTCGTGGTCTCCTTGCCTTTTTGTGTCCAGCCTTTACTTTCATCCATCCATCCCTAGACTCAGACCTGTTTAGTATTCTGCTCACCTATTTATTTGTCATCTGTAATCACATGAGCTTCCCTCTGTTTGCACACCTAAACCCAGTTTTCTCAACAATCAAACCATTATATGAATCTGACTTTTTTTTTTTTTTTTACCAGTTCTTTGACAGATCAACTTCTTCTGTTCAAGTTAGTGTATTTCCCTGTTAAAAGATTCCTGTTGTCTGTACCTGCCTATCAACCTGTCAGCCAGTCTGCCCCTAATGTAGCCTGTTATCGTTATATTAAAATAAGGTTCACTACATCACCCTGCCTTTGTCTGCATTTGGATCCTCCTCCTTACCTGTGTTGCTTCCATCAGCTGTGAGACAATTGAAATTTCCCCATTGAAGATTGTAAACTGGCTCACTTTGAGGAACTCAGTGAAAACATTTGTTTCAGCAGCCAGCTTTAGTATTAAAGGGATAGTTCAACATTTTGGCAAATTGGCCCATTGCCATAATCCCATAAGTTCGTTACCTTTAATTGTCGGTGCAAGCTATTTTTAGAACCACTGAGCCGAGCTGCGAGCTGCTCAGAGGTACGCTACTTTACCACCTACGAACATCCTCCTAAGACTATAGGAATTATGGCATGGAATGATGTTGAACTATCGCTTTAAGAACTAAACCTGTTTTCACTTTTCTGACCCCTCTGAAACTGAACTGAAACTGAATTTTGCCCTGACAGGAATCCAGCACAAGTATTAGCATGCTGGGGGCATGTAGCTGGTCAGTGTCATGACATGAGGGTCAGACAGTGCAGCCAACTGTGCATTGGAGCTTGTAACAAGAATCCTGAGGCAAGATTGAAAAGAGAAAGGTCAGAGTTTGAGAATGGGCAAAATCGATGTCCAACAGTTTGGAAAAAGTTGTAATAGGACATTTGGACACCCATATTCTATTGGGGAGTATTATTTTTGTAGAAAGTTGAGCCTGTGTAGGTGTTTAGAATATTATTGTATTATTGTTCCACTGACAAACTGGCACAACCAAAGAGGGTCTGCACATTCAGATTTTCTTTTAACATACAAGGAGAGATTTAGTCATCAAGACTTGTTGAAAAGCATAAAAACACTTCATTTTTTCCTTTCCACATATCGATACTCTGTAATGAGGTGGGGGGAAAACAAAGAAGGTTCTTTCTAATCCAAGGATGTGTAGCAACATGTCAGTCAGACGTATGCTGCAGCAACATAGTGATCCTGGTTTTAAAAGTGTGCAGTTTGTCCTGAGGGATCAGGGAAACGTTAAGCCTGAAGCGATGCAGAGCTGTGAGTTCTATTGTGTCAGCTTGTCTCTGAAGCTTATTGAAATGTTTTTGCATAAATCTTTAGAGTGGGAGTTCATACCAAACAAATCCTGTATTCTTTAACTCAATTCCTATACGTCTACAGAGGATTTTGTGCATAACATGCATAACAAACTATAAATGAGGGACCGCTGGCAAACTGCTGCAGCGGCTCGCCTGCTGTTTTCGTGTTATTGCACACTCTGTGACATTGAAACAGCAGGTTAACAGTTTCTACCTGTCTGCTGCTACTGCCTCGCCACTTGTTAGCGAGAAGTTTGCTTCACCGGAACAGGGCTCACCTGGGACTCCTGTGGCTCCCCTCCACATTCTGTGGCAGGATAGCCTGCTCTGGTGTGCCCCACGAACAGTGTTGGGTGTAATGCGCTACAAAGTAACGCGTTACTGTAATCAGATTACTTTTATCAGTAGCGAGTAGTGTAAGGTATTACCCCTCTGAAAATAGTAATCATATTACAGTTGTCCAAGCTCGTTACTTGCGTTACTTTGCTCGTAGCAACTTCACCACACAGGTATCACACAGAACAAAGGGAAGGGAAGGGGGGCGTGAATGGGTCAGTGATTGGTTGGGGTTTGGCACGAGGTATCATTTACCATCACCGATTGGCCGCCACCCGCCAGCTGGCACTCGCAAGGACAGATGAGAAAAAAATGGAAGTGTCAACAAGACCACATGTTGCTGCTAGCTCTTTTCAACGTGGTGAAGGATAGCGGTGGACACAGAGAAACAGGTAAAACATGTAGCCTAGTTTCAAAACAAACTGAGGCCAGAAGGACTCGACAATCTGTATGTTACGTTTGTGTGTCTTTATCAGCAGACACAGTGTGACTGCAGCACCGGCACAATGACAGGCTCAGTGTTAAAGTGCAGAGGGACGAGATTACAGCTGTTACTCCCAACACTTAAACCTGACTTGCCCCTCTTCTGAAAAACTCTGACATGTCAAACTGACCCACGGATGTGTTAGAGGACTAATTCACCTGTCTAATGATCAGGACTATGACACATTAAACGGTAAGCACAGCTGATCCATCGAAAAAATTACTGCTCAAGTTTATTTACTTACCGTGATGCAGCTTCTTGAATGCAATTTTAGAGTAAGTAGGAAAAAAATGTAACGAGTAATATAACTAGTAATATGACTAGTTACTTTCTCTAGGGAGTAATAAAGTAATGTAAGGCATTACTATTTTTAAGAGTAATTATGTAACATATTACTTTTTTGAGTAACGAGCCCCAACACTGCCCATGAAGCACAACCGTTTGGACCGGTCCACTGCCACTGGCCATGCGTCCGGCCTTAGGCTGCACAATCTGGCTTTTAAATGCCCAGTCCGGCTGCAGGCACAGCTTTAAGCCAGACACTCATTTGTCCTCCTTTTGAGAAAATAACAAACAAGGTCTGCTTTTGACACACTGTCTGTTTAATACAGTGGTCACCAACCCGTCGATCGCGATCGACTGGCCAATCTGTCCCGGTCTCTCTCGAAAATACCTGAAAAATAATAAATACAAGTCCAGTTGCCTTCGATTCAATCTATTGCCCAGTGATAACGATGACCTGGATGAATGAGAATATCCATAGACATGCAAACTCCAGTAAATTTAAATCCATACAGCCATGTTAACCACTAACCACTGCACCATCATATCACCACCGATCAGGCATAACATTATGCCCACCTGCCTAATATTGTGTTGGTCCCCCTTTTGCTGCAAATACGCAACAAACTGCCATGCACTGTGAATTCTGACACCTACAGCATCAGAACCAGCATGAACTTCTTCAGCTCGTCTATTGGACCAGCCTTCACTCACCATGTGTATCAATGAGCCTTTGGCGTCCGTGGCCTGCTTGGACAACTTTTGATACTAAGCCTGATATAATCTGATATTGTTTCACCACAGATGGCTGTGCTGTAGATTGACACATGGGGAAGTGTTTCTCACAATCACAGTTTGGGGTATTCTTTTGGGGGTTAGCTGTGTCTTGAAACTCCCCACATATGGGAAATCACCACTCTTTGATTTTTGTTCCTTCCAGCAGTTTGCTTTTATCTGCTGTGTAACATTTCCAATAACAAACACACTAATTAGCCACTCTAACCTCAGCCTACAGAGGAAGAACAAAGCCTTTGTGGTTACTGTATCTTGGCCTCAGAGTGTTCACACAGGGCAGTTCACATAACCTTGTTTTTTGTTTTTGCAGAGGAGTTGGACAGTAATGTTTTTCTCTCTCATAGCGTGTGTGTGGTTGCTTCACTACTGCTCTGCTCTGACCAGTTATCTGTTTAGTAACACACATCAGGGCCGTGCAGAGACCTTTGGAAGGGCAGGTGCTCAAAGTTAAAAAGGGGCACGTTGAGCACAGATTTGAAACACGGTACAGAAGTATACCTTGCAATATAAACCGTTGAATTTTAGCGACCCTTATTCATAAAGAAGGGAACACAGAATGACAACATACCATATCATTGAAATATTCCTTTATTTGTTAGAGGCCGCAACTGCAAAGCAAAATATGTGTCTTTTTTACCTCATGGGTATAACATTGGACACCTTTAGTTGAGGGGATTGGTGAGGAGGCTACTGCTGCTGATATCGCTGGAGGTGGGCTGTACTGATCCGGAGTGTAGACACTAGAAAAAACATGGAGGAGATATAGCTGATTATACAAGTGTTAGTGATCATGGAAAGATGCAAAAATAATCAGCTTTGAAAATGGCTCACTGGGACTGACCTGCCATACTGCTGATAGTTTGGAGGTGACTACTCATAGAGAGAGGCCTCAGCCAAGGCTAACTGCTGAACTCAGTCAGTATGTCAGTATCTCTCTTTCTCTGCATGTCTGTCAGTATTTCTTTCTCTCTCCATGTCTCTCTGTCAGTGTCAGTATCTCTCTCTCTGTCTTATTACTACCACTAATTTTTTTTTTAAATAAATGATATAGAAATCATGTATTTAAATATGTTTGTGCTTTTAATTAGTTTGACTATCAACTTTGCCCAATACAGTTAGATTTTAAAAGTTATATAATTATTATGCGTTATACTTATATTTATAGGATATATTTCTCATAGGCCTCAAGCATAATTTCTTCATGCCTTGAATCACTTTTGAGTAAGCCTGTCAAAAAAAGTAGTTTATCTCTCCCTCTCTCTCACACACACGCGCGCGCGCGAGCGTGCACACACACACACACGGTGCGCGCACACACAGAAAGAGAGTCACGGTGGAGATATGGCATGCGTGGGGGAAAAAATATATATAGGCTGACTTGCCTCATTGCTTCTAGACACAGGGAAAAACTGCTTGACAGGCAAATAACGCATGATAGGTCGTTTTCCCCATAACAAAAGTAGCCTACTGGTACAGTTAACTAGCCTAACTTGTGAGAGGCAGATGCGGTATGGAGATTTGGACGACAAAGGATGCTAATATCATATCAAGATGACACTGTGTGCACAAAAAAATAAGGTTGCAGATCCTACTTACCGGGTCAGTTTTTTTACTCTCTCGGCCGTCTGGGGTCTTCGGTTTAACAAGTCGTTGTCTACAGCAGTTCCGCCAGCTGTGCATAGAGAGCCTAAGCGGAAGCAGGAAGTAACGGTCACCATGGGACCTCAACTCTGAAAAACGGTCCATTCAAATGAACGAGAGTGAGATTTTTATTTCGTCATCCGATTGAATTGCGCCACGAGAAAAAAATATGACCTCTACCTGTTTAAAACATCACGTTTCATCCGAAAAAATCCGCAGTTTATCGTAAAACTATTGTAGAATAAAATTCTGAAGAATCTGTAACCAGAAAGACTACAAGTCGCGTAGGTGACGCCACACACCAAAACCGCCGTTTACCGTGTCAGTTGGTGACGTATTTTTTGTGGGACAGCAGATCTGTAGTCCGTAGAGCAGCCTTCACATAAAATACATTCTTCTGTTGCCGTTTTACGATAAACTGCGGATTTTTTCGGATGAAACGTTATGTTTTAAACAGGTAGAGGTCATATTTTTTTCTCATGGTGCAATTCAATCAGATGACGAAATAAAAATCTCACTCTCGTTCATTTGAATGGACCGTTTTTCAGAGTTGAGGTCCCATGGCCGCGCTACTTCCTGCTTCCGCTTAGGCTCTCTATGTCCGAGCACGTCAGGGCAGTGAGAGCTTAATGAGGGTACGTTGTGGACGTCATGTGACCGACCCAGGTAGATCTTAATTATTATTTCTTTTTATTAATATTATTATTTTATTATATTTTCGGAACACAACCGGACTTTTATACGCCCATAGCCTTAAAAAAAAAAAAAAAAAAACTCTGACAAAAGGGCACTTTGGGTGTCAAGGGGCAAAGGGGCAGGTGCTCAAGCACCCTCCGCCCCCCCCTCTGCACGTGCCTGACACACATACATACATCCTGGATGTCTTTCCCTTGCAAAGCACCAGTATCCTCTTGACTTCAGCTCATTTGTTTCAGACCTGTAGTCTATCAGGATAAGATTGGAGACATGAAGAATAAAAATCTACACGACAGGAGGAAGAGGAGGAGGAGTTCCCTATGGGAATCTTCCACATTGTGAGACTAACTGACTCCATCTGCTTCATAAGGCATGACAGGTAATTGACAAAGCAGCATCATGCCTCTTATCTGTCCATGAGACTGTGTGTATGTACTGTAGGTGAATGTAATTTTTCAGGGTTCTACTTAAGTGATACAGACAAATCAGTCAAAGTGTAACTAAAAATAGCTCAGGCCATTCATTGAAATTCAACATGGCACAACTCCAAGCTTAATGGACATGTAGAAGAGAAATATCTCTACCGAGACTCCATTTCATCCCTGTATCAGAAACAATAATGAAACAGCACTTTGTATAATTAGGTGTCCTCAGTCAGAGAAGCATAGAAATGCAGCCAAATAATTAAATAATAAAAAAGCCAACTGAAACAATAAACTTTCAATTTCCTCTGTACTTTTTGAATAATGAGATGCTGTTTCATAAGAGGAAAAAGAAACATTTGGCAGACTTATGATTGCAACTTATGATTGAACTGTGATTGAATATTTTGTCAAAGAGCAAGATGAGACTACATTAGATGGAAGAAACAAGAGTTAGCTCGAAGTGGTGGTAAAATACACACACAGCTATTAAATTTGTTTGTAGAAAACACAGAAGTCAATTCAGACGCTCATTGTTTGACAATAACACTGTTTTGATGTTCAATCAATTTTCTTGTGTCATTCTTACCTTCATTCACGGCACAACACAAGTTGAATAAATGAAGCCTGCGTAAATTCATGCAGGACACGTAGTCGCCAGCCCCAGCTGTAGTCAGCTGACAGCCAGCCCATTAGTCTCTGTCCAATCACATTCATGCTCCTACCATAGGCGGTCTATTTAAATGTAGGCTGTCACACTGATTTCCCCCTCTACACCGCTCTGATCGCTGCGCATTGCTGCGCTGGAAAAGCTTGGACACGTTAGACACGTTGAAGTTACGCACTATAGCTTTAAAGCAGATATCAGTGGAATGTTTTTGTTAATTTAAGTCCTAAATAGTCCTATTTTCCGTCAGCAATCACTTACATGGAGTGTTTCAGCCGTAACACGAGTCTCTCCGTCACTCTGCTCTGCTGTAAACGGAGGAGAAAATTTTTCTTGTGGGATACAAGTGTTATCCAATGAGGAGAGAGAACGGCATGAAGGGCTGTGTGTGCAGCCAAGGGGTGCGCGTGAATGTGGTGACAGAGCACGAGGACCAATAGATGCCTGACGAGGGCTAGGGCTGCTAACTCATGGTGCGTTCAAGGAAACTCGTAGGCTACTTTGTGTTTTTCCTTCCTGTGAAGTCATACCGGTTTGATCTGGTACGAGTTCACGGGTCGGAAGTTACGAGTGGCCGTTATAGTGAACTTTCACAGACAACATGGTAAAAACACGAGCTACGAGTTACCTGGAACGTTACAAAGTCGTAGTTGTGACTTGAAGCTGTAACTTACGGTTTCAAAAGCCTGCCTTGAACGCAGCATTCGCCGAAACGGCCGTGCCGCTGATATCTGCTTTAAGTATCATGGTTAGTGTACACGGCTCTTGCTGCTGCTTCCGCCGCCGGTTTTGCGAGACGGGCTTCCGCGTGAGGGAAGGATTACTGCTCGTGTTCGTGCTCGCCCTGCTGCTGCTTGTGTCGATGCGGACCGGCGGCGGCTGACGTGTCATGGGGCCGCTGCGAAGCTCTCGAACGGAGGACGCCATCTGCGACGAAGGGGGAGCTGGCAGGCGCGGCGGCGTCTCAGCTGTTCCATTGATTGACGGCGGCCGGTCCGGTTCCGGGCTGTGGAGGTTCTGTTGCCAGCCATGCTGCCACGCGGTCGGAGCATCACACAAGGAACGGTTTGCTTTATTCTTATTCGCGCTGGGTTTCAACCTCCATAGCAATAATGCAGAATCATATTTGGCATTGAATTATCACAGTTGCAGCTTTCGTTCGTGGGTTTGGGGGGTTCTTTGTCTATTTTTTTATGAGCAATGAGCAAATTAATTAGAGTCTGCAAACTCTAACATGCAGCTAATTAAATAACGCTGTTCTGAGGAGATGGCTGGGATAGTTGCATTTGTTGAAGGTGTACAGAAATGGCCGTTTGTCCCGTCTGTCGCGCCGAGTTGTGCCGAGCTGCAACATGACTTTACCCGAGTGAGGAACGCGGATTTGATTGGTCGTTATCGAGCGGGCGGGATATTCAAAGCTTGGGGCGAGTCCGAGCTCCGTGTGTGTGTGCGTGTTGTTTGAATGACGGATGACAGATCCAATATCAGTGGCTTTTGAATCGTGAGCAGGCTGACGTATAATCTGAGCGCCTGCATTGTCCAATGCGGAAAAAAAAAAAACACTTTCATCCCGGATTTACTCAAAAATAGAATTTTGCACAAAGTTTGGCCTACATCGTCTGATAGTTGAGTTTTTACATTAATTTTATGACCCAGAGTGGGCTCAAATTCAGTTTTCTTTTCTGTACACCCCATGACCTCGTTTGTTGCGCATTCAGAGGTCTGCTTCTGCAGCAGGCGCTGCATCTCACAGGCTCACTAAGGTAGTATGACCTCTTCTGAGTAGCATGCTGCTCTCATTTAGCAATTCAGAGGTGAGAGGGTCAGAGGTCAGCAGCCAGCGGCTGCCACACATATATAGGCACACCCAGATAGAATGACCTTTTTGCGGGATGCATGCTTGCGCCCAATTAAAACATAATTCAAGGTCTGCAGAGAGCCTCTGCAACACATATTTAGGCACACTCAGGTAGGATGACCTTTCACGGGATGCATGCTTGCGCCCAATGAAAACATATAATTTAAGGTCCGCAGAGAGCCTCTGTGACACATATGTAGGCACATAAGGTAGTATGACCTCCTCTGGGTTGCATGCTGCACCCGTTTAAAACATAATTTCTGAGGTCTGCGGCAAGCTGCCGCTACACATAGCAGTGGCTGATGCTCCGCATGGGCTTATAGGCTGGCGTTGGGCTCCATTGTTTTGGGGGGGTTTAAATTGTCTCCCTGGAGCGACATAGCATGCGCTTGTCCATCCAGGGAGCTCCCAGAGTGGAGCTTCAGCGCCAAGCCGAACTGTATTCCATTTGTGGCTATAAATGGTTTTAATCATGACGAGAGTGTTCCTGAATGAATTAACATTTTTGCTTGTGTTGTTGTATGTTTTTGCTTTCAGTCAGGCCCTCAAAGGTGACTGTTGACAACATGTTCAACTGTGTAGTGAATATGTGGTTGTTAAAAACCTGCAAGTAAGTTAATTAGCGATCGTCTTTTCTACCGGGATTGCGTCGGGAGGTTGGCCGGCTGACAAGCTCTCCAGACGGAGTGGTGTCTCCGTGATGAGCCGCTGATCTGCTCCACAGGTGGAGGCTCCACCGCTGAGCTTCACTTCTCAGAAAAACATCAGAGCAAACGTCTAAACAGCTGTCATTTGGATAACCCGACCGCACATTGGGGATCTAAACAGCTAGTAGTTACATTCTTTTTAGGAGATAAATGCTGGTCTCATTGATGAAATGTAACAATTGTGGCAGTCGCATTAATTTGGTTGAATTAAAAGTGAAGCTTCATGTGTGTTTTGGACACATGAGCAGCGCTGCCTGGGGGCTTTGGAGCCTATACGTACTGTTACGACCAGGCTCAAATGGCCGCAACAAAGATAGGAGACACAGGAGGATGTATAAAAATAAATCGATTTATTAACAGACATCCTCCTGTCCTGTGTCTCCTATCTTTGTTGCGGCCATTTGAGCCTGGTCGTAACAAGTTGGGGGCTCGTCCGGGATATGAACTAACAAATTGGGGGGGCTCGTCCGTTCGCTACATTTTGCGCTATTTTGAGTGTTACAGTGACTTTGAGGTCGCTTTGGTTGCCGCATGGGCTTGGTTTTGGCGCGCATTGTAGCCAGTCTTTTGGGAATGAAATTGGGGGCTTGTCCGTTCGCTACATTTTGCGCTGTTTTGAGTGTTACAGTGACTTTGAGGTCGCTTTGGTTGCCGCATGGGCTTGGTTTTGGCGCGTATTGTAGCCAGTCTTTTGTGAATGAACCGCGTGTGACGTCAGCTGCGGCGTTTAGTGGGGTTTCCTGGGGATTCCCTTGGACGCGGTGCGCGCGTAATTCCTTTGTGTGCGCCGCAGCTGAGTGTTTGTTTGGGAGACGCGGGAGTTTGTACCCTGAGGGGTTGTAGAGATCGCTTCCTATGGTTTGAGGAGGATTTCTTTGAGTGGTGTTACTAATGTAAGGTAAGTGTCCAGCCGGTTGAAAGTAACGTTTTCCACACACTGTGCCCTGTCAGGTGAGTGGCGTTTCCCCTTTGGGTTTCGTCAGTTTGTTTTTTTTGTTAGTGTTGCAGTGACCGCGGCCCTGGGGGCATTGCACCTGGTTCAGGGGGGTCGCCAGTTAATGGTTGCTTTTCCTTGCCAGTGGGCATTAGTGCATAAATACCCACCGCTGCTGCATGAAGAGCTAGAGGTAAGTTTAGGTAGGTAGATTTGTGTTAGGCAGTTAGTGAGGTGGGCGCATGTTGTGTGGTGCTGCTTGATATCCGGAGTGTGTCACTGTGCGTTACATTGGTTCACTGTTTGGTCAGGGCGAGGTTGAGCTTGCCGTGCGTCCGGAGTTGCCGATCCCAGGGGTCGTTGTCGTCCTGGGTAACGGATTGTTGGGAGCGCGTGTTTGGGGTGAGACGCCTCCGTCGGTGGTCGTAACAGTACAGAAATCACCACATTTACATCAATTAATAAATGTTTTACAATGAACCGATCAGTCTTAATTCAATTTTATTTTATTAAGTTAGCGTGGTTTTGAGTACAGGATTTGTGGCAAAAGCTCATCACGTCTGCTTATGTGAAAGCCAGCAGAGAGGATGATGATATGTGACTGCTGAAGTGGTGTCCCAATTCATAGGGGTTGACTTTCTACCCCTACCCCTTGTAGCTCCATTTCAAGGGCATGGGTTAAGAGCTAGGGGTAGGGATGAAAAATAGAATTGGATATGAGACGCTATCAGTTCCCTTGATCCTGAAGGGTTCTCATTGATTTACAGTAAATCTGTTGTTTCCGTCCATAAATGCTGGTCATCAACCAGGCTTTAAGTAGGACCGGCTCTGACCTTGATAGTGACATTGATGTTGAGTGTTGCAGATTGAGCAAATTTAGCTTATATCTGTGCATATTGTTCTGACGTTTCAGTCTTACAGTAATTTAAACTTCAGATAATTATTGAATTATTTTCTTTTCCACTCTGACAGTCAACTTATTATTTCATACTGTGAAGCTCTCTGATATTGTTTCTGCATGAGACACCACAATAAACTCAGTCATCCCATGAATATAATTTGTCCCAAGGTGTGCCTACTGCTTCAGGTGAAGTTTAAATAAAATATGTGAAGGTATTGATTGATATTCTATGAGGTTCTCTGCTGCAGGGGCAGAGGACACTTCACTCTCATCACCATGAAGACCTAAGAGCGCAGTAAAATTTTATTTTTTTTCTCTAGAGGTTATTTCGCTTTACTAAACTTACTTTTTCTGCACAGTCGATTTAATTATTTGTAATTTAAAGCCCCAGTATGTCACTTATTTGGCTTTTTATTAGCAAAAATCAAATATTGCTGTCACCTAAGTCGAATCACACCAGCATACAAATGAAAGCTTTCTCCGCCGAGAAACCAAAGTGAGGCTGCCATGTTGATTCACCATTTTTTAAGTTCAATGGCAGCGTGACCGTAACCACAGAAACTCACTGGAGCTGTCGGCTCGGAGAGAAGGTTTTCCAGGTAGCGCCTGTTAAAACTGTCACCACTGTGTAGTGTGAGGAAGGACGGAGGCACTGATGTTGCATTCAGGTGCAGTCAGGCACCTGAACTACGCCGTCGGCAAACCAACCATGTTATTTTACTCGATGAGAGAAAGACGGTACGTGGGTCAGGTAAACAATTACCATGACAACATATTGTCACGCCTGTATTGTTTTGCCTTGTGCTGGCGGACCACTTGTTTACATAAATGCTTGTTTATCCTGTTACATGCAGCGTCTGTTGTCTGCCGATTTCACGTGAATGCAACATCAAAAATACATTCCGATATGCAACCACCACTAGATGGGGGTAATTCCTAGATATTATACCTTTAACAAAATTCATTGTCCGTTCCTACTTTTTTGGTCTCTACTGACTGTGATTTTTGGAAGCTGCAAGAAAAAAAAAAACATAATGTAACCCCTCATGTGTCCTCTTTTGAAGAGGAATTACATAGTGTAGGCCTAATTGCAATTTCAATCAAATCAAATGCCTTTATTGTCATTGCACAGTTGTACAACAAAATCCTTTCTCACGCTTAAATGTGGCTCATTTAAGCGTTACTCCAATCCCGCCAGCTCATAAGCAGCCGGGAAACTATGGCAGCAAGGTGACTGCCCATAGCATGAAACATTACCTGCCACCTACTTTAGTCCTGACGTAGGCCTACACTAGATTTATCCATAGTCCTGTTTGAAAGAAAGATATAATATTTCTTTATTTTTAACCCTCTTCTGTCTGATTGGTGCCCATTTTTGTGATTTGTTCCCAACCTGTAAAATAATTTGTTTTTATCTGCAAAGCAGTTATATGAATAGTGTGAAATAATGCCTTACAAAACTATCTGACCTCAATCTATTTTCTTACAATTCACACATGAAGTAGACTATTTCAAAGAACTGCAAACTGCTGCAAACATGCCATTTTGGGCAGCCATTAGTAGTTTTTCTTTTATTTTTCTATTTTCACAGTTTTTTAGTTTCAGTGATTATATTTCCTTTCCCTGCATGACCTCCATTTCTGGGAGGTCGTTACAAACAAGGGTCAGCTGTATCATTCTTTAATTAGAGCATTTGTCATATTGGCAGATGGTGTGTTCTTTATTAGCCTATACACGTTCACTTTAGCCTGTGTGTGTGAGCCACATGTGTTAATATTATGATGTGCTGCCAGCAGTGAGATTAGTGCTACGCAGAAGAGGATACGGTTCAGATAAGGTCCACAGCAGCGGGTGAGCCACGGACTCATGAAGTGCTGTTGAGAGTCGGTAGCTTGCTGAAGAGAAGGGCCTCATGTTGAGTTTCATCATCTCAGATAGGCTACATGTACTCTGAGAGTTCATATTAACAAGGCAGAGGTTTTATCAGAGATGTTGCATTAATGATCATAGCTGTCAGCAAATCGAAGATCCATTCCAAGTAGATCCAGGTGATTCTGAGGTGATGCATGTCCCTGAAGCTTTCTGTTCCCAGTGTCCATCACCAGGTCCAGGGACAGGTCAAGTCAGTTTTTACTTGTGCAGTTGCAATTCAAAACTGAAAATATTTCATTGCATTTTAGATAGATCAGGTCTAGACACTCTCTTTATTATGTTATTAAAGCAACATTATGTAGTTTTACGACCTTAAAATAATGTTTCTAAATTCATTGAAGTGGTAGACACTGCACCTGAGTGGGGTTGTGTCAGCTGAAACTGCTGTGTGCGATGGCGACAGTATCAGCGGCAGCAGCACCGGCATAGTGTTGCTTTAACAGAGACCTCAAGCAAACCCTGTCTCAGGTTTGGCATCCATCATGGGCCATCTAGAGAGAGAGGGTACGGAGGAAGAGGCCAGCAAGTGACAATAGTTATATTAATTAATAACAATATTGGCAATTACAGCAGTAATACTGTATTTAGTTACTGCCCATGTGTGTCCTCACACATGTGCAATTGAAATTATCGCAATGATTTTAAAAGAGCGACAAAATCTCTACTCAGTCCACAACATACCTGCAATAGGAACCATACTGTATCACACAAACCAGATAATACAGAACGGGCACAGTGATTTGTATAGCAACAAGTTAACAACAAACCTAACCTGTTATAATATAAATTAGATGCTTTTAGTTCTGTTCAACATCTGGCACAGGGCACAACACTCAACACAAGCCAGTGAGGCAATTCAGCTGATTCATCTGTAGATAGTGTGAGTATGTGAAGCATGAAACAACCTCCCTACGTGCATCATTTAGTCACTGTGGGAGAGTGTGTTTTAGTCCACATGTTCTGTTTCTGTTCCTCTTTTCCTTTATGCAGACAGAGATTACAAAAGAAGCATAAAGCCTGGGTTTTTCTTCCAGTTTTTCCTCATCCAAATACACAAGAAGGCTAATCTACGACACTGCCCCTGCCAAGCCCTGGACAGACGAGCAGGCAGACAAACAGACCAGACACCAAGACAAACATGCCTTAAAAAGCTCAGTATGTAACCCCTTACCTCTCATGTGTTGTCATGTCAACCAAATCAGAGTTTTAACTTTAACTTAGCACTGCTATTATTAATACCTCATTCTTCTGGATAATGTTGTCTGAGCCTGGCTTACACCCGCCTCACAGAGAAGAGAAACAGACTGCAGAAACATAATAAAAGATAGAAAACAAACTCCTTAGATATTGATTATTGGTTTAAAACTGGATGTAGTGGAAATTCTGAAAAACAACATCATTCATGCTATTCTAATCCGATGCCAAGCCTGTGGGTTTAAGAGATTTTTTTTATTCTTTCAAAAACAACATTTGTGGTTCTATTTGTGTAGTTTTCAACTCAAACGATGTTACGCATACTTGAATGATATGCTGGATAGTAATGGTACATGTATTCAGCCAGAGTGTAGATGGTAGAAATATTTTTCCAAAGTTGGAGTATTCTGCTGTTATTAGAACACCCGAGGACGGCAATGTCCTCCCAGCCTTCCTAGACATATTTACAGAAGACAAAAGGTCCACTTCTTGGCGCTTGCATTCAATGCCCACTTCATGCACAGAGTCCAAATTCGCCGAATTTGTGTATTCCTCCACACAGGCGGGCTCCACGGCGCACGCTGCATCACTCGGCCTATCAACTGTTTGGATCAGAAAGTGGAGTGATAAACAGTTTTTTTCCAACCAAATTTTCGATTCCCGGCCTCTGAGATTATACTCTGGAAATAATCTTCAGAATTTACTCCCTTTTTTCACTGCAGTGCTTCTGCAGCTGAAGAGGTGACACACACGCCTTCATAAACAAAACAAACTGCCAAAAAATGAAAAAAGGGTGGTGGGTGGTGAGGGTCAACAGTGACCTCCACAACTGGGAGGTGGTAGGAGCACAGGGACTCAGCATCATCCTGTTCCACTCCAAACATGTAAAAGAGATTAATCCCTTGGCTGCCCTCTCCTTCAGCTGTGGGAAAATTCCTTAGATGTCATTAGGGGAAGCTTCTTCCTTCCGGCCCTGCACAAAAAGTGTCAGGAAACTTCTGTAAAATCCTTTTTAAAAAAAACAAATTTGAGCCTCAGAGCAGCAGATTTCAAGGAAGTGTTACCAACCGAGATCATATCTTAGTAAGTATTACTCAGTATTTATTTAACTACTTCGAAAAAAGCAATAAACAACAACAGTATCACCCCTGTGTCTGCAGTGTTTTGACAGCTGTGTGTCAATTTTCATTCCTAAAAAAGTGAAGAGAAGCTTGCACACTGCAAAGGCTCATATAGTGCAATTTACCGGTATTACAATGTGACAATGTCTCGAGCCACCGTTCTTCATCAGGTCAACCTGTATAGTTATATACTGTAGGCTTGAAACGTCGTCACTAGTTAATAAATTGCACTGTACTGTATATGAGCCCTTGCAATGTGCGAGTTTCTCTTCACTTTTTTAGTTAGCTCAGCACCTGCACTATTTTGTTTTTGGATGTGCATGCTTTCTACTGCTTCCTGCCCCTTTTTTTTAAACCTATTTCAGGAGAAGCCAGTGACAGTGATATGTATAAAATTATATACATTAAAATACATATTTTGTCAAAATTAAACATTTTAGACATACGGATAGTCAATCAATACTGTCATCTTTTTGTGTTTGTTTGTCAGGATGGAGCCACTCATCTCATCAGAGCAAATACAATCTGATTAATTAAAAACTGACAAATGTCTTCTAATATGGTTTCTTAGTAACATCTATGGGACATCATGATTACAAGCAAAAATCCATATATCTCTGTTGCATTAGGATTCACTGATATAAATATTAAAAATAAAGAATGAAAATTAGAAATAGAAGAAGCAAAGGAGACATAATTTATACCACTGTATTTCCACTGTTGCACATATACCATATTTAAAGAGTGTCACAAGGTTTGGCATGTTGCATCATAGAAAACTAAATAAAAGTTACTTAAATATTGGAATTATGGGCCCCATGGGGCAGTTGGACGGAAGTTATATAATGTAGATAACAAAACAAATCTTAAGCTGAGCCCTACTGTTAAGAGAACAAGTGTAATTACCAGCGCTAAAAAAGGATGAATAAAACATGTGAAAAAAATAAAAACAGTCAGAATTAATCAAGGTGAACAAGAAGAGCTAATTGCAGTTCCACCCCATGTACAGTAGTTTAACGCTCCAGGTTTTTGTGCCAACAGCACCGCTATAACTGGACCACCCAACCAGCCTTTCCTAAATTTAGAGATTATGAAACACAACCAAGAACTACAACTAAGAAACAAATACTTTTCTTCTGCTGAGCTTGCTGTTAGTGTACACTAATCATGTGTAACGCTGCTGCTGCTCATGGCAGCACTATTGAATTCCCCTTGCAGCGGGAGTCACAACAGAATTCACACCCCATTCATTTCAATGAGAAAGGTGACAAGAAGGAAGCAGGGACTATTTAGGACAACGGAAAGCAAATCTGGCTTTCCGTTGTCCTAAATAGTCCCTGCTTCCTTCGTCTCCCATCAAGTTCCGTCTGGTTGAACTTTGACTCTGGAAGTGCGAGTTTTACCAGGGCATATTTAAGAAAGAGAGCAGGATTGACTTCTTGTTTAGCTGAAGATGTGATAATAGATTCTATTTATCCTTGTTTGTGCTCTGTAACCAGAGGTTGAAGAAACATTAGCAGCTGAATAAAGGTAGGTGGAGAGAGGAGAGGTGGAGACGGCTGTAGATGATATCTTTGTTTTCTCTCATGGCCATTGTCATATTTATCATACCACCAGTTACAACCAGCAATGAGCCATTAAGAACAAATGGTCAAGCGAATTTAATTCTGCATCAAAAAGTCAATAATCAAGTTCTAATGCCAAATAAGGCTGTAATTCCTACTGTGTTTTCACAGTCTCGTTGCTCAGCTGCTTAGAAATGTCCTGCTATAAAATAGTAGCCTAATGCTGAAAAGTCTTCAAGTGAGACACCTCCTTTGCTCTTTTCCATGATATTCCATACATCTGTGGTTTGTGATTTCCATCCTGTACAAATGTTTGGATAAGGCCGTGCTTTGAAAGCAAACTTCATGAAATTGGTTAATAATGAGTTCATCACACGGTCCATACTGTAGCTGTGTGCACATATGCTGAGCTGCCATAGGAGTTAACACAGAGCGGATCATTAGGTCTAATCTGATTGCAGCACTTCACCAAGGCAACCAAGTGCTGTTGTGATTTGGTCCTGCCAAGACCCTCTGCACTACTAAAGAGCGCAAACACAGGTCACTTGACTTGGCCAACCTTGAGAGGTTTCAGATGGCCATAATTTTCCATAATTTTAGCAAAAGATGTTGAAAAAATGAGCCAGGATACACAAAAGAGAAACTAAACTGTAATGTAACAGCAAGTCCTCTGCCCGGGGGGAGTTTTTTAATTGCTAGGCAGCAATCCTGAGGTTTTTCCTGGAACCAGTCCCCCTGAACAAAGCGCTTCAAAATAAAAGCCAAACTGCTTCTGTTGGAAGATGGTGAAATATGGTAATTTAGTTAAGAACTTTCATTTCAGGTAAGTTTTCATGTCCTAAATCAAACTAATGACCTGCCACTTTTCCACTTGGTTAAGATGTACCCTGTAAGAAATGAATTCTCATTTGTTGTATTTAGTTGTACTGATGTAGTTTATCAATCCAGTAGGAAATTTTCTGTGCAACTAAGTCGCACACAAAAAAGCTTGCAAGTGTTACAGTATCATCAAATACAATGACAGGTAGCCTTTAATACAGTAGCTGCACCTTTTTGGCTCTGGTGTTTTCTCTGCTTGTGTTTTTTCAGTGGGCTCCGGACTAATTTCAAAATTGCTCTGTGGTCGCAAGTAACGTCCTTTTGACCGTCGTTTAAATTTAAAAATTTGCTTTACAGTTAAATTAAAGCAAAATTTCAACCTACCACGGCTTCTGCCTTCTTCCTTTCCAGGTCCTGTGACCTGATATCTGTGGTAAACCAACACGGTAAACATTGCGACTGGATATGCCCTTTCAGCAGCTCCAGCCAGTGGCACAAGTGAATTAGAATGAACTGTTTGCGCCCTTTTTATTATTACTATTTAAATACCCTTTAGTTCTATGATGAACTGTTTCATAAGTTGTGTTTAGAAGGCAATATGCAAATTAGCTTTATTAAATACATTAGAAAACAAGGCAAGCACTAGCAGATGTTGTTAGGTGGTACTGTAGGTGGTGCATTTTGCTCTGTGTGGATTCAATGTGAAAGTTAATCATAGGCAGTCAGATTAACGTAAATTGGATTGGTGTCACAAACAAATTAGGACCAGTTTATGATTGCTATTTGAGTATTTCTGTATATTCCATTCCTGTTGCATTCATGATGCTGACCACATCCACGTCATTTATTTTTTGTCCAGCAGGAGTCATGGTAATCTGCTCCCTCTGTAGCCCCCTGCATTGAGAAAATGCAATAACCATAAAAATAAACTATTTTTCATTTGCTGGGAGCCCCCTGGGAGCTTGTCTGGGACTCGCACTTGACAATCTGCAATATGAGAATCCTGGTGGGCAGTAAGCCTCCCAGACAACACTGGGACGGTATTCATCAAGCCAGATCTAGTTTCATAAGAGATTCATTAAACTTTAGAGTTTAAATGGTTTGAAATATGTTTAGTGTTCAACTTCAGTGTAACTGCCATCAATTTTAGAGTATGTAGTTTTAATTAAGGTATACTTATATTTTCCCTGATTTTTAAATAGAGAAGGAGGATCTACACCAAACAACCATCAAGAATCATGTCATTTGTACATTTAAATTCTCATTCACTTTATACAGTGAGCTACATATAATACGAGATGTTCTGTTGAAGGTTTTTGCCAAGGAAAGCATTTCTTTAGCGTACTCAAGCTGTGAAGTATGTTGTTTTAAGAAACTGAATATCAGCGATGCCACAGCGATGTGGAAAAAAAAAGGCTATTATAGATCTTTGTTTAAACAGTTTTTAAGGACCTGCTACTGATATGAGAAGCAAAAAAAATAACTCTGTTTAGTGGTACAAGAAGCAGAGCAGGGACTGGGCTTAAATTGTAATTTCTGCAAAGGGAAAGGAAGGTAGTGATGAAAACCTCGAAGAGACATCTGGGTTATAGCACAGACGTTCTATATTGTATTATATATTATTGCCAAGGACTGGTTATAGGTGGAAACAATAGTGAAACAAAAGACAACTACTGAAACTTGTATCAAGTGATGCTTGTTATTCTAAGTCATTTAACTTTAAGGATTACAGTATGTGCTTTCCTCAGTGGGCTGCAGAATGTAATTTAGCAGGAGGAAAGATAAACTGTGAATGATACAAGTATCTTTTGGCATCTGGAAAGGAAACCTGAGGAGCCTATTCAGACCCTGAAATTCTTTACATGGTAAATTGTCTTTTCAGGTCATCTCAGTGATAAATACCTGCTTTTTGTGCTGTGGACAATACTGTGTGGAGCAACTGTGAGGCAAATGTACCCATTTGACATATTTGCACATTTCTGCTTCAGAATGGTTGAGTATCACTCTGTGGTGCAAGATGAGAGTTATTAAACTGTGAATTATTAAAAGCACTATCTTATGATAAGAGGTGACAGGAAGGCTCCCCCTGGAAGCGTTTTCTTTTCAACCTGCAGTGCACCATAGTATTCTCAGATAAACAGTGCTCTACTAACTGTTTCTTTATTATGAATAGACATAGCACTTCCCAGGATATATCTGTATATCCTTTCTCTGTAGTTTATCCGTGGAGGCAATCTCACTTAGTGTGTGTGTATTTTTTTTTTTTTTTTAATGGTGAGTCTGACTAGAGCCTTGTTGCAGAAGACGACAGACAAATGTCTCCAGGCAGTCAGTCACTTTCACAGATAAACCAAACATCATGCTATGTCCTGAGGAGGATGTTTGTGTAAACAGTATTAATCCACTTGCTCCGGGAAGGGCAAACACAGACAGACAAAAATGGAGGTGGGGACTCTCTACAGTACTTTTCAAGTCCAATTTGCAGATGCATTTTCTACATTGTTATGGGTCTTCAGCAAATGCTCAACTGATTGATTGGTTAAAAGCAATGCCTTGATCCTCCTGGAGTCAAGGTACAGTAGAGGATGCTTTTTTCTAAGGGTCAGATGAAAGCTGAAATCTTCCATCATGCTAATTACTGTAGCTTCACAAGCATGCAGGTAAATAAGCTATGTTGTCTTCCATATGATGCTTCTCAACACAAACATACAGACCTCATTTCAAACATCTGGATAACATCACGATGGATCATTCCAAAACATTTTCCGCTCCGCTTTTGATGAGTGGCTTTGTTCCTCATGCATGAAATCAAATCAGTGATTAGTGTGACACTGAAGACAGAGTGTGTGCTTTTAGCTATTGCACCTGGCTATAAATCAGCGCTGATTATTTTCCAAATGCTAAAATGAAACAAAAAGATGTTTTGCTACTATTACAAATGAAACACTGCAAACACTGGAAAAACATTGTATTACCCAGTTATATTGGGAAAGTTTTATCCAGAAATAGACAACAAAACAAAAGAAACAAACGTGGAGATAAAAGGCTTCAGCTCTTTGGGTAAGTCTGACGTCTAAATGGTCCAAACAACGTCTGAATGTGCTGGGTTCGGTTCGAAAACATTTAATAACTCGCCACAGGCTTTTTTTTTTTTTTGTCGCTATCCATCCAAGAATTAATGCATCGGGTCCAGGCTTCAACACCCGCAGATCGGACTGGGTCAGGTCTTTGAGAACTGTATGAAGCATCTTAGAAACTGCTCAGACGGGCGATCATGGACTTTGAGAGTTAGGCCTTCATTCACAAGAACTTAAATAGACTAATCACAAAAAAATAGAAAGAAACAGAATTGAGACCGGCTTTTATTTACTCAAACCTGTAGTTTGTAAAGGGGTGTTCACACCAAACGCGATGAACGCGTGACCGTTTTGTAATTGATAACATCGCACCCGCCCCTCCCCTCCCCGTCAATCCTGCTACCACGACGGATGTAACAATGTGTTGAGACACATTAAGTGCACTAATTTTACCGTAGGCTTCACAATGGACGAGGTGAAGCTGATCCTTGACGTCCTGGTCCTGGTGTAGCAGGTAAAAAAACAACACAAAAAAAACAAACTCCGCTCGTATTGAGTCGCGGCTGCCGGCTGTTTTACTTCTGGTGTTATGGACGATGGCTGCCTCCAGCGGTACTTCAGGCTGGCTGTTGTTCAGTTTTAGGACTTGCTAGCTGCTATAGGGTTGGTGCCAGTGTGGCAAGGTGAAGAGGGACCCGGGCGGGCTTCGAACCCCAGACTCCCGGGTCGGAGTCATGCGCGCTAACCAGTCGGCCAAAGGGACATCCCCTTGGCCAAGTAGCCAGGGCACATGATCAACTGAAGGCATAGTGACAGGACCACCACTGTCACACCAGGATCATCTGTCTCCAGTGAGTAGCAGTGTATTGTTGTGTCAGAATCTCAACGCTGATAAGCTGTCGCGGTACGGCGTCACCCGATGTCGCCGCAAAAGTTCAATATTTTCACACGATTTTCGCGGCGTCACTCAATGAGATAAGGGAACTAAATAGTCCCTCTCATGTAGGTAAGATTTGAACCGGTTGAGCAAAGTCCCAGCCACCTTTCCAGTTTCTCGAGCAGTATGTTATGATAATGTCCAATGCAGCACTGAGATTTAGTATTACCAGAACAGAGGTTTTGGATGCATAATTAGATGCATGGCATTTAAGATTTTAATAAGTCTCTGTGCTGCTGTGTGGTTGAAATCCAGATTGAGAGGGATTTGTTTTTCATCATAAAACTTTTTGTTGATAAACAACCCTTTCATTTATATCGGCAAGTTTTATGCCAGTAGTTAGGCTACTTATTGCTGAAGCATATAGATTAGAGTTTTTCAAAAGATATTTTATTACTGCAGTTTTCAAGGCCTGAGGAAATTGAGACTATCAAGGCAGCATGTCGTTGGTTTTAACTGTAGAATAGTTTCCGTCAGAGCTGTATAATCTAGAAAGCTAAAATGTGCTACAGTGCTACATTAACTGAAAAACAGGGAGGCACAAGTGATTCTATCATTTTGGAAGATAAAACCAGACGGTGGCAGATAGTGAGTGGCATTTCCAAAAACATGAGTTATGTAAGACTGAGCACAATCTAACTGTAAAAGCAGGGCCATGTGTTATTGTGTATATCAGGTTGGAGGTCGACATCTGAGGCATCTACACCTGACAGATGATGGGGTCTGGATGGCAGTGAGATGGAGGTGGATGAAAGGAAGATGGACGTGTCTTGAGGGAAAGGTGAAGGCTGTGAATGGGAGGTAATCACAGTGTCAGATGAGTAGACTTATTAAGGGAGAATGAAAAGGAGAAGTTGTTTTGATCACTATCTAACCATCATCTGAGCTGAAAGAAAGGCCTTCCTGTCAGTGCATTATGTTCTGTGGATGAGAAACTCTAACAGCACCGTGATGCAGCACCTCTCTACTCCACAAGACTTTTGTTGTGTAGATAGGGGAGAACGGGGTAAGATGAGATGCAGGGTTTCTGGAAACCATAAGAAAAACTGAGCATGTGGCCAAATATTTAGGAGGAAGGCATCAGTTAATGGAGTCTATGAAGGTAAGAGAACCACATGGGTAAATTAAGTAATAGTTTAACATTTATGTCCAGAAAAACATTTTTCACTCTCAAAAGTGAATTTCATTGATCAGAAGTTTCATGAGACTTGGGTTTAGACCAAAAGAGAGTTTTATACATTAGTTGTGGTATGGGCTATATTATGAGGTCGTAAACTTAGCATGAAATTGCACATTTTAGCTGTGGGGACTATTAAAGTCAATAAGATAGCTTTTTGGCCAGGGGTAAGTTGAACCACCTGCCATACACTTTATGAATGTATTTTGGCTATTGCTGTAATGTCTTAATTATTACAGTAAATCAAGATTCTGGATGTTTATGATTACAGTACGTAAGTATGTTCCTGAAAACAGGAAAAGTATGGTGAGCCAAGCTTTACTTTCAAAGAGAAAGATGAGGGATGCTTCCCAGGATGTGATGTAATTACAAAACTCCCCAAACCTTAGTGATTTGGAGGCTCAACAGCAGGTCCCAGCAGTTTGTGTTCACCTGCAACTTGGATAGGTAAGGGGGATGTGGGATATTGATGAAAGGAAAGGAGGGGGATGGATCAACTTACCCAGCCCCTATGCTCAATTTACCCCATACAGCACACGGGTTAAGTTGAGCCACATATCTGCTGCATGCGGAGGAGGCTGCCCACATAGGCCACAGCTGATCATCAGATTTGTGTGTTAATGTCCTAAGAAATATAAATTTGAGGTAATGTGAATATCCTTTGTTGAAGATGCATGCAAACTGACAGTATGTTTTGACTGACCCAGTTCTTATTTTTATAGCTACATTTTTACACAGAAATTTTATTTTTACTTCAATGAAATGTTCTGGCACTCTTCCCAGCCGTGTGAGTGTGACAAGTTGTCAGGATAGCTTCAATACTTTTGTCATCATAAAATAATCCACAGACCTCCTTCTCCTCTGCAGGTCTCACTAGAAAGCATTGAAAGTTTCCACATGTCACGTGTATGTGGTTTTACTGTTTTTCAGTGCTCAAACAACAAGAACTACTAATGCAATTTGAGTGATTTAACCCTGTTTTGTCGCTGTTCCCTGAGGCTGCATTGTATTTACAAAAACCAAGATAATGCAAAGGAGATTATGTGCCCCTTCCAACCTTATTGAATTATCCTACTGAATTTTAATTTTGTTCTTATTTAACCAATCTTTTCTATTATTTCGACACGTATTTTGTATTCTGGTTTATGTTATTCTTTGTGAACAGTTTTGTATGAATACTTGAATATATCCCAACCTAGATTTTTTTTTAAAAAAGAAAGAAAAAGAAAACCCTTAACCATTACAGCCTAATGTCCAACTGAAATGGCTGATAACTATTTTTCCTCACAGTAGGCCTACTTTGCATGAACCCACATGGAGTTTGTTATCTCATCTTATTTCTCCAAACTCTTGGATGGCTTGTGTTCCAAAAACACAGCTGGTTATCAGCAAAAGCTCACATGATGTATTATGTCGTTTGTCCCTTTCTGCACAAAATGTGCTTGAAGAAATTAGCTCGTTCATGCTACAATTGAGTACAACAAAATGGAACAAGCTTTCAATTTGATGATTGCTCTCAGGAACCTGATCAAGACAGAACAAATTGTTTATAATAGACTATATTCCACACTTAAACACCCAACTGAGAACAGACTTCTGACTTTCTCAGGCCAGAGTCCCAACTGGTATCTGGTGATGAGTCAAAATAAAGAAAAACATATTGGTCAACATGACAGGTTTTCTATCATATGAGGCAAAAGCTTTTGCTTTACAGGAACTGAGCTTTTCAGTTTAGTTTTGGTCATAAATCAGCATTGAGCAAATAGAACTTTGGCCAGTTGATGGTATACTGGAACAGATAAGAGGGTTACCATTATTATTACAACTCATTCCTCTGGGAGACATGTAGCCAAATGTCTTGCAATTTGCTGAATATTTGATTAGAAATTGCACTGTGATTCATGAAGATCCCAAAATATGAACCTGCTGGTGGCGCTAGAGGGAATGTCAGTGGATTTCTTAAGTTGTTAATTGTGAATTTCAAAGAAAATCCGGTGTTCAGATATATTCATTTGTGTTTTGCACAAGAAAATAACATTGTAATCCATAGCATGGATTGAACGTCACAGTGTTTATCACATTTTTTTTAGACCACACATTCATGCAGACCTAAATAGAAATTGTATCCTCTTATTAAGATAAAATAAGTCCAGCAACCTTTCACAGCAATGTCTCTAATTGAATACAGATTATTGCTTGACATGGCTGAGTCATTTTGAAAAGGAGATTACAGAGTGAGTCGTTGTGGAGCCAGATTGTCAGACCTTTCCGTAATCCTTCTTCATTCCGACTGAAGAGGAAGTCCACACAAACCTGAACGTGTCTCAGATGCAGGAGTACATCAGTGTACAGTACATCTTTGTAACTCAATTTCAAACGTCAGAATGCAATGGGAATTTCTGGAGGGAGCTGCACGACAGAAACCTAGGAAAGGATAATATTAGCTCAGAGATGAGCAAACTGTCAGACAATGGGAAACTACAGCTATTCAGAAAATGTGCTTTCAACACATTTGATAGTACAATCAACAGTTATGCCTGTTGATTATGACACCTTGTATATGCATGCCTCTTCCACCATGCTGAGGCCTCTTGATGGAGTGCTTTGCATTTTATTACAGGCGATGGGTTCTTCACCCATCACTGTGTCTTGTATGAAAGAGTGGGCTGGTCTTTTTTCACTACTCATAGAGAGCAACATTGCCTCTTTTTTAAATATTGTATACACTGTAAAGCATTGATCAGGAAGCTCCCAACCTACTTGATGTCCCTGTTGCACTTTAGTACACCAAGATCCACCCACTCAGCATCATTTATTAGATTAGACATTCCACATTTAAACACAGAGGGAGGAAATAAAGCTTTTAGTTTCTTTGAGTTTAGTGGGTTACAGTAGCAAGCTATGAGTCTAAAGTCAGGCTTCTGTCCTACAAAGGTGGCTCTCTTTTAACCCAGCTAGATCACCATGATAACTTATGCTTAGTTCATAACCTGGCCCCGACCAGGTAGGTTCAGATATTTTACTTATACAGTCTATGGAGACTACTGAAAAAAGGACAGATAATCAGATGGATAATCGGTAAAATTAATAATTTCACTTTGATGTGGCCAAGAATAAACTATTTTCAATGTTTCGCCTGTTAGCAGTGTTGGCCAAATGCAAATCTTTAATAGATCGACGCTATATTCACATTTAAGAAGGTCTTTCTATTGTCTTTGGAATATGAGATTGCACAGCACCTAAATAAAAGCCACTGAATAAATAAAGTTTTGAAATGAAATGCAATTTTCGTGCATGGTCTGAAAAGAGCCAGTGGTTTTCTTTGTGGCCTCACCATAGCTTTACTTACAGTATGCCTTAAATAGCATACAGTAGCTGCATACATTTCATCAGTCCCGAGAATAGGATTTCATTCAAATATAATATGGGAGTGATGACCAAATATTTTAACACACACAGCCTACAGTTGGGGCGTGCTGTAATGCTGCTTTGTCATAGGCAGGCAAAGAGGACAACGGGCAAGTCACACATCCAAATTCCAAATTGGAAGGGTGTGTATGATTGCTTGAGCTATGTCATGTGAGCGATGCAGCACAGCTCGAGTTGGCTGTCGAGCTTGCAGACTTTACTCCATTTATGTTAGTCTGACAGTACCTGTATATGCATACAGTACACTGACTGTTAGCTGTGGCATTGTTATACAGCGTTGATTATGGGCAGAAGAATGTCTTTTAACTAGTGTTTTAAATGTTTAGCATTTTTATTGTGGTGGACCTCTCCTTTGTATCCCTCCCCTTTCTCTTGCTTAGTGTTGTTCATAGAAGAAAGAATCTGACAGCCCCATACCAAGCCAACAAGAGCTTTATTTTAATTCATCCCTAGAAACTGGCAGATGATGAAGGGTGTTTGCAACAGTCTGTAGAGTATGTGTGTAGGTGCTGTAATGCATGCTGTGCATCTTTTGCCTCATACCATTTCTAAAATTCCTCTATTCTCTCAACATCCTCCTTTCACAACAAAAGTAAACTTGGTTCATTGCAGCAGCAGTAATTTGCAGGTGTCATGATCATCTGCGCAGGGCAGTGGAATAAGAAATGTTGTCTCATGGCAACCAATTAACACATTAATCACCCAAGCATGTCAGTTCATGTGCAGCATTAACCAGAATAACAGACTGCACAGCAATCCAGTGCCACAGTATTGTATTTGATGACTGTGAGACTTCAATTCAAAGCAGCCCACCCATACCACAAATCACTCTAATTGTGCAATTGATTTGCACAAACACCCAAACAACTTAAGTGTTTCAAGCTAAATTAGTTTTGGATATCATGAACTGCAAGGGTTAGATTACTGTAATTTCTGATCTTGTTGATTACTGTAAATTTCTGATCTTGTTTGACACACTAGAAACAAAACAAAGACAAACTGATTATTATCATTTTTTTTGCCCACAATGTCCATTTAAATGCATGCATGCCCACACATCCACATGTTAGATCTGAAGACCATGCATCTGATCTTGTTTGCCACAAAGACAAACTGATTATTATCATTTTTTAATGTCCATTTAAAGTGCATGAATAGATCTGAAGACCACTCGTATGTATCGATTTGTTCTTTGAAGCCCTACTGCTCCAGCTGTCAAACTTCTTCATGTGTCAGTGTGTGGTAAAAAAAAAAAAAAAGTTGAATTTGTGGTGTTTCACATCTTTTCACACTTAATTTATGCAGTGAATCAATATGTGTTTTTATGTAACCAACTGTGTTGATGCTATTTGTGCATTTATACAGTATACTGTATAAAAACACAATAAGAAATGAATCAATCAGTGCCACTGAGGTGCTTTACTGCCAGCCAGATTCACATAGTGCATGCAACACACTGATAATATATTGTGGAGAAGTTTTGGGGTTCATTATTATGCCCAAGGTCACATGATATGTGGAATGGTGGAATCAAACCACTGACCTCCTGATTTGTAGCCAACATCTGATCCACTGCCACCCTGAAGGTGATGAAAGTATTTGAATCAAAACAAAATCATTCATGCTGACAGGCGTACAGTATAAAGTTGTGTATCTCAACAGCAGCAGCAAGTTTCTCCAACATCCACAGGCCACAGGAATCAGGAATACTGCCCACAGGCAAACAAGCTAACAAGCATAGAGTTTAGTCTGGTACATGAACAACACTGAATGAATCTGGTGAGTCTCGAAGCCACCAGTTGGTCTCTGGAGCTCAGCAAGTGTTGAGGTTCAGCAAAGCCGCAGTATCAAGAGCAGTGGAGTGATGCTGATTCAAATATGTGGGTCTTGCACCGTCTCAGCACTGAGTAGCTACGTACAGCCGACGAAAACATTGTGTAGTCAACCACAGCCTTCAAGCATTGTCACTTAGAGTTGTAACAATGTATAAAGCTATACATTTTGCCTTTTTATATGGCTGACACTAAGTTATGTATTAAAGCAGAAGTCAGCAGAATGTTTTTGTCAATATAAGTCCTTAATGGTCCTATTTTCCGTCAGCAATCACTTACATAGAGTGTTTGGGCCAAAAACACGGGTCTCTCAGTCACTCTGCTCTGCTGTAAACCGAGGAGAAAACTTTCCTTGTGGGATACAAGTGTTATCCAATGAGGAGAGAGAACGGCCCCGGGATTCAAACCCAGAACCTTCTTGCTGAACAGCCTCTTTTTTATATAACTCACTTGTTGAAATTTCATTAAGGCTTAATTACATAATTGATTTGGCCATTTTTAGTGACAGCAGAGTGAGCCTATGCGCTGTTTTGCATTAGTCTGGAGTTTGGCAGAGTCGGATTCTGGCAAGACCGCAACAGCAGAACTGAGCTTCAAATTGATCAAAATCCATGCGGGTAATGTCAGAGATGACATCAATCTATATATATATTCAGTCAATACTCACTGCCAGCTTTGTCATCATACTGTATCAGATGAATAATGTGAATTACTTGTTTTGTTGTATTACATACTTAAAGCAGATATCAGCGGGATGTTTTTGTTAATGTAAGTCCTAAATAGTCCTATTTTCCGTCAGCAATCACTTACATGGAGTGTTTCCGTCGTAACACGAGTCTCTCCGTCACTCTGCTCTGCTGTAACCCGAGGAGAAAACTTTCCTTGTGGCATACAAGTGTTATCCAATGAGGAGAGAGAATGGCATGAAGGGCTGTGTGTGCAGCCAAGGGATGCGCGTGAATGTGGTGACGTAGGGACGAGGACCAATGGATCCATGACGAGGGCGGGGGCTGCTAACTCATGCTGCGTTCAAGGAAACCCGTAACTCGAGTTTTTCCGACCCGTGAAGTCGTACCAGTTCGATCTGGTACACGTTCACGGGTCGGAAGTTACGAGTGGCCGTTATAGTGCACTTTCACAGGCAACAGGTCGGAAAAACACGAGTTACGGGTTGCCTGGAAAGCTACAAAGTCGTAAGTCATGACTTGAAGCCGTAATTTACGGTTGAACGCAGGAACGCAGCATTAGCCAAAACAACCGGATCGCTTACTTCTGCTTTAAGGCCATGCGCTTTGTGGAAGGTGAGACTTTTTCTCAGTGTCTGACCTTGAAGTGCAGCATATGCACTTCCAGAGATATCGCTGGCAAGGGTAGTTCATTCGTTTTTGCCAGCATATAGAGATAACATTATTATTTCTTGACCTTAGTACTTTCCCATCTGTTATATGCCTGAATTATTTGTGCCCGATTGACTTTCACACTCAAAATGCACTTAATGACCCAACTACTTTAATTTTTAGAAGTGAGCACTTTGCACTTGTTCTGTAATATGCGTAACAAATGCGTGTGGCTTTCATGCATGAGTGTGTTCCACTGTGTTGCCAGCACGGCTTTCACAACAGCGTCCCTGGCACATAAGAGCTTCCTCCATTAGCAGCTTGTCACAGCTCAAAGTCCACTCGTGTGAATGATGCTGATCAGCAATTAGCAGCAATACAGAAGAAAGTGGCTATCTCAGTCATGTCTGACCCTCTCACAGTATATTCACAAATACACACATACAAACTACAAACAGTCAGAACGCTTTGAACCAGAGAGGCATCTTAGGCACACAAAATGGCAAGGAAATGAAATCACTGATGAGACAGATGAAGAGCAACACATTCAGAGCAGAGGGTATGAAAAGACATTCATTGAGAAAGTCAAATTAAAAATGTGTTTTAGAAATAATGGCATGAGCAATCTCAGTCAGAAAAAAATGCAGATGAATGTGTTTTCTCAGTGTTGCTGAAGCTGAATTTAAGTTGTAAATAGAGGCACTTGTGTGAAACGCACCAACTATGTATTTTTTAAACAGCGTAGGGTAAGATTAGTATCTATAATTTTATGGCAGGAGGCATTTTTCCCTTTTGTAGCTTTGTATCTTACCCTCGTCTGACCTTCAGCGTTTATTATCTTATTATTTAAGGCAAATGTTTCTGGTTGCTTGCTTTGGCTTGGGTTTAATTTCACCTCATTTCTCCTACCTATCTTTCTAAGTGGATATCAGGCTAGAGGTGAAAACTCTGGAAAAAAATACCATTAAGTTGAAATGTGTCACAGCACAGTCGGGCAGGGATTGTAAGCCGATGGTGAGGGAGGAAAGTGAAGGAGGGGTGGGGGAGTGGGGGTGATGACTCACAGCAAATGATAACATGGCGTTGCTATGTGATGATGGAAGTGTGTGTGTGTGTGTGTGTGTGTGTGTGCGTGCGTGCGTGCGTGCGTGCGTGTCTGTGTGCGCGCATGTGTGTGTTGGGGCTGATGGCAATGGCAAACCATAGAGGTACTGTAATGGAGCACATCTCTTCTGTCTGCTACCTGTAAAATAATCTTTACTGAATCTCTAACACCTTTCCAGAGTGTTGTAGTCAAGTCCATGATCACATCACCCCCAAATGCTTATATCCTTAAAGGGAAACTTTGTTTTTTTCCAACCTGGGCCCTGTTTTCATATGTTTTTCTGTATACGTGAGTTATGGATAATGCAATTATTGAGGTCGCTGCAGTATTGAGCAGGGCAGGCAGTCTGCAGTCTGCAGCCAAGCTAACGCTCTTCAACTGGGCAAGTGGCTCCCGTCAAAGTTCGCCCTATAAACTTGCATTTTTTTCACACTGACAGGCTCAGATAGTTACAATGAGTGTCCGACAACACACTAGAAAGGAGAAATGAACGTCATAGTCTCTACCTTTAGCTAAATAGCAGCTCGCTATTTGTTGTGTTCTGTGTCCAAATGTCACCACTTAGAAATCTTGTTCTGAAATCTCGCGATAACTCACTGCAAAACACTGATGGGGAATACTGTATACTGAGTACGGTGGCCGTGAGGGGCCAGGATGCTGCAAACTCCACAACACTTTAAGGAAAAACGCACTGCAAATGTCACAACACTTTCAGAAAAACACGCTGTAAATTCTACAAGAGAGATATAACGTTCATTTCTCCTTTCTAGTATGTTGTCGGACACTCATTGTAACTATCTGATCCTGTCAGTGTGAAAAAAAGCATGTTTATATGGCGAACTTTGACGGGAGCCACTTGCCCGGTTGAAGAGTGTTAGCTGGACTTAAAGTTTCCCTTCAAGTCCAAGTTGACAGTTGTATAAAATCTGAAGAAGTTCTTTCATGCTGAGATTTTTGTTAGCTTCTCTGTTCTTTTGGATCAAGTAATCCCCTGTTCAGAATGTCCCTTTTTATGTCACTTAACGAACCAGAAAATGTCCCATTAGTCTCAATGCTGATCTTGTTTTCAGCTTTGTTCACAGGGGAAGGGGCTCTCCACAGTTACTTTATTTTTGTTTTAGTTTTCCTGATTTATCCATGTTCCCCTGTGTCACTTGGTCACCGTGCTGCTTCAAGATCCTCAGAAGAGCAAGGTCGGCCAAAAAACACTCTACCAAACTGAATAATACCAGACAACTTCTGACAGGAGCCTGGTAACTGAAGCCAGGGGGGACAACACAGAGTGCTTTAGCAATTTATCACTGAGTAAGGATTGTGAGAAAAGCCTTTTTAAGCTTGACATCAGAACAGTCCTTTACATTTTTGCTCCATGGAAATCAAGTTCTTCAAAAGATATTTGAAGTGAGATGGACAGGTGAAATGCGAGTCACCAAGTATGGTTAAGAAATGTTTAACACTTTGTGACCTTACATGTACTGTATATACTGTACATATCTTTGGATACTGGTCCAAGATCCAATCAAACGTGTCATCCAAGAGCTCTACCGGTTGCTTTGTCAGTGCCCAACAGAGCGGGCTAAATACCTGGACCTGACAGGAGGTCCAGTGGTGAGAAAAGTGTTATGACTGGCAATGGTGATGAATAACAGCCATTAGAAGACACAAGTGGTGGGAAACTTGTGAGTTGTACAATATCAACTCCTGCAGCCAACGTACCCCAGTCTCTCTTGCTCTCAAAGAGTCTTTTATTTTTCTTTCTTATCTTTTAGGTTTTGCACATTGCATTGCTTCGTTTCCCATGACATTACTTGGGACTGCTTTCATGTCAACATAGTTTGGAGACCAGACATACTCACTGGTGATTCCTCCTTAATTCCTTGAAGATCCCCAGTTTTGTAGTGAACACTTCAGAAGCTTAACTACTTTGAAAGTCACACAGAGTGAATAGGATGTTGACAAGGCCAGGTCACACAGACTTCTGTGCATTTAAGTTCTCCAACCTGAAAACCTGCCTCCACCACTTGTAAAGTTGTGCTGTATGTCATAGATCAGACCCCTCATGACAGAGCCTTTCTACACAGAAGAATGAGTCACAGCTCCCATTCGAAAGGTTAATGTATAATTTATATGCCTATGACAATGATGGCATGACAGCTCTGTGTTACGAGCTTGGATAAATTGCAAAGTGAAGGAGCAACAAGGCTGACAGTAGTTTGTGTAGAGGAACAGACACAGACTTTAAAAAATAAGTGGAAAATTTGATTTATTCTAAACTCTGAATGATAACCACTCCTCGCCTTTTTGTTCTCTAAAGTAAAGCTCCCACTAAAAATATGAGGCAGCCTCCATTTTTCTGTTTCATTCTGTCCACTTTATGATCTTGCTGTGTGAATTATTAATTGTGCAGAACACAAGTGATGTTTTAAATTCCAAGAATAGCAGTGTAGCAATGTTTCAGGCTCCAATCAGAACTGGGATGTGTCAAGTTTATATCATTAGGCAGCAAGTGATGTTGCAGAATTTAATAAATGACAAGGCCTTTTTGCTTGTGAATTTATAGAAGTGTGATTCACTTGATTCTCTCAAGCATGAACACTGCCCCCCGTCCTCAAAACCACATTACACTATCCCCAAGTGGCCTTCATCTATGCATTGTCTGCTGGTCATAATGGACTACACTACAGTAAGTGATGTCTTACTGTAAAACCTGTTTTGTCACTGAATTTATTCTTCGCCATAGACAACCCCACTGGAGATGCTGGAGTCAGTCAACCAGCAGTCAATCAGCAGAGTTAAAATTCTTCACATAAAGACTGTGCAGTTATCACACTGATGTCTGCATCCTTTCTCTCCATGAGCTAGTTTTCATTGGTGTACTGTATGTTTGTATGTCCTGTGGAGGACATATAGACTACGTTTGTTTATGTGTTTTTTTTTTTCTTTTGGTTTGTTTTGTTTTGTTGCCTGCCCACTAATTTGAATTTGCATGTCTTCCCCTCTCCGTGGCTTGTGTAAGGTCTCAGGCCCACTCATACAGAAAGCCCCTGGGATCAAGTAAGTTCAGGGGCTGAGTCAAAGCTTGTGGGAACTAATCTTTACAAATGCATTCTCTTCCTCCTAGATCACCATGTATCTTAAACTTGGATCACCTCCAGTGTCCTGAACTGAGATCTGATGTTTATGAGGAATGTAGTGTACATCTGTGCTGAATGGAACTCATGTCGATCAGTGTATTATATGAATAACAAAATGCTGCTTTGGATATTTTAAAGAAATACAGGGTTAATATGGTTTTGAAAAAAAAAACACTAAAACAAATCAAATCAACAAATGTCTCTTTAATTGAAATACAATCTTAAATCAACAGTGAATTGAAACCGATACTGCTGATATCAAATGGAAATTACAGTACAGACAGTGTTGTACAAAATCTACTGTTTTTGTGTTTCATGGAACTACACACGCAACAGATTTTTAGTCAAAAGGTTGAACACGTCCAAATTCTTTTTAGTGTTTTAGTTAAGATTTGACTTTGTATTTAGTATTCTGACCGTAACTGAACCTGCTGATCCCATGGAGTATTCAAAAAGCAGTTTAAGATGTATTACCAGACTTTTTGAAAAACTGCACGTTAGTTTTTAAGTCATTTTGAATTTTACGCATCTGTATTTTGATTGATCTTCAGCTGTTTTTGGCTCCATGAAGCGCTTGGTGAATCATAGAATTCCTCACTTGGAGGTCTCGGCTTTCACATTTACTATACTGTATTTCATCAGGTAGCCTGTTTGAAATGGAGATGGAGCTTCCTCAAAAGGTGCCTGGGAACATGAAACATTCATAATCAGACAGTCATGAAACCAACATTCAAAAACCAATACAAAACATAGGTCAAACAATCAATGCTGACAAGGAATAATATCAAATATTGGTCACTTTAATTTTTATCAGACGAAAAGAGCATCTTGCTTGACTGCAGTTTTCAGTGCTTGTCTTTATAGGGAGATAAGGAATGTATGGAATAGGTTAAATAGTTATTGTTTTTTGTTGTGCCCTGCGGGTACAGTATTTGGGTGACAGAATATGAAGTAGAGCTCCATGGATGAAGATCTTAGACCTTTATTTTATTATTTTTATTTCCGTCGTGTCACAAGAAATTCCACCTGCCCTCTTGGCACAGAGGTCAATGAGTGTAACATTTTATCAGTAATGATGTTGCAGAGGCTAACATTGTGATAGACAGGATGTAGCTGCTAGAGTAATGTTTAACATAACATATTATCTTTTTATAGATTTAATTCTATAAAGAATTAATGTTTAGATATGGAGTGAAAAGTTCGAGAAAAAAGAAATTGGGGCGCTTCACTCTCAGTGCAGTGGTGTGTTTATTACAATAACCATTACTGTATGTGCCACAGTAGATGGTATCAGAGGGTTAAAAGCGACCTACATGGTTGTTTAGGTTAGGTTGGTTGTTTAGGAATATTAAATTGGAGATGACTGTTTGCAGCTATTGAATGAATGACTGAATGAATTGATGAATGAATGTCACCCATTAAAATGAAAAATGACTCATCTTTGGCTCCAGTTTGGATTAACTTGACAGTTATCATCACATACCAAGAAGGATTTCAACTCACAAACCCCTCAAAGATTAATGTTGTCTTTTTTACGAGTCTTTTATCTTCTGAACAGGCTCATCAAACAGCTGTGCAGTCAGAGCACTTCAGTTTCTCTTGCTCTGTTTCCTTTGATTTCTATCCAATGATCGCACGTTTGTCCCACGCTGTTTGCTCTATCGGCTGTGAATAGAATTCAGTCTGATACTGTACTTTTTGTCTCAAAAACACCTTATGTCTGTCACACTTCAACCAAATATGGTGAAAAAATAAAAAATATATACTGTATATTGCTATGAGAAGACTGATATGATAGGCACAAAACTTTTCCTTGATATGAGCTCTTAAACATCAGTTGTAGCAAAGTTATGTTTTCACCTCCTGTCCATGCCACTCCTTTGCCTTTCCAGCAGCTGAAAATGGAGACATTTGGAAATTCTGTTGACCACATTTCAATTGGAAAACTGCATTGTAGTCTGGCTATATGCCGCTGGCTGAAATCCAGGAAGTAGTGGTACTTCCTGGTTGGTACTATCTGAATTTCAGCCAGCCAGGTGTGTGTTTTTTTGTTTTGTTTTGTTTTGTTTTTTTAGTCAGACACACCTGGATTAATCAGTTTGCCAATCATGTAAGACAAGAAATAAAGGAGCTGGCTGAAATTCAGGTAGTACCAACCAGGAAGTACCACTACTTCCTAGATTTCAGCTAGTGCGGCATATAGCCTATTACTGCCTGATGGGGTCCCTTATCAGCCCAGACTACAATTGATGACTACTGCACAGATAGTGGAATACCAGCATTTCTGACCTATTTGTTTTTGCTTGCAACTGTTGGGGAGTTGTTCATGTCTGCATTTTAACACTGCAGCTGTCTTTACTGTTCCCCAATCATGGCATTGTAATGGTACTGTTTTGTGCTCCCTGTTTGATACAATATAGAGATACACGTTGAGCATGTTCTCACGTAACATCGCCTGATTCTTGTATTTGACGCCTGTTGCTGACCTTGGTGTACATTGTAATCTGTTTCTCAAATACACAATCCAACAACTCCAAAACACTCTGGTGGACAAGTTTTGACCTGCACATTCACCACCTATGGGATAATAATGGAACATTAGGAGACACAGTTGTTTTCGAGGCAAATGAAGAAACTGTTTGCTGAGAAACTGCCCCTGACAGGAACGTGTTGCGTACATCAGCTGTTTTGCATGAATTTACCTCGAAAACATTTCCATCTCATAATGTTCCGTTATTATCTCATAGCGTGGTGAATGTGCAGGTCACAACTTGTCCACAAGTGTGTTTTGTAGTTCTTGTAGCAAAATGAAAGGAACCTCTCTTGCTATAAACGCAGTGAGGACAAAACTTCTCAGGTACTGGGGTTTTTTTCAATGTTGTGTTGCTTTTTCCCTCCGTTTTCTGCTTTGTAACATCTGAAACAACGTTTCTGTCAGAGAGATTGCATTGATGCTCTTCTCTAATACCATATCCAGTGCTTAAATTTCTGGAAGGAGAGCGTGGTATCTCTCTCTTCTGCATAATACTGTGTTGCACCATGCAAATAATTCCATTTAAATATTCTAATCTCTGTAACCAGGATGTATTAGTACTAAAATGATAAGAGTGATACCTTGCCAATGTACAGCCTTTCTCTCTAAATTAGAATTTATGACTGACTTTGCAATCAGTCTGCAATTTACATCAGGGTATGCTGATATCCAGTAATGGTCAATTGTGAATGCAAAGCATGATTTTCTTTTTTATGTCAGCAGCAGTTATTTATTCATTCATTCATGATATCAATGGTAAGTGGAGAGCAAAAAACATGTCTCACATGTTAATGCTCTTAGAAAACAGCTCGACAGTGCTTGTGACCTAGTCTGTACAGTCCCTTCACCACTTCCCAATCAAAAAAAAAATCTGTTCAATCATGGGCATACAGCAGCTTTTACACATCACCTTTCTGGAATGAAGGCGATTGGTTTGACTGCTTGGTGTACTGAGGAGAGAGTCTATTTTGAGCATAAAATCTCTTGGAAAAAATAAAAAAAACATCACAAAGGAAGCGACTAATAAGGCTGCCCAAAGGCCATATGCCAGGGAAAGTCATTACTGCACCAACACCTGTTGATAACAAGCACTCTCTTGTCCTATTGATTTCTCATCCCTCACATCTTTCACAGACACAGCTTGTGGTGTAAGAAATTTATAGTGTGTAAACAAGTTTTCTTCAGAGGCTGATAAATGAAAATGACAAGAAATGTGTTTTGGATTGAGTATTACATACTGTAAGAGGAACAACATCCTATATTGAAAAAAAAGATGCCTTTATTTATTTTTATTTTTTGCTCAGCAATTTTTCTAACTCAAAACCAAAATTACTGTGTGTTGTCGTTTTTAAGTGACTCCAAGCATTTCATTCTCCATCAATCAACAACTTCTGCTGGCTTGCTTTGTACAGTAAAATGAGCCAAAACTGATGCCTTACTGAATGAATCTATCCAGTCTTTCAGATAAAAATGATGATTGATTGTAAGTGAAATGTTGCCGTTTGCCTGTTTGTTCCTTGCCGGCCAAACCTTAGATTTTCTTCCTCAAGTTGTGACAGCATTTGTGCTCTTGATTGAGTGTTAATGGTGAGGTTATGGCACCTGTCTGGAAGGATGGATGGTTCATTAGAGAAATATTAAGTCGTCAACATGATGCCACAGATGGCAGTACTCAGCAGCTTAGGGGCACACTGATAATTCTAAGGCTGCATTAAAACACGAAACCCAATTAAGCCATCGTTGCACAGCTGACCCTGCTAAAAATATCATAGCAGCCCCAAAGAGAATGAATCATGCTCATTTTTCTAGCCATCCTTAACCTGGAGACCTTACACTGCTAAGGCAACATGGAGCTGTAGTGTTCCCTCTTTTGGGCCAGTTTGTGTTCCTTGCTTCTTCTTTTTTTAAAACAGCTTTTATGAAAAAAACCAAAAAAAACCAGAAATAAGTCTTTTTTTCACATTGAAAAATAATACTGTCAGAAAAGTGATGTGCCACAGAAGAAAAAAAAATCTGTGAGAAAGTCTGTCAACTCGAGGATCATTTGGTCAGAGCAAATATTCACATCTTCAAAAAATATGTGTTGCAATCAATCTGCTGGCAGATCTGGATGTTTTCCACAAATGTGTTTATTTTGCACATTTTAATCATCCTCAGATCCCAATTGACTCTGACATTATGTAAGACTGTATGTTTTGTCTGCACATTCCTCTCACCATGACTGTGCATGTGTCCAACCATTCTGCCTGACCTAATGATCTGTCTCCTTATTTGCTCATCATAATATTAATTTGTTTCTCATTTTAATCAAAGTAACTGTCTCCCAGAATGTGTACGACTGCAAGAATCCATTCCTATCAGACAACCCAGAGACGAGATTAGTGATAAATGGAAGTGGTTAAAGGTTAGTCAGGACATTATGTTCATTGCAAAAAATGTCAAGAGGAAACACTGACATTTTCACTCTGCAGAGCCGTTCACTGACCGTATGATGCTTGTGACACTGCTTGTGTTGCATGCATGTATGGAGTTGATGGTCTGAATACACTTTTACCCTAAGACTCTTTTTTCTGCTTTGTAATATCTCTGTAATAGTGTTTTTGTCAGAGAGGTTGCATTGAAGCTCTTCACTTACATGATGCTTATGATACTGGTTGTGTTTTACAGTAAATGATGCAGCCTCGTGGCACTGTTAATTGGCTTGTGTAAAGCCGAACAAAGCCATAATGCATCAAAACTTTCTAATTGTAATTCTAACATATTTTTGTGTAATTGTTTAGTCATCTAAAATGTCAAAGTGACTTGTTTTGTCAAGTAAACAGTGATTTTCATTTCACAACTTCTTGTTTGGAAGCCAGAAATATCAAACAACTGCTTATCAATAAACAATGAATCAACTAATCAACACAACTGCAATCACATCTGAAGAAAAAATATATTAATACAAGGCTTCAGTTCAATTCATTAAATAATTTACTATTTTTTGTATTAAATAAGTAGGCTATGTATCAGTTTCACTTGTTAACCATCCCATTTAAGTATGTAATACAACAAAACAAGTAATTACATTATTTATATGATACAGTATGATGACAAAGCAGTGAGTATTGACTGAATATATATAGATTGATGTCACCTCTGACATTACCCGCATGGATTTTGATCAATTTGAAGCTCAGTTCTGCTGTCGCGGTCTTGCCAGAATCCGACTCTGCCAAACTCCAGGCTAATGCAAAACAGCGCATACTGTAGGCTCACTCTGCTGTCACTAAAAATGGCCAAATCAATTATGTAGAACTTTAAGCCTTAATGAAATTTCAACAAGTGAGTTATATAAAAGGAGGCTGTTCAGCAAGAAGGTTCTGGGTTTGAATCCCGGGGCTAGGGTCCCAAAAGCCATGTGTGCTTAGTTGATTTGCAACTGTAGATTGCCCATACAGTATAGGTGTGAATGTGAGTGTATGTGGTTGTTTTTCTCAATATGTCGACCCTGTGATAGAATGGCAACCAGTCCAGGTCAGTTCTGAGATGGAGAGAGCAAAAAGATGCTGTTAGGCTGATCATGTGACTCTATCTTGTAGCTATAGATTCACATTATAGCTAGAGGAGACAATTCCCTTTTACTGTAATATTATTCTTGTCTCTGGCCCATTCTCAATTTTCAAACCAATGAAAAAACATGTTTTCATTAATGTCATACACCTTTTGAATTTAGACAGACAGGTTTTGAATATGGCTCAATATTGTTTACCTGAAATTATTTGAATTCACATGTATACTGTTTCTCAGGGAAGTTCAGTGATAAGGTTTGTGTTATTTCAGACTCAGTCATAGGAGATTTGCTGTAGTTGATCTCAAGCATTGTTCATCCTGCTGAGCTCCGTTCAGCTGGTCCATAATTTGTCAGTCAGCATCATCTGACACAGCTCTGTAGCCTTCACCAGGCAATTTTCTACAGAATACACTGGGTTTTTTTTATACCATTATATTATTGCGTTGGCCATTTTCACTCTTTCTCATTATCCTGAGATCTTTATTTTCTGTACAACTGTACATAATTAACTGAATTTGAGTGCCACACCTCTTTCCAGTTCATTAAATAACACAATATTTACAACTCCAGTACTGCTGTATGCATGACAGTAAACCAGCTCTTGGTCATACTTTGAACTTACTTTTATACTAAAACTAAGCAAACAAAAATATGAACTATGTAATCCATTAATTTTCAGTACACTGTTGACAGTGTACTGTGACCAAAAGTGTCTGATGACCAAAAGTTTTTCTCCTTTTCAGTCTCCAACAAAAACAGCTGCAAGGTCTTGTTGAGACGGGACTTGGTAATTATGTAATAAGCAATAACCCCCTTCTATTTATCAGGAGGGATGAATGAAAAATGGACTTGGACTTTTGACTCAGACTGTTCGACTTCCACCCTCCCCCCAAACAGCCTAGAGACAGAAAACACATTTTTCATCCTGCGTTGCGCACAAAACAAACTTTGGTCCAAATGAACAAATATATTTTTCAATACACACTCCCTGGACGACAGAGTTGTATGTTTTCATTAAGAAAGATGTGAATCTTAATTATAGGTGGTTCCCAATCTGGCCAATGGATTGGGGAAAAAAACATCTACGCAACTTCCTTCTCTCTGTCCATTTACAAGTCAAGTTTCTATGGGACACCTGTACACCTGCAGGCCAAAATGGATTGTTCATTGTTGCCCAAAAATGACATCATTATGTGCGTGAGTGTGCTTGCGTGCGTGACCGTGTGTGTGAGTGAGTGAGAGAGAGAGACTTTGGCTGGGTAAAAAAGAGTTGACCTTGGCTTTTCACTGAAAGCAGCTGTGACACTGATAGATGGATAAAGACTGAATTTAATGACAGTGAAGACAAATTACTGAAATGAATCTAGGACACACACACATACGTATGCCCATGTGAGCAATGAAGTACATTGTAGTACAGATTACACTGAGTAACAAATTACATTAAAGTTTCATTTCATTTCACACCTACACCTATGTGCACACCATTTATCTCCTTCCCTCTCTTTCTTTTTGTCACTATCACCTTAATAGCTACCTGGTAGACAGATGTGGGATAACCTTTTTATAGTTAAACCCCTTCTGTGAGTTTATCCAGTGTTACTGTGTTGGTCTGATTGGTGTGCAGTGGTACACTGCTGGGCCGACAGTTACCAAGAACCTTTTCTTACAGTAGCAACACATTAAGCCCAAGCCCCAGAAACCTTGTGAAGTGGCCGTAAAATAAATAAATAAAATGGCTAATCATTTTCTCCTTCTTCACCTTTTGTTCACCCACCCACCCATCCACCCCGCACATTATCACAGTGTCACATTGCTCTCTTCTTCGCATTTAGGAGGGAATGGACATTATTTTTCTGACCGAGCCAATGCTGCAGTGAAAGAACGGATGTTGTACAAAATCAAATCAGTGCTCCCAGGGAGAACAACAGCATCAGTTGTTCAAGCAAGTGCAGTAAAAGCTGGTATGTCGATGTTCAAGCGACAAACCCCTCTAGCAGTCAGGGTAATAGACCTTTTTCACAGACAGTTTGAATAATGAACACATATCATTAACATTGGCTCAGTTCCATCAAGTGTTGCAGTCAGTCACAAGAGGAGAACTGATCAGCAACCTGTGTCATTGTGTAAAGTGACCAGTGGCATTGTTTGTTTCTTTGTTGTTGTTGCTTGTTTTCTTTTAGAGATAAAATGCGGAATGAGGTAAACAGAAGAAAAGAGACAGCGAGCCGAATCCCGCATCGGGCAACCCTTTCCTGCATGTCACCCCCTGTGTTGCCTCTAAGGCATTTCTCTTATTCATTTGTGAACACTACACCCCCCCTCTCCTTTCCTGTCTCTCTGTCAACTGTGCTATCAAAGAAAGTCAATAAAAAGCCCCAAAATTATACTTAAAAAGAAAGGTCACTTATGCAAAGACAGATTCCACAAATGTTTTACAGGCTGGTATCATGTTAGCTCCCAAACAAGGCTCTGCCAGAAGCTCTGTTTCTTCAATTAACTGCAGTAGGTGAACACACAGCAAACTCCACCAGACCATCATAAAAGGGCATAGCAGGCGCTCCAACTTTCGTGTCTGTTTTCCAATGACCAAAGACTTTTTTTTTCTCTCATGCTTCACCTTTTCTTTCTTCCTTTCTCTCGTGTTCCCTTGAGGGCCGTCCATTAGTTTCAATTACTTCTGTCCGTGTCAAATGGCAAATCAATACTGAGTCGTCACTGGGATCACAGGATACTCTTTGTGCTGCTCACACACTCTCGCTCGCTCTCTTTTTTTTAATGGCCATCTATATTAATTAATAGTCTTAAGCTATACTTACAGCTGGTCTTGCATAATGGTGGTAGTGCAGACACGTAATGATTTATAACAGGAAAACACTGACTGGTTTGTGTTGTCAATGAGCAAAAAGTATTTGTACTCATTTCCAGTGAAGTGTATGATTGCTGTGTTTATTTAAGGAGGCATCAATTTCATCTTTTTTATGTGAAAATTAGCCTTTTACTTAGAAGTCAGTTCATTCAAACCTTAACTACTAAATAAAGATAACATTTTTTACTTTGCCTTAGAGTGAGATGTCAACTGTACATGTGTACTGCATTTATCAAAGGAGAAAGTACATTTAAGATAATTGACTACTGCTACTACTACTTCTGTTTAATTTTTCTATAAATGTGTGTTTTTTACACACAGTTAGCGACTATACATGCTCAGCAATATTCTAATTTTAATCCAATTAAGAGACTGTATTCTGAATAACAGATTCTGATCATCTTAGTTGAAATAAGGTCATATTCAGAGTGAATGATAATCATTTAAGACATGGAGTAACAAGTTTTTGTAGCATTTTCAACAGTTGGTCAGTCATAATGCTGCTGCCACTTGTACTATTTATAAGTGTGAATATATCTATGTGCATGCCAACCTCTTACTGCCTTAACCAGAAAATGGACCCTACTCAGAATATGGTGTGCCTGTAAACGTAATCAACTGTCTTTTGTTCAGGTTTTAGAAACACCTTGTATTGAAGCCGTGGCAGAAATCTCCAAACCCTATTGAGGTTGACAGACCCCTTAATATCCCATTTACTTCCCAGCTTCGGCTTGTGTCCTCACACCCTAATGCTTCCTAGCTCTTAACTCTTTTATCATCACTCACTCTGATAGGTTTCTCCGTTGCAAGTCTCTTAGCCTTTCAACCCAACATGAATTTCAAGCTGAAGGTGAAGAATGAATCATGCAGGGTGGGGTGGGGAGAGATGAGACAAAGAAAATGACGCTAAAGGGTTAATGGGCCAGAAATCAGATGCAAGAGTTGTCCCAGGCTGTCTAGCACGATGTACGATGTTGATGGATAGAAGCTGGCAAATTATTTAAATATAAATTCTCTCAACATTTTCTTATTATAAAAGTACTATTACAAACTAACTGTGTGAGTTCATGGGGGGAGAAAGAAAAGCTGAATAGTATTTAAAAGCATTACATTTTGTTTCAGTTTTTTTTATGAGAATTTATTAGTATTTGTAATTTCCAACTTCTTTTCATGCAAGTATTATAGATAAAACTGTTCTGTGCATGAGGTGATGTCTGTTGAAATTATTTATTTCTGAGTTAGTTGTAAAATAACTTGTCTGGTCTTCACAGAGACCTTAGCCACTGGCTTGGAGCAAGGCTTTATCACACAACATCGATGCGCAACCTTTTGCTGTTGTGTCCAAATAACAGAATATTTCTGCAGCCAGGCTCCAATATGTTGGAGTTTCTGGTCTGAAAAAGTGTTATTTATTTTTTTTTTGGCCTGTTTTTTGTATGTTGTTTGTTTTTCAGCCTGGTGATACTTCTGTTGTTGCTCTTTCTGAACTGAACAGCACAAAAATAATATTTGTCATTTAACAATATCTAGAACTGTAATTATTGGCATTTTTGCCAGTGTACATACAGAATCTGACCAGACAGTGAATGGAAACTGTGAAAAATTGGTTTGACATACACCAAAGTTGGCGTAACATCTCAAGCCTGCATATGCATAATGAAGCTGAGATGAGTTTCAGTGAACAGCTGAGCTCTCTGCCAGGGATGCAAATCATCCAGATCTCTGAATCCTAACTGATGGCAGTGTAGATGATGAATATTAAACTCCTAATGTTCTTCTCTATCTATTCTTTTTTTTCTGGAAGAGGACATTAATACCAGCATTGACTGATAATAGAGATACCGTATGAGTGTCATTCATTACTTTTGTCATACGATTTGGAAATCTTTTGAGGGTTTCACTGCAGACTAGGCCATAGCAGCACCTCTGCAATAAAAACACAGCTGTGTGAGGCAGGAAACTCTAAAAGTGGCATTGCTTACCTGTTGATTGCAGTCACACCAGTCAGTTGGTTAAAAACCAAGCCTATTTTTTCAGTAGTATACAGTATATATTCAGGAGTATAGGCTATCTCTGCAATCACAAGGTCTATTTGAATAATTTCGGTGTCATAGTAAAGGGGAAAAAATTAGAAATTGCTGAGATGTGTAACTTTCAGTATATGTGTTACTGGTGAAGAGTAAATGAAGATGGCACACAGAAAAAATTAAATAAAATTAATATTCCCCTCATAATTTAGATGTGTGTACTTCAGAATTATGCTAATAAAGCTCAAAAGCCATATCAAATGATTGTACAATGTATGAACATTATCTCTGCAGTGGTTGATTCTGATAAAGTGAAGTAGTAAAAAATTATTGAGATTTTACTACAAAATTTTCAGGCAAGCTTTCCAAAATGCCCATTTTTGGCACAGCTTGGAGCCACCTGCCAGCATAAACCATTGTTTAATCTTTATTTTCACACAATTTGCAAAAACTAACTGAAAAAGAATCAACCAGGACTAAATAACAACTCCTTTTTAGGCCCTCTGTGTCCTGCATAAATCTGCACTGAGAGCAGTTTATTTGGGTGCAGTTGCGCCTGGCTCTATCTCTGCAGTAGATTGGTTGATTCGAGTGATTGACAGCTCATTTGAACCGTTAAAGCCAATAGAATGAGGCTATACCCACGTTGATGTGATTGACAGCACTGGAAGCTAATCAGAATCAGCCAAATCCTGAAATGTGAGATCCTTGTAGTTCCGCAAAGCACAGGCTCAAGGGTCTGGGACTGCTCCAAGGTTCCCTTTGTAAAAAAATCCTTGTATGTGATTGGATCCTAAAGCCCATCCGGACTGATTTAGATGCAACACCAGTTAGTTCAAACTGGAAATAGTCCCGCCCAGCGATTGGTTCATTATTTTTTGCTCCCGTGGATGCATTTAAACTTTGCGGAACTACAAACTTTTAACTTTTCAAACAGCAAAAAACAGCAAAAGTAAGAGATAATGTACAGTACTGTACTGTATACTGTACAAGCCAGAAATGTGGTGACTGGGTCCACACAGAGGTGCTTCATGAAGTTTAATGTTGAAGTTGTTTATTAGTGTTTGGCTCATATGACTATATTCTTTCATAATTAGTGCTGTAGAGGCTCTGTGGTTGTTCCCTATGTCTGCCAGTTCTCCAAATGGGGGACTTTCGGGTATGTTTCAACATGTAGCTTTCTTTGCAGTGTTGTGTTTGCTCTTACCTCGCAGGTATCAAGATGAAGAAAATCACTTGTGCTGTGATTACCATAGTCAGGCGAGCCTCGAAGGAGTATAGGCCTATACACCATTTCTGAAGCAAAACTGACCCATATCTCAAAATGTTTCACATCTCTCAACGGTGCCCTGAAGCAACACTTTCACAACACAATGTTGTTTTACCAAAGCATCATTAACAGCATAAAAGTCTAAGCTGACTTAGAGGGGTCAGCCAATCAAATGAACCCACCACAGGCTGCTTGCATTAGTATTGCCTTCTTTTAATCTAGTCCCCGTGGTGTATTTGGTTGTAAAGCTAGAAACACGCCACAGATACCGTTTATGTGATTACTCGGTCATTCAGAAAAAGATGTACATTATATGTCTTGCCTTTTTAAAGACGCAATACAATGTACTTCATGCTGAGTTACAGGGGCAAAACTCCAAAAGAAGAACAGGGAAAATGATAATTGGCACAGAGTTTCTGGATTTGAATAACATTTGACAAATTTTGAAAAAGAAAAGTGAAAAATGGGCTACAGGCAAACTTTGACTGCAAGCTTCTGTGCATTTAATTATCAAAATAATTATTCCATGGTGCAGATCCATGGTGCCACACCAAAAGGTTATGATGTAAAAACAATCTTACTAATAATTCTGTCTTGAATACACATAGCCTACATGGTGTGCAGTGTTATAAACTGCTTCCAGAAAAATAAACCTCTCACTTTGAGTGTGAAAGCACATCTGGCTAGTTGCCCCTCGTGTCTACTGACACAGTGACACTCACTGTCAGTCTGTAGCTGTAATCTACACCAAGACAAATGGCTGCACACTGCCAAAAGGCAATTCAAGTATTTCACACTTATTTCAGTGAAGGGAAACTCACTATAAATCTACTGTTGGAAATACTGTGACAAGCTTTCTTGTATAGCCAAATTTTAGAGGGGTTTTGACACACAACTTTCGCTCTGGACCTGTCAGAGAGACTTGCACAGATGACAGAGCTCATCTGTTGGTCAATGATCGTTGCTGAAATCTCATCCAGGACTGAAAGCTGGAAATATTACTTGTCAAGATTTTTTTTTACCACTGAAAAACCAGTATACTCTCTACACGTCTCATAACAACCTGCAGACAAGAATAAGAATAATTGTATTATTCCCACATGGATAAATTAGCGATTTTTACACACACATTCCAAACAAAAAATCTAACTCTTTTCTCACATACACCGTAGGCAGCAAACCAAGCAGACGATGTCCTCAGGCTTTGAAATCTAAGCTGCTGAAAGATGTGCTATGTTCCCAACACAACTTATGTGAATGGAAATTTCCATTTCCAAGTATTAACTTGGTCACTGAGAACTGACCAAATAAATGTATGAACTTTTTTTTCCCATGAAAAAGATGAGACGTTGACAGGACTAAATTGATGTTATTGAAGACAAAATTTACACATGTCATTGATGAAAAATATATAGTGGAATTAAACCTCTCCTTGATGAAAAAAGGAGTAGACTGTCAGTGGGTGGCTAAATTTTCATTTCATTTCACAATACTGTAAACCATGCACAAAGGCAGTAGTGTAACATTATGTATTTCTATCGCACAACAATAGGACATTGTAGTATGTTTAAATGTGATAATATTTTTGCAGAACAAAATAGAAGTTTGGCTGTAATATTTGGTGGGCAGCAGTATAGTACTTCAATATTTTCTTTTAAGTGAGCACGACTTATTATAAACCCATTCTGCATGAGTAAAAATACACCCTAGTGCGACACGGCCACTAAAGCAAGTTACAGTTTAGATCTCTGTGGCACAGTGCTAACCAAATTTGAACATATAAGCTTTGGATTTACTATAGGGTTGTTCTTTTTGTGGGGTTTTCTTTTCTTTTTTTATGTCTATGTCATGAAAAAGATGTTGAGGTCACTCAAGAGTAAGACCCTTGTTACACATTCCATTGGACTATAGTGCAGTAGGCCTCCCCACTGAAAATGTGAATGTATATGATTCCATCTTACATATTAATTATAGAGAAGGAGACCAGGATATGAATGAGTATAGAGTGATGTATACACAGAGATGAACAGGATTTGTTTTAGTTGCTACTCACAAATGAAGTCAGCAAACATTATAATGTTAACAGATCTGAGAACACAAGTAAGGTTTTTAGAAACAGTGACAACTTGCAGATTTACTGAACATCCACAAAGGAAATGGATTATGTGCATTTCTCAGTTTTGACTTTGTTTCGAAGTTGATGATAGTTGTTGTTTCAAGATCTTCCAAACAGGCTGTTTTTCAACAAGCTGAGAAGGTGTAGCAGAGACTTAAGTATGACCACAGGAGCCTTTTGTTTTAAAATGATGAATGGCTATTTCAAATGAAAGCAAACATTCACATGATTAAATGTTTTGAGTTTATTCTTGGTCCAGGTCCTGGTTATCTCCCACCTACACTGCTGCAGACCTCGCTTCATGGGCAGTGAAACCATCACAGATGGACCAGAATGTAGAGGTGCGTCTGATTTTCGATCAACCTAAAAGGGCACATGTCATTCTGCTGCTCATTGACCTCCACCGGCAACACAGCAATCCAAATTAAATTCAACTCACTAATAGAACAGAATAGAAAATACTTAATCCCCCTGGAGAGAAATTCAAGTCGACCAGCAGCTAACAAGACACATGAAAAAATATATACAACACACATACAGAGCAATAAATAACCTAAAATGATATGAATATGAACTAGAAGTGTATAGCCTAACAAATATTGATGGCAGCAAGAATTAAGGATTTTTTTAATCTTTCTGTTCTGCAACTCAGGGAGATGAGCCTGTTACTGCGGCTGCTCCTGTGAGAGTCCTGTGTAGAGGGCGTTCGGGGTCATGGTCTTCAGCTTATACCCCATCCTCCACTTAACCACAGCCTCCACCAGCGTCACTCTCCCCTCCCAACAAAGAGCTACATTTCTTGATGAGCTTGTCCAGTCTGTTTCTGTCCCTGACCCTGATGTTGTTACCCCAGCAGACAGTGGCACTTACGATAGTGGACTGATAGAACATGTGCAGCATTACATTATGAATGTCGAAGGACCTCAGTCTTCTCAAAAAGAAGAGCCTTTGTGTCTTTTTGTACACATCACATGTGTGTACGGATCAATCCAGCCTGTCATCAAGGTGTACTCCAAGGAGCTTGTATGACTGAACCCTCTCAATGTCCACCCCATATACAGTCACGGGCTACAAGGATCTCTTGGACTTGCCATTAATAAAGTCAATAATCATTTCTTTGGTCATTGATGTATTAACAAGTTGTTCTTGTTGAACCAGTCTGTGAACACCCCCACCAGGTCCCTTTATTCATCTTCCTGTCCCTTCTTCACACATGCCAGGATGGTCATATCATCAGAGTACTTCTGAACATGGCAAGATTCAGATGTAAAATCTGCAGTATACAATGTGAAGAGGCTGTTGTACTCCCACGCTGCTCGCCACTGTCTGACATGCTGTTCCCCAGCCTCACATACTGTGGCCGCTCTGTAAGATAGTTATAGACCTACAAGATGCTGGTTGGATCTATACCCATCTTCTCCATCTTGCCTTTCAGAATCCTGGGTTGAAGGGTGTCGAAGGCTCTGGAGAAGAAGAAACAGCAGTCTCACATATCGCCCAGGCTCATCCAGGAAGGAGTAAATCTGATGCAACATGTAGATAATTGCGTCGTCCACCCCAATGTTCTCCTGGAAGTCAGGGCTACTGGTCTGTAGTCCCTGATTCCTGCTGGCCTGCCCACTTTGGGAACCAGCACCAGGCACGTGGTCTTCCAGAGAACAGGGATCCTACCTGTCTGATATAGCTCAGGTTGAAGATGGTACAGTATGGAGAGGCACATCCAGCTCGGGAGCACAGTCCTTAAAGTCCCTGGCAAGTGAAATTGGAGTTTTGTTTCAAAATATATTAAAAGTGTTCGAAATGTATTGATAAAAACATGCAAAAAGACTCATTTCTGTACAGTGCTTAATTTTAGAGGTTAGGGTTTCACAGTTTCACTCTCTTTCAGTGGTCTTTGTTTTTAAGGGCGGGCTTACAGAGGGGGCGCCGTGACGCCATCGTGACGCACTGGCGTCCCCTACTTTCATAACTCCTCCCATGTGCACAGTAACATTATAAATACTTCAAGAACGCCGACGCGACGACCGTTAGCTGCCTCGACAGTTGGAGCTACCTGCTGTGCCACCAGAGCTACCAGTCCACTAGCATGGTCTCTGTCTTAATAAAATGTAATACAGAGTTATCAGGTCATTGTAAAACATTTATTTATTGATGTAAATGTGGTGTTATTGGAACATAGTCTGTACAGATCCCAGTGGCAGCGCTGCTCTCATGTGAAACACGAAGCTCCACTTTTAATTCAAACAAACTAGTAAGACTCCCACAGAGGGACCAGCCGGCGCCCGGGGGTAAAACTCTTCAAGCCGAAACAGCCACATCCAGGTGAACCTCTGCAGCGTCTGCCCCACAGCTAACTGCCACAGCAACAGCTACACCGGCAACAAAACTGAGGGCCGACGCCGTCAGCAGCAGCAGAGTCCTGGCAGAGGAGAGCTCTGCAGCTCCATCGAGAAGGGTCTGGCTGCGGACAGGGGCGTTCCCGTCATGACACGGGAACGCCTATGGGCGTTCCTGGCTGGTAGCCTTTCATGTGACGTACTTCCGGTTGAAGTAGCATTCTAGCGAGCGGCTAGCTGCTGCTAAACTCTGTAAATATATAACTTTAGCAACATTTGAAACATTTTCAGGCGAGAAAGTGGTCGTTTAGATCCCCACTATGTTGAAAATCTGACAAAATACCCGCTGTTTACAAATTTGTTCCGACGAAGTCGGCGTTCTCTGGCGCTAGTAAAACTAGCCGTAGTGAGCAACGCACTTCCGGTTAGTATTACAAAATAAAATACCCGTTGCCTTTTATCGCTTAGGTGCTTTTACTTTGTAAACAGGAAATGAACCTACCCTCGTTGTAGCTAGCTTGGAGCTGCCGTTTTGACTGCTCTCTCGTCCCGTTAATGGCATTTAATCGTTCAATATGCCACCGGAGAGTCTTGCCAGCTCTGAGACAGGCCTGGCTCGTTTTAAAGTATTTATTTATTGATGTAAATGTGGTGTTTTCTGTGCGTAGACTGACCCCAAGGCAGCACTGCTACTGTCCAACCATGGTTTTTTATTCAAACAACTTATGCTACTGCCACAGTTGTTAGATTTCATCAAAGAGACCAACATTTATTCCCTAAAAGAAGTTTAAGCAGCCGGTGGTAAACCTCTAAAAGCCATCGGGTAAGTTAATTAGCAGTCGTTTTCTCCCCGGAGTGACGATTGCAGGCTGGCCGGCGGAGCACGTCAGGAGCCGGGCTGCTGCCTCTGTGATGCCGTGGTCACTGCTCGGACCTGCATGGAGCTTCGCTTCGAGGTTAACTTCTAAACAGCCGTCGTTTGGATAAAATAAATATTGGATAAATATGAGCTGTGACCGGGACATCACAGAGGCAGCAACCCCGTCTCCTGACGTGCTCGACCGGCCAGACTACTCCGTCACCTCGCGGGGGAAAACGACTGTTAATGAACTTATCCGTAGGTTTTTAGAGGTAAACCACCGGCTGGTTTAACTCTTTTTAGGAGATAAATGCTGGTTTCATTGATGAAATTGCAATGAAGTTGCATTAGTTTATTTGAATGAAAAGTGAAGCTTCATGTGTGCAGCGTTATGGACACAGCAGCCCTGTCTGGAGGCTCTGCAGCCTAACGTGTGTACAGAAATCACCACTTTTACATCAATAAATGCATGTTATACAAGGAACCGATAAGTCTGCTTTGTTTCCCCCTTTTTGAAGTTATATAACATGGCAGCATTTTTAATTTGTAAATTTTATGACCTAGGCCTACATATTTCCCAGTAGTTTCGCTTCCGGTTGGAAACATGAAATACGTAACGTAACAGTTACACACTGTATTTATCATGTACACAGGGATACTGAATAACCGGGTTTCTCTAAGTTCGTTAACGTAATGAGCATGGATTTATTCGGTAGCGGCTAGTCAGCCGCTCGGTTAAAAAACAAAACAAAAAACGCCTCTGTTCCTGTTTTCTGAGTATCAAGATTATAGATATGATCAAGATCCATTCCACTACAACGAACCCTCAATTTACATTACAACGGAAGATTCAATTCAAATTAACGTTCTTTATCTTGCTTAGCTTACTAATGGTAGCTCTACGCTACCTGTCGTATAAACTGACTAGCGGATGTGGCTATGTTAACCCAGCTATTAACCCCCGGATGTTGACAAGCGCGGGTAGACGAAGAAGAAGGGGAGAGGGGGGGGCGTTCCTGGCTGCGAAAGGGGGCGTTCCTGGGGACGACAGTAACGCCCATTTGTGTCCGCAGCCGGACGATATTGGCTCCATCTGCCCTGTTAGCGTTAGCTCGACGGCTAGCGTTAGCTCCGCGGAGCTAACGTTAGCCTCCGTTCGTCCCGTGCTGACGGTGGCAGCCCTCATTGTTGTTGCGGTGTAGCCTTCAAGGCTCCTCCCGTTGCTGTGGCGGTGAGCCGTGGGTCCGGTGCTGCAGTGGCTCGGCTGGACTGTGGCTCGGCATGAACGGGGCTAGCCGAGCCGAGCTAACGTGTTAGCCTCCGGGCTAACGCTATCAGGGTAGGCAGTGGAGATTCATGTGCTGACGGCAGTGGTCCCAGCATATTTCCCTCACTGCTCGGTGTGTATCCGAGACATTCAGATGAGAGCTGGACTCAGACTCAAGCGCAGGCGTAGCTCAACCCCGTAGCTGCTCGATACGATGTGACAGTTAGCAGTGGCACTAGCACCCTAGTTGGCTGGGAGGCCGTTTGACAGTTGAAACTCAAACTCCGAGGCTCAGCGAGTGGGCGTGGCTTCTGTGCCTGCGGAAGTCATCCGGGGCTGCGAGAACTGTGCGAGAACTATCATGATTTTAACACCTAATTTCACCTACTAAACGAATTTTTCTAGCATCCAAATTTGACAGGATGGTTAATACGACATGTGTCTGGGATGTGATTAACTCAGAAAACGAATCCAGTGTCACTTGCCAGGGACTTTAAAGAGTCTTGGGGAAACACCATCAGGCCCAGCCCAGTCTGTTTTTATCGGTGGTTTCCTGATGGAGGCAAAAGGTACCGAATGCTATCAGAGCAGAAGTGGTCCTCTCGTTTTTCAAGAATCCCTCAAAGACTCATCTGCTCCAAGATCACCTCCTCTCTGCTAACACCTATAACTCCTCAACATATGGATGTCACACCTAAAGTGAGCCTCTTCACTTAATCTCATTACACTTCACCTTATTGAACAGATTTAGTGCTTAGTGCCTACTTCAAGGTCTCCTGCATAATGTACTGAAGCTTGTTATTCTTCACATGTAAGTCACTTGAGATAAAAGCATCTGCCAAATGGATGAATGTTCATCAATTACTCGCAGAAATATATGCAGACAATCATCTTTTTCAATTAATTTTAGAAATATTATTAATTAAGGAATACCTTTACAGTACTGTAATTAAGGATACACAATAGAGATAGGCTTTATAAATTAGTGAATGACTTTGTGTTTTCTACTTGCTGCTTTCAGCCAATGATGATTTGATGTGTCCAGTTGTTTTCAGGTCACAGATTTGACAGAACACACTTCTACTCCTTCAGAAAGGAGTTTTACTTTTGTATTATTTTTTATGATCCTTAAGGTCAGTTGAAAAACATGGTCTGTGAAGGAAGATGATGTTCAAGTGGAGGTTGCAGTGATTCTGTGCTCTTGGCATACAAGGACTGTCTAGTTTTTGCTGGGTGAAGGTTGTTTTGAAAAATGTCAGAAGTGGGTGCTTTCCCTGGAGATTGTGGATTATGTTGTCACAACAAAAAGAAACATCTGTGTATATCTAACCCCGTATCTCACTCCAGCCCTGTGTTCTGGGAAAATGTATACACAAACTGCCTTGAAATCGTAATTTGCACTGACTGGGAACATTTATTGTCATCATAGGTAGGAAACAGTGTTGACTTTCAACTGCACAGTGGGACCGTGGGCAGGGATAGATGTGTTTGTCTTATGCTTAAAGTCAGTATTGATAGTATTCCTGTTATCTTAGCCAAGGTGTTTTAAGTGATAATAATACAGTGGTCCTGTGAGCGCAACAGCTGCAGCTGAAGAAAACACATTTTTATTGATGCAGACAAAACACAAACAAGTTCAAGAAAACACAAAATAATGAAACACACTTGCATGGGTGTATGACACTGAAATCCATTAGTGTAGGCCTACATCCGTTCAAAATCACAAAGCAGCTAACCAGTCGGGTTTATCGCTTTTTGTGTCCTCACATACATGCATTGAGTTTGCAAATGTATTTGAAGTTACTGAAATTAATAAACAGACATCTTATTGCATTGTAGTACATTAGCTTTAGAGATTTGAAACCACCGTTTTGCATAGATAGAGATATTTCACGAGCTCTAGAAATTGCCACAGTCAATCAGGCCATAGGATCCTGAACTTCTGTGAAAACTTTTAAGCCAACTTATCCTATTTCAGTCTATGAAATGACTGGCAGACTTGCAGTCCCAGCCCAACTTCACTAACACAGCTACACAATCTTCAAAATCTTTTCAGTGGAACTTTCCATTTTTGCTCTTTCTTTTCCTTCACTTTTCTTACTTTGTTGATTTGAAACAGCATTACCTGATCCCTAAAACAAATTTTTGCTTTTGCGAAATGCTTGCACAGGAAAATAAAAATTCTTAATGTAACCTCTATCAATTGTTTATTTACTGATTTCCTTTTGCATGTATCCCACAATGTAGGTTGGATCTCATGTGTGGGAACATTTGCTGGAAAAACATCTGCTAATGAAAGGTGGTACTCTAAATCCAGGGTAAAATCCCAGTCGGCCACTCAATTAAAACCTTGTCAGTACCAACCATAACGATAGAATATCACTGTCAGTGATAAAAATGTCACGTGTCTTTGACACCCTGCAGCCAAGATTAAGCACTCAGTATAAATAGGAGCTAAGAACGTGTGTATTCCACTTAAAAAAAGACAGAAAGTGGCTGAGTCAAATACCATAGCAATTGCTTCAACTTTGTTTACCTTTCTGGCTGCCTCCAGGAGGATAAGTGATAATTTTGTCACAATTTCAGCTTGTTACTGAGTGCAAACAGAGTTATCTAAACTTCAACGTCTCCTTATTTCACCTTCTTTCTGGTTGATTTTTAGATGAAAAAGAAAAACATTTTTGTTTTGTTTGTTTTTTGTTTTTGTTTTTTTCTTGACGAAGAGGTGATATATTCATATAAGACAGGTAGGCCTACAGTACAGCTGTCAAATGTCTCTCACATTATTTAAAATCTGCCTTTTCACAACAAACTGTGATGGAGGGGCTTTGATAGAGATGTGAGTTTACCCCCCAAGATGACACATTAGCACTCCCAAGATCAATGCATATTTCAAAGTTATTTCCCTTTCCATATGCCCTCATTTGTCATCATGAACTACTCTTTGGTAAAGCTCTCCTGCCCCCTAGTGTAATACATGCAACACAATAATTTATCATCCTATTAGCTCTCTTTCGATGTCCTCATGCTCAACTTCAAGGCAGTCATCATTCAGAGAATTCATTGCTCATTACAAATGACTTGGGTCCAGGACAAGACCCAATCAATTAGAGTCTGAGCCATGACTAATACCAATGATGTTTGTAACGGAGACTAGTCCTGAGATCAATAAATTACCAGAACAGCAGAGGCCTAGCTGTCTAGCTGTTCAGCTGGCCAGTGTCTCCTGTTGAACAAAACAAAATGTTTTATTCCACCAGAATCTTTTCAGACAAACTGCCTGAAGGCAGACGTGCATGTGATACAGAAATGCTTGACTGCTCTCAAAGGTCTGGGTGTGTTCTATAAACAAAAGTCAAACCAAAAACACACGCAAATGAGTTAGAATTCAGTTTTATAGTCATTCAGCTTCATTGGCTGTTTGCAGGGAATGAAGTGGCTGGTGACGGTATGAGCTGATGTTCAACACCAGAGAGGTTTGTGATTATTGTCTACCACCTAGTGGCTATATTGTGTACATACACTACCGTTCAAAAGTTTGGGGTCGCCCAGACAATTTTGTTTTACGTGAAAAGCCACACTTTTATTTATCAAATGAGTTGAAAAATGAATTGAAAATATAGTCAAGGCATTGATAAGGTTAGAAATAATGATTTTTATTTGAAATAATAATTTTCTTCTTCAAACTTTGCTTTCATCAAAGAACGCTCCATTTGCAGCAATCACAGCTTTGCAGACCTTTGGCATTCTTGCTGTTAAAGCAGATATCAGTGGAATGTTTTTGTTAATACAAGTCCTAAATAGTCCTATTTTCCATCAGCAATCACTTACATGGAGTGTTTCAGCCGTAACACGAGTCTCTCCGTCACTCTGCTCTGCTGTAAACCAGGAGAAAACTTTCCTTGTGGGATACAAGTGTTATCCAATGAGGAGAGAGAACGGCATGAAGGGCTGTGTGTGCAGCCAATGGGTGCGCGTGAATGTGGAGACGTAGCACGAGGACCAATAGATGCCTGACGAGGGCGGGGGCTGCTAACTCATGGTGCGTTCAAGGAAACTCGTACTTTGTGTTTTTCCTCCCTGTGAAGTCCGATCTGGTACGAGTTCACGGGTCGGAAGTTACGAGAGGCCGTTATAGTGACTTTCACAGACAACAGGACGGTAAAAACACGAGTTACAGGTTGCCTGGAACGCTACCACTCCCGCTAACGCTCCCACTTCTTCTTCTACTCTGGTTGGAGCCTGTTTGCGCTGTCCTCTGAAGGGAGTAGTACACACCGTTGTCGCATGGAATAGCCTTCATTTCTGAGAACAAGAATAGACTGTCGAGTTTCATGTGAAAGTTCTCTTTTTCTGGCCATTTGGAGAGTTAAATCAAACCTACAAATGTGATGCTCCAGATACTCAACTAGCTCAAAGGAAGGTCAGTTTTATAGCTTACCTAACCAGCTAAACTGTTTTCAAGTGTGCTAACATAATTGCACAAGGTGTTTCTAATCATCCAATAGCCCTCTAACACAATTAGCAAACACAATGGACCATTAGAGCCCTGGAGTGATGGTTGCTGGAAATGGGCCTCTATACGCCTATGTAGATATTGCATTAAAAACCAGACATTTGCAGCTGAAATAGTCATTTACCACATTAACAATGTATAGAGCGTGTTTCTGATTAGTTTAAAGTACAGTATTAGTTTAAAAACAGCACTTTTCTTTCAAAAATAAGGAAATTTCTAAGTGACCCCAAACTTTTGAACGGTAGTGTATTTATATACGATATACATAGAGGGAGAGAGGGTGTGTATTGTAAATACAAATTCTCATTGTTACAGATTACACTGCTACAGTAAAAGATGTTTGATTTATGTTTCATTTTAATAAAAATAAATATGTATCATATCAAAATGTTTCTAATGTAATGTTTTTTTGTGTGTGCAGCTGTATACCAGAAATACTGTATGTTTGAGTATATGGGTTAATTCATGACTTATCCACCTTTCCTTTTCACTTTCTTTACATCAAAAGGAAATATTCAAAGATATTGACAGTGACTGGATGTGAGACTTTCTTTTCTTTTTTTTCCTCTTTGTCTTATGTATGGTAAACGTTTTTCTGATTTTTCTCCTCCGTGATTCCTTTTTATCTCTTTACAGTAGGCTGTTCGGCACCCTCACTGTACTGACATAATTGAAGTCCTGTCTCCCTATGATAAAAATACATTCAGGAAAATATTAATAGGAGACATTACATGGAGATAAGGAGAGAAGAACCCTTGAGGTTATGATCTTACCTCAGGAGAATATGTAAAGAATGATGTTTAAGGAAATTTATGATGTTCCTGATATGATGCAGCTTAAGCCTTTTGTTACAGTATGACAGTGGTACAGTAGGATTTTCTTTTTTACTTTAGCTCACAATGATGGCTATAGCTGTCACATGCTTGCATCTATTCATTCACTGCGAAATAGAAGCCTTTATACTGCAACTTTTAGAAATGCACATTGAGCAGACCAAATTCCCAAGGCAACCAATCTTTCAGTGATTCAATCAGCTGTTTATTTTCTGGTTTGCTGTGTCTATCCTCAAACACTTTCCTACACAATGTGATTCACATATTCCAAGAACAACAAATGCAAATAAAAAACTAAGAATAAACTAACAAAAATAAAATAGAGTGAAATAAAATAGGATAATACAGGGGGAAAAGGACAACCTGTCTGGGCCTCAATTTGTAGACCTGCCACACGCACGCACGCACGCACACGCACACACACACACACATACACCCCTTTCTTTCTTTATTGCTCTTATTAATGTGATACTTGAAAGTGAATGATTTGGCTGTTAATCTCAGGGCAGTCAGGAGGTTTATAACATTCACTGTGGTTGTAAAACCCAATGTCCTGCTTTACAGAGGAGGTGCTTACACTCCCTACTTGAAACAAGTTGGCATCAATTTTGAAATCACTGACTTTGAAGCCAGTGTTGTTCATGGCTATTAAAATGTGTTTGTACAAACCACCATATAAATAAGAAGACCACTGTTGTGGGTATCAGTGATGAAACGCCCACCAAACACTGTTTATGTGTGTATATATTCATCAAAAGGCATGAAGAAATGTTACTTATATCACACATAATGTTCCAGCTAAATACTATCAGGTTGTATTTGGCTTTTCTGAACTGCTTTAAGTCATGATAGGCAGGGTGAATCCTCTCCTGCTGAAGGCAACGGTAACTGTGAACAATTGCTGTGCAGTGAACAAGCGCTGAACAGTAAACATTCAGGTGCTTGATAAGCTCCAGTCATGAAGGTTGAATTTCTCAAGGATGGCACATCAGCGTTAAAAGTGAAATCAACATTGTTTTGTTTTTTCATGTCAGCAAATGTAGATAACTACAGTAATATCTATAATGATGATGATCTGTAGCCTATTTTCTGTCTAGATATCAGTAGATTCTGAAAAAAAAAATCAGCTTTGTCTCAGAGGAACTCCATCCTGTAAACAGTGGCAGCTATAACTGAAATTTATCTAAATGCTGTAGGCCTATAATTAGTTGAACCTACAGGTTTGTAAGGTCAGGGATAAAATCTGCTCCTGATGTAGCAGCTAAGCAGTGTTTCTAAACAGGATTGGTTCCACCCTGTTGAAAAAGTAAAAATTTCAGACACCCCCATAGTGGACTATACCATTTCATTTCCTGAATCTGCGTGTGTGACTGGTTCACATCCAAGTCGGCGCGGGCATTTAAAAAAAAGAAAAAAGAAGACTTCACGCCGTCTCATGGAGTGCTGTAAATTAATGTAAGTAGCTACCAAGTTATTTAATATACTTACTTAATTACTAACTTTCAGAGTTTCAGAGTTATATGTCAGGTGTGTGCAGCTCATCTTGTCCGTGTGCCTCCTACCATCCATGCTCCTACCTTTAGTTTTTTGCTAGAACACCTGGCCTTTGCCTGCTCGTCCCTCTCTGGCGTCTTCATGTTGATTTTCATGTTGTTCCCTCTCTTTAACGTCACCATCTCTATTCCTCTCACCACGTCGCCTGTCTGTCCGTTCGATATGTTAGAAATCGATCCATGTTGTGCCCTGTGTATGTCACTCTAGCTTGTTACAAAGCCGCTAGCCGCGTTGCCAGGTTTGACAGTTCCCCCTTTTGGAAACAACGTAACTGAAGTGAATGAGCAGTGTTGGGCTATTTGTGTAGTAGCCTATTTATGTAGCACATTTAAAAATATATATATTTTAGTCTTTTGAGTGGTGGTTTAGTTGGGGTTTTACCTTTTTAATACTGGAGACATTGGTGACCACAAAATCAAACATTGTGAACTGTTTTCTTAAAATAGTCTAATATGTTTCTCACTTCTAGCAGAGACGTTCTAATAGCCTATAGACATAGAGTCCTATCTTATCCATTAGTTCCAATATCGGGACCAGTACAGGGTGTGAATCTGTCTAGACTAGAGCATGTATGGTAACACACATCTGCCATTATGTAAATAGTGTGTTTGGTTCTGGTTCAGCATTGTGTGGATCTCCAGAAATGAGGGTTTGCTAGGGTGTGTGTGTGGGTCTGAATGTTGGCAGTTTAGATCTAGAATATCTTGTTGGTGGCTACAAAAGTTACATTATGTGCCGCATGAACTGTAAAATTTGGTTTTTCATCATCTACAGACTGTCGACATTTCATTGAACAAGCAAGATACTGTAAGACTTCTGTTAACTCGAGCATGCGCCTGCGCTGCACTGCGCTGTGTAAAATGTTGACCCCCCCCAATTGTCATTGTATAATTCGCACTCTGCTTGTAATTGCTGGTTTCTGCCATAGCCAGGATAAATAAATAATGGCTGACAACCAATATGAAATATGTATATGACATACACAAAGGGAAGGAATGACATTTCTTGCAGTATATAGCCAGAGTAAAATAACTGTAAACTGCTATGTATGCTCCAAGAGATTTAATTTTGTCCTTATACCGTATTTGAAACAGTTAATCAGTTGAATGTCAGTAGGCCTATTGTGAAAAAATTACTTGAAATGTCGTCATTAATAATGAAAATATGACGGGAAAATAAAGCTTTCAGTCCTTCACATTAGTTTCTGTCTCTAAATGACTTGGAGCCATGACTTATTTTCTGATAAGACATAATAATGAAATTACATGATGCAAGAGATTTTAACTCGACTAAAAACAAGACATGTAGGTTGCATCATTTTTCTTTTCTTAAAATATAAAATAGCATGTCCGTGTGCTTGTGCTTGCAGGCAACAATGACAAATTACACCAACAAGTCTCTTGATATTTTTTAACAACACTGAGTGACTAGTGTGTGTGTGTAGAGAGAGGGGGGGGGCAGCATGTGTGTGTGTAGGGCAGATAGGATTGGCTCGTTCCTCCCACAAGGCTGTGCATGGACGCTACTGCTCTTGACTGATACATTTCAGTTTCTCTGATCGTATTCCATGTCTCTCTCTAATACACACACACGCATACATGCACACATGCACACATGCACACACAATTCGTTACAGCACATCTTTTGACTTTGATCCAAATAAGTTTTTGCAGTTCCCTGCATTATTCTATTCACCTGGTGGATGTGCACTCCAGTGGCAAAGGACTTCGGGGGGAGAGAGAGGGTGGGAGCTTGTTGAAAGTTGTTGCAGAGGCATATCACTTTCATTGTTGTTTGACTGATGACATCCAGGGGATCTGGTCTTGTAGACAAAATTTATTCTGGGTAAATACTTCACTGGGAGGATGTCTATAATTATAACTCTTCCACTGGACCTAATTCAAAAAAACTAATGAGCTAGAGGATTAGCAGCAAGGTTCATGCCGATGGATCATTTCTCTCTGTAAGTAACCTCTCCAGGTGGAATTAGCCTATCTTCCCTGGCTCTTTTGAAATCCGCTTATGTCTATTAAGCTAATGATCCAAATACAGACATAACAGCACTGTGTGGAGGTTTCCCCACTCGCAAATTCAGTATCACAAACTCTGTAAATTCTTCTCTCTTTGTAGTTATCGTGCAGTTTTTATTTGTTTTGTTTTTGAGCAAATCAAGTCAAAATGCAAACCATGTAAAGATTTTTTTTTTCAAAGTATCAAAATGATGCATACATCTTTGATGAAAGACTACAATATAAAGGGAGTTGTGCACAATCCTACTTCACTAACATAGGTTCAGAGACCACCACAGCTACATGTAATGAACTGTAGCTCAAGTATTTGTATCTGTTACAGGTCAAGTAAAGCAAAGAGTCACAAAAAAACATCACAAACTAATGACTCACTTGGTGGCAGCAGTTGGCTGCCTCGAAGTCTCAGCAGACCAAACTCTGTCTCTCTTTATTTTTAGTTGCACTGCTCATTAATTTTCCTCTAAAACCTAGAACTTTTACATAGCAACCTGAAATTTGGTACACTTATGGACAAGACGTGTAGGAACCAAGACCAAAATAAAATAATGATAAAAATGTAAATTATGTAATTATTAATGTTTGAGTGGGTTTGCTGTAAAACAAGAACAAGGCATGGACTCAGTGCCCTATGCTAATGGAAATGATTGAATTCACAGTCTATTTATGCCTATAGATTTAATGGTGCATGTGTCTCCCTCAATTTAAACCATTATCGTCATGGTTCTGTGGTGTTTACATGAGAGGCCATTAAGCATTAAACAGAGATAATTTGTAAAATCAGGCTGAAAAAAAGAGCAACTCTCATAGGATAAAGGCAGTTTGGAGCGAGCCACAGCACAGCGGCCATGACCCAGGACATGTGTTGTAGTAATCTCATTCATACCATCGATTCAGCCTCCTTCTCTGACTGAAAACCACTAAGCCATTCCATTAGCTGTAATTAATGAATGACTAAGGCCTTGATTGTTTAGTAAAAGCTTATTGGTGACAAGCATCTTCCAGACCACAGTGCAGCAACACAAGAATACACAACAGGGTCAATTTCTCTTTGTCTGCTTTTGCTTATTAGGTCGCTGATCTTTTTTATTCATTGATAAAATGTTGGATGTCCAACATTTTGTTGTCAGTGTGTATTTTTTAAATAACTGGTTATTTGCGTTAAGTGGTAGCCTAACAAAGCAGTAAAGAACCTGTTATAAGTTTATAATTGGCTGTAAAATGGAGGAAGTTGGCTACAATTGCTTTATTGCTGAGGAAAACAACAGGTTTGTTGTCATGATTATACTGTATGTCACAGGATGAACAGCTTACAGCTTGCTCTCCCTTTTATGTTATATTGACATTCAACTCCAACTCATGTATTTTTTTGTTGTTATTCTTCAATCTATGCAAATCCATAATAATTGCATATCAAAATACTCCACAAAGCTCACCGTTGGTTACCACGGAGACCTTTCTTGAGGCAATAATTGGACAAAAACATAGGCCTACTTGTGTTTGTGCATATCTCCTCTAACATACAGGGTGACAACATCACCATGACAACAGGACAAGGTGGCACTTTTCTGGACCCCCATCCCAAACCCTGCTCAAGTTTTTCTTCTGAAAACGGTTGAACAGTAGTTAATTGTTTCAGCAGACCCTAGACCTTTGAAGTGAATGACTTTTAGAGGACACTTTTCCTTTCTTTTTGCTCTTTGACCTTGCGTTGATGCCTGGTGATGTGAAGGTGTAATTGATAAGGGTGTGGGCACCTGTCATTCTTCACACACAGATTTAGGCTACAATCAGATTCACAGATTCACAAATTAAATGATTTGACGATAACAACCAGCAAAAGAAAAAGAAAAGAGAAGGTATCACATCCTTTGAAAATAACAGCAGTAATACTCATCTGAAGTCTTTCAATGCATCAACGTTCAGTCTATATCTTTGAATATATCACCATTTTTCATCTTTTTCAAGTCTGGTTTTTCTCCTTAAGTAGGGGGACATATCATTTTGGCAAACACTTAAGTCAAGAGAACCAAGATCAGTGCTTTCAGAAACTTTTTACAGATTGAAGACATTATTTGGCAGCAAGCAAGCATAACAAACACAATGCTAATTCACCCTCACCTGTCTCAGGTCTCTCTTTCCAAGGTTTATTTATTTTTCATGCTCAATTTCTTGGCATGACCATGGAAGGTTTTAAATAACTGATTAGCTGAGAGGATTTTCTCGCTGGGGTCTGGAGAACCTTCACAAAGTGGAGCATTGTGTTTTCAGTCAGACTATGGATAGATATTGTTGATTGCTTTCTCTTAATTTGTTGCAGATTCAAATTCTGATTTGCACTGCTGCAGGGAAAAGGGAAACATCTGTAGTGACAACCAACAGCAACAATAACTGTTTACATGAGAGGCATGTAAAATTGATTTTAAAAAAAGTCAAATAGAAATGCATTGAAACGATTATCCATTTAATTATTGTCTTTCATCTTTTGAAAGTTTTTGAAGTTGTGTAAATGGTCACAAGTTATTTTATTAACACTTAATTGTTTGCAACATGATGTTTCTATTGTATTGGGATACAGCAGACATAATTTCAGTATTAACCCTGGATCCAACAATGTACAAGCAGCCTAGTCCTTAACAAATACATAAATGAGTGTACTTAGTTGATGTCAACCACTGCTCTTTTAGCGCTTAAACCGTAATCTTGTGTTTCCATCTTTGTTTTCTGCATGGTACAGCTGTAATAGACACAGTAGACAGCACATTAATTTATCTTAATCTTCAGCCATTGTGATGAACAGCAGGTGGTCAATAGGAAAGAAAGGAGCAATTCAAGAGATCTAAGTGCAGGGAAAGATGTGTCACAAAGAGGACAGATGTGACAAAGTAGACATTTCTGCAGTGTCTGTCTTCAGGGGGAGCAACAGTGCACACTCTCTGGAACACTTGAGTCAAAGGGCTCGACTACAATGTTTTGGTGCTTTCAACAAAACAAGCAACAACCAAAAAACTGCAAAAAATGTGGTCAATGTGCCTGTAATTTTGTGATTTTCAATACAAAGATTATAATAGTTGTATAGTCATTAACCTGTTCAGCTGGTCTGTTGTTGGTGTATGATTTTATAGCCCCTTTGTGGTGTCCTCAGCAAACAGATGTGTGTAGAGGAGCTGTCAAAACTTGTTAATTGTACACAATTTTATTCTCACTATCCAAAAAGAAGTAAGATTCTGACCCCAGTAACCCAATTTACCAGGAAGTAAAGCAGGAAGGACCAACATGAAATTCAATTCGGAGTGAGAGCGTTCAGTGGGGTTCTGCAGATAATGTTGTGAAATTAAGTCTGTCCTCAGCTAGCCAACAGTGGCCATCACACCCAGCACTCTCTCCAAACTAATGAAAGCTAAACCTATGGAGAAAACAAACTAAACCAACAAAACTCAGTAAAGCAAATGTGACAGTTTAGGGTCCTGTCACTATGCCTCCAATTGATCATGCGCCCTGGCTACTTGGCCAATGGGATGTCACTTTGGGTGACTGGCAAGCACACATGACTATTACCCGGGAGGTGTGGGTTCAATCCCCGCCCGGGCCCTCATCACCTTGCCACACGAAGAACCCAGGTAGCTGTGCTAGTAGTGTTGCTTCCCTGTCCCAACCAAGTACATACTGCATAGGAGAGAGAGACACAGAAAAAAACACAACAGCACAACACTCATCCTGTCCATAGTAACTCCTTACAATTCATAAACTGTATGTAGACATACCTTTTGGCAATATATCTTGGCATAGATACAGACAAGGATGAGTGCTTGCACACATTCAGTATATAAAAGGAGCTATCCATGTAAACTGTATTATTATTGGTCAGAGACATGGCATAGTACTTGCATGCATCTCTTTGTTCACAGTCACATGTTTTGTTGACTCAGCAATCCTCTCTGACCTCCACAAAACCTGGCTTTGCTTTTCATTGACAACAATCATTATTCACAGTCAAGGTCAGGAGGGCTTGTTGTGTTGTGATTCCTCTTTGATAAGTTCAGTCAGACACATCAACAGGCCATCAAAAGTGTTTCTGTCTGTTAACAAGGTGAAAAGTGCTTTTGGACAGTTTATAGTCTTCCTGTCTCTTATCTACAAATATTTGCCACTACTTTTTTGTTTCAGTGAGGAATAATGGTCACTTCATGATATATAGAATTGCAGACAGCTTTAATGTTTCCTGTGGGAAATAATGGACCATTGTTTTTCTTAAAATATACTGACCAATCAGCACAGAAGGAGACATTATTTTAATAGCAATAGCTTTTCATATTCCCATAAGGATCGATGGGATCTTTGTAATTGTCCCATGCCCCTGTGTTGAGCATGATGTCCATCCATCTCTCTTTGTTCCCTTCCATTAAATGTGTGACATTCCATATACCTACCCGATATTTGTTGTGCTAAATCAAGCACACATTTGGTATTAATGACACATACTGTAGCTTAATTACATTGCATTTCAATTTTAGATCAATATACAAGCAATATTGGAGGTTGCGTTTCCCTTTTCATATTGAAGTTGAACAATGCACCGATGCAGTGAATAAATCATGACACCCCTACTGATGTTAGAATTACGTGCTCTTTATTTTGTCGGTCTTAATGGCCTAAATGTTTTTGCCTGTGAAGGTTTTCTTTGTTTTTGGTTGATTTCGGAAGAGAGTGTAGGAGCCCTGTTTGTACGTACAGTACATGCACAGTGAAGGAGGAAGTTTGTCTGTCTGTCCATCATGAAGGGGAATAAGTAAACAAGCCTCCTTTGGAGTTGTAGCACAAGTGAAAAGGAAATGCATCTATCACGTAGTGTATTGTTTTCCCAGTAATATTTCAAACACAGCCCTCTCTGTCTGTCCAGGACAGTGATGAACAGTTCTGCCATTCAGTGTTGCTGCAGAGACATCCGTCTGCATTTGCACAGAACTGTATCACTGACTGGAGAGAGAAAAAGACATTAAGGTAGGGAATGTATCTTCCTGAATAATCTCCCTCTTGCTTTATACTGACGAAGGAAAGAAAAATACATAAAGATTTACCTTGTTCCCACTGGTGCTATCAAGGAGGGGTACTGTTTATCAGTTCTCAGCCTTTCCACATCAAGCATGACAGATTCAAGGAGTTTTCTCCTGTTCTGTGCTCATTAACAGATACTTTCTACAATCTCATGAAACAAAATGCATCTTCCTCCCACGACATTTATCGTTCTCATATAGAAGCAGCACTGCATTATTCTTGCGCGAGGGAAGCTCAGTGGCCCTCTGGTTAGCAGTTAAACTGTCTGGAGCTTGAATATAAACCAGCGAGGCTGCACTCTGGGCGAAGCATTTGCTTTGAGACCTCCCTGGAGATATGTTTATAAATGGATGAGAGTCATTGAACAGGACTTTGTAACAGTGTATATTTCAGATCCTTTGACAGTACACACGCCATAAAACAACCAGTACTCAAGGCTATGTGGCTTCCAATCTGGGTGGCTGTCTGCTGGAAGAGTCTTCGTCCTTCAGCTTTTATTTGCCTCTGGCTTTATTGGGCAGTGCAGCAGAAAACTTCAGTAATAAAAAGATGGTATGAAATGTTTGACATTTAGAAGAGCAGGTGATCTAGTTTCCATGGCAAATCTAATGGAGGAGTGCTGGGTTAAGATCTAGTTTCAGTTAATGGATATATATTGTCTTCAAAGTGGAACTAAGCAGGATTTCTCCCATGGCTACGCTACATTTTGACCTTAATTAAAAAGCTCCGGAGTAATTGTGATCGTTACCTACATGACCTGTGACTTGTTACGAATGACAACGGAGGTGCTCTGTCTTCACCTGCCGTCTCATGGCTGAAAACCAACCTTGCAACATCAGTACAGTACCTGGCCTGGTACCAGCTCTCGTCTCTGCACAACACAACACAAACGCGCTCTGTAACCCGTATTCTTTTTTCCATGACGGTTAAGACTACATAAACACTAGTGCCGCAACATCATATACTGTATGTTATGTAACGTTATCCACCACTCCAGTTATTGATTTTTCACCGGCTTCATTGTAAACAGATGCACATGGGCAAGAGGAACGTAACCAAAACAGTGGATAAGCGAGCGGGCTAGCATAGTTCCCCTTAAAGGCTTCATATCATCACAGTCTTTAACTTTTCATTATTATCAGCTATTATTATTATTTATTTTTTTATTGTCTTTAATTGAGAGTGCAGTCGAGAGAGAGACAGGAAATGGGGAGGCAGAGAGTGGGAGAATAACACGCAGGAAAGGGCCGTCCGACGTGGGATTCGAACCGGGGACGCCTGTGCTGAGCTGTATGCTAAGACAGATAATGACCAGCAGGTGAGGTAAACTGTCTCCCTGAGGGATTTTGGTGTCACAACTATCACAGTGGCAAGTTAGCAAACCTGGTTACTGCCCAGAAAAAAAAATGACGGTCAAAAGGACTATCACCAGGACCTTGTATTACCACCTAATGTTTGGAGTTATTTACGTTGGCACGACATAATGCCAGGGTGACAATGAACCCTGCTTTAAAGCAACACTATGTATTTTTTCGACCTTAAAATAATGTTTCTAAACTCACTGAAGTGGTACAAAAATGGTTAATAGGGTGAATGGTGCTGTCGCTGCAGGCTGAGCGGGTCGCAGCAACTAAAACTGTGCTGGGCTGCACAGCTTCTTCAAGCTCTGGACCTTTAGACCTACCAGCAATGGCGACGGCTACTGGCAACCGCTGTAGCTGTTTTTGAGATTAACATTAACATTGTGTTTCTGTTTTCACCATCAAATCAATATACCCAACATATTTTTATGCAGAGTTGAAGAGAAGAGTTTTGGTCTTTTTGTGAGAAAATAGCTGTTATCTACAGTATAAATCATTGTTCAATATTCTCGTCGTGGAGTTCACCGTATTCCTTAAAGACGCTTCATATTATTTTTCCCTCATGTCGCAAGCAATTCTCACTCTCATTTTCAAGGTAAACATAATTTTGGTTTGCATTATCCTCTCCATGGCCCCCCTGCTGTGCAGGGAACAGTGTATTGTGTAATCATGTAATACAATCATCCTCTCAGCAGGTGGGTTTCACCCTCCGTTGATCCACACTTTTGCTTTACACATGGTTTCACCATTGATGTACACTCAGGTGTCACTTCATTAGGTATACCTGGCTGAGACGAATGCAATCTAATACAACAGCTCTGCAATAAATCATGCAGGTTATTACGTTTATTTTTGGTTGAAATGGTTCTAGGGGGTGTTGATTCACATTTTATGATAACTGTGAACCATGTGGTTTGTGGTGCTTTACAGAGAGTTGTTTCTTTGGTCTGCCTCATTGATATGAATGTGGTCAGTGACCATTAAGTTGAATCAATTTCAACACAAATTGAGCATTTTAACCATCATGAAGATGGAATTTATCGCAGAACTGCTTTATTAGAATACATTAGCTTTGACTAAATGCACCTAATTAATAGTGTATGTGAGTTCACTATATTGTGATGAAACAATTGGTTAAAGCAGTGAGTGTGTATGTGTTTGTTCAAGAGTAACAATGCAAAAGCTATTTTACTTGCACTGTATCCACCACAAAGACAAATTGACTATCATGTGAAATGGGTTATATTTGCAGCAGTGGTCATTTTGTTTCACGTTCTTTTGGACTCGAAGAAGTAAGGAGTCTCATTCCTGAGATGCACTTTGGTTTGTTATACAGCCATCTACTGTATAACCTTCGGTGTTATAAAAATATGATTATTTATAGTACAACAGATACCTGCATTTTGGTATTCTGTGTGAATTACTTGTAAATCATAGGATGTGTCATTTCAATTGTGCTAAATCCTCTGATTGTGTGACAACTGTATAGTAGGCAGTGATATTGACACACTGACAACAAGAAACACAATTTTTTAAGCAAAGAACATTTGTACTCTTTGATCTCCTAATGTAAATGAAATGGATGAATGCTTGTGTATTTCTGTGTATTGATGAAATGGCCAGAGACAATTTTGGCTTTCTTCCTATTTTAGGGCTTCCACAAGGAAAATTAGCTGTGTTCACTGGACAAATGCCAGAGAAGTAATTATAACAACCCCCTAAGGCCTTGTTGGTACATTTACTCAAAGTACTGGAGAATGAATTTTCTGTCAGAGAGGTAAAAACCACCATGGAAGCAACAACTAACACCCACTATAGCTTGTTTCTCATTTGAATATACAGTCGCAGTCTCAAAACACATATGCAGGAAGTATGAATAATTGATGCCTCTTTGTGTATTACTGTCCCTTATTCCTTCTTTCCCTCATTCTTTGTGCACTGCGATCTTCTGTAGTTACTGACAGCTGTGAGAAACTGATGTCTGTTCTATGGTTGTTCTTGCCTTTCACATAAAAGGTCATAACATTTTCAAGCACAAAGTGCGACTCATCCTTTTCAGTATAGTTGCTGAGGTCTCTTAATTCTTTGGAGGGATTTTCTGTCTGTGAGAGACCCAGTATGATAAGACCCATCGTGCAGCTTTTCAAGGGGTTAGAGCAATGGCAAAACATGAATCGTTCATAGTATAACAGCTGTGAATATGTGTCTACATATGCATGTCTGTAAATATATGGCAGGTGTACTGTAATATGATGATGAGGAAGTGGTGCAATTGAATGTGATGATTTATCTTTTACTTTCCTTCAGTTTCCAGCTTTCAGTGACTTTTTACACCATTGATTTTCTTACACAGTCTTCTCTTGCGTGTATGTCCAGAAAAAGTATATGGTTATGATATACAGTACTCTAGCCTCACTATCGAAAGAAAATAATCACTCTCGACTGCACCAACAAGACAGATATGAACATCTGAATCACACAATTTGCCACTATGATTGGTCCACTTTAGTCAACATGAAAATAATCTTGCTTTACAGTAACATGAAACTCTGAATGATTTTAAAAGTCTAAATATTACACACATTTCTTTGTATTTTTAATAGTAACAGTTCCACTTTTCATTCAGAGGGGTTACAGATGTGCTGAAAAAACTGAAATGCTAAAAGAAAAAGAGAAAGACACCAGTTCCGCAATGCCCCAAACTGACCTCCCTTTGGCTGGAGATAAAAACATGCCTGAATGTTGTGCATGACAGTGGCTTTCACATTTGAAATTTAAACCTTGTCCCTCTCATGAAAAGCTTTAGTTTGTGCTTCCTGTCTCCAAAATTATTTTCTGAAAAGCCACCATGACATTCTGGCTTAAAATCCTGGATATTATCTTGCATAAATGGTACAGATGCCAAAACTTCTCCGAGGGTTGTATTTGGGATGGAAGCCTCAAATTCTTACACAAAAAAATGGCAGGCAGATGCTGTTTCATTCTCACGCTAAATCCCATTGTAATGTGTGCAACCTTGGGAGATGGCACACAAGCTTATCTAGTCAGCACACTCCTAACAACCTTGAATGTTAACAAAACAAGCCACTGGGCGATGGGGAAAGAGCAACATGATCACAAATATTCCACCTCCTCCCTGAGAGCAAAATAATCCACAGTACATTTAACAAACATAACAGCTTTTTTTCTTTTTCTTTTTTTTTACTGGACTTGTAACTGTACCTTGAAGCATTTTATTGATGAGTAAGGAAGGATGGAAAAAATATCTAACATTATTTTGCTTAGGCATTTCGGCTCTTGAAGGAATGGATATGGGCACATTGAGAGTGTGCAGCCATCTCATTCTTGAGCCAGCTGACCCTCGGCGACAGATGGGTAATTCCAGCAGTAACATTAGAGGGGGAAAAAATGTATTACATGGATAAATTGCTTTCTAATGCAATCAATTTGCCATAGCATCGTTGTCAGCATCCAAGCAGTAATATCAGGAGTCAAGAAAGCTAATGGTGCCCATTGCAGGAAAGATTTCTACTCACTCATGATCCACGGACCTCAGAATATTTACTTTGAAATGACTTCACACATTCTCCAGCAGATAAAAAATAGACATTGAATCATGTCTAGTATATCATGTCTGACTGTCATCTAAATGAAATCATGACCAATCTTTAATTCGTGCATCCAGAATGCTGTAGAAGCCAACAACGACAAAAAATAACATAAAAAAGGAATAGTTTTTTTTTTATATATACGTATGTATATCAAAGGAATGGTGCAGTTGTTAGTACTGTAGACACTTGAACCTGTTGGACGGCAGGCATCTCTGTGTGGAGCTTGCATCTTCTCTGTGTGCTCCAGTGTCTTCCCACTGTCTAAAAGACAAGCAGGCTGGGTTAATTGCTGACTCCATTGGTGTGAATGTGAGCATGAATGGCTTTCAGTCAGCTGGGATTAGATCCAGCTCTCCACTTCTAAGAAAATCTTAGGACTTAACCATCAGTTAACAAGTTAACACTGCAACAAGGTTAGACAGTGTCATGATCAATAAGACAGTAAAGAAAGATTTCTTCTAGTTTTAGTGAAAGCACAGAGGTTATTGTGAACACATGTAGGTGTGCTCTTTTCAGCGTAATCACTGTCACTCTTGTGAATTTTTAAAAGTCCACGCACGTTCATCATCATATGTGTGATCTGTTTCAGTAACACTGAAGACCAAGTGATAGATTTGTGTTGATTGGCCGATACAGATAACGCATGAAGAGAATGGAGTCAGAACAAATGACATGGTGATTGATATTGTGATGTATCTCAGTGGATGGAAAGGGTTAGGGTTCGGGACAATGAATGACTGTCAGATTTATATAAAATCACCAGGAGCGTACACAGATGCATGTTCTTGATACACAAATTTTTCCACAACTACTGTCTATTCTTTTGCAACATTATTTTCCATGCAACGTGAGGGATCATGTTGTAAAACATGTCTTTTAACTGCCTGTAAGATGTTTTTACTGCTTATATAACTGGTTGTGAATCAAAACCTTTCCCCGTAGCTTTTTACAGTACCTTTTGTGATAATTGTGTGTCATTGTGGGTGGTGCAAATAAGAGACTCTGATTTAATACACCCACTTCTTGTAGAGTCACAAAGGTGATGCATAGTCTACAGGGGCAAACCTCTTTCCTCACCCTAAGTGGTATTTTTTTTTTTTGCTTGCAATCCTGTCCAGAATGGCTCTGCCTGTGGCCATTCATGGCTCTGGCATTTGAAATTGAAATGGCTCTTGAATCCTGTTCTCAACAAATGTGAATTACCCTCATGTCACAAGTAGGAGATGAAAAGAAACATGAAAACCCAAACTATTCTTCTCTTGAGATATTAACCGCCAATGACAGTTTTCAGCATTTGCAGCCCCAACCCTTATCCTCATCTGCATTTTCATCTCTTTGACTCACAGTATAAAGCCGAGGGATTTGTGAGCCAAGAGACTGCAAAACTTTATAATTCAGGCCCAAAGTACAGCAGGTTGGGTGTAGTGGTGACCTCATTATGTTAAGAGAGCTGTAGAAGCCAGTTCAGGGACATTTTCTGATTGCAGTCCCTGGAGTGCCTGGCCTCTGGGTGGAGGGGAGGGCCCAGCTGGACACTGTGCTGGAATGTGAATGTGTGCTCCAAACAGATGGGGCGTTATGAAAGCCAAGCCTATAGACTGCATTTGGTTATTTGGGAATATAAGCATACATAAGCACATGCGCATTGTGTATCGTAGCCCATAAACACAGAGTGAGCAGCAGTGTGCCAAAATCTCAGAGGAAATCTGCACATTGTGAAGCTGTGTAGCTTTACAAGTGAAAAGAAGCTTATCATCTTGTACTGCTTTATGCTACTTGCTTGCCTTGGTCTAAATATAATAAAGTAGTTGACAACCTCTCAAACTCAAAGATAGGTTTATTCCCTGTATAGCCTCGCTCCAGATGGATCAGGCCAATGAACCAGATAGTGAAAGACCAGGATATGCTGAGAGCCAAGTCTACACTAACCCCATAGTCACGGTCCTCTATCTGACAAATGAGAAATAGCTTGCTAGCATGTTGTGCTGGATTGCTGCCATACACTAAAAACATGGGCAGATGGGAAACAATGGGCAGCTGTTCCCGCTCTTTTCTTCTCCCGAGACAAATAAACATACACATACTGCTGCTAAAGATAATGCCCACAATTGTCTAGAACCCTCACTGTTATTCTGCCCTGATTATTATTATTTTTTATTGAGAAGTTTAGTCTGTGATCCCTGGTTTTCACGATGCAGTTTTCAACTAGGATAGTGTTTTAACATTTTCCTTAAAAGACTGTTCATTTTCAGATGGGGTTCACTTACCACAGCTGCATATCAGCTGCATATCAGAGCTCAATCTAATTCAGCAGTGTCTTACTGACCTAATATGTTGGCTCAAAGTCCACATAATTCAATACCCCGGGGAGGCATAACTTTTCCAAGGCTTTCGGTGATTAACTGCTTATTGCAGATTCTATAATTGTCTGAAAGTTCAACAGACTTGAAAATAACTTAGGTTATCTCCCCTCACTGACATGGTGACGAATGGGTAATTAATAGTTGCTGTTGAAAAGGCTTAGCTGTTAATGTAATTCTTTGATTAGGCAGATAGAATATGAATAGAGGTGATATTGCAGTTTGTCTAAAATGGGATATACCTGCAGTGATTATGGAAATAATTTACATTTCTGTTCAACAATTTTCTTCATCACAGCAGAATCAATGACTAGTACTAGATTTTCTATCTTTATCCTTGTATCAGTGGCCTGTGCTATAGTGCACTTAAATTTAGTAACATAAATGTCTCTGAGTTTCCTGAGTCTCAATACCTATTCACCAAGCTTCTGAGATGAACTTTTTCAAAAGAATGGAGAGATAAATTGCTATCATTAAGTTGGGAGAATCTTTATGTTGGTGTTGTGTAAGGAGAGTGAAGCTAAGATGGATCAGAGGACTGACAGGTAGATTGATAATTCATCTGTGGTTATACAGGTACGACTGTATTGGATTATCAAAGTGAAGAGGAAGCCGGGCCTGCAGGTGAAGCTTACCCGATTATACCCATCAATCTATTTTCCGAACGTCACTTATGGACATGAGCTGTGGGCAGTGACCAAAATGAGTTTCATTTATGATGCTCCTAAACTCACCTGTAGGGAGAGGGTGAGGAGCTCCAGATAACTGGTAGGAGCTCAGAGTTTCCATCACACACCCAGATGAGGTTGTTCCGGCATCTGATTAGGATGCCTCCTGATAGCCATCTTGTGGAGATGTCCAACTGGAGTTAAAACCTGGGGCAGGCTAAGGATATGTAGAATGAGCTTTACATCCCATCTAAACTGAGATCCCCCAGGTAGAACTGGAGGATACAGCTGTTCTATGTGACTGCCTTGCATTGCCTCCTGCCACTGGGTTCCAATACCAGATGAGTAACAGATGATGTAAGGATGGTCTAATAATGTGTGTAGAGCAGGTACAAGAGATGGTCTGTGATGTTAGACAGTATCTAGGGCTGTGATGGTATAAAATGTGATTCCTCTGTTGAGGTGAACAGAGGAAAGATCCAATAACTGTAAATGCCTCCAGACAGCAGGAGGATTTGTTGTGGCGGGTGCTAGTAAAAGTTGTATGTACATTTGACAGCATTCATGTCATACAGTCTGTTAGGCTGGGAGAGGAAAGCCCTGCACTTCTCTGTGAAATGTTGCATAATACTCCATCTGTAGGTTACTGGAACAAATACACTGTAAAATGAGCACACTTACATTATTTTACAGTGATATACTATTAGAACTTATTTCTTTAAATTATACAACGTAATATAAGCAGAGGCATTCAATCAATACTCACACTTGTAGAAGTAATTAGCAAGTCTGGTCATTGGTGCAAAAGGGGTCACTTTATATTACCAAGTGTAAATTTTCCCTCTCACTGACTAACTTGTGTAGCTAATGAAAACCAAATGAATAAACAGCCAACATGCTGATGTGTAAGTGTTGGTCTCCTGTGGAACTGTAGAAAGACGCTGTTAGTGTGTTGCAGATTGCTACATCTGACAGAGTAGTGGTTGTGTTAGGCTACTGTACCTGTTGTTTTCTCATGTTTGCTACAGTCAGATGTATTAGTACAACACTAAATGCTCTTGGCCTGTCTAAAAGGGAAGATATGCTTGGGCTGGATGTGATGCTTTTAGTCATTGAGCACATGTGACAGCCACTTATGTTTTCTTCTGATTCAATTAAATTACACCATTATCTGGGGTATCAGAGCACTCCTCAGCACAGATATGCTGACTCATATTACAGTAATTGATTCTTAACTGTACTGTGCTTCTAATACAGGAGGAAGAGTACTGTAGGAAGGGAAGCTGACATAGCTATCAAGCTCCCTTCACTTTTTTTTGTCAGTTTCAAATCTCATTACAGACCGTTACCTTTTCTCATTACAAAAGACATTTTGACATGTCACAGCTGAAAAGGTTCATAAATAAATAAATAATCAAATGAATGACTCCTGAATTCCATTTGGCTGGTTCTTTTCGCAAGTCTTGGTGCTGTGCATGCTGGATCACTGTCACACTGTTTCGGCACACCGGGACACCTGAAATGCAGTGCTCATTAAAGTTCTCACTTATGCTTGTGCTCTTCTCTGACGACTCAAAAATATATATTTCAATCGAGTCTAACCGAGTACTGCACAAACTGATGACCTTCTTTTTTTTCCAGCTCATTAACAACTAAGACTTTATGTATTTTTCTTGTTCATGTAAATTTTGGAATAATAAAAGTGATTCATTCAGAGTCATTGTCATATGCTAATTCATTTCAGCTTTGAGACAGGTTGTGTTTTATGCATGTTGCAATTGTCCTTGTGCTATTTGACCTGCAGAGACGAATAAAAATGGTTTAATTCATTTATTACTTAGTGAAGATATTGCATCATGGTGCTAAACAATATAGATATAATATAATAGGTGAAATTAATTAATGTTTCTTTGATATTCTGCAATAGTAGGGACTGGATGAATTGATGAAGCTTTGTCTTTATTCCTTCTATAGGACAGACTTTCACACTCTGAAAAAAAAAAGGTACAGACTTTTGACATGCAACAATGCATTAGTCAAAACTATCTTAATTTCAATATTGGATTTTCATTTTATTTCACTTTTAATCAAGGCTACTTAAAGTTATTTCAGGACACCGCACTCACAATACCCACAATTGATCTGCCTCAACCTGGCATACTAAATGTGAACACACAAATAATAAATAATACACAGTATTTGCCAGCAATTATAACCTCCACTAAAACAGCTATTTAAGACCTTATATCATTACTGTTGTTTTACTATGTTGTCATCTATAACTTTATGCAGTGGCCTAAAATAAACACATCATAAACACTTACAACCCATTTGCTTACAACATTACAACTTGATGTCCATCATTAAACGAAGAAAAAGAAACGTTTTCTATCATCTATCATCACTTTCCCCTTTCATAAACTATTTCTAGGAATCAAATCCCCTATTTTCGAACAGCCTTCAGAAATACTCATATTTTCTCTCATAATAGGTTATATAACTGTATAACGAGACCAGCCTAGTAGTCTGGCCTATGTCTAAACAACAGCTGGAATAAGCTCACACTCCCTCCTAAGACAAAAAGTGTACACTGGCGGGGCGCATAAGGGGGCGCAGCCTTAACGCCAGCAATCACGCATGCGTCAAAGAGAGAGACTCTCCAGATTTGACAACCCTGGGATGTACCACACAGCCCACTATATTGCAACGCTCTCCGCTACTGGCGCACCATCATCTGCACCTGCCTACTCCGTTGTTGTGGTTGGAGCGCTGGGAGGGGTCATTATTTCGCAGGGAGCCGTAGGAGGAGGAGGCATTTCCGAGAGACGCCGACAGAAGCGTGTAAACTCAGATTCAGCACCACAGCATTGAGGAAAGCGTCCGGATTGAGTCGATTTTCACCATTCACTGTGGCTTGAGCAGGAGGACACCGTCTCTTTTTTTGGTGGGGAATACTCATTGAAACTAAGCGCTGCACACAGTTTGTGGACCTGTGAGAAGAGTCATCTTCAACGGTTAAAGGTGCGTACTGACTTGGACGCTGTTTTTTTTGTTAACTGGGGTGTGTTTTCCTTTTCTTCTTCTCTCTTTTTACGTGCTAGCAGCCTGATAGCGGTGGTACACATGCTGCACTGGCTGACCCAATGTGCTGCTGCTGCTGCTGCTGCTGCTAACATTAGCTCATAGGCGAGGTCCGGCTTTTTTCCCCATTCATCGCTGTGCTCGTATCTATCTAGCTAGTCGGCGGTATAACAAAAATAAATTCCCACGCCGAAAACACTTTGCAGCTCGTTGTAGCACAACAGGCTTCCTCGGCATGCACCTGCCAAAGGAGGGGGGTATTTTCACGAGCTAATATCAACAGACTCGCCCCATTCTGCTAGCGTTATCTAAACGACACTCAGAGCACTGCTATCCAGTGAGCCGAGTGCTGAAAGCCCTGCTCAGTGCTTCGACCGACTCGCTGAGACCGTCGGGCACAGACGAGCTAAAGCGGCTAGGCTAACGTTACTGGAGCGGCTAAAGGCTAACTGACTCCGGCTACTTTCATGCTAGTATAAAATAGTGTTGGTGGGACCCAGACCTGCGTTAATGGCTGTTATTTATCGTTTATTCCCATCACTCATGTAAAGACCGTTTTGTTCTTTTCCCACGTTTATTAGCCTATTATTATTATTGTTATTATTTTTAAAGCGTTCTTAATTTTTTTTTATCCGACCATTTTGCTTCTTTTGTTTAATTTAATCGCGGATTAAAAGGAAAACTCACCACTCGTTGTTTGTCTACCGCAGCTGAATTACAAGTCGTGTCATTTTTTTTTTTTACTATATCGGTTTTGAATTCTTTATTACGTCTTCTGGGCTGAGTCGAGTTTTTTTTCTTTTCTTTTTTGAGTAGCTAAGTACACATCCTATACCTCACCCCTGTAAGTGCACCCTTACTTTGTAGTGAAAGCTGTATTAGCGCTCTTAACAATGAGAATAATTAGTTTAAGTGACCTGGCAGGATGCGTCAGCTGATTCAAGCGTTACAGTTTTCAGTGTCAGCTGTCCTGCACAGTACTGTAGTACTGTACCACTGTAAGGGGAGTAATATGCAAACAGAGTTGATATATTCAGCTGTAGGACCGATGACAAATCTCTCCATAGCCTGTGCTCAGTCAGCTGTTGAGTGTCAAATGTCTTTTAATGTTACACCCTGCTTCTGTGGTTATTGAACACCAATAAATGATGAATGGGTTTTTGTTTGTATTGGATATAGTGGTGGGCTTATGTTTGTGTGTGCATGCATCACTCAGGCCAAGTGCATTCAACAGTGCTGTGAAGCAGCAGGAGTTTGATCAAAGCCCGTGTGACCCAGTGTAACTTGGTGAGTGAGCCACACACTCTTCCTGTAACTGGATATAGGAATCCCAGAGGCCTCTAGGGGTCACATAGTGGCTGTATTTAGACTGTGAACTTTTGATTGGCAAGGAGGCATGCTCACACTCATGGGCACTGTGGGGTGCTTGCTTGTTCTTGTTTACCATGTCATTTTATTGGCTATGGGACAGGAGAGACTGTAAAAGTTGTTTTTGTTAATTATTACATTTTTTTTGTCTGCAAGATGTGAGAAGTAATAAATTGTCACATTGGAAGGGTTTGGGTTGGCTGTTTGGTGTCTTTGCTTTTGAAATTCAAGGATACGTTTACGCAGATTGCATTTCCTTTTTGCGATTATGAGTAAGAAATGTAGTTGCAGTAATTTTGCTTCACAGCAATTAATATATGAACAGTTAAAGATGCCTCTAAAGACAGATAATACAAAAGCTGTGATTCCATGTTGCCAAGCATGGACAGACTCTTTGCCCTTTGGGAATAGGCTAGGTCTAACTGTCCAGCCATCTGCTTAATACTGTCTTTTATGCAAGGCTTTTTTGTTTAACCTTTGGGATACATTTTCTGTCATTTTACAGTACACTACATCCATTATAATAATGTTGTTACAGTAGTTTGTTAACCTTTGCCATGCATGCTTTAATTCATGAGATGTTAGAATTTTTTTTAAAACATCATTAGACTTGATGAACCGAAATAAGCTTTTAAACCTGATTGAGCAAATCTGTCTCATTAGAACTAGCTCTAATTCCGAGACAATCATTTCTGGCAAGTAGCCTACAGTATGCATCTCATATTCAATCACTCCTCATTTGATAATACCAAATTACAGGCTTTGACAGCCACCTGTATGTAATCATCCAGATGTGTTTGGCTCATTTACTGTATGACATTTGTAGAATAAAAACAGCTTCTGTCACTGACTGGGGCTAAGGAAAGGCCATAATTTATTGGTGAGACTATGCAATCAATGGTAGTCAGGGGTGCATTGTGTTCCCTGTCTCCTGGGAGAGGAAGTGATATTGGCTGAATACCATGGAACCCCCCTGTTGTTGTGGAGCAGATCTCCGAGGTAGCCATGACACCCCCACTAACTGGAACAGGATTGCCTCCCTCCTAGGCTGTCTCTTGCTTTAGCACTTGCACAAATGTTTGATACTTTTTAAGAGATGAGTGATGAGGCATTGGAGACAACACAGAGCAATCAATAGCTTACTTGTAGTGCTCTTGTCTCCTCCACATCAATTTTAATTCTCATAACCACAGGGGTTTGCATTACCCTATGCTGCAATGAGGACCTGCAAACACTCACCAGGGTTTTAGATAAACATATGTCATCATGTTGTCAAGGCAACATATTGTGTAGTCAGTATATTGTTGTGCTCCATTTAAGGACAGGTGATGACTCTTATGTGTGAAGTGCTTTTCTAGAACAGATAAGAATCCGGTGTCAAGATGTTAGTTTTGCATTAATCACTTCCACTTTTTTCTTGTTGTTATCAAATACCTGCATATTGGTGAGTGAACTCACCAAAGTGTAAAAAGGTAATATGTTAACAGTTTATGCAACATTATTCCACATTGGACCATAAAGACAATAAAAAAGAGAAGAGCACTTGTTTCAGTGGGGACAATAAATTAGATGATCCAGCAATGCCTGAAAGTATAGTGTCAGCAGCAGTTTGGTGCAGCAAGAAAAAATTAGGTTATTCTCTTAAATTCCTTTTCATGTCTATTAGCGTGCTCAAAGACCACACCCACAATGCTCATCAAAAAAGCTGCTGCAGCTGAAGTTCATATTGTTACAGCCTAGCTTTTTTCTCTATAGGACTATCAAAAAAAAAAAATCAATCCGGCGTCCACCCATTACTCATACATCTGTGGGTGGGTGTGGTTGAATAACAATTCACCAAGGAACTACTCACAAACCAACACAAGTCACAAGAAGTCAATCTGATGTTCTTTCTGTTTCCTATGAAGCGGATGAACTTTAAATAAATGAAAAGTGCAAAAGTCTGTGCTCCCCTTGTGTCATCACAGCTTGACTTGTGTGGAAATATTTAATCAAAATTTAATATCTTATGCAGCACAGATCTTGTATTCAGGTTGCAGCTGAATTTTTAATGGTACTTCAGAAACGTAGGGTTTCTGGCCTTTTGGCCAACAAAAGCTGCTAATAGAGCTGCACAGATTTTAAGGTGTGAGTCTGATTTAATGAATTATAGCGTGGGAAGTGAGGTTGAAAATGTAATGTCCAGGTCCTGAAGTTTCAAAGAATACACATGCACCTACAGTAGCTTGTTTGTCTTATGCATATATGTCATATGACTTGTTGCAGTATCGACTTATCAGGCTTTTAATGGAAGCAATTTACTCTCCACAAGGTGGTCAGTTTCATGTGATGGTCAAACTGCATAAAAATGAGAGAATCTCTTGGAAGCCACTGATAAACCACTACTTAATTTTCATACTGCCATATAGTTTACCCATTTTAAAGCTTTTTGAAATTCAAACAATGTGGATTCATCTAAAAAATCTACAATAACATTCCTGTTGATAATGATTCAGAATAACCAACCAAGAGCAATTGGCTAATGGTGGATGGGTGTTATTTATTTATTTAATTATTTTTAACCATAAAATTGTCTTTTTGTGTTATGAAAGCCTTAGTCTAGGCATATGCATGTCTTAAATTTAGCTTGAAAATGAAATATTAGGTACTGTAGGGAATGTATGAAACACTAGCTGCTAAAATGTCACTATTCCTGGTTTAAAAGGGACACTTTTAATGATAGATGAGATGTGAGAGCACAGGGTGAGAGGAGCACATTGTTGTCATCAAATTGTATTTCTAAGAGCTTCCAGTTCTCCATCCACAGGCAGTATTTTATTCCACTCTATTTTCATGCTCCTATTCCATCATTGGGCTTAAAGTTGAAATACTTGTTATGGGGTCAAGATTTAGTGATGGGGGCAAGATCTAATTGATATGGTCGTAAACTACAGGTATTTAGGCTATGTTGCTGCTGCTATTAGGAATTTGAATATGGTTGGGAATCATCTTACAACTGTACTATTTCTTCACTTTGGCTTGTTATTTTTCATGTCAAGTGATCACGCAATCCTTTTATTTTTAATGGGGGGTGGAGGGGGTGTAGCTCACTTGATCAAGTGTTGTAAACCTCTCACACTATAGCAGCTTCCTTGCTAAATTGAAGTTGTTCCTTGATAACAACTTCAATTAAAGGGTGAAATTACCTGTGATAAAGTTTTATTCGTATCAGTGGCAAACACCCACACCATGAGAGCGGGCTGAAAGTAAAATTATTCAATTTTTGGTGAAAACAAAGCAGTTATCCAGCTGGTGCTGATCTGTTCATCACCTGAACAGTGGGCGATGTCTCACTGTATGAAGCCTTGTTATTCATGCGGACTAGGCTGGTCTGAACAGTATAGGCTTCAAAGACATATAGTCTTGTTAGAGAGGGAGTTACATGTCCAAGTCACTTTGAAATTCGAAGTCATGGTACTGTAAGAGATGGACTCACTGGGGGGGTCTGTCAGTGATCCAGCATGACTTGATGTCCTCATTGAAAGCTGTCATAACGATGGCTGTTTCATTGAAAGCTGTCATAACGATGGCTGTTTTTTGTTGTTGTTTTAACACCAGTATACTCATAGTTGTACTTAGACATATTGGTTATTGCAATTTATATGAAACATGTTTTCGTTTGATGTGTCCACAGTTTCTTCAGGGGTGATTGTGATATGGGATATTCACATCATTACTTTCAACTAGTTAAGATACTAAGGAAGTTATAAGGAGAAGAAGCATGGCTTCACACATGAAAGATTATTTTTTCTTAGACTTGGCAGTGAATAGATGTGTCTCAGTTAAAGATCCATAGCAACAGGCATTTGGAGAATTTTCATGTGTAGGATGTACGCATACATAATTGTTAAGTGCAGTTAAGTGAACTTTGGCTAATTTGTGTGCAAACATTCAGGGGCCTCCTTACTTTTGCAGTGGTTGTTTTTTTTTAGTCATGAGAGGTCATGTTTTCAGACTTGCTTCTTCTGCTAGGTCTCTATACTCCATTCTGCACCTTATTGTTTAGAATAGATTAAGACAAATCTTTGCGGAGAGATGTGTCTTTAAAGTTTTGGATGTAGGATTTAAAAATACATACAGTAATTGTTAAGTGCAGTTTGAACTTTGCTAATTTGTGTGCAAACATTCAATTTTTACTTTGGCAATGGTTGTTTTTTTTTAGTCATGAGAGGTCATGTTTTCACACTTGCTTCTTCTGCTATGTCTCTATACTCCATTCTGCACCTTATTGTTTAGAATAGATTAAGACAAATCTTTGCAGAGAGTCTTGCTAGAGGCCATTTGAAAGTCTCTCATCCTCTCAGTTGTTGTGTTCCCTGGATTTCCCACTTTTCACTATCACTCTCTCCTTTCCACCCCCACCAAAGATGACATCTGGGACCGGTCTCCTAGTATTGGCCCAGCTCCTCCCCCACAGTGTGTGCTCTGTCTTGGTGCATTAACTTTTCTATTGTTAGGTGCCTGCTTTTCTTCTCTCCTCTTACAGAAAATCTATATGCTGACCAGGGGCGATTCTAGGATTTGACATCCAGGGCTTAGCCCTAGGAACTTGGAATGGGGTCACTTAATTATTATTTTTTTCCTGCAGTTAAATTCATGCATTTCATGAAATTTGAAATGAACCTCGTAAGTCGAGATAAAATAGATCTTTTCTATAAATAAACCAAAAACTGGGGTGTTAAAGGCTTAGAGCCAGCTGCTTAGTGATTTTCCCAGAAATGCTGAACAGTGCAATGTGCGCATACATATTGTCAGATGTTTGTAAAATTTGGTTTGTGTTGGGGATGCATGTTACTGTTGGTACAAATGACTATCGGCCCGATATTGGCCAATAATTATTGGCAAAATACACAGATAATTACATTTAAGACTGAGATTCTGAACAAGAAATTACATTTCTCTAAAAGTAATGAAACCTAGTTAAAATGTCAATGTTAACATAGACACTTTTATACTTTCACATTAACTTGGTTTGAAAAACGCATTAGAGAAGTTGTAGCACTTTCAGTCTGACATTGTATTTATTTTAGATGTTTTCTCTGGTGTGTTATTTTTTTCATATACAGTATAAGCACCATATTTCTGCTACTGCTGTCCCATTTAGTTGACATGGAAGTTGTGGGAGATGATGCCAGGAGCTAACATTTTGAAAGTTGAATGGGGTTACTCATTCATTTCACCATTTTTGTGGGCAGTTTTGTAATACTAGTGTTCTGCCTGTGGCACAGACAGATGACGCCTGAGCTCCACCTACAAGGCTGTGATTGATATGGTTGTTGTTGTGGTTGTAGTAGTAAACAGCTGTCAGCTCAGAAGCATTACTATGTGTCACTGAAAAAAAATGTACATTCATTACTTTAGATTTACTCATGCAAGCCAAGCTCACTGTATAACTTGAGTGACTCCATGCTGACCTTATGTTAAACAATGAGAAGTTCAACAGATTGTTACATTTCATAATACTCCTGTCCTGTCTCTTGGAGCTAACATGTATGGTTATGATGTCCACTCCTATGATAGATGCTAAAGACCACTCATTTCCTCCCTTAAACAATGACTCCTTTCAACAGATTGTTACATTTCATAATACTCCTGACAGTAGGCAGAATGTGGCAGAGTAACGGGCTGCTGTCATGCTTTTTTACTGCCATGTGATATTGTGGAAATATGACCATAGCCAATTATTGAAAATCGATCAAAAAGAATCGCGATCCTGAATTGAGATCATTTTATCGCCCAGCCCTAGTATAACCCTAACCCTCCTTAAAAAAAAAAAATCCTAGAGGAAACACTGAAGTAATCAACTCTTTAAACCTGATCAGTTTGGCACTGCAATGTGATAATGTGATTCCAGGGGAAGATCGCAGGGTAATAGTGGTGAAAGAGGGATTTGACTGTAATAGCCCTCCAAAGGGAAGTATGAATGATCTATGCTCTAACAGTTCACAGCCATGCACTTATGAGATCATCCTGGAAATTTATTGGGTGGTACCCATTAAGTGTTCATCATGGTTGATAGCAACATCCAAGCAGTACACTTTACCAGATAAACACTTATCTTCTGCCTTACATTTCTGACAGATGTGTAAATAAATAAACAATAACAATACAAAGATTCAATTATAGTTTGAAATACACAAGTGATTGTAGCAGTTAAAAAAAGCCATCCTTTTAGCAATTGTTACTGTTAATCATGTTAATATCATATAATGCTGACATACAATACTAAGGTCATTAATGCCACAGCATGACTAAACTTTATAAATATCGTTTGTTGATAATAAAAGATATTCATTCATAAAATAACAATTACTTTTCTTTATTTTGAAAACATTTTATGGCATGTGGACCGTAAACTGCAGTGTAGGTAGAACAGTCAAGACCATGTCTTCTACTACTGTAAAGGAGTGTTGTGAATATCCCATTTACTACTGGAGTCAAACGACTGATTTCACCTGTCAGAAGAACATATTGCATTTTTCACAAACACATAATCTGAGTGAATATATGATGGTAGTGTTTCCTGTACTGGCACTGTGCTACACAGTAGAAGACATTTCTTCATCCAAGTGTATCACAGTTTTTATTACGTGCTCCACCACGCTTGTTTTTTTGATGACTGAATCAGGCTCCTCTTCAAGTGTATGTGTTGAATGTGTTTGTGTTTGACATTTAATATTGTATGTGCACTCTTGCCGTAGGAACTTGAGTATAATGGAAGCCCTTATGACAGAGCCTGTCTATTTGATAGGGACCACCAGGTTTTTACAACTATGTAGTTCTTGTGTTTTATTTGTATTTTGTTGCTCAGCAGCTGACAGTCATATCTAGACCATTGACACTAAGGCTAATCAATGCATGATCATGCTTACTGTAGCTCAGGTCTTTCATCAAAAGTAAGAAATGAACAGTACAGTAACCTTAATGCTGAGATTGTTGCTGCGTTATAGGATAAACTAGGAAAATACTGAGTTTGGAAAATATGTTGTAAAACACAATCGAGGTGCCCTGTATGTTTCTTAAGGACACCTTCCAACCGAGCCGGGACAGAGGACATGTTACTGTTTTGAGAGTGTTTAGTCAACATTGCAGTGTTTGCATTATGTTTTTAAAGAAGCATTATGAATTCCTATGAGAACAAGTCTGCTGTGAGAATTTCACAGGTTGTGCTCTACTTTGATCAGCCTATTTTGGCCGCTCTGAGAACATGGCTCTGGAGAGCAGCGATATGACAGGTTGAGCCTTGGCTTCTGCTTTTAGAGACTCCCCCCACTGCTCCACGTAACTGTGTATGTGCTTAACTTGCACTGAATCTGGGTCAGCTCAGTGTTGGCATATTAACTTTCCATAATGACAAATGACAGGGATTTTAGTCACAAAGTTAGTGTCGTATGGTAAAGAAGCTCTGATGCCTATTTTATGCAGTGCAAGCAGAGTTTAAACTTTGGAATATTTTTTATCTGTGACAAATATGCGTGCATTTGCAAAACCGCAGGGTGAAGAATACTCAGAGAAAGAGTTGAGTGTGTGTGAAAGTCCACAACATGAATCCTTTTTAAGACATTGCACCTTCATATTGTATCAAGACAAAGGAATTAGCTGGACAATAACCAACTTCATTAGGAGTCCGTCTCTCTCTTGGCATACCTTTTTACAGAAATCGGCTCACATCTGCATCTATGAGGAGATCTATCAATGAATTAAAATCTCTGATCCCTTTGAGGGTTCAAAGCTCTCAATCCACAGTCTCCAAGGACTGACTTGTTGTGCTCACAGTTTTTGGCATTGTTTTTTTTAACTTTTATCTTGTCTTTGTTTTTATAAAGATTTTCCCCCCTCAGATTTACTTGGCAACACAGTTTAAGAGGAGCCATGAGCATGCTAATAAGAATATGATTTCAGATGTTGTATTTTTTAACCTTGCTCAATTTATTCCTGTAAGCATTTGTTGTTTTGTGTAAATTTTGCTGAATGTAAATAAACACTAGGAATTTAGACACACTAAACCCTGCTTGTTTAAACACTGGATTTGACCTTATTTCTCTGCTTATCATGTATTAACCTCATTTGTTAATACATTGATGGGAGTGACGTTAATCCGAGCCAACGTGGACTCACAGAGGGAGGTGACTTGATGGGGATTTTGCCTTGAAGATTACTGGATGATATGCGTTAAGAGACAGTTACCCCCAAAGGAGAGAATTGAAATCACACTGTAGTAGTACACTAATACCTGCAGTTGGTAAGTTAACAAAAGTGAAAGTGAACTCCGCGACTTGGTCAGAAATTTCAATACAATACTCCGTCAGGTCTCTTTATGAACCCCTGCCAAGCGCCCACACACACAGAAACACACGTGCAGACACACACACAAAGTAGCCATAAAATGTAGCCTAATATAAAATGCAAATCTAATGTGCATGAATGGCATTTACATGTTATTTCTGGAGGATATTATATCCAACCTTCTAGGGCTTTATGTTGGATAAATAGATCAAATTCTAAAGTGAATCACTAAAATGTTATGATTGTGCTTTTAACATTTATTTTATTGTCATTTATAGTGAAAATGGGATGACATTTTGTAGTATAGGTGTGTGAGTTACCTATTTGGCTACAGTTACAGGTAGCATTTTAAGAGTTATGACAGACAAATAATGTAAAGCAGACCATATCTATAAAAGTTGCCAAAGAGAGAAACTATATGCATAATAACAAATATTGATGAGATGTACTTTTGTAAATACTGTGCAAAAAGGAGCTAGAATTGAAGTCATAGGGGATCTGTCTGCATCCTGTAAGACTTGTGATCACTGTACAGGGTCACAAACATAACCTCCCTTAGAAGTACAAATGCCTCAATAGTTTGGTGAATTCTAAAGATTGTAAAAAATCCAACCATCCATTCCCCCTTTTTATCTGTTTATTCTTTCCAAACATAACCTGCAGTGACCTGGTAGTCACCAAAGTGAGACAAATGCCACATCAATAAACAGTTGGAAGATTGAATTCTAAAGAAGAAAGATTGTTCCAGGCAGGCTTTTGAAAAAATCCAAGTCCATCCATTAACCCCCGTGTTTTTATCTGTTTATTAACAGCCACTTTCCATACCAGATCGAACTGGTACCACTTCACGGTCGGAAAAATACGAGTTTCCTTGAACGCACCATAACAGTGCAGTCGCCACATTCTGGTCTTGGTCACCACATCTGTTCTCTCTCCTCATTGGATAAAAACTGTAGGATACGATAAATGTTTTCTCCTCGGCTCAGAGCAGAGCAGAGTGACTGACAGACCCGTGTTTCAGACCAAACACTCTATGTAAGTGATTGCTGTCGGAAGATATAACTATTTAAGACTTATATTAACACAAATATATCACTTACTTCTGCTTTAAATTTGTTTCCTCACTGTGGGAGGACACAGAAGTTGAAGTGGTTGTCTTCATTATGGACAACCTGTGAGTTCAGGGTGTCAGGTTAGAATCAGTAATCTGCTGATCTTTGAACCTGTATGTGTGTGACTTCCTGTTGGAGACAATGAGCATGGTGCAGTAGCAGATGGAGTGGTGGCAGAGAGCAGGCTGGGCCATGCCGCTCAATAGAGGAGCAGTTGGTAGTTCAATGAAGTGTGTTTTGAATTATTATTACTTTTTACTAAATGACACTGAATGAAATATGCTGTATTGAGCTTTTCATATTTTTGGGGATTTTTTATATTTGTGTGCAGTTTATAAAGGTTGATAAATGCAAAAATGGACATATGAAAAAAAGGAATGGTGAGATCAATCTGAACACATACAGTAAATCTCTAATCCAGTATTGTAAAATCCCTTCAAAGCTAGTGCATTGGACCTTTTATAATTAATGATAATTTGTCCTAAAATCACCCCACACAACTCAGTAATGTTACCTTATTTGCGAAGTATTTTGTTTGTTTGTTTAATTATTTATTTGAGGAGGACAATGCACGTTAATGAACATAGTAAAATGTAAAAGTGCCAGTATTAGCCAACGGCTAGTTTTAGACTGTAGTCCTCCTGGCAGGTGTTAAAAGCCATTAAAATAAACACAAGGACATAACAACAGGATTCATAAAACAGGAAAAACACACATGTATCCAACAGAAAAAAAAATACAAAGGGAGGCAATTAACATTATACAAGTATACAAAGAAGAAGAAAAAAAAAGAAAGAAAGAAAAAAAAGAAAAGAGAAAGAGCAGTGCCTCTGACTACAAGGCCCCAGGTCAAACATGTGGCAAGGTGCTAATATTAGCCGGGGGACAAAAGTGTTGAATAGTAGAGCAACTGCCATGATTTGTTTTCTTTTGTGTTTCTAGTTGACTGCTAGATGCTGTACCTCTGGATACAAGGTGCTCAATCAATACAGACACATCAACAGAGCCCTGACTCAGCAGAACATCTGTCTTGACTGTCACAGCTGTGTTTGCATGGTTGAGATGCACTGATCATCGTGTCCCACCCTTTTTCTCAGCTATGCATTTTGAACAGCAAAGTGACAACACAGAGCATTTGTAATATATCTTTACCTTTAGTTTGAGTCAGTGGCAAACCAATAACAAAATATTCACAACACCCAGTGCCAACAAATTGTATTATTAAGACACTACCTTTGAAAACTTGGTGTATCCAGGCAGAAAAAGGCACATCTGGCAGCTTATGAATCTGCATGATCACAACACTGTAGGTTACTTTATCATCAAAAACATCTTCAAGCAGATAAATTTAAGGAGCATAGAGTAGGTAGTAGACATTGAATATAACTGAAAATGTGTTATGATCTCTAATGATCACAACACTTACACATCTCAAATGATCTTTTTTTATACTAAAAAGCATGTTTTGTATCACTGATTCTTAGCAGGAACTCTCCTTGTGTTCTCAAAGAGCCGGTCTACTTTTCTCCCTTTGGGAGGCTTTGGATTTGTACTTAGCAGAGAGTTCACACAAGGGTGCAGCTCATGCCAAGGTAACCCTGGTAGCACTCAGCCATAGCCAGAAGGGACTCTTGTTTGCCTGGCTACAGTGTGAGGCACACATTTCCAGAAAGGTAGCCTGCACTTGTTTTCCTACTTAGTCAGTGTGCTCACATTGGATTGATGATTGTTCCTTATGAGTCTGTCAGTTCATTTGACATGAATCAGAATCTCAGTATGGTATTACCACGCGTCACTGAAAGGTTGTTGGTGTTCACTGTTGTCTGAAAAGTCTGACGTAATCTTACTCTTGATACACTGCAGATGCTGTGTTTGCGTGTCCATGCTGCTTATTAGTTCAGGTCAATCTGGATCAGCTGCTTTCTTAATGAGATCAAGTGTTGAGTTAGGAAGAAAGATGATGGCAGTTTTAAATCCAGTACAAACTTTCACTGACTATACAAAAGGGTTCAGACTTACCAGCATTAGCATGTATGTGGAGCCGCTACAATTAGTTAATTAACTGATAAGATGTCCAACAGAAAAAATAATCTGCAGCTCTCTTGACTCAAGAATCAAACTGAATCATTTATTAGAATTCTAAGTTACTGTGTATTTTCAGGTTTTTATTCTTATGAATTTAAAGTGTCACATTGGGCTTTAGAAGTTTAGGAAAACAGAGGACAGATTAGTCTTTGATGTGAAATGTTACTTGCAACTCTATATTCACAGCAAAAGCTTTGCTTCATGTTTAATTTATGTGAATGGAAATTCTGCACCTAGTGGACTCTGTCTGCTCAGTCAAGTAAATCGACAAAGATCATTCAGCTTGAGATACACTTAGGTGAATTCAGGCAGTCAAATTTGCACCATGAACCACCCTATTTCTAAGACAGTGCAGTAGTCCAATTTCTAAACTCCAACTGTAGTAAACCGGAGGGAGGTTTGGCACACGCACACGCACACATTCTCTAAATACGTACCCAATCCAGTGGACACCTGTTCGGCCTAGGTAACTACTTTACATCCGTTAGCAGTTGTCTCTCTGCCACGTCGTCAGCATTATTTCCTGGAAGAGCTGACATAAACAGAACCTAAGGTGATAATATTGTTTAATGGGCAGTAAAAAACAAACAAGTATCAAGAAGCTCCTGAATTAGGTGACAAATGAGCTGATTTATAGGGAATGGCAGCATGTGGCCAGCTAGCCACAGATGCCATCATTACCACTTCTTCATTGTTGCCACCCTTGCTAACAAACATGCCATTCAGCTATCAGCGATGGAGCAGGATGCTGAATGTCTCTGCTGGTGCTCAAGCGTTATTTCTCCACCTGATTTCACAGTTCAAATCACATAATGGCTAAAATTAGATGAAAAGAGATTTATGGGGACACAAAATCAAAGAAAACAATCACAGCGGCAGGAATTGTGTGGATAGTTGTGTTAGCGTTGTGCTTAGAAATCTTCAGTGTGTACCCATCTGAACTCTAGCAGTGACTTGCTTACAAACTCTATCACAGTAGTGCAACATTCAACAGCAGAGCTAGAATAGAAGGGGCAGAACAGCAGTGCAAGCTTTGAAGTTGCTAATGCAGGGAGAGCTGTGTGCAGCCGGAGAGTTAATGCAAGGTTGTATGGTTTGTTAGCACTTAGTTCAGCCAGTTTATGTGTCTGTTTTTGTATTTTACATCTGAAGCATCTATCATGTCCATCATTGGATAAATTAAAGGTAAAATGCGGGACTAGGCAGTCTGTTACAGAGCTAACTCACTGACTTGCATATTCACAACCGATCAGAATTTCGAATTTGAAGTCTGATCGCCGAGACTCACAGCAGATATCTTGACATGGAGGAGGAGAACCGAAGCACCTGGAATAACCCCACTTGTATGAAGGAGGGAAATGGACCTTTCTCCATAAGCCTGCAGTGCTAACCGCTGAGCATCTGTGCTGCCCATCTGCCCATGTGGTTATTCCATTAGAAAGTGTTTCCAAGCAGGAGCTCGCATGAGCAACAAAATAATAGCCCTAATCAAGATGTTTATATTTGATATGCATATTTTGACTGCTTCTGCTTCTTTATTGCATGAAGTTTAATCCTACTATCAGAGGTCACTGTGCTCCCATCATGTCTCCTAATATTTTGTAAAAATATATCAACAGCGTATCTCACTACTTTTGTCATCTAACAGTTTTTGCTTAGGAAAACAGTGTTATATGATTATGCATCTGCTCATTTGAATGCTTAATATAATATTGACTCCACTTTATTTGTCATCAGAAATTCCTTCAACAGTAAATGAGGGAAACACATGAGGTGCACTTACTGTAGGGATTTTTGTATCTGGGGTAAGCAGAAGTCTTTAATGAACAGAGACAACTGGAGTCACATTCACACCAACGCACAAAGCAAGAAACCCTAATTAACAATAAAGCTACAATTTGGCGAGCATCCCTCGCCAAACTCAGCATGCACAGTATCTGCAGGCTATAGCGCTGAATTGACGAGCGAGTATACGCTGCTTTCCAGCACTGACACAAATCACTGCGCAGCACTATTCAAACCAGCAGTGTCTCCACCTGTGAAATGTTCATCTGAGTTCATGAAACTCTGCAGTAGGTTCGGAGGCTGTCGGCAGCTCTGCTGTTGTATTAGAATTGATTCAGAGGTATTTTCATTTTATATACAGTACAGGTGGATGGCTGAATATTTGAAACAGCTCTCAATGCAATGCAAAGATGTACTTTATCCCAGTTACTCATACAGTATAAAATGAGTCTACACCGCATTAAAGTTGTAATGGAGTCGTTATGGACACTGATGGTGTGTAGTAGTGTGTAGCTTAGTAATATATGGAATTCATGAGTGCAGCCAGCCAGGAAGCGCTGTTGCAAGAATCAGACTGGGAGGCTTAATTTACTGGAAGCAGTGAGCACCACTGCAGACCTGTTAATTATCCAACTCAGCTCACCAGGCAGTAGTGTGAAGTCACATGTGATGGTCAGGATCACACTTCCCAAATTCAAGTGAGAAGGTGCCCACAGAGAACAAAGCTCTTAATGTATGTGGACTGCACTTCTATTCAGTCATGCGATCAAACACAAACTTCTTAATCATATCAAAATGAAAGACACTATTAATCTTGACAAAGGAATGGAATGAATAGCAGACAAAGGCTGTAAATTGTAATTATTAGCCCAAGTGTATTTTTTCCTGACTTCATGTAAAAAATGCATGAATAGAGTGTTTATGCGACTGCTTATGCCACGATTTCAGAATGAATCCTCAAAACTCTAGCAGATGGCCCATTTTCCTCCCTCTGCATTGTGTTATTCTAAACCTTCTGAAACATCGCCATCGCCCTCCCCCAAAGCCTGTCCTGGGGCAGAGAGAAACAGTTGTAAGATTTAGTCAGGAAATGGATGGTGGCATCACAGTAAACAATGCTGCATGCTAGTAAAGCAGGTGCATCTCCGTTTCTCAGCTCTTCACCAAAAACATGTTGGCTGCACAAAACAGATGATTCATAACAGCTATCACAGGTTACTATTCAGTGTGATTTTCTTTGTAAACCCTCCTGTTTCCACACTTTAGCAGATTTACTTTCTTCTCTTTCTCTCTTTTTTATTTATTTATTTATTTATTTTTCAACTTTTTCCAGTAATGGCTGGTGACAGCAGGAGGCTAACTCACCAAAACTGTGGGACAACATGTGTGTTTCTCACCAAACTAACACAAGACTCTCTGGTCTTATGAAATTTGCTGGATAGCATCAATGTGATTTAGATGTGTGATGTGATGCAGTTGGAATGTGTGTGATCAAATGGACAGTTACATAGTAGTTATGTAGTTAGTTCTGTAAACCAAAATAATGGGTTAATGCATCCAAAGCAGTGTGACAGTGACAGTGACAGTGACAGTGTGTCAAACTTTGTCAAACTTGTAGTTGAATAGTGAACAGGGCATTTTCACACCAGAAAACACCTGTCTGTTCACTTGCTTTAGTCAGAAACAAATGCAATGTTTATTTTTATTTTTTTGTTTGGCGTCGTTCGCTTTCACATTCTACTTTTTGCGTGTGGATAAGATTTTTGAAACAAAGCCAAATCTATGCTGAGGACGTTTAATCACCGGTCAGAAACGCCTGGGGCGGGGGAAAGCAGGAAGTGCTAAGAGCAAGTAAACAATCATGAAAAGCTTGCACACTGCACTCGTTATTCTGATATTGATCTGGCTCACACACCTTCAGACATTCACAGAGAAATTTGATAAACGTCAGTTTTACGGTGTTGTTCCCATAGTTGTTAAAAGAAGAAGACCTGCTGTAAAACAAGGGAGCAAGGTGGGTTTCAGACCTCAAATGAACTGAACCAAATGGACTCGACCTCTGCAGCTGGATCTTGGTCCGATTGCTTGGTCCACTCCTAGTTTGACTGCTGTATTCACACTTGCCCAAATATATACACACCAAGGGGGGAACCAAATTTGAGTTTATTTCAAGCGAACTATACTGTACAAGGCAGGTGTGAAAACGCCTTTAGTCTACTGGTGATGCTGCTAACATTGTTACATGGGGCACACAATAGAGCTTTAACATTTCTTTAAAAAAAGTATTCCCCAAGCATTCATTCGGTATCATCACAATTGCTGATAAGTGGTGCAGCTGAATGTACTGAATAATGACATTACAGATGGCAGCCTCTCTGACAGATGACTGTCCCTCAGCTGTTTTCCCTCTAGCTCTGAGACAGACTCGCTCAAGTAGTAACATCTCTAAATTCTATTTTGCTTCCCAGCTAATCCCCCACATCATCACAAACTCTGTTATTCCATGAGTTGTTGTTTTATTCATAATGTGTCTGCAATTTGGATTTCAAAGGTTGCAGACTCTCATGGTCATCACAGTTACAGAGATCTCCACCAGCAAAAAAATACCTGACATGAGTCACCAGAACATTCACTTTCATTGACAGTCAGGGCTCGACAGTGCGACTGTTTTGCTCGCATTTGCGAGTTGATAATGTCCGGTGCGAATAAAAAAATGCATTCAGTCGCATCAGTGCGACTCCACAGAAACTGTGTCCACATGTGACATGTCACACGGTCGCCTGTTTAACTACCGCGTTTAACGTGAGCAGCCTGTTTGGTGATTTTGGCCGCGGCATTGATTAAAGCTTGTGTACATCGGGGCCGTTCAGATGTAACGTCTTTTCCGCACATTAGTTTCAAGGTAGACGCGCGTCCTGCACGCCAAGGCGGCACCAGCAGCGCGCATTCAGTGCGAAGCGCTTTTTTTTTTGTCGTGCTGGTTCAACTTGCTTCCTCTCTCTCCGGTACACGGTCTCGGGCTGTGTCTCTCCTACTGTTTCACACGGAGCTCTGCTGCGTTTGAAAGGTGAAGGAAGCCAATAGGTGGAAAGACGTGGCCTCTGAGCCTACCGTGAAGCTATAAAAAAAAACAAACACTCGTTGCAGTGAGAACAGCTGATGTGGTCACAGTCTCACAGTGCAACATTCATATAAACTTCAGCCTCAAAGCCCTGTCTGACCTGTCCGTGAACATCACACAGGGGCAACATGGAGCTGCTTGTGTGACAGGTTGTTGAGAAAAATGTTTGGTGTTTTTACTTTTCTCAAATGTAAAAATGGGTCATGTTGGACCTTCAGCCTTATTTAAGGCTTAAACAGCTACTTAAACATTTTCCATTGTGCTCCTAAAAAATCTTAGTGCAGAGCCCTGTATGTAATGTTAAGCTTTTTATACTGAGGGAAATATACGTAGGTTCACTGCTCATCAATAACCCCACCCCCGGGCCACATGCACACACATACAGCACAAAACTAAAAACTAATATTGGTTGTAAATATTCTATTTTCTCACACATATTTGCATTGTTTGTCTTTCCTGATTTTTGCAAAGGCAAGGAGCCAGTTATAACATAAAAAAAATAATCTACAGCGTTAGGACTACTTTATTTGTTTGAAAATGATATTTTCACCAAAACGGCGAAATTTTTATGGTGCTACTAAAAAATTTTGTGTGCTACTAAATTTTTCAGCTTGGTAGCACAGTGCTACTTGGAAAAAAGCTTAGCGTCAAGCCCTGACAGTGATATAATAGTATTGTGCACTGTGATTTGTTTGCTGTGCTTGCGGTCTGCTCGTTCAGTTGAGTCTGTTGTAATGATGATAACATATATGTGACTCAAATCATCTTCATAAATCATAATTATCAGCATGAATCCTATTTAGGCCGTAAATATGGATTATTTTCATCGTCAGATTTATATTTTCAGCCAATTGTCTCCCTAACTCTGACCCTAAAGGCCTCAGGTAAAATAAAAAAAACAGTCTTGTTTTTTTTAATCTGCTGTAATTTCACTCTCTGAAACACAGCCAAGTCTTTAGATTTGAGCAGTATGACCCAGACAAATTTCAGTGTTAAAACACACATTCAGCAGATGTTTGATTATCAGAATAGCTGACAGCTCATTTTCTGGCGGTCAATACTTGCAGCCATGAAAGTTATTTTCAATCATTTTATGCCTTAAACTGACATAAACGAATTACTGATATGGTATTATTTGTAGAAAACCATAATTGCTGCTCCACTATACAATTTTCAGACTTGAGCTGGTATAAACTACTCTACTCTAATGCACTTAAAACAAATATGTCCTCTCCCTCTTCAACTCAAAATAAGTATTTATCAATTGTCATGAGTTATGCTGTCAGGTTTGTTTACATCAGATATCCCCTAGGCAACATGAAGTGATAGAGTAGATCCTCTTCTGGATAACACAATATATCCAATATGTTGTTATGGATTACGGTAAATTACTTAATCTATGGGGTTCTGTTGAAGCCCGATTTTTTTATTTTTTTCTATGTTTGTTTCATTTAAGTTCCTGTAGTTTGTACCTCCACACTGGATTACTAAGGACTAGGGCTGGGTAGTATGACCAACTCTTTTTTTTCTCATGCAAGGGCTTACCCACATGTCCACACACAGGTAAATGCAGCATGATCCCTCAGCTTTCCCTTTTTATGTTTTTAACAGCGTTTCCCAATCTGTCAGCTCAGTCAGCCCCTCCTCCTGCTAGACCTGGTCTCTCTCTCTCTCTCTCTCTCTCTCGCGCACACACACAAACACGTACAGTACGCATGCACAGGTTGCACTGGAATGCTAATAAACGGTAAATGCGCTAAATCCCTAATTGTACAGTGTTCAAATTATCCTGTGATCTTGATTCCCAGATAGCATGGTTGGTGAGCAGCGGTGAAAGGGTCCCTGCTATGCATGTTCTGGGCGTTGTTCGGGCTCTTCACCGGTATTGCAGTACATGAAAAATTAATATCAAAACAAAAATGACAGATATTTGGTATGATTGGTATACCGCCCAGCCCCACTAAGGACTATTAGTTTTTGTGTCTGATTTCACTGATTCATAGATGATTTGGAATGTCGTCATCAAGTCAGTGTGTTTAAGGTTTGACTGAATCATAAGTCAAGTTTTGGACCAACATAAACAAAATAAGTCCAAATCAAGCTCTTCAAATCATAAAATCAAACGACCACAGCTGCACCATGGGTATATGTGATGTACTCAGGCGAAAGAAACTGTTCAGTTCCAACAAAAAAGGAAGTTTGGTGGCAGTCCAGTATTTTTCACAGTGCTGCTGTTTTCTCATCAATGGCCTTTTGCCGGAGGCTTCTGCATCTTTTTATTCAACGTACCACGCTCTGTTGGGAAACCTTTAATGTGATGAAGGAAAGCTGCCATATAAGTCTTCAAAAAGAGAGGCTGTCAAGAGAGATGTTTTTTCTCAAAGTGATACACAACCACCACATAATTAGCTGGCCGCTAATGCAAGCTCTCTGTATCTGGTATCACCTAGATGGTGACTATACTGTAGAGAAAGATTCACTACTTTGTCTTTTTGACAGCAAAAAGATACAGCCTACTGACAACCATAAATTCCAAAATGACAAAGAGTGGAGTTTCTTTTTCCGAGAAATTCTGCATAAATTATACATGCAGTGGCACAGAGTGCTTTTATCAGACAAAAGCCTTTTTTTCATGTCTACTGTCACCATCTAATTTAATTAGACATAGGTAGCTACTGCTGCGAGTAACAACAACTATAGGGAACAGAAAGTTTCCATACTTTTTCAGAATGAACTTGTAGCACAAATTACTACTTTTTTTTTTTTTTTTACCATGGGTAAATAACAAGAAAATAACCCCACAGCCCACCACCACCAGCAAACCATTTCCTATATATAAAACAAACTAAAAAAGGGTTAGGGTTCAATGTCACTGCCCAAATTTCCCTGCAAGAGACAAAAAATAATTGACACCAGTGTAAGTGGAGGTCTGAAAGTTTTTTTCCTATATAAAGATCCTGCTTTTTTGAAAAAAGAAAAGAAAAAGAAATGATCGTCTCATCTTGTCAAGTTTTCAGATTCCATCCTGCTCATCCATCTTAACCCACTGTGTGTAGTATTAGGGGCCTCTGGCCCAGATCTGTCATTCTTATTCAAATTCTTTATTCCCTTCTGCCTCATTGACATTGGCAGTAGACTGGGCCAGTCCCAGCTGGCCCATTCTGAAATTGCTTACTGTAGAAACACATCCTCTCAGTAACAACAGACTGCTGCCCCCATGCCAGCTGTTCAGTTCTCATATTCACCTAATATAACCCCACTGAGCTTGAGGGGTTTAAAAACTGTAATGAAAAAAATATTCCAAGTTAAAGAGTGACTTGTCTAACGAACTGTAGTGAGCATATTGCGTAGCTCAGTTTCATCTCATGAGTATGTTACTACTTCTGGCTTCAGGTTTTTGCTGTTTTTCACCATACATAGACAAGATTGTTTGGAGTCAGATTGGCTGAAAGAGTTGAATTTAAGTGTTTGCCTTCATATTTTTTTCATTTTCCCCTCTTGGCTCCCTGTTGTAATGGGTTTCTTAATTTGGAAGCTCTCATCGTGACGTGCAGTGTTACAGTACGCAGTGTTTTTAACCAAGTAACTTTAAATAGTCAAAATGCTGGTCAGACTCACGCTGAAACAAAATGGACACATTGAGAGTGAAAGTCCATCGAATGACTATGAGATACACAAATGAAGAAAAACAATACAATTCTCTCTGAATTTACTGTTGCCTGGCTCAGTAGGATTGAGCTTTGTATTGTAATAGCAGAGTTAATTAAGGAAGTTAATTATGGAAAGGGTTAGGGGAATGACCAGCCATTATTTTCTGGTTTGTCGGAAGTATTGACTGCGCTTTGTTTAATTTGATGGACACAACTGAGATATGCTGTCAACAGTTAGTGGACATCCATGAAACCTGGGTTTGGTCCAAGCTTCATTGTATTTTGTAGAACTGCTGATAGGCCTATGCAGGATGAGTATTGGCACAAACCTCATGAAAAAATATGGTCTCTGTGAATACTTGTGTCTGATTGGCTATTATATAACGAGAAGTCAGGACAGGTTATGTTAGGTCATTGAACAACTCCTCATAACTAAAGTACTTTATCACTTTGAGAGGCTTACCTACAAAAATGTGAATATTTATGATTTTATTATCAAAAATTTTGTTGACTTGACTGTTGTATGTTTTAATACACTGAAAAGATCTCACAGTTCAACACTGATCTCACTCTTTTTCTCCTTTCATCTTCTTTTTCCCCCAAATAGAAACCATGACGACCGCCACCTCCCCCATCCTGTTGAAATGGGACCCCAAGAGTCTTGAAATCCGTACCCTGACTGTGGAGAGGCTTCTGGAGCCGCTGGTCACACAGGTAGTTCAGTTCACTTTGCTCTCAAGTTGATTAATTAATCTTTTCCTCATACAGTCCGGCGCCAGACAAAAACTACATCCAAGTTTCAATTTTATGCTTGATTTTGTGTAGAGTCAATAAGGTCTGTAAGTCTTCTGAAGTCTGGACTGTTAAACAAAAGATGCTTGTTCTAGCTTAATATGAGAACAAAGTGAATAACTTTCTGGTTGCACCTTGGCTGGATCACTTGTTACAAAGATGTTAAACTGTACTGGGAAACAGCCAAGGATTTTGGCTCTTTGCCATTGACTTTGTTTGGCTTCCGAGCTGAACAGATGGCTAAACATGGCTTATTGTGTAGAATCTGTGACGAAGGTTGGGTATCGTTTAGATTTTATAGATCCTGACTTAGAATTATTATTGAACCTGCGTCTTACTGAAGACTGGATTGAATTACACGTGAGTGAAATCCAGCTGTTACTTCTGCAGATCTAGGCTTCTTTGACAGAAAGTTCCCCTCACTGACTGGAAATGTTTTGGACCTGGGATTGTGTACAAATTTCGGAGGCTGACAAAGTACTCAAGTATATGAATTGAATTCCAATGCATACCTTTTTAGATGAATTTCATTGCATAACTGCAGTGATTAATCTTTGCAGGTTTATTGAAAAGAGATACCACTGCAGATAAAAAAAACAGTCAAGACACCTGTGTTGTGCTTTGGGAGATGAATTAAACTATGTTAAATTAGGGAATACTCTGTAGCTAAACTGCTAGGTATGATGTCACTATCCCCATCTGAAAAATACCAGATCCTGGCACATCCACAGTGATGGCATGAGTGGAGGCACTGAGTGTACCAGCAGCCTCTCTCACTGGTCTGTTACTCTCCCGCTGGCTGTGATGTGCTCTTTATTGAACATGTGCAGTGTTGTGAAGGCATTCATCTTGACTGCAATCTTTTCCATGTCTGCTTTAATTCAATGGTTTGAAGACCGGTAATTCTTTTTGCTGCTTCGGCATCATATTGTGCCATTACCTGAATTTTCAGATTTCTGAATAATGCTTTTGTTTTGTTTTTTTACTTCTTCAGTTCCATTTTCTCACTCTAAGGGTGATCTCTGAGTGTCTTTGGTGAAAGACGAGTCTTGAATTTCGCATACAGAAAATACCCTGTGGTACACACTGCTTTTGCCCTTTTATTCCCTTTGTGTTCATTCTTTTGTGTCAAGCTTGTTTCTTTTTTGCTACTTATTCATGGTAGAGAGCTGCACTGACACAAAATTCCAAAGCACTAACTAACCCGACCTCAAAAGCCCTGTTTCCACTATGCAATACGGTACGGGTTGGTACGGAACGGTGCGCTTATTTCAGCGTTTCCACTACCATGGAACCGTACTGGTCCCATGGTACCCGTTTCCATTTTTGTAACCCTTCTGGTTGGGGTACCAAGCACACAGGACCGGTTCCCTTGGGGAGGAGCCAAAGCACTGAGAGCTGGTGATTGGTCAAGCATATGGCGTCATGGCACGGCGCAACAGATATCTGAAGCACAACACCACAACCGAGCCATGTCGGGGTCTTGGTGTTGTCCATGTTGTTTCGCTCTCACACTGTAATGGCTAATTGAATGGAACAAAGCTTTTGTCATGTACCTGTGAAAAGGGTCTTTTAATTGAATCCAGTCTGCACCTGACAGTGATCAATTATTTTTTAGCCTGAAGTCAGTATTTAAAGAAACAACCACAACAACAACAACAAAAAAACTCCTATCCACTCCAACGTTTTCCTCAGATACACAAAACTTTCCCAGTCAGATCAGTATAAAATACAAAGATAGGATACTGTTTTCTTATCATTAATTCCACTGTGTGACTGCTGCAGATCAGGTCAGATGCTGCAGAGAAAGTGTTTCCCTTTTAATGTTGTTGGTGTGTACTTCCAGCCTTATGTATTTGTACACAGTATGTTTAACTGGAATAGTTTAGAACTGACCACATACAGATGCCCGTGTTGCATCACAATAGAACGGCAGAAGGTACCACCGCAGCTTGCCCCAGTTTTTCCAGCAATCCCACAACAAAATCTAGCAGACTTAATCACAGTAATCAAACGCAGTCAAAATGAACACAGACTCCAGGTGGGACTGTACCTATTTATTCCAGAAAGACATCCTTGGCAACTATCCTATTTTCCAGTAAGGCTAAATAGAGCTGCTTCTTTGCAGGTAAAATAGCTGACCCACTGACAATAGCAGATATTACATTTGGAAAGGATACATTTACTGTAGTCACGCTCAGGGGCTTAGAATCTAACTTGCGTAGGTTTTTGGAGAATATTTGTAGGTATATTTTCAAGCTTTAACTGTTTACAACAGCAGTTTGCTGTTGGAAAAAAGCAAGTTACAAGTTACACTATATGGCAACACATGGAAAACTGTGAGACATTTTGCAGAACAATATGAATCCCAGCTGTGCAAATTATGATAACAACAACTGCTTTTATTTTGTTGAATATAATGTCTTTAATAGTCAGTGTCTTAGTAAAATTGTTGAGGCCAACCAGTGAGGACTACTGTATATAGCCTCAACACATGGGGCGGGTGCTCTACCGACTGAGCTAAACACCGCCCTGAGGCCAACCATTTTTGATATATAACTTGGGCGAAAATTGTACCATTTGTAAGACTCAGTTTAAGATACTGATTCTAGTTTCTCATGAAGTTGTTTTGTGCTCTGCAATGATGCAGGCTTCAAGGTTAACATTTCTTATTTTTCTGACATTCATGTCAATAATAAATAAGCCATCATGGCCATAAGGAGCTTTGAAGGAGTCTCTGAAAAAAGCAGGCAGCACATGGTGGCTCTACTTTTACTGCCAGAATATGGCAAAATGTGGCGCTGCATGTTTTTTTTTAACTGTTGTGGACAGATGTAACATGCTTAAAGTACAAATCCTCATCATCCTTGAGACCATAAATGTGCTAGAGGTGCTTGCTTGACTTTGCCTGTTAGCTCATTTTGTGTCTCTACATTCACATAAGCAAAGTTAAGAACATGGAAAGTCGCCCAAATAGTCAGTCACTGTCATGAAAAGATAGTTGTGCTGATTGATAAATCGTGCCATTGTCAGCATGTGCAATACATACAGTATTGTTTACTTTATTCAGCCTAACTCAGCAAACCTGTATGCTTCAACATTCTCTTTACTGATTGTGAGGCGTATTGTCATTACAACATTGGCCAGTGTTTTCACATTGCAAAATTTCCTTCAAAGAGAGCCCATTGGTAATTCCCAATGTGGCATGTCCAGTAAGAGCACTTTAAGAGATGGCTGAATATGAGTAGAAGTGGGGAATGTGTTTCACTGCTGATTTATTTTTATAAGCTTTCAAAGCTTGAGTTATTGCTGGCCATCAAACATCACCATCCGTCTCTTTATCCCTGTCTGTATAAGTTTATGGGTTTTGGGTTTATATGCTTTAATTGGATTACATTAAAACTTCTAATGAGACATCATTACTGTTTCCTTGAAGGAAAACCCAGACATGTTTTTTTCTCACTTGGCATCATCAGCCTATCTTGAGTAGCTCTGGCATCAAATGTCTGATGAAACCCAATCAAAATATACACTCTAATTTTAGGCTGATTTGAGCTGAATTTTGGAAGTAGACCCTCTTTAAAATGACACTGAGTGGGTTTCCATTTAGAGTTGTACAGTGTGTATTTTTTCTGTTGTCTATTTGCTGCATCCGGTGTTTACCCTCATGAACGGTTGTCAAAGTAACAGGTTGATAATTGCTTAATCTTAAAAAAAAGGGAAAGGCTGATGAGCAGTTTTAAATTCCTGGTATGGCAACGGCTGTCTGCCCATAAAGCAAATTATGTGTCTGACTCCAAAAAACTTTTTTCCTCTAAAAATGATGGGGCTTCTCCTTGACATCTTAATTTCTTTTTATTGAAGTATAAACTTAGGAGTTTTTGCAACAGTGATCCCAGGATAAATTCCGACAGCTTCATTGTGAGTATCTGTGACAAATGCACAAAACTTCTTGATTAAGGTAGAGGAATTCAGATGCAGGTCTTGTGTCAGGCAGGTGTAGAAATAATAATCTGTTTTTGTCATTGTTATGATCTTGTGATTTTTTGCCAGCAGTTGCTTGACATTGAAAGACTTGTCTCCTTGAAATGCTTTGTAGTGAAAATCCACCCTTTTGTCTCTCCTTCCATCGGATTATTACCTTTTGTGAACTGTTGAATATTAAAGTTAATAATGGTTCCTCATACTGCACAGTAATATTAAAAGGCTGCTACAAAGAAGTTGTTGTGGCCAAAAACAATTCCTGCTCACCATATGGGAATAGGCACAATAGCTGGCTCTGGTAGTCCATCTTTTGTGCAATTGTGTTGGAAGTGTGGAGCATTTTTGGATATGAAGGCGACATTGTGATTGTTTTTCCTGTCAATTTGGATGATTCAGTGTGTTTGGATGGAATAAAAGGTTGCCTCAGGTGGATAGACAAACAGGCTCACCCTGACATTGCTTAGAGATAGCAGGCTCATTTATCATGGTCAAGCCTCTCTTGCCACTGCTGGAGTGAGTGGAAAGTCCATCGCTAATAATACCAAGGGGTCTGCTTTATCTCCGTGTATGAAAGTGGCATGGCTCTGATATAGTAAACATTTTATACTGCAGACATTGGTGATATTTTTTGGATGAATTATGGGGAAGTAACCTTGAGAGACAGGTGGAAATACACCGCTGCTAGAAGTTGGTCTCTTGTCATTTACTGCAGTCCAGACTTTATGTATGTTGATGAGCCACGGACAGAAAGCAAATGGCTAAATGGTAAACACGGCTATAAAAATAAGGACGACTTTAAAGGAATACTCCAGGTTATTTGATGTGGCGTTGTCTGAGGTACTCATGCAGTGTATTACCTGCAGTAAATCCAGATCAGTGAGCTGCCAGTTAGGTGAGGCAGCAGGGAACAAGGCTCACTAGCCAGGTGATGTACTACGGTGCATGGGGCCAGCAGAAAAAATATAAAAAGCACCCATAGACACAATCCAATATCATATTGAATTTGAAGGTAGATTTGGAGATCCTGGAAAAATTGTTCTAGCAGGCCACATTTTGAAAGTCAAAAGTCTAAGCCCCCGTCCTCAGACTTCTCTCTGAAGCCATGCCTCCAGACACTGCACAGCATTGCTGGCTTTCCTCCAGCTTTTTCCCGTGGCTCATGAGAAAAGAAGTGTAGTAAACAAACATGCAAAACACCAACAGAATAACTGAAATTTTACGCTAATAGAAACATCTGGTGTTGTTTAGAGGATTTAGAGCGCTGTACTACACTTGTACCAACTCCATGTCAGTGCATGGTGTGCTGACAGTGAGCCTTGCCATCCAGCGTGTCCTGGTGCGTCGGCTGCGGAGACAGCAAATGCAGATTTGCACTTGTGGTAAATTTAAGTGTGCTGATCCCAGAACATGTAAATCTGACTTCATGCAGTCAGTCTCCTGTAATCGTTTCACAGCAGGAGCTACTAATGAGCTAAAAACTCTGACCCAAGGTGAGAGTTGTATGGAGGGTTCGTCAGTGCTCACACTTCTACCGTCAAACAGTAAAGAGACAGTTTGTCTTCTCTTCTGCTCCTACCTCCCCTCTCTCTTTCATACACATGTATACACACACATCGCATTGGTTTGTATATTTGTTTTGTATTTGCCTCCACTGCTTGCTCATCCATTCCATTTAATCTTTACTTGTATTATACACAGGAATAATATGTTGTTTATCTGTGCTGGCTCTTTCCAGGAACAACTGAGATGGACAACTATAAATATCCCATTGGCCAAAAATAAATGAATGAATAAATAAAATAAAATAAAATAAATAAATAACCTAGACAGAGAGAGCCAGCACATTAATTACTAGGAGTGATTTGTTTCTTTAATTTTTTTGTTTGGTGTAGAACAATGGCTGTGTGGTGCTTTCAATTAAAACATTGCAGTAATAAACATATTTATTGGTGTAGGAATTCAATACACAAAACAAACCTGCATTAAAACTTAAATTTGGTATTTAACTTTCTCTGCAGTGACACTAATAAAAAATGACGACCCTATTAGTGGTCAAAATGAAGGCTAAATATTAGTCCATACTCACTTATGACATTATGTACCAGAGATTTAGTTGACTTTTCTATACTTTAGCATTATATGCAAAGGTTGAAATTTCTCTTCCTCTGTATGAAAATACCAGAATAGTATTTACATTCATCTTTGACATTTCATTAATCCTGTCTTTGGCTCAAGGTAATATCTGTGAACACTTTCAATTGTTTACTAGTTCTGTTTCTTTAAAAAATTGGACATGTCTTTACATGAAGATGAATCTGCAGTCTTAGTCATAACTACTGCCAACATCATCTTACTTTTAAGCAGTTGTGGTGGTCTTTGGTACAGTTAAAGTCTGTAATTTTTGTGTATGTTATTGTGACATGCATGCCAACTGGATTAGTTAGACAGTATTTAATTAGAGTGCACAATTAATGCGTAAAAGGTCTTCTATTGTTTGGAATAGCTAACCAAATTTTATCTGTATTTTTGCTCTTTACTTGTTGGCTGTCAGTGCAGGATCCACTTTTCCATGATTTGTGCTGTAGAATTTGCACATTTTCCAATTCTGCTTTTATTCTGATTATTTCAGCACAGTTGTAATGTCTTATTTAGAGCGTTTTCTTCCCCATCGCCCAGACATACAGTACCGGGGGTAAACCCAACATGCAGCATGTTTGAACTTACAGGGTAAAATACGACATGAGTACCACTTGTGCAAAACAAAGTGGATTTAGCCCCTGAGCTCTCTGCCCTAATTCCGCCTCTTGGATGGGATTTCCACCATTGGGATGTTTGGTCTTTGACATGAGATTGTTGCTCCGTGAGATGTACTGTAGGGAAGAGCCTCTGCTGCACTCTCTGTTCAGTTTGCTAGACCAGAGAACGCAGCTGGTTCATCTCTGAGTTATGCTTTCCTTCAGGGGCCTCTGACTCTCCTGGCTGCTTTTGATATTCTAATATGGATTCATTCATGGTGAGTACTCATGTTGGCCTTGACAATGCTCCTCAAAATGAATGTTGGATCTTGGAGATCATCTCATATGTGTGTTTAAAGAGTTGCATTACGTGAACCTCTTCGACTGTAAACAACTGACAATTAGAAGCTGGTCTGTTGTGCAGCCACTGTTGGTCTTTCATCCTTTGTCATTGTAAAGCTGAACACGGGCTTGATAATGAAGGCCTTTGGAGGCAAATACATACTCAGGAGGAAAGAGTTAAGTAAACAAACATGGTGAATTAGCAGACAACACAACATTAAAGCAACATTTCAGAGTTTTTCGGCCTTAAAATAATGTTTCCGGACTCATTGCAGTAGAAAAATTGTTAATAGGATGAATGGTGCTGCCGCTGCAGCCTGAGCTGGGTCGCGTCGGCTGAAACTGCACTATGTAACTTCCCTGCATGGGTCGGATCCCCCCTTCCCTCTGCGTCAAGAGAGAGACGTGGTGGGCGCATGCCAGCAGAAGTCTGCGGTAAAAGTGAAACTTACGTTCCCAGACGATCCGGTTGTCGTCATTTTTGCCCCCAGACGATAGCGCTTCTCAACCAGATGAAACTCCGCAATGTTGCTTTAATGAGGCTGTAAGTCGTTGTTGCTGCTGGTAAATATTTGCACTAATAATTAATTAGTGGCGGTTAGGGGATGCAGCAAAAAAAAGTCTTGTCGTTGATATATTTTTATTTTTGGTAGTGTGGTTTTCTCAGTCATTAAGGTAAAAGCCATTTTACTTTGGCATCTTGGTATCCTGGCATAATTTGATCTCATAGCCTGCTAATGGGCTAATGGCTGGGCACCTGCACAACTTGGCTGTCAGAGGTGGATGCTTTAACCCCCCCTTTGTTTTTGTGTATCATCCAAGGCTAAGGTTTGGCTCTGAGTAACCGGTTGGCACCTGACACACATAACTGACACACACATGCACTCAAGTCAAGGGGCTTAACATAAAGGGAGGGGAGACGACGGCGGCAAGGGGATTAAGGCTTCATGCTGCATCACTGTCATAATCCATTAAGCTAGTGGAAAAGGAGGAAGCTTGGACCTCAAACAGACACTTTTTGGAGGCAAGAAGGGATGCTGTATTTCTCCTCAGAGTTTTCATTGAAACCACAGAGCAATTGCTCTCAAAGTTGGGTCACTTTTGACTCTGCTACTGGAGGCTTTTGGAAAGACATGATAATTTTAGTAAAGTTATGATATTTTATTGACAGTGAAGATTGCATTCAAGGGAATATCAATAACACTTTGTGGGAAATGTCACTTTGTTTAATAACTGTGGGTTATCTCACAACCAGATTTTATGCAGCTATAGGCTTATTGAGGTATCAACTATAGAAGAACAGTCACATTCATTTTATGTGAAATTTATACTCAGATGGCAGTCGAGCCATATTCATAATGCAGGCCATTGTCTGGGTGCTGGGCACACTTTAGAGATGGGCCTAGCACATTTTCTCCATCATTTTTGAAAGCAAAGTATTGAAAAAAGAAGGAGGAAAAGCTCACTGGATTTGAAGATGTGAAGTCCTCCACTCTTTGTACTCTTTCCTATGCCTTGTTTGAATTTGGATGGCAGTGTAAGAGGCTTTGAACCCTGTGAGAGGCAGTGATGTTCAAAGGCTGTCTGGAACCCCTACTTCTTGGCATGCTCCTCTTCGGACACTTGCCATGTTACAGCAAGCAATCCTTCATTTAAGGGGGAAGCAAGGGAAGGAAATAAATCTGGAATAACATACTGTCAATGCCCAAGTATGGGGTCAAAGATATTGTGACAACAAGGTCTTAATAATAATGATAATCCTGACCAAGAAAAGCAAAGCAAATCCAGTTTGTTTGTGCCTCATGATTATAAACTTAGATATAAGAACACAGAGGCACATTTACAAAAAGTATTTTCCCCCCCTTGTTCCACCTTTGGTGTCATGTCACACATGTGGGCTTCTTGGCTCAGTTGGTCCTCCTGCCTCCCATGATTTCATGACATTAGCTCGGTTTTTTGATGTTTGTGCCGACAGATACACCTGCTCCACTTTGAGTGTTTGGCCTTTATCTTTGACAGGTTTTTTTTGCCAGTTATGGTGTAGAACAAGTCAATTTGCATCATTGCAAGTGATTGCATTATGCATAAGTAAACACCTTTTTGTTGAGTGAAAAAAAAATCAGATATTGTGAATTAAAGAGAAACGATGTTGTATTCAGCAGGCCAAATGGTGCAGTACCTTACTTCAGGGTGGTAGGGATTCAGTCCTCATAGACATCTGTTTGGGCTAAATATCTCTCTGTACAGGGTGTGAGTTTCATATAGCTCAACTCAGGGCTGTATTTTCCTAATATTTTAGGTCTAAAAGAATGAATCTGATGATTCTCTTTTTAATGTCTCGTGTTGTGCAGCAGTTCTACTTCTGTCTGTCCCTGCAACAACACAGCAGCGTGTAATGAGAGTGGACAGGTTCTTTTACACCTAAAATAGGAAACTACGTTAAATTTGCCTGGAACTGTCCTTTAAGTCTTTAATTATGCATAATAGAGGACATGACTACTTTGAGTGACAGATGAGTGAGCTGTCTGTTTCAGCATCACCTCAGCTATGTGAATCACTGAACATGACCTCAACCATGTTTGTGGTGCCTTTTTCAAAAGATCTTTCATCCAAATATTGGAGGAATAGTGTTGCTTGTTGTGCAATAAGTTACAAAATGTAACTTGACTGTTGAAAAGAGCAAACAAGAGACCCACATCAATTGTTTTTCTGTGTACCCAGAATTTCCAAAGAAATGGGTAGAAGTGCATTCAAATACAAAGCTCCTTCTGAACAAATTACCATTCTCTGTCAGTCATTTCCATACATCTCTTTAGGACCTCACTAACATGTCTGTTTTAGATGACATGCTGCTGCCTTTAATTGTGACATTTACACGTTTTATCTTTAATATATTTTTAATTTTGACATTGCTGATGATTGCCCCTGGTTGTTTGTTCCCCTATGGGCTAGTGGGATACAATAGCAGGATGGGCAGGATAGAAGAGACTCGGTGAGCTTTGAATGTGTAGGCTATACTGTACCGAGTGTTGTGTGTCTCATGGATTGCATTTGTGCCTGTATGTGTCTGTGTTCAGGACCTCCAGGAAGACCAGATGACTCATTTCAACGAGATTATACTCTAGTAAAATTTCAAATTTCAGATGCCAGTGCCAGTGGTAGCCTATGCTTGTCACAGTCAGTCATGCTTAATGTCTTGGCCTTAGTTTTGTCAAACCTTTGCACTGACATTGTCCACAGTCCAAAATAATTGGCTTTAAAATAGCATTGAATGACTATGTTAGACCTAAGTGACCAAGTAGACATCTGATATTTAAGTATTTTCTTTTGAGAAAGAAAGACCTGCAGTTTATCAGTCTTACAATCCCCCTATAATTCACTCTTATAATTTAATTAAAAGATTGCAGCTGACCAGTACATTCATTTCTCTGTTAATCTGGCAGTGACCAGTAGTTGTGCACTCAGAGCTCACAAATACAGACTGCTGTTAACATGTCCTCAAATATTCTTGCATTGTTGTTCATAATCTATCCATGAACGTTTCAGGTGTCACATATATGATTTATGGATTTACTGTGTGTCTCTTTCTTTTTGTTATTCTCTCAATTTAAAACTACTCATCTCCCTCTTTGTCTTCTGTACCCAAAAGAGTTCACATAAAAAAATCCCCACATTAGACTTAAAACAATAATGTGAGAGGGTGATCATACTGTATTAATACTTAACTTTAACAGAATAATATGATGAGGATGACAGCTGTGTCATTATACAGAGTGTCCCTTGTTAGTTCTTTTCTTCTCATTACCTCTGCCTGTGCCTTGGGGTCAGTCCTGGATCTTGTGAAACACACTTTCATCTGTCTTCGGGCTATATCTTATGACACCGTGCTATGTCAGCATATGGCTGGCCCCAGGGTCCTGAACAGCAGCCATGCACAGATGCTGGTTGGCCACATCAGAAAAGATTGCCTTCCTGGTTGTAGCATTATTTTTTTATATCCACTATGGTTTCTAGTCAAAAATAATACCAACTGCGCTACTCTGCTTGTTATTTTGTGGGACAACAGATAGAGTAATAGAACAGATTGTTCATGGCCTGGTCCGATGAAGTTCCTGTGCACAAAAAGCACATTTCCATATTGTTAACTCTTATAGTGAATGAGAGTAAATTAATAAACTCAAAGAACATAAATTCAGTTACTGCCAGCTGATGGAATAAATGATGCATATTGTTTGGTCTTGCATAGTCGGCTAACTCAGGTGGACTGTGGCCTTGCAGCATGAACTCTGCATGAGAATAGGTTTGACTGGCTGGTAGGTAGCTCGTAAGTATTTTTGAATATATGGTTTATACAACACATTCATGATGTCCTCATTGGAGTGACAGGGATGGCGAGGACAAAGCGGAGCTTATACTTGCATCTGGTAAACATTTTTGCTCTCATCATCCAGGACAAAAGGGAATGATGTCAGTCTTTTCTTCTTTTGAATGCACGGCAAAAGCCTGCATAATCCCATATTTCAAAACCTTCACAGCTAAATGCAAAAAAAAAGAAAAGAAAAGAAAAAAAAAAAGTTCTTTTGGGTATTCAGTTGTGCTTCTAATATGAGAAATTTAAACAGAATCTCTGAAATCTGAGTATCTGAGTTTAAGTAATTCCAATAAAACCAACCAAAACTCAACCCTAATTTATATATTAATTTATTGTATTATGTTCATTTGATCTCTTTTCAATTAGCTTTCCGTTCAGCAGTCTTCATTATATTTCCTTACTCCGTCAATAGCCATCTTCTAACTCTTCTCACAGAAACAATATTTAAAATATGCATTAATGAGATGGAGAGTCACTGTTTCTATATTCATGAACACTGTGTCTCATCCCTGAGAGCTGTGGGAGCAGTAGAGGACAGTCTAAGGTCACCATGCCTGTGGTGATCTGTAAACCCAGACCTTATTGGATAATTTATGCTCTCCAATGGTGTATCCATACTGTTCCTCGTGCCCTCCTCAATTATCTTGTGGATCAACTTTAAAGGACACTTACTCTTATAGTGCAGTGCTCTGGGCTGATAAGACTGTGACATAATGCCACAGCCTATGAAGATGTTGAGCAGATATACGAGTGGAACACAGCTGATCCGTTTTGGATCTTCAAAGGCCTCTGACAGTGAGCCAGCAGGGGTCTTGCTTCCCCTCCTCTGTTGCTCTGTTGATGTAATCTAAATGGCACTGAATAGGCCAAACTGTGTCTGTGTGTTGTTGTCCATCCTTTTTATATACAGAAAAACCTCTTTAATCTCCTCTCTGTTACTCTTCTCTGAACAGCCATCCTCCTCCCCAGTGACCCACAAATCTGAGTTAACTTGATGGATGCTGTTATTATTTTACAGAATAGAAAATACAATACAAATTTTACATTAATAATTTACTCTATGAGCTCAGTTTTTAGCACTCCCTCTAGCTATGTTTCCCATAACTGAATTTTGTATTTACTGAGAGGCAGATTTATCGGTCAATATAAACTTTTGCTATGGTTCCCTATTGTCCATCATACTGTAACAGCAGGGTGAATTGTGTGGGAAGTTGCACATGTATTTGGTTGCATGGAACCAAATACATGCATAAGTCAATTGTTGAATTTAGCCCTGGAAATCAGGAGATATAAATTTGTACACAGTGTGAAAAAGTAGTGCTTGAGATCTGAAACCTGTGTAAGTGGGTCAGACTCCAATATGTATCTTTTCAATTGTGTTTTTTTAATGACCATGTGGGTTAAAGATTATTGATGAGCATAATCGCCTTTAACGTCAAACTGCTAGTAGAATGTTTTCTTGTGTTTAGTGACTTGCAGACAAAGGATCATGGTGTAACCTGCCAAGGTTCCTCACAGACCAACCAGACAATCAGCTGTCATAAACCACCATGTTTGTTATGCTCTTCTGGTCATTTTCTAGATTTTCTGTCTTTGGTCATACTGTGACCTGAAAAATCATTTACTTTCCAGCTGTTTGGTTCTGAACACAATATTCTGCTTCCAGCAGCTGGTTTCAGTTGAACATTCTGTGGTTCCTGTGAACAGTAAGTAATGTCACACGCACTATATGGTGTGAGCTACTGAATCACCCTTCCACTGTGCAATCTTAACACTGTGTTAATCATTATAACCATGAGGTCATTTTACCTGTTTGAAGCCAAATGACCATTTTACAACTTTAACAGCGGACTTGTTATTATTGCTGTCCATGCAATCCTACAGGTCTTATCTGGGGGCATCTACAAGTGTCCCTTTAGGCTGTACAGCAAGTAATCTGAAACCTATATATTTGTGTAGAGCTACTCTTTTCTTGTAATTGTGTTCAATAATTTTTAGATTTTACAGCTCATTTGGTCTTATTAATACTGTATGTATTAATATGTAGTAACACATCAGTTCATTAGTTGTGCAGTAGTACTTTCACAGTTTCACAATTGCTTCAATGAATAACCTCAAAGTTTAGTTCCTACACTGGAAGTGTGTTTGGGGCACTCCACTGCACACTTACAGTAGACACATACAGTAATAAGGACAGATCACTGAAATTGTAACCTTTCTTGTGTTTATACTGTTTGTCCCTGGATGGAAGTTCTGTTTCTGGATTTTCCGAACATTAAAAAGAAATCTATAGTGTCCTAGCAGCTGAATGTAGGCTGTGAGATACAGTGGCCTCCAGACACATGAAAACACAACACGAGCTTTAGTGTCTTGCTCTTCAGAGGCAACTGATCTTATCTCCATAGCTCGAGGTAGGAATACATCAATTATCTAGTAATCTGTGAAATCAAAGGTCAGACTTGCCGCAGCATTAAAGTCTCCTGCTCAGCAGTTGTGGTATTATTGTGATGTGAATCAAAAGTTGAATGTGTGACTGTGATACCAGGTTGAAAAAGCCATGGGTAAATCCATGATCTGAACGGGCAAGGAGGAGGATTTTTATGGCAGAGGTGAAAACCTCATTGAGATCAGAACTGATGTTCTAAGGTATTTTTCTCCAACAAGAATATGTAACGGGTGTCTTATCACAGGGTTTGTTGAAAAACTGCAGCAGCCAGAGTGTATTGTTGAAATTGTTGCAAACCATCATCCCTGAACTTTCTCTCTCTCTTTCATGGGCCCTAAATGGTGGGTGGATAGTGAAGATGTTGGTCTGCACTTTAGAGGGCAGAAAGAGACGTCTATACTTTCAATATACACAACCTCTGATAGTCCAAACTCAGCTGTACTGTTACAAAGCTTTTCTTAAACAGCTTGAAGCCACTTTTGTGTGGATTTCTGCAGTAATTTCTTTGACACTGATCTTTGTGACCGTACCTCACACTTGGAGCCATTGCAGACTGAGATTCGAGAAAGCTTTTATGTGGTTTGTCTTTGAAGTAAGCAGCATTTTAGATGGCATATATTTTGCCAATTGTTATGAAGATTATGTGAAGAAACCTCAAGGCTTGCTCTGCAAAAATTAAACCCAAGTCAAATGAGGACTCATTGGTATTTCCACAGAAATTGTAATATGTAATTTCTTATGTTCATATTTTTTAAGTGTAGGTTGAAAGTTTTATGCTTAAAAAGAATGTGTTGTAGCTGCAATTTTCTAATTGGCCAGCACAGCGTATTGATTTCAAAGCCCACTCTTTTGTGTTGCTGTTGTTTTGTTTTCCTTAGATTAGTTCCCCAAACACTAATCACTGGCTTTTTTTCACAGACTAGATGAATGGTATTTTTAGGTAGCTCTTGGCACCCAAACAAGTCAGTTTTATTTTATTATTATTTTGTTTTGTTTTACTTTTTCTCCACTCTTTTCTCTTAGGTGTGCTCATAATTCTCTCTGTCGAAACAAAGCACCCCCCAACAGAGATTTGGACCCAGAGTTTGGCTCCTGCACTGGCCTCGATGTTTGGTTGGGACAAATTTGCACCCATTTGAAAATCATCCCAACCTTCCACAAAGTGGTTTAGAGCATGTCCACCTGAAAAGCACCGGTGGAGTTATTGACCCTGTGTATCTCTATCAACTATGAATCAAAAAATCTTCTGTCATGCCTCAAAAATGAATGAAGTAACCTCAGTGAGAGGAAAGAAACATCTGTGGTGAGAATGATAATGAAGGAGTGGGAGGATCAAACACAGTGTAGGAAAATGGGCTAAGAGGGTTACTAATGAGGAAATATTCTGGGGAAACTAAAACCCTCTCCGACTATATAGAGTGTGAGAATCACTATTGCAGATAACGCCATTCTTCTGGTACAGGAACTGTGAAATAAAATGCAAAATTGCAGGTAAATCTGACGATTCAGTGATAAGTAGGACAAACCAACCAAGAAGTTTGAAAATGCTTGTCAACTAGTGCCATGTTTTTCCCCCATTATATCCATGATCACAACATTCCAACATTCACCTCTAGGCTTTAAAACTGGATGGATGTGGCAGTGGTTGCCAGTAAGCACAATGCATGGTTGAGCATGACACTCTTTACCACCCAGAAAAGCATTCACACGAATAAAATTTAATGCTCGCTAATCTTCACTGCTCTGCACCTCAGCACTTGAGAACTTCAAAAGATTTACTCAACAAGAGTATGATAGGAACTGAGCAGAACCCTCCGCGTAAAAAGCTCTACAGTATGATATGATTCTTTATCAGCCCTGCAGGATACAGAGCTACAGCACACGACGTATCAGTTGCACATAGTAGCGAGCTCAGTTCAAGACGTTCACAAACAAATTTATGTGTGAATGTACTTCACGGTAATGGCATGTTCTCCCTTACATTCAACTTGTGCGAAGCAAGTTTGCATAGTTCTCTGATACATTGTCTTTGCTGTACAGTTTGCTCGAGATAGACTAAGTCAGTAATGTGTGTAGTTTCTACAGTACAGTGACACATCTGGTGATCACCCATTTGGTGTGTACCATGGCTTGAAGCCATCACAGCAGCGATCTAGTGCAAACAGGTTCCCATATTGCCCCACTCACAGCTACATGACTGATTCATCCACTTGGAAAAATGTACGAGACCCCGCCACCCCCCCACCCCCTCTTTATTTTTGTCCCCTGAGCTTTTGCACACATTATGCACTTTACACATGGGCATAAATGGTCACATCAATTATTTAACAGGGAGAATTATACTGTATATCGCTAAGTGTAGGAAGGTGCCAGAATCTCTTGTGAGCTGTGTATTGATGTGCATGATCATGCGTGTGTGTGTGTAGCTTGCTTCACGTGTATTGTTTTGCACACCCCCTTCCCCCTAATGTTCAACAGTTAAAGCACATCACTCATCTGCTGGATGTGAGTCGCGGAGGCTGAAGGCGGAAAATTGAATGGCTACGTAGTGCCACAGGGATTTACTACTGAGTGGAGAGTCCACTGGCCAGTGCTCTGAAGAGGAAAGGCAGCATGGCATTTAATAGTATTGATCAGCAATAAAAAGGGAGGGCAGGGCACAACAACTCTTTATGGCTGTAGGAAAGGGTATCCTTACTATTGCTGCAGTATAATCACTTATTGTATGTATTGCATGCTAACTGTGTCCTTAGCCTGAAGGTTGTGGAACAATGGGAGTGCTCTGATATGATAAGAAAAAAAAACAACCACCACCACTCAGTTTTTGGTAGATATTAAATATTTAAGTGTCCAGTGATGTGTAAATATCATTCTGTTACCCAATCAGCCGTGAGTCTCCATAAGTTGCAGAGTAAAGCCCTGCACACTTGAGCAGGACTTATATTAAAGCTCCTGGCTAAGTTAATGAACTCTGGCAGAGACCTGACTGCTGATGGCGAAAGTGTAGGAAATAAACGGAGTCAGACATGATTGGTTGAGGAAAACAGCTAAAAACATGCTGGATGCATGTTGCACAAGCTGGATGAACCCAGCTAGCTTGTTTCTTGACCTTGTGAAGAACTTGCTGTATTTAAAGGTATAATACGTACTGTAGGGCTGACCCAAAAAAATCAAAGCTTCGAAGCTTCGTTCGTTGCCATGGTAATTGATCATGAAGTCGGTGATCAATTTTTTTTTTTTTTTCTTTTTGACACCTGTTCTCATCGGCAATTGTTACATAAATAAAATAAAAAATGCGTAGGCTACTTGGCATCCTGGAAACCTGCCTGACTTTGGAGATATGCAATGTTTGTTTGCCATTGCTTTCATTATTTCTGCTATGGTCACGCAGGTGCCTGACTGCACCTGAATGTAACACCAGTGCCTCCGTCCTTCCTCACACTACACAGTGGAGACAGTTTTAACAGGCGCTACCTGGAAAACTTTCTCCCCGAGCCGTCAGCTCTGGTGAGTTTCTGTGGTTACCTTTGGTCACGCTGCCTCTGAACGTAAAAAAATGGCGATTCAACATGGCAGTTTCGGTTTGGTGCATCGCCCACTTATGTATTTGTAACGACTTCTAACAACTCATTCTAAGGTACGAGAAACCTTTCATTTGTATGCGGGTGTGATTCGACCTCAGTGAAATACGTCTTTTTGAAAGCAATATTTGATTTTTGCTAATAAAAAGCCAAATAAGTCGCTTACTGGGGCTTTAAGGAGGAGGGAGAGTTAATTCAGTGAGTCTATGTGACAGCCACAGCACTCATGATGCAGTTCTAGTGCACATGCTACTGTAGCAGAATACTTTTAGTTCCTGTGATATGATAATGGAAGTAAATCCTTTTATTGACCCCATGAGTCATACAAATAATGTGCTGCTAATAGAAATACAATCCAATCCAATTCCTTTTCAAGAACGTTGCCTTTCCTCCCGCTCACATCGGCTTGAGAGACTGGTGCAGGTGTGTTTTTGTGTCTGCTAGAGTGTGGCTCAGCAATTTTGGTGGATTTGTTCCCATTGTGTCTCTGTGGTCCTGCGTCTTTCTTGCCCAGTGACCGTGTCTTGATGTCTCTCTGCGGTCACTGCTGTGCGTGTGTGTACGTGTGTGTGTGTGTGCGTGTCTCCTTTCTAGCACAATCAATCTGTGGGAACACCTGAACATTTCTTGAGGGAAGAGCACAAGCACAAGCTTGTGTCTTTCTTTAGAATTACCGCGTCACTGCAGTTGCACGCACATTGTGGTGGCAGATTAACGTAACGGAAACAAGTTGAGTAAAACGGGAAGATGTCTTGTACTGTTACATTTTAGAAAAGCAATGCAAAAAAAGAAAATATGAACCTCATCTTTAAAGAGACTGTTGTGGAAAATGCTGTTTGAAGCTCAAGACAGACATCTGTGGTTGAAAGTAATTTTAACAGACAGACTGGGCTCTGTTTACCAGACACAAAGGCAATTTATAGTGATAAACTAACAACAACAACAACCACAAAGCAGGTGTACATGATGGGCTCATTCATAATTGTAAACATTACTCACCTATATTAGCAAAATTAACCAGAAGTTAAATTGCAAAAAGTTACAGTAAGCAAATCATCACTCAGCATTTCTGCGAGCATTTAATGAATGAATGAGATGGTAACATTAATATTGTATTGTATATGTTATACAGTATGACATTCATTCTACACTTTGAGCACAAATCTGTCACTATGTGGCACGACAAAACATGCTCATGTTCGTTGCTCAGAATTGCCTAAATTTGCCATAAATAGCCCGGACCCGACCCATCGTTGTGCAGCAGCTATATTATTTTATTAAATTATTATTAAAGACTGATAAAAAAGAAAAGAAAAAAAAGAATACATTTCTGTCAAAAACATCTAAGATCTTTGATTTGGTCTCGTACCTTAACTGTATTTACATTTCTCCATTCTTAGTACATAAATGTGTCTGTATACCTGCTGTGCAAGAGGTTTGATTCTAGAAATACCAATTAAAATGTGGGAAGTGTCAGCGGAGTAACCTTGTTTCGGATTGTTTACTCCTGGCCTCTAGAGGAACACGTCACGTATTGCATTGTGTGGAAGCACCATGTACTGATAATAGTGTTTTGAGGACCCCTGTGGTTGGGCAAACTGTTTGGTGTCTCTCTTTCCACTGTCAAGAAGCATTCACACTGACATTTTAATTCTCTCCTCATCAGGCAGCACGAAACCAGGAGAGAAATCCCCCCCTAGTTGGCACAGAGAGTTCAATATTTTATACTGTTGCAGCAACTTCAGATCACATAACATTTTCCAATTCCATTTCCCTCATATAGCTCTGTATATGTATTTACCCCAATCACATCCATTACTCCACAGTTGTCAATCAATCATTGCATTTTAGTTTTCATGCTGTCCTGTGGAAGATTGTGGCTGCCGACTGATACCTTTATTCACCTGGTGAAAGCCAATAGATTAATTGGCTGAAAAGTTATTTGTGCTCCCAGACATTAAGTCTGTGACAGTCATTTAATGCTCCTATAGCATCTTGTCTTTTGACACTGGTGGTGTCGTGAAACTGAAATCATTTGTCAGTGAAAGATATGTGACTCAACTCTAGAGTGAGTGTGTGTGCGTGTGTATCTACATCGTAAAGATTGTTGTGTCGAAGTAGTCTCAGCAAGGCTCTGGGAATGACATAACTTGTGGCTGTATGGAAATAACCCCCGTATGGCCTTGCATAAAATCCAGACTGTGCTGCTAATACACACGATAAATGGACTAGCCCATGGCCAATCACCAACTGGCAGGAAAGGACAAGGCTGCATTGCCCAGACACTGAATTTATTTTGTTTTGAATTTGGACACATTTGGATGCACGAAGCGAACATTACTGTGCCCCACTTCGTTTCTTTTTGCAAACTACTTTTGTTTCTACCTCCTTTCCTGAGGGATCTGTATGATGAAGTCTGTGTGCTGATTTCTTATTTTTGTACAAGGTACCGAAGGATTCAGACTTGTTTTGTGATTCAGTCATGGCATTCACACCATTGACATATTTCTTTTAGATGCCACGGTACAGTAGGGTCTTGTGTAGATCATATTATTTGAGATTATACACAACTTTGGTGATTTTAATTTAATTTTTGAACCATCTACCAAAAGCAACATAATAAGTCTGCTGCAATAGAGATATTCAGAAGAACCGAGTCCCTTTTATAATTGTATTTGCAGTATGTGTCCCTTTTTAATTGGTCAGTCAGATGGTGAAAAAGGCCACTGCTCATCTGTAGGCAAAATACTTGGAAAAGGGACTGGAGCTGAACTTTGAAACTTCAAAAACAACTAATAGCAGCTGCACATTTAAAACACTATGCATATCAGTTTATTGCAAGCTTTGGGTCATTGTGACCTTGCTGTGGTCTACCTTTAGGCATAAATTCAGGCAATAGATTGATATACTGTTCAGTATGCACAGTGTTTTGAGTGTGCGGTTGCCATTCTGTTGTGTTCTGAATTGGTCAGTCAGAGAAAATAGAACTGTAAAGTAAACTGTCTTAATATAGCCTATGCATATTGTAGAAAAACCTGACTCAATAGTTTAGCTCACTCTGTGTTTTTGGAGTATCATGGCTGTGTTGTGAGTGTGTGTCATGGGCGTGTTGCCATTATCTCTGGAGCATCCTCACTGTTTGCATTGTTGTAGGCTGCTTACATCATGTTGCAGCATCCTTTCCCTTTTTCCTTGATGGGCTAATAGTACGGACTTGATGGCTGTCAGTAGTGAACAAAAGTTGGAACAGCCAGGCTATTTGTCATATACTGTGTTTCTATGAAAGTGACAGTGATTAAACTTGGATGCCTCAGCAGCCACAGTAAGGAGTGTGTCTGAGGATGTTAAAATGTAACATCATTCAGCCTGAAACAGAAGCACTATCTTTTCCTCCGTGCAATGATTGTCCCTCCCAGGGTTGTTTGAGATCCCTGCCTCATCCAATCAGTGTTAACTCGCTGCCCATTAATGTAGGTCTTTCATATCAGATCTCTGTGCGTGCTCCTCACTGACAAACTCTAGTACCGTACTTGATTTTCCAGCTTATTAAAGTAATCAGTAGTGGAGGTAGTACTAAACAGAGTTTGGATCTAAACTATAAATACTGCTACAAAGATGAAGGCCTTAATTTCCAATGCAGCGCTGATAGGGGGAACTGTCTAGAAAAAAAATATAATAGCACATGTGAAGAGCAGACAAAGTGCACTACTGAAGAATAACAAAGAAAATACCAAGCAGAAAAATGCTGACAATTAGTGCTAATTGTCAGCCACGCTTAAGCAACTTTTTGCAAATGGTGACCTATTAACGTTCTTGTGCGTAAATGTTGTTTCGTCTGCATTCTCTGCATTATGTAGCTTACGCTATGTTCATATTCAGCGCAGGCATCTGCATGCAGAGATAGAAGATACTTTAATAAAAATAGCAGTTAAATCTCTATGAAGGTAGATAAATTGAATCAGCTTCAGTGCATGCTGTGAGGTTATTGCGGGCATAATTAAAAATACATTGGGCTTTTAAAGTCACTGTTGCAGAACAAAACATCAACAAGCTTTGACTTGAGTCACTCCCTCTGGTAGGCTGCATGACACATGCAGTCGCCATATCTTTGTGTATTCTGCAGCCTTGTGTTAATGAATAAATGAGCATTTCAAGTGCAGAGGATGAATCATGCAGTCGCATAACTCTTTTTTCTCTTTGTTCCAAGGAAGAGTTACAGGACGAATTATGTTGGCACAGAGGTTGAAGATCTCATTAACTCTGAGTAGATAAAAGATAAATATTACGCACTTGACCGCTAATCTGTGGGCAAACATGTCGGAGAGTCTTGTAGAGTTTGGAGCCATCTTGGCCTACTCTTACTTCTGAAGCATTGTTTTAACTAATCTGTTCCAGGCAGGCTTTTGAAATCGTAAATTACAGCTTCAAGTCACAACTTCAATCCAGGTCGTGTTTTTGACCTGTTTTACCGGTGAAAGTCTATAACAGCCAGCACCGGTGAAACAGATCGAACTGGTACCACTTCACGGTCGGAAAAATACGAGTTTCCTTGAAGCACATAACCGTCCTCGTCCCTACGTCGCCACATTCACGGCGTTCCTTGGCTGCACACACAGCCCTGCATGCCGTTCTCTCTCCTCATTGGATAAAAACTGTAGGATACGATAAATGTTTTCTCCTCGGCTCAGAGCAGAGCAGAGTGACTGACAGACCCGTGTTTTGGTCCAAACACTCTATGTAAGTGATTGCTGTCGGAAGATATAACTATTTAAGACTTATATTAACACAAATATATCACTTACTTCTGCTTTAATTCAATGTCTGTGTCTCTGCAGCAGAACTACTGTACAGTCAGAGACACTGAGGTCTCTTCCACGGTGGTTAATCAGGTTACACATCTCTTGGTTTAATGGATAACATCAAACAGTTGAGAACAGCAAGGTGGTTCGATGACTTATCTTTCATTCTTATTCCTACAGACATACTTACCGTACATCACTGCCTCTAATCCAGTGCTGTCCGTTGCCAGCTGTTGCCACTTGATCTACTATGTAATGGTATAGGCAGCCAACTTGTTGATGTCATTAGCCCCAATTTATGTTCTGCCTGACTGAGGGGCTGCCAAAGAATAAAATGCCATTTTAAAGGACAAGGTGCACCACAAACACCATTCCCACATGACGTTATTGCCACCATGCACAGTGCTGAACAAATTAAATTTTGTTTTCATTGGCTCTGCAATAAAGTCATGTCCTCCCTGGTTATCACTTCTAAAAAGCAAATCTTAATGAAATACAAAGTAATTACTGATGGAAACATATTGAACATTCTACCAGACACAGACCCAATATTCTATGCCATTGTTCTGTGAGTGAAAACAAGGCCCTTTGTGATGTAGACTTTTTGGCAGGCTACTCATTTGACCTGTGGAAACAACCTAAACGCTGATGACAACAAATGTGTAAACTAACAAGGTATACTGATACATGAAAATCATGCATCATACAAGTGCAAACAGCGTTATAGAGAGAAATTGGTCCATTATCTGTTTTTATCATATTGTGTCATATTGCATATTGATAGCTACATTTGGGTACATTTACCTTTTTATTTTTTAAATGTGTAATAATGTACATTGTCTCTCCTTACCAAATAAATTGAAATTGAAATTGAAATTGCATCATTACTATGACTAACATAATGTTATATGGAAGTAAAACTATCTTCAAACACAGTCGTATATCTAGCACACTGAGTAGGATCAGTATGTAAAAGAAAAGATTATGACAATTTATTTATTTTTGATAGATAAAGTGTATATCTTCTCAAAACTTTATTGATCAATCTCTTCCAAACATATCACTGTGAAAATTAAACTATAGCCTAATTGATCTTTATGATAGTAATAAACAGATGAATGTGTCTGAAAACAAGATTATTTTTGTGGGCAACAGTGTTAATCAGGATGACTTGAATGCAGAAAAATAATGTCATTAAGACCTGAATGATTTGAGGCCTCCTCAGAGGCTCCAGTAGCCTGGCGTCTGAATCCTACCCACAACCCTTTGCTATACCTGTCTCTCACTGTCCCTATCAGAATAAAGACGAAATGCCCCAAAAATCTTTAAAATAATTATAAAAGACATGAATGACTTCCTAGACAAAAGAAAAAGAGCACAGAAAAGGTTAACTTGGTCTCATATAATTGCTGTGATACATCATGAGTGAGGACATACATCATTAACGTTCTTATTCCTGGCGATAAGCCCTTAAGTAAAGCAGCCTCGACAGTACATAACTTTGCTCTTAGCAGCTTTTCAGAGTGAAAGCCTCTGATATGCCTAATCATATCACCCTATTGTGCAAGTTCAGCTGCTGTCAGACTGATACTCTTACGGCAAGCTATGACTGGGGTGTGTAATGAGCAATTTTGTCCATGCGCTTTCTCATTGGCCTCACTCAGACGTGTGCCATTGTGTTCATTCAAATTGTCATCACCATAAAAAGTATTGAAAATAATTTCTCTCTTGAATTATTGAAAGACAGCAATGATTGGTGCAATCATGTTGTCTGTGAGTTGGCTGAGTTTAATGTATACCTTTCTGTTTGTTGCTGTCGAAATTAGACTTTGTCTCTTTGAAAGGGTGATCATTTTGTCTTGAATCAGAGCTCAATATAATTAATATGAATCATTTTCCCAATTATTTTTGTAGAAGAAGCCAAAACCAAACACACAGTGTGTGTCCTGATTCTCCTTAAGTGCTTACAGTAATAATAGATATTTCTCAACTCCCAGTCCTGTTCTTTCGAGTACTCTGTGATGGCTGATGAGGTAAATACTTTTAGCTTTGACTAAGGATGCCTGTACCTCACAATTGTGTGACTTCTTGCAGGAAGACTGCTCATCTCAAGTGACTCCTCTTTCTTTGGTGACACAGAGTCAACATAACTATGTATTATCAGTACATGTAGCATAAAGCCACACACTTTACATTGAACACATGGCTATGTCATCTTCCTGATTGTATTCTCTGCCTTAGGGAGAAATCAATAGTTGTGAAGTCCAATAAAGAAATGTTTCCTGACTGTACCAGAAGCTTTATTAATGGAAAGTATCTTATTTCTCCGTTAGAAACACACTGTTGCAAAACGCTGAACTCTCACTAATAGGCTACAGTTAGATCAAGGAAATTACTGCTTGAGACCCAAATCAGACTTGACACCATTCAACACCATTCCTTGTTAAAATGAAATATTTTTTATTTTCAATGGTTCCTGTCTAAGGTGGTGAATGTGGTTGGTGCTATATACAATCTGGCATATTCAGAATGCACTGCCTCATTGCATTTGTTGAAACCCACATCAAGAGTAAAGCCTTGACCATGTGTCATTTTGTTTTACACTCCAAAACCTGGACAAAATGCAGTCCCGTCTTCATGAGGGAATCTTTGTGTACCAGTGTTTGTTCTCAGAAAAGGAGTAAAAATTTGGGTACATTTACCATTTTGTTTTTAAATGTGTAATAATGTACATTGTCCCTCCTTATCAAATAAACTGAAATTGAAATTGGAAAAAACAGATGGTGAGGCTCAGTCCTCGGTGCAGGCGGCCCCGGTTCGAGTCCCGCGTTGGACGGCCCATTCCCCCACTCTCTGCCTCCCCATTTCCTATCTCTCTCTCGACTGCACTATCGATTAGAGGCAATAAAAGCCCAAAAAATATACTTAAAAAAAAACAGATGGGTAGAAATAGATTTTTTTTCAAAATTTTGATTTGCCTTAGCGACCTAAAGTACATTGATGAACCAAAAAACATTAAGGCCACTCACAGATGGAGCCATAAACATTGATGATGGCGCATGTTAAGGTCTGACAAGTATTACATGATATGCAAGCATGAAATGGATAAGTGTAAATGCCTGAAAGAAAAAGACGAGGACCAAATAACTGGGTCAGAACATCTCAAAAAAGTGGTAAGAGAAAGGCCAAACTACCCTAAACCAATCAAAGGGTGTGGGGAGGCCAGATCCGTGGAGACCTCACCTAGAAACTTACAGGACCTAAAGAGTGCTGCTAACATCTTGATCCTAGTTACCACAGCAGTGGTGGCATGCCAAACACTAATGGCATGTTATGCAGGGGCGATCATAATACTTTTACTCATTATTTTGTGTAAATGTATGTTTTACACTCTCTATTACTCAAGTAACTGTGATACCCTTTTCTGTTGCACAGGTGACTACCCTGGTGAACACTAGCAACAAAGGGCCTTCTAGTAAGAAGAAAGGTCGCTCCAAGAAGGCCCACGTCCTGGCAGTGTCTGTCGAGCAGGCGACTCAGAACTTTCTGGAGAAGGGTGAGCAGATCGCCAAAGACAGTCAGGACCTCAAGGAGGAGCTCATCGCTGCTGTGGAGGATGTCCGTAAGCAAGGTGAGCTTGAAGAATCGACTTATGCAGCAACAATGTTTGTGTTCTCATTAAGCCTAGTATTAGGCTTTTTTAAGAAATCATTTGTCCTCTTAGATTAAATTCAAGTCTCTCATAGCGATAAATACTGTATGAAGTGGAGTCATTCTGATTGAAAGAGAGGATCTCATCAATGGACTTTGAAATGAAGTCTCTATATTCTTTGTCTAACAAAAGAAGAGAGTCTCCTTTAGTTTTTTTTTCTTTCTTTAAAAAAAAAATATCATCAGTGTTTTACTGTGCTTCGAGGTGGAGTAGGCGGCTCACTCGAGGATGCCTCTTAAAAGTATTGCAAGTTTTCAATTTTTTCTAGACATTCTAATGTAGTCCAAATTTAAACTTCTAGACAAAAAATAGAACAGAGTAAGACAAAACTAAATATGTGACTGGAAAGTGCAGATGAATTACAATTTCAATTGAAGAACTTCCAAACTCACATCCTACTCCATTGAAAGCTCAGCGGTACATGTTGTTGTCATAATCGTGCTCTGATCAGGTCAGATAACTATCCCTGTTTTTTGCCACCAGACATCCATTCATCGCTCCTCACTCATCTGGGTTATTATTGATGTTCTCCTTGTGAGATCAATATCTGACTCACACACTAGATCCATGGCATCGTATATGACTGGGCTTGTTTCTAAACCTTGTAGAGCATCATTCATCATCAGTAAAGAGTTGCCTACCTGCTGCCTGTCCCTTTGGAGCTGCTACTGTATTTACTGCATGTCAAAAGGGCGTCATCTTTTCTTTTTCACTACTTTGGAGAAGACTTTGTCTACAGTGATTTCAAAAAATCGAGTTTAAGTTTAAACAACTTTCCATGACCACTGGGTGATGAGTCGACTAATCGACTACATAATAACTCAGTCTCCAAAAAAAAAAAAAGGTGAATAAATGACAAATAACAGAACTGTCTTGTAAAGCTTTATGTCTCTGGCCACACTTTTGATCACAAAAATGGATCATATCTACAAACATCTGATACCTTGCTCTGTCAGTGCAACTGCTACATTGTACTGAATTATTATACTACAATTTTACTGTAAGTTTTCTGTGTAAGAACAGCAATCGTACATTAAAGAAGGCAGGTGAAATCCATGTACAGATACAGACGGTGGACATTACAACAGCTCAGCAGTAGAAATAATCTGTGAAGTCTGCATGATTGAGGTGAGGTGTTACAGTAAAAGTGTTAGATTATGAGAATAAGAGTGATCATACAGTATATTCTTCACTCCCCATTGAGTTTGCATAGAGAGATTATAACTCTTTAATATAGTACCAGAATAAAGTGATGGGTGTGATAATGTCAATAAGTAGCTCATGTTCTGATATCTTTTGGCTGCTGCTTCAGAATAGTGACCTGATTAATTGATTTAATTGATTTTAGAAATTGTAATGTTTAAAGAATGTATTAAATCGCAATGTTAGAATAAGTCAAATGTCTGTACAACTTGTGCAACAAATGCAGAGTTCGGAGTGGCAAGGCAAATCCATTAAGTATAACAGATTAAAAGCCATTAGATTTGGGCTTTACTTGGTGCATGAATGTAATGAGCCTAATTCTGGAGTTGTTTACCCTCAAGTCATGCATCGTTAATGCTTTGACTGTTTGTAATGATGGGGAGTCTTGCTGAATTTTAAGACATTATAGATATCCAGTCTAATTAGAAACTATTTGGAGGCTTCAGAAGTCTGCCAACGCTGAAACTTCAACAGATCGTGTTCGACCTTCCGGTGTCAGTGTCACAGATGGTTGTAGCTCTCTAAACTTCCTGAGTGTGAGTCAGTGAATCTTGATGTGAATCAAATGTTTGTCCCCAGAAAAGGAATTGGATTCCCTGTTCAATAACCACATCAGCAGAAAGAGCTAATGAAGCTCAGTGTATGTAGTGTTGTGGCCATATTGCTCATCCTGTCAGCTTCACTTGGCTGCTGCTGCTCTTGAACGCTGCCCTCACCGCACTGGCACACACACGGCTCTTGCAAAGTGTGAAACAGACTGTTGCGATGCAGGTCATCACCATAGCTGACATCAAACTGGACTAGATCAATCTTTCCACTTGTTAGGCATGTGAGCCAAAACCAATAGATGGCTGTGGTTGAAAAAAAAAATGTACTGAGGAAATTCTATATTTAGGACCTGTTTCAACGTACTGTAACCTATTTTTTGCATTTGTGTGCACACTGTTGTCCAAATAACTCATCACACCCGCTTTGATACTTTTAATGGTGAGGCCTGGGAAGAAGGCAGTGAATCAAACTCTGTGCATCAAACACTAGAATAGGAGATGAAAGTTAATACTCCACATCTCCTAACCTTTTACTGCCATTATGAAAAGATGGGCATGCTCAAAAGCCCCTCAGCACACGAGTGGAATGCTGATGGGGCACTCTCTTCATTCTCTTTTAACGCTGCACCTTTTTTTTGCCAGGTTGAATATAATTGCATGACAGGTCATAAAGGGAAACCATTTATTTTAATAATATTAAACTTATGAGCACAGAAACATGCCACATGTATTCAACAGGACGTTTAATTTATGGGATCTTAGCAGCAGCTAAAGGTTTCCCCAGCGACATGGCATCATCCGCCTACAGTAGTTGAGGTCATTGTAAATTGTAAAACACTCTAAAATCTGTCATCACCTAATCAGACCTCTTTCACCATGACCTCATCAGCACAAGCTCCTTTATCTTGTCATGATTAAATTACAGATGCTGATTTCAGACCACAGAATGGGTTCAGTAAGCAGGCCTTTGTACTGTAACTCATCACTAGCTCATCACTGGGCCAGACAGACTTATGACACTACCATCAGCACTGTGGGGGTGTATGTGTGTGTGAGTGTGAGTTTGCATTCATGAACTTGTTTGCCTTAGTGTGCACGAGTGTCAGTCTTTCAGTTTGAGTGCCTGGATTGTGGATTGTTACAATTCCCTTTGATTAGTTTCATATATTTTTTTGTAAGTTTTAGAGTTGTTTCTACACCAAAAACAGTTTTATTTCCGTAATAATCCCAATTTATGCAAAGAGAGCTGGCACGGCCAGTGCTGACCTGCTGCCACTGAGCTACTGAGCCAGCGTGAAACATTTAGCATCATTATTTAGAGATGGCCCGTTTAATCACCAGTGGCTAGAAGTAAACATTGTGGTAAATAAACCTTGAAAAAACTCATTACAGCGACTTTAAGAAAGGGAAAATGTGTAAAAAAGAAAAAAAAAAAGAAAAGTTTGTCTTGAGAGTCAACACTGATAGGGATTAGCTACAAAGCATAATTAATGCTTTTTAAAATTTTACTTGACTTAAGGTGGAGTGGATGAAAGCAGGTCGTAGCCAAACCACTTCGCAGCAAATTATTTAGCGGAAGAGCTCACGAGCTTTGATCACTCTGCAAGGCTTCTAGGTTATACTAACCCACTCCATTTTTTTAAAAATATCTGTGAGAATCTGTGTTTGATCAAAGTGGGGCTTCTTTAAAGCCAATGTCAGTTTGCAGACTTTACATCGGTTATACTGTTCAAGCACAGGTTCAATTAACAATTCTTTATTATTGGATATAAACACATGATACGTACTGTACTTAAAAATAGATTAATTCAGCATGCACATCCATGCTCACAGACAATAAATATATGAGAAGAAGGACAAACAAGTTAATGATACTTGCTACACTAATGATTTTTGAACATACAGTACATGTATAGTTTTGAACGTTTGTCTTTAGTCTAATCTAATTTATCCACAAGGTATTTCATGTTGTAGAACAAAATGTGAAAATGTCTTGCGCTGATGTCACAGACCTAATTTCAAACATCCAACCAAAATCCCATAAAAAAAAAAACAAAAAAAAAAACATACCATTGTAATATAAGTCCTACTGTATGCTAACTGATTTCTGTGTTTTATGATTCGTTCCTACGGCACTCTACATGACCTTGTCCCTCTTCTCCCTCCCTCTTGCAGGAGAGACGATGCGTATTGCCTCGTCAGAGTTTGCTGATGACCCATGCTCTTCTGTGAAACGTGGCACGATGGTGAGGGCAGCCCGTGCCTTGCTCTCTGCTGTCACCCGCCTGCTCATCCTCGCTGACATGGCTGATGTCATGAGGCTGCTGGCCCACCTTAAAATTGTAAGTGAACCTAGAAAATTCCCTCGCAGAAATTTGGAGAGTGCCACGGGGTGTACTGTCCAGAAAGAGGGGGATTTTCTGCCTTGGCGCTGGAGGATTTCCTGAGTGCTGAGTGCTTTGATATGATTTGGTGTTTCTAGAGTAAATATTGTGGAAACCTTTGCAAGTTAAAAACAGTGATCCCTTCTGCTTGTCTCTGAAAATCTTTGCATTGGACGGAGTCAATAAGCTGCAGGAAGGGACTTGGTCACCCTCAAAGGCTCACAGTTTAAATTCTGAAGTCTCTCTACTTTTATGAGCACATCGTGAGAGCGCTATTTAATAGCTGTTGAGGTCAGTGCCGCAGTGTGGCTGCCCCGTGGCGCTAATCATTCAGATTGGCATGCACACTGCACTTTAAGGCCACCACATACGAACAAAACGACTACCTGCTCAAAATATATGCAACATCTTCACACATTAGCATATAGATGAAGCATGGAGGAGCATCCTGGGAACACACATCTGATTGTACTGTATTAATATCACACCCTGGTGCCCTGGTGTGATTAAGTATACGTCTGCATCCCACTAACTCAGTCGTTTGAACAACTTACATTTCTTAGTCCCTTATTTTGGAAGTGACTCGGAGCTTTGAATGAAAGGCTTATATGGGATGCTACAAAGAATGATATGCAGTTGGTATAATCTGAAACAAACTCACCTTCACTCGCTCACTTTGTCTCTCTCTCTCTAACACACACACACACACACACACACATACACATGCAGTCCTTTTCTACAGCTTCATTCTTGAGGCCCATAGAGGGGCTTAACTCAAGCCAGTATAAGCCTTGCCATCAAAGGCCACTTAAAAGTTATCTCTCTCTCTTTCTAGCTTTTCCATTACTTCTTGTGCGGCACTTTCATTAGGGGCAGAAAGGAGTTAAGAATCTGAATGTGCTCAGAAAATGGATGGAGAGTGCTGAAATGAGACCCATTAAAATTGCAGAGCCAAATGGCTATTGTCTTTGTAAAAGAAAAAAAGTTTGTAATTACACAAGCCAAAAAAAAAAAAAAAAAAAATCTTTCACTTGTGATAAACGCGTGTTGTATTGTGTTTTACTTTAAAGCTTGTTGTAACCTTTATGATTTAGAGTTTATACATAGTACATAATTGAGTGATTAGAGGATTCTGTGTGTGACAGGTGGAGGAGGCCCTGGAGGGAGTAAAGAATGCAACCAATGAGCAGGACCTAGCCAACCGCTTCAAGGAGTTTGGAAAAGAGATGGTGAAGCTTAACTACGTGGCGGCCCGGAGACAGCAGGTAACTGTCTTCTCAGAAGAAGGAAACTCCTCCTGACTCATGTGTCACGTTCAGATGCAGGGGGTTCCCCTGGGGGCTGACCCCTACAGAGATAAATGCTTTAATAATGTCAGAGTCTAAGTCATGAAATAAGAGGGTCTTAACAAACCTACTCGGGAACCTAGTGTGCTGGCATGTAGCCACGATTGAACTTTTACATGGAGAATCCTGATTGACAAGACATCGCTGACTTGGAGGATTTGTTTTGTGACAGACTCTGACTCCATAATGATATACACTTTTATCTGCTTTGCATAAAGAGTGTAAGCTAGCTTTCACAGGCACACAGCGCTATTGTGATGTGATTTAACAAGATGAAACGTTTTTCTATAGCAGAAAATAACCTATTTTCAATCGCACAGTAATAGTTGTGTGGGTTAATGTAAAAATGACACTTTGTGTAACCACCACTTTCAGGAGTAGACAATTTGTGATTATCATTGTGTTTAGAAATTTCTGGCTTATACAAATTGATTGTGTGTTAGTCACAGCAGATAGAAAATATAAGTTTACTTTGTAATTTAGCAAAACATAAACAACACTGATTGTTGCATTTGTGATCAGTGTTTTATTGTGTTCTAACACATTTTCTGTCTTTAAATAGCATTTGAAACCACTCTCACTGTCATATTACTGTAAATCAGCAAAATATCCACATCAGTGCTTATGTGACCCCAGAGGGTAACACATAAAAGTCTATTTCAGATATGGCCCCTAATATAACACAAAACTTTATGAAGATTTTTTCTACAAGTGTCATTTTGGCAAACATCCACCCTGCTGAACTGTCCCAGGGCACGACACTGAACTGAATCCTGTCCAGCTCCAGGGCCGCTGAATTGCTGACACTGCCTTAACTTTGTGTTGTTGGAACAATACCAATCCATCAGATGGGATGTTAACGTGTGTATTCTACAGGAAATGGCCTATTAGTCAGGGAGCCACAGGCTCAAAAGCTCAAGAAAATGAGTTGAACCTGACATGGTCTGTTATACTTTTTATTTGTGTTTTTTCTGTTAATGTTGACACTAAGGAACAATAATTGAGGGGTCTGCTCTGCCGGAAATATCGCGAAAAAAAATTGTGGGTCCAGGTTATGACATCAGTCAATATGCCATCATTTTAAGCAAACAGTATACTCATTCCAGTGAAAAAATTATAAAAATCCAACCAAAATCATTGATTCTATGATGATTTTACTACTAGCTGGCGATCAACAGGCTCAGTGCCTCAATAGAATTTTAGGCTAGGCCGACTCACAAAATTCCATAAGACATAGTGGATGTTTAGCATCATCATACACTCACACACATGAGCTTAGTATTTGAATGAGTTTGAAACAACAAAATTTACATTTAATGTCACAAAAACACTTATATTACTACTAAATAATTAAAGGGATAGTTCACCCAAAATTCAAATTTCACTCATCATCTCCCCCTCCTCATGTGGACTAAGAGCTGTGAGAATTTTCAGAGTCCTCCGTTCCTTCTCTGAGTTACGGGGGGGTCCACGCAGCAGGATTTGTCCATATAATGGTTGTCAATGGACACCAGGTTTCTTAGTCCAAAAAGACACACCAAAAAACATCCAAATACCTCCATACTGCTCGTCTGTAATGTCCCTCTTGTATTGAAGCCCCGACATGAGAAATTGTTTTGAAAAAAATTAAATAAGTCTATATTTTAAGCTTGTTTTTAACCAAGGGGGGGGTTGTCGGTCTGAGAAGTGAAGCCAGGGCACTTTAGCACACGTTTTGGCTCCAAGAGGGCACTTGAACATGCGTTTTGGCTCCCATGAGGGCACTTTAGCACACGTTTTGGCTCCTAGAGGGCACTTAAGCACGTGTTTTGGCTCCTAGAGGGCACTTGAGCATGCGTTTTGGCTCCCATGAGGGCACTTTAGCACACGTTTTGGCTCCCAAGAGGGCACTAAGCATATATTTTGGCTCCCATGAGGGCACTTTAGCACACGTTTTGGCTCCTAGAGGGCACTTAAGCACGTGTTTTGGCTCCTAGAGGGCACTTGAGCATGCGTTTTGGCTCCCATGAGGGCACTTTAGCACACGTTTTGGCTCCAAGAACTTGAGCATGCGTTTTGGCTCCCATGAGGGCACTTTAGCACACGTTTTGGCTCCTAGAGGGCACTTGAGCATGCGTTTTGGCTCCCATGAGGGCACTTTAGCACATGTTTTGGCTCCAAGAGGGCACTTGAGCATGCGTTTTGGCTCCCATGAGGGCACTTTAGCACACGTTTTGGCTCCTAGAGGGCACTTAAGCACGTGTTTTGGCTCCTAGAGGGCACTTGAGCATGCGTTTTGGCTCCCATGAGGGCACTTTAGCACACGTTTTGGCTCCTAGAGGGCACTTAAGCACGTGTTTTGGCTCCCATGAGGGCACTTGAGCACACATTTTGGCTCCTAGAGGGCACTTTAGCACACGTTTTGGCTCCTAGAGGGCACTTGAGCATGCGTTTTGGCTCCCAAGAGGGCACTTTAGCATGTGTTTTTGCTGCCAAGAGGGCACTTAAGCATATATTTTGGCTCCTAGAGGGCACTTGAGCACACATTTTGGCTCATATTTGTTCTGCCGGTCAGTACAAATCACGTGAGAATTGCACTGACACAGGAAGAGCAGTGAACCAAGACACTGAGAGCTTCTGTTACAAACATAGACTGTAAAAAGAATGGACGTAGCATCCGTGACGTCACCCATTGGTTTTGTGCAGTCGTTTTTGTGACTCAAATATGGCGGCCTGGACAGCGCCATGTTGGGATTGGCCGGCCGAGAACCCGCCCACTGGCCTCGAAGCAGCCTGTCTCTGTGCCGCTCTGGACCTGTAGCTGAACGTTTCCACGCCCTGATTGGCCAGAATCTAATCCTAATAACAGTAAAACGGTAGCATTAAAAAATAATTCACCCCCCTCAGAGTGTGTGTGGGGGTAGAAACTATCGATTGAAACCAAAAAACGTCGTGACACCAGGCTTTGATCATGTTTTTGGAGGATGTAAAGTCAGCGATTTTAACATGGGGGTCTATGGAGACATCCTGCCTTCTGACACCAGCCCCCACAGGAACTGGGGGATTGCACGCGGAAGTGAGTTTCACCTGGCTTCACTTCTCAGACCGACAACTCCCCCCTTGGTTAAAAACAAGCTTAAAATATAGACTTATTTAATTTTTTTCAAAACAATTTCTCATGTCGGGGCTTCAATACAAGAGGGACATTACAGACGAGCAGTATGGAGGTATTTGGATGTTTTTTGGTGTGTCTTTTTGGACTAAGAAACCTGGTGTCCATTGACAACCATTATATGGACAAATCCTGCTGCGTGGACCCCCCGTAACTCAGAGAAGGAACGGAGGACTCTGAAAATTCTCACGGCTCTTAGTCAACATGAGGGAGAGGAGATGATGAGAGAAATTTGAATTTTGGGTGAACTATCCCTTTAATTATTTAGTAGTAATATAAGTGTTTTTGTGACATTAAATGTAAATTTTGTTGTTTCAAACTCATTCAAATACTAAGCTCATGTGTGTGAGTGTATGATGATGCTAAACATCCACTATGTCTTATGGAATTTTGTGAGTAGGCCTAGCCTAAAATTCTATTGAGGCACTGAGCCTGTTGATCGCCAGCTAGTAGTAAAATCATCATAGAATCAATGATTTTGGTTGGATTTTTATAATTTTTTCACTGGAATGAGTATACTGTTTGCTTAAAATGATGGCATATTGACTGATGTCATAACCTGGACCCATAGTTGATTGCCAATGAAGTAAAGATGAAAATATTGGAAAAAAGTGAGAAAACGCCTAATTTTTCGCCATAAAATTGATATAAAATCATGTAAAAATGTGTTTTAAGGGTTATTTTTTCAGTGGATGTTGTTACAACGTGTGTTCTGTGTATCTGAAATGCATTCATTGAGAGCCTACCCAGGCTACTGAGGATTTGAAGAAAAAAATCAATTTTTACAATTTCCTGTCGAAAAATAAAGGGTGCATACAGTAAAATGGCCACAATCGCGATATTTCCGGCAGAGCAGACCCCTCAATTATTGTTCCTTAGTGTCAACATTAACAGAAAAAACACAAATAAAAAGTATAACAGACCATGTCAGGTTCAACTCATTTTTGAGCCTGTGGCTCCCCGACTATATGCTGGGTTTTTGGTTCGTTTCTCTTTATTGAGAAATGATGGTAATATCAAAATCCTGTACCTTTACTGAAATGAATACTCCTGCATTACATTAACCTTTTGAGAAACACATTGTGTTGCTTTTACATAAGTTTGTCATTGTTGGCATTTCCATGATACTGTATACAGCGCCTGAGTGTTTACTTGTTGCATTAACAGGAACTGAAAGATCCCCAGTGTCGTGATGAGATGGCAGCTGCACGTGGAGCCCTTAAGAAAAATGCCACCATGTTGTATACGGCCTCACAGGCCTTCCTGCGCCATCCAGATGTGGCGGCCACACGCGCCAACCGGGACTACGTGTTCAAGCAGGTGCAGGAGGCCATAGGAGGTATTTCCAGTGCTGCTCAGGCCACTTCACCCACCGATGAGAAGCATGGCCATGCTGGCATCGGAGAACTGGCTGCTGCCCTCAATGAATTTGATGTAAGTTTGCACGTACAGTACAGTACAGTATACTGTATATTTACACTCTGATGTATCCTAGAGACAAAGCAGGAACAGCTTTTCACATGTGACTCATGTGCTGCATGAATACATTATAGCACCCAGTACTTTTATGTAACAGTGTGAACAGTATAACCTGGTGTACTGTAGGTACATCAGTATTATCTGACTTCTTCCAGTGTGAGACGGCTCTCCCTCTTTCAGGTGCTTTTCAGATTATAACAAAGAAACGCATATGAAGTCATGTCAAGCTGTCATGCTTATCTAATTTTTCAATGTAGCCCTTTGTGTACATGGAAACATTTCCACAGTCTACTAAGATGCATTCATTATACATTATTAGCGCTACAGTACACTATTCACTAGTAGGAATCCTTATCAGCAATGCTTTGTGGAGGCAGCCATTGTTGCTGCATCCACATGGACTATCACATTGAGACCTTTAATATCCAAAGAAATATTATATTTAATGCCACAATAACATTATATTTTCTTATTTCTCTGCTCCTGTACAGTATCTCCCTCACCCAATCACTCACCCACACACACATACATACACACACACTTATCAGTGATGAGAGTATTGCAAGTGAAGTACACGGAGAAAATGCAAATATACAATAAATTCACCAAACACTATACAAGACTAATCATGTAGACTGTTGAAAATATCATTTATTTCTGCAAAGCAGAACACTGCAAAGCAAACATCTGTTAAACATGAAATACTGTATCCAGTACAGGTTACAATTACATAAAAAAAAAACTGAAAATATAGTAAGGACAATTCTAGACATTATCTCTTTGCCTAGCAGCCAGAGAATTTCACCAACATCACACTTGCACAGTTGCAGCATTGATTTGGCCATGCCAGGGGAAAAAACCTCCTTGACTGGTTTAGAAATGGAGAATATGGTGGAGGGTGTAGTGCTGTAAACTGTGGATGGTGTTGTCAGTTCTGGACCAGAGCAGAGAGGTGGAATGACTCATTATCCCAGATGACAATATTTTGCATCTGGTGTATTTCTGACTGCATTTCTTCCATTTTGGTTGAAGACAGGTGAACTCACCTGCTGCATTTTTATCACACTTAAACCTGATTGGTGTGTCTACAATTAATCACGTGTTTTTGTTCCTGATGGTTGTGTTTAGCCATCGTTAATTTGACAATCAGTGTTTGGGAATTGCAAGGAAGTGACATCATGATTGACTTCTGTGTCAAATGTACAAGTGTGTTTAGTGTTTTCCAAATCACTGTGTGTATTGTTTTGCAAAAAGTGCGAGACATTGTGCTTATAGTGGTGCAATGCAAATCCGGGCCAATATTTAGATAATTGTGTAAAACTTTTGATTTTTGTGTTAATGCAATCAAAAAAAGTGTAAATGTACATGGCTCGGCAAGCAGTTTTCTCCATTAATATGATTCTCTGCTGCCATCTAGTGGATATGCATTGACAGTGAACTATTCACATCTTGCTGTTGGTCATAACTAGTGGATAGTGTATCACAATGGTTAGCAGTACTTTGATTCTGATGTAAGATTTTTCAGGCATGATTTACCCATAAGCCTGGCAAGGCCATAATTACATTAGTACTTTTGATCTTCACTTTTGGATGAATGTTGAACTTTTTCCTTTAGGTTAACGACCTATAACTAATAGGGCCCTAAGCCACTCTCAGCTCTGCTGCTGCTGCTTTCAACTTGGTTCAAGACACAAACTTTACTCTCCAACTGTGTGGTAATCTCATGTTGGTTAAGACAAAGCAAGACATACATGTGTAGAGTGGCAGGCTTAAAGCAGATATCAGCGGTTCGGCCGTTTTTGCTAATGCTGCGTTCAAGGCAGGCTTTTAAAGCTTTACTACAACTTTGTGTCCAGGCAACCTGTAAGTAATGCCTTACGTAACTTCCGACCCGTGAACAGATCGAACTGGTATGACTTCACAGGAAGGAAAAACACAAGTTACGAGTTTCCTTGAACGCACCATGAGTTAGCAGCCCCCGCCCTCGTCAGGCATCTATTGGTCCTCGTCCCTACGTCACCACATTCACGCGCATCCGTTGGCTGCACACACAGCCCTTCATGCCGTTCTCTCTCCTCATTGGATAACACTTGTATCCCACAAGAAAATTTTTCTCCTCCGTTTACAGCAGAGCAGAGTGACGGAGAGACTCGTGTTTCGGCTGAAACACTCCATGTAAGTGATTGCCGACGGAAAATAGGACTATTAGGGACTTATATTAACAAAAACATCCCGCTGATATCTGCTTTAATGCAGATAAATTATTTGTAGAAGTAATTTACCAAAAAAAAGTACATAATAATACACAGTAGAGGTCAGAATAAGTATTGAATGCGTCACCGTTTTTTTCAGTATATCTATTTATAATTGTAATATTGACATGAAATGTTCACCAGTTGTCATTAACAACCCAAAAATCCATCAAAACATATGCTTATGTCCATAAATTTAGTTGTGTAATAAAGTGAAAAGACACAGGTAACAAGTATTGAACACATGAAAAAAAGGAGATGCAAAAAGGTTTGGAAAGCCAAGAAAATTGCTAAAATCTTTCAGTACTTACAGTAGAATGCATCAGTGCACATAAATACCAGCCCGTTTAGTCCTAATTGATGGCCTTAGAAAGGTTCCCATTTACTAAGGTGTCACACAAGAGGCATCTTACGATGACTAAAAGCAATGAGATCTCTCAAGACCTTTGGAACCTTATGTTGAAAAGCATACTGACGGCACTGGTTACATACGTGTTTGCAAACTTCTGAATCTGGAAGAAAGGAACATAATTTCACCATAAACCGAACATGACCAGGTTCTCCTGACAGAGTCAAAACAAAATATTCAGAAGAGTTGCAGAGCCAAGGACCACTCACAGAGAGCTTTAGAAAGACCTGGAACGGGCAGGTACAGTACAGTTTAAAAAAACAATGAGTAAAGCACTCAACCGCCATCGCCTATATGCACCATGCAAGTCTTCAAGGCAGATTTACCGTAGTTTGATAGCACATTCAGAATTGTGCAGTTTAGACTCACTCCCTATGAAAACCAGGCCAACAGTCATATTGGTGGATAAACTGTCAAGTGGACAGGTCCAGACAACTGGTTACTACTAAAAGGAGGTAGAAGGCACATGGGGAAATACATGGAGAAATAGTTAGGTAATCTGACACGCAGCTGGTTGAAACTACAGGCAGGGATAATGAGGAGGCTGGGAACATCGGTGTGAGAGGGCAGGGAGGGATCAGATGATTTCAAATAGGAGATGGAGAGCAAGTGGCTCTGGCAGTCAGGTCTCTTGTATCAGGAGGGAGGTCTGAGGACATCTGGTGGCCCGATGGAAAGTGGCAGGACACGGATGCTTTAATAAGCGGAACTGAGACAGGAATAGGAAGAGCAGGGATGGTGGGTTCATGGAGAGAACCCATATGTAACTACAGTAAGTCTTCTGTGTAATTTGATCATGTGTTTAATTACAGAATTCTCATGAGATAGTAAACTCAGTGTTTCTAAATGATTGGAGCTCTGCAGCAGAAGGTTTGTTTCTGGATGGGCTAAATGAGGCACAAATGTATGGAACTAATGTATGAAAATAATTATATTCATCAATTCTTTACAAATCACAATCACAAATGTTTATTAATTAACCATAGTTTTTTTTAGTATGTATTGCAAAGTATAAAAAGTATAAAGTATTAAAAGATGATACACTCAGAATCAGTTGTTCAGGGTTCCTTGAGGGGGTTCCCAGAAGAAAAAAAAGAAAAAAAAGAATTTTGACTGTAAGTCCATTCATGAGTTATAAAATGTCTAAACCCGTGGTCTAACCCTCCTCAGACGTTTGAGATTACAGTATTTCTCCTTTTGTCATATCTGTCCTTCTCCTCAGTCTGTTTGGTATGCAGTTAGAGTACGACTGATCCAGTCAATGAAAATATGCTGCATGGTATTGATTTTTTTTTCTACCCACATGGTTCTATCCATTTGCTAGTATGTGAGTGACCTCTGGTGGCAATATCTGGAGATTACAAGCGTCTTATACTTTGACTCAGTGCTGTTGCTGCTATCAGACCAGTAGGGTGAAACATGGGCAATGACATATGAGAAGAATAACTACAATATATCTGGTTCTTGTGTTGGAAAGAACTGGATTCTTGTTTCTTTTAACCTGCTATCCAGTTATTATGCATGAGGCCATGGCCTGTAGTAATCACATCAACTCTGTTTTTTATGTAAGTAAGGCTTTTTAGAAAAGCAAAAGACCTGCATAATTTGATTCCGTTCGGCAGACAGGCAGACAGGCAGCAGCTCAATGAGACAAATTACCCTTTGCTTAGCCCTCTGTGCTTGCCTGAAGCTGGTGCATGTTTAATTCTTAACTTACCACCGAGACACAGACTACCGTCAGATCCGTTTGGAATAATAATGACCTGATATAAACCATGAGGCATAGGACTCGCAGGATTTTACATGAATTTTATGCATGATTGTGCCACGTGTTGTCAATGTATGTCTTTTTCTGAGTTTGTGTTTGGTGTTAAAACATGATGCACACGATAGGAATTTTTTTCATGTGCCACACTGCAGCACTTTTTTTCTCTCCAAATATTTCCAAAATTTCTTTCCGTCTCCCTCTCCCTCCATCCTCACGAGCCCGTGAGCACACACATGCACGCTTGCTTTGTTTTCAGTAATGGAGTTCCTCTAGATGCTGTGGAGCTGGATGATTGCTTTTATCTGTTTTGGGGTGCTGCTCCCTGTCCTAAGTCAGCTTTGATCTGTTTCTCATCCTTTGACTCTTCAGCTTTGGTTGGACGCATGGATGGCTGACAGCAGAGACACAGGCTTAGACAGACAGAATGCTCCCACCCCTTACACAACAGCAGCATACCTTTGGAGCTTTTTTAACATTGTTTTTTTTTTATTTTTATATACTATATTTTGTTAACCAGCTTAAGTATTATAGTGCTCATTTCATTAATGGAGAGATGAGATGAACAAGTTGTTCTCCCTGCTGAACAGATGCCATAATTTCCCGCATCCTCTTTACCGCAGGCATTCGAGGACATTTTGTCATAGAAATGCAGATGTATGACTAAAAAGGATGCAGTGATTTAGATCAGTCTCACACTTACTTGCATGAGTAATCTCGATCAGACTGTAAACAAGTATTCATTTCGGGGGTGGAAAAGAACACAAGATACCTCTCTATCTCTGCTATCTCAATGCCAACAATGTGAAATAATCTGTAAAAGCAGCACGGCGACACAGAAAAATCAGTGAGCCTATGGACTGCCTGCTCTGTAGATTATTTTCCATCTGTATTGAAGGAAAAGAACAGCTGAAGGACTCTTGTTTGAAGGATGTTTGTGGCTCATATCCTATCGGAATAGAAATGGCAATGATTTTGAGCACATTGCCTCAATTGCTCCTGAACACGTGACACAAAGGTTAGATGAGATTTTTAAATGCTGGACACAGATATGGGTCAATAGTTAGAGTGAAAGGGCAGCTTGTGAATAAGACAAGAAAGAAGGGATGACCTCATCTATACTTTTTTTTTTAAAAACTGACACACAGAATTAGTTTGGAATGAGTCAACTTAGGGCACCGAGGTAGAAGATCTTTTCTATTAAGAGTGAAAAAAGGGAGGTCAGCATCAGTTCAGATTCACTCATTTCTAGCACTGTTTGGCATATACAGTAACAAGGTCACAACATGGCCCCGGCCACCTTTTACTTTTTGATGGAAGCATATGTAAGAATGCGAAACAGTTTGTTACAGTCTGTTCACATGTTGTGAACACAGTGAATTCAAATGGGCTGGACCTTTAGGCAGCAGTTGCCTTGCGTCCCTGCCTCTTTTCTTCTCAATCACTGCGGCAACAGCGAGCAATACCAGCTAATGTTGGCTTAAAAATTGAGTTTGTTAACGGCTCCCAGCATAAAACAAAACTAGCTAGGCTACTCTTTAGGGCCTGCTTTGTAGATCGCTAATGAAGTGTGGTAACCCATCTCATGTGGAATTTTCCATGTCGTTCACTGATAGCATTATCAGTCAGCAAATTTAGCCAACAATGCTGAGCCTGTAGTTGAGAGCCATCAAACCATTTTTATTAAAGATGGCTAGCTAGCTAGCTAACACAAGTATATCCTATAAATGCAGTTGCTATAGCCTATTTTACATAATATGATGATAATATTATGCTTCATAAAAGATACACTTACATTCACCTCATTTTAGTGCTGCTGCTTGGAAAGTCAAATATCCCTCTAACTATGGCAACAGAGTAACTTTACTTTATCTTTCAACATGATGACAGTCAGTCTCATTCAATCCCATGTAGGCTCTGTTTTTCAGGATTCTCTTATACATTGAGGGCATTTATCCAAAAAGACCTGCTGAAACTTTTTAATCTTAATTAGTTTGTTATTTGATGTAATATCAGCTGATTCATTGTGAATAATCAAATTGAGATTTAGCTTTTAATGCATAATGGCACATTACAAATTGGGTTTTGAGACATGTCTATTTTAAATAAAGAACTGATTGAACTTGACTTTAAACATTACATTCAATCTTCGGTTCTGTCATTAGGACGTAGCTTCTGGTGAAGAAGCATCATTTGTCTTCATAGTAACTCGGATTCAGTTGCAATAACAGTTGGCAGTGACAGATTTAACACAGTCAACACAGTCTTGAAATAGGTTTTAGTACTGCGGACATGGTCAGGTTTCGGTAAAGGCGGTACAGAACTTGAGGAGAGCTACCTTTTAAAATTTGCTATGCAGGAAAAGCCCTGTCATATTGGAATGAAAGTCTTTATTTGGGGATCTGAGCTCAGTTGGAGGACAGATGGAGTCAAGCCCCAACGGGTATGTGGGTGAAGACACACTGTACCACACACAGGCAGATTTTTAGGTCACAGCACAGACACAGTCTAGCAACTCTAATACATTTGAAGAACACAAAAAAACAGTGGATTTATGAATTAACTGCAGCACATAAACATGTTCAATATGTTCTCATCATGCCTGCCTAATGTAAGCCTGTTTGTAGCACATGTGGGAGGATAAGTAGAGCCCTGGTCACTATCTATGAGCATTTATTGCGCATGGAGGCAGGAAGCAGACGGCGCCTCTCCCCCTCTCACCCAGTAACTGCCATGCACATTTTAATATGCAAAAAATCTCTCTTTGCACCACTGTCATTTTCTCGCTTTGAGCCTCCTTATCTATGTACAGTCAAAAGCAAAAAAACACCTGATACAGCCTTTTCAAATTGTGACTCGGTTAGTCTCACCTGCTCTCTCACACTTATTTGAAGTGTCGCACATAAAGGCATCACCTTGTGAACAGCAACAAAGTAAGTACTTCCCACAAAGATCTTTTTTTTTTCTTGTATGAGGAAATACAAGATACACTGTGACTCAGGTAATGTAACTCAGCTAGGAAAACCCTGCCAGCACAATATGACTTAGAAGCTCTCCCTTTTATTCCCCTGACACTGCCTTCGATAAGATGAGCCTTGGGAAAAGTGAGGAAAAGAAGGGGGATGGTGTCTTTTAATATAATTGTGATTGCATCAAAATGATTGCCTTGTCCTTAGCGCTTCTTCTCTCTCAACCAGCAAATTAAATTTGCCTCTTTCTGGGCAGGGCTGTGCGATTGCATTGTTTGAATTTGGACGCATTTTTATGTTTATTATTATTGTTATTATGTCAAGTTCTGCCCGGTACTGTGTCCTTTGCGTGTCATATCTACTTTAGATGGATCAATGCAAACAGGTGGTCAAAGGTGCATTTGTTCAAATGCATTAGCCTCAGACTGAAAGCATAGATTATGTTCATACCGTGACCAGCAGATGGCAGTGTTTAATTACTTTCATCACATGTCCATCCTTTTCCTCTCTCTTTCCCCACCCCTCTCTCTATCATATCCATTTTTATCCCTTTTTCCTGCAAGTCCTTAGAAACAGAGATTTTCAGTCTGGCTCATTCTCTGCTCAGAGCAAGAGTCTGCATCACCATGTATGGTTTTGTACCATTAATGAAATGGAAGCTATCTTCTGATGCTGAAATGTTTTGATGTACGCAGGTCCTTGAATTGAGCTTTGTCAAAGAGAATTCAGTATTAGAATTCAACAGATACAGCTGTGCCAATTTGACCCCTCAGCCCCCCATCTACTGGATAGTATCGCCTCCTCCTCTCCTCTACACGCCTGCAAAGAGAGGACCACAGTTACTGTAGCAGGCCTGTGCTACGTATACCTGTCCCTTGTCCTGATCCCGTTGTATCATCGCAGTGCATTCCTACAGCTACATTGTGGACAGTCCTCGGTGGCTGTCCTGCTTACACATACACCACACACACAAGCACAGGTGCACAAAGACACATGTTTCATTCCCACACTCACAGACGTGCATACACGGGCAGTGCACACTTTGAGCCTGCGGCAGAAAATCCAAGTCGCACTGGATCCTTTTACCATGTATTTCCATCTGCTTGTCCTCTACCTCTTCCTTTCTTCTGCGGGGGTTATTTACGCAGAATCTTCCTCATCCTCCCCTCACCTCTCTGTACTCCCCCTTTCCTCGTACTCTCTGTCTCTCTTTGTTCTCATTGTCTGATGTATCCAAAAACCGGCAGAGGTGTTTGAAACGCTAGCATGCTTACATGCATTCTCTGAGCCCATTTAGTAGCAGCGCCGTATTTTCATGCAAAACTCTCCTTCATATACTGCAAAAGCCTGTAGTCACACAAGAATATGCCGGTCCTCACTCTGCATACATTATTGGCTAACTATAACCGGATTTACTTGCTAGCTCATGAAAAATGTGCATGACAGCCAGTCCTTTGAATCCCACTGTGGCGGGCGTTGCTTCCAAGTTTTAGTTGCTTTCCGAATGCTGCATGCGTCCATCTGTGCGATGACGGGTAACTGGCCGTGTTTATGTTTATGGGATGATGCACTGAGAGACTCCTTGAATTACAGCAAATATGGGAATTCCAATAAACGCTGCAAACACCAAAGCAGTGAGGGAAAGCTGATCTTTCTCGTTCAGTGTGTCAGCTTTTCATTGAATGTGCCTGTATATTAAGATTGACTTCTGGTTTTCTTTGTAGGAGCTTGTGTTAATTTTTTTCCTTGCCGGGAAGATAAACTTCTTCCTCTGGTTCTATGAGCAGCACAGCACAATAGACGGGATCTTCATTGTTAGCGTATACGCAGTGACTGCCCATTGATGACCTTTTTGCGTGCTCCGTTTGTGTATGAGTCGTCGCTGAGCCAACCTCAGAGAAACAGTGGCTGGGGAGCAACCCGGCTCTAATGTATGTAGATGTATTCCTAACTGAGGGATAGCTTTCTTGGTAATTGCTATATCAATCTGTGCACTCCTATCCGTGCTGTCTCATTTCAGGCTCTCTCTTATTTCTCTCCCACTTTCCTCTTCCTCTCCTGCACTGGCGCACGTGCTCAGACACACACACGCACATACACAGTCTGCCACTTCATCCCTCCGCATTGTCTCTTCCTTCCCCTGATTTTTCTCTCTCCTTGTCTCACATTGATTCTGCGCTTGAACATGTGGGTGTTCAACATATTCCGAAGTTGCCTGCGAGAGACTGGCAGAGAGGAAAGCGTCCATCCTGATCACCTTATACTTGCTGGGGAAAGGCCAGACACAAACATGTACTGGTGCACACAGACCCCGAGCATTAATAAACGCATCGAACACACCGCCGAGCGTCAGAGTTATTGACAAGAACCCTGTTGTGTTCAATAAAACTCCGCTCCCGTCGTCATTTTCACCTTGGCTGAGCCACGTGTTAGCCCAGAGGTACGCCTCTTAATTACGACATCCTCTGCCTGCCGATTACAGCACTGCCTCGTTCTCCATGGACAGATGCACCTGTCTAGAGAAATATGAACGGGGGGACTAAGCTGAAGTAATGGGACATGACCAGGGAGATAGAGAAGTATTGGTTTGTTTGTTGGTGTACAATAATTAGCCACTGCCTAGCTTGTCTTGATTGCAATAAAGCATGGACACACTGCAGGAGGCAGAAGGTCAGTGGGATAGGTCCATGGTAAACAGGATTCAGAAATCCATACTTGTTAACGTCACAGCTTCGAGCCTCATGCCCGTCGTGATGTTCTTCTCTGAACAGCTCAGTTTGTTTCAGGAATTACTTAATTCTTCTGGTTTGTCCCTAGTTAAAGATCTAGTCTCGTTAGAATAAACTGCACCAGACACATCTCACAATTCATCAGATGGTTTGTACCATAACAATACATTTGCTAATATTCCAAATCGATGTTTGTTAAATTTATGTCTGTTAGTATTTCATGTTGGAAGCGAAATTCACACTGTTTTTCTTGGCATGCAGTCTCTCAGTTAGAAGGAGGGAAGGAATGATGATTAACAGAGTGGTTAGAATATATTCTAACCTCTCTCTCCACATATGGACAGCCACCTTAAATTAAATGGCAACCAGCAACCAAAGTGAATTACCTCACTGCATCTTCAGACCTCTCAGCATAAAACTCTTGGGAGTTGATTTCTGAGTGGGCACAGCAAATTACTTTTTTTTTTTTTTTTTAAAGAAGGCTTGCCTTGCAGTCAAGGTCTCCTCTGTAGGAGCCTCACATGCCAGCTTGCCCACTCATCTCTGTTCAATCTCAGGGATGCGGGGGCATGCTGGCCTCTGCTCGTACAGTACATGCAGCAGACTAGAGGACAGTATCCTTAAGGCCAATATGACTGTCCTTGCTAGTCACACAAAGCTACAGATCTGTGCAAAAGGTTTTGATGACTATTTGAAACGTACCAATTCCTCCCACACATGTTCCTGCACTGAGTAAATTTGTATGAGAACCTATGTCCAGTCCATATTATTATTCAGAGTGCTGCTATAGAGGCTAAAGTTTTTCTGCAAAGGGGTGTCTGGCAGGGAACTCCCAGTGGATTTAAGACAAAACCCAAGCAACAATTTTTTAAATGAGCTGCTTGTCTCATTTTCAGTCTCTGCATTGCTAAGCCAAAGCTCCTTACTTCAGAGTCTGGCTGTAATAATACCAAGGCCCTTCCTTTCTTGAGACAAAACTGAAAAAATATTCACTGATATGAACATTTTAAGAAGACCAAAATACTGTATTTGTGATATGATGAGTACATTTCTGACAAAATATTAGAGTGTACATTAGCTGTACACTGACTTATAGCTGTATCTGTCTGTATGATGTACAGCATTGGACAGTAAAACTTCATAGCATACATAGATGTGGTAACTTTTTATTTATTTTATTTTTCAAAATAATGCCCAGGTAAGTATCCCACAAGTGTTAATTTACACAAGACTTTTTTTTTTTAAACACAGAAAAACCTGAGGCATTGAGGGGGTGTACAGTCTCTCAGGGATGAGGCCTCTGCAGCCTGGAATGGAGATAGTGGCGTTGCCTCAGGGATTTACCAGACACACATTCAAGAAATTTAATTCACAGGAGTTTTTCAGCATTTCGGTTCAGAGTTGGCTGACTCGAGTTACCTGCAGAGACCTGAGGATATTTCCATCGATAAAGTTATTCACATACAGTGCAGCTATAACCTACAAATGTGATTTTAATGCGGTACCAAAAGACAAAATTAGTGTGATATGTTGAACAACAAATAACGATAAAGGAGACAAATCCCAACTCGATTCAATAAAAAATGTTAGATGGATAGAGGGATAGCTATTTGGTAGATAGATGCATAGCATAAATGGGTGAAAATCAGTTAAGTACCCTGGAGCATCAAGAGAAGTTGAGGCGGCCAAAGGAAGAAATGACTTTGAATTAATAACACTCCATTAATCCTGTGCTACCATTGTTTTTCTTTTCCCCTCAACTTCAGACAGTCATAAATATAAACAGCCCGAGTAGGTTTTGATAGTCAAGGGAAACTATCCAATCGTCAACCTCGCGTGTTTGAATAGTGCAGTCTTCCAATAGTGCACTCAGAAACTCTCTAATTTTCCCCTGTGGCCTCCAGAATGGAAGGGATGCCCCATATTCCTGATCTATGTTTGGAAGAAGCACTAATGCACATGTGAAGTTGCTTAGATGAATGTAGCTTTGTTGACAGGCAAATTTAGCTGTTATTTTGAGATAATGCAGTGTTCAGACGCGGTAAGTACATCCACATACAGCGATGATCCACCGCCTGGATATCTCAGATCAAAACGACAGCCAGTTCTTCTCTTTTGTTTCTTTGGTGCGCAAAACAAATTTTGATTTCCATTTCAATAGAACAAAAGGACAGTGGAATTTTGAGACTGCAAATTGGTCTAGTTGTGAAAAAAAATGAAGAATGTGTTGTTTGAAGTTGCATTATCAGATACAGACATAAAAAATAAGAACACAAACGTCCTTGAAGGAGAAGGTGTTCCTATTAACAAGATGTCAAGTTTAAGTTCTCATTAAGTCATGCTTTGATAATCTTAATGTTTAACACTGTTTGTGAGTTGTTTTCTTTTCTGCTTTCAAGTTTAAATGAAGACATTCTTTGTCTGACGACTTCAGATGAAGTCAGATAATGCTTCTCCTCTCATCAGCATAGCTTTCATTGTAAAGACTCCCTTTGCAGCAGTGAAATTGACTCCTCTCTTTCATACTCTTGCTTTCCCAGCATTACGTCTTCATCTTGTTAGTTCCACATCTTTTGCCTTTATCCCTTTTCCAGTCTTTTAAGTCCTGTAATGGCGCCTACTAAAGCATCTGCAGTGTGTACATCGCCATTGTGTGCAGTTGTTCTCTCACTTTCAGCCTCAGTGGCATCCGATAGCCAATAAGTCTTGGCTGAAGGTTATGAGCTTCTTCTAAAAACTATCCGGCAAAAGCTGCAGCAGTTCAATGAGAAACTTTTGAAAATGATCCTTCACTGCTTGCCAAGACCAGTGGCTGCCTGTTCCCCGTCGCCACTGCCTCTCCACACGGGGGTAAATGCACAGTTGCACACTCACCAGTGGATGCTTGACTGACACATCCTTTCTCGTTTAGCAAATCATGTGAAACCTAAACAAATAATTGAACATCAAACAAACCACTGTAAATCTTGAGTTAAAGACCATGATGTAATCAGGCTGTGTGAAAACAGTGTGGCTTTTCACTGATCTAAAGCCTTTCATGCTTTGCAAATAAGAAAGTGAGTGATGTAGAAAATATTGTTTGCAAATTTACTGCCAGTCCTGTTCTTTTGTGCTTCCTTTGCACCAACCCCTAATTCTATTTAACGCTGGTTCAGTGGGGTGTCCTGGTTTTTCAGTCTGCTAGTACAAATGACATGCCCACGTTTCATGCTGCGCTGCTGCCTCACTGTCTGCTGTTTGAACATTTGTTCTTTGCTGCTCTATCTAAGTTAATTTAATTTGTGAGGGAAGTTGACAGCTCTTCTAAAATTAACACAAGACAATCGTATAAGCATCCATGAAAACAAACATTTAAAAGTGAGCAAGGGTTCACCAGTTTGGTGTGTCAGTCAGAGCTTCAACTGTACTGTGAAGGAGTAGCAATACCGCCAAGAAGAGTGTGTTTGTTCTAGGGGGAGCAAAGAGATATCTCTATTGTATGAATCAATGAATGTTTTTTTCTGTGTAAAAACTCTACAAAGATTAATTGAAAATCCTGTTATACAAAATAGTAACAGAAGTAATTAAATATTTGAAAATTGACATTTATGTTTCACAGAAAAACAAACAAAAAAAAGCTTTGCATGCAGAGGTGGAAAAAAGTTGTATGTCAGATTACAAGTAATTGTTACGTTTAGCCACCACAAGGTAAGGTAGAAATCAGAGGGCAAATCCAAAAGTCGGAGTTTCAAATCCATAACAAATCTTTGCAAAATGAATTGCCCTGAAATTTTAAAAACAACAAGCTGGAACAAACAACACAATACTGAATACTGGACTAATGATTTCCCCAGAATCACACAATCACACAACAGTTGTCATAATTCACGTCCAAAATTTCTTGCTAAATCCAAATGGGCTCAATGTCTGAAAAAACCTTTCAGAAAGTTAATTTTTAACATTATTTGAGACATTTTAGTTAAATGTGACTTGAGCAAAGAACAAGTAGCCTAATCCAAAGTCAGACAGAGTCATACAAAGTTTATGCCACCGACCCCCTATAATATTGTTAAGGTTTTGAAAGTTGCCAAGGAAATGCTGTCTTGCAACAATTTAAAAGTTGTTACTTTGGGCTGTCTCCATGACTTGCATAACCTTTGGGCATATTCTGGTGGCGTGTTTACTCCTTATCACTTATTAATCTTATAGCTACATTAAACAACCACCGTAAGCCCAATTTGGAAAAATATGAAATGAATTTTGCTTCTCATGCGTGTATACAGTTGAAATGTGTTTTTTTTTGTTTTGTGAAGTCATTGTGTAATTTGAGGCGAAGGGGGAAAAAGCAAACGGGCCTGGGACATAAAGAGGGACATAGGCAGTGTTTAGCATAATGATTTCTTTTTAGGGGCTGGTAGTGAGTGAGGCTCGGGGTTATCATTTTACTTGACGGAATTTGAAAAAGCAGAAAATGAAATGAGAGCTGTATTCATATTCAAATGGAGACGAGTCCCTATGTGGCAGCACAGTTTTCAATTATGTGGGAATATGTATATTTATGTCTCCTCCAAGGCAAACTGGACAAGGGCTCCCAGATGCTTAAACAGTTTTGTACTGACAGTCCAAGGCTTATATTTGTATTGTTTGGTGGACAGAGCAGTTTATTCATACACACACACACACACACACACACACACACACAAAGGAGACATTTTCCCCACGCACGAGAGAGGGAGAGGCATACCTGTGAAGAATCAAATACCACTGGACATGATTTTATTTGTTCTTGTCGGCATTCCCTCGCTTATAGCCAGCCCACAGGTGAAGCAACCCACAGGGAAAACTCAGACTGCAGATTGCCAGCTTGCCCCAGGGTATGCGAGTAAAAACCTTGAGTCTTACATTTTCTAACATGACTAAATTCAAGATCTCTCTCTGGCTCTCTAGCTCCCTTCTGCCCCCCTCACTTCTGTCCCTTGCTGTCGCATTCCTCTCATCACGGTGAAGAAGTGCATGTGTGCATATACTGCCACCAGCCAAACCAAATGCAGGAATAAATACAATATTTGATTTCATATGTTACACATCCTATAAAAATGTAATTTCACTGATCGCCAGTGAGTCTTTATGTTAATATTTATCGGTAAATTCCGTCAGTATCCACATTAACAAATGGTGAAATATCAGGTGTTGTAGTTTGTTTCACAGGTTTGAAGATGATACTGTACATACATCTAAACTCCCCAGGCTGCAGTATTCATTACATAATATTCTTAATATAAAATCTGCTGAAATCAATATGAATTGACTTTTGTTAATTATCTGTCCCGGTTCTATTAGCTACCATCAAACTAGTGGTTTAGTTTGTTGTATATGTAAGACTTAAGTGAATACTTCAGTAATAAATTACATGCAAATCAGTTGCTATAGGAAACAGCTGGTGCTAAGTGACTCAGCAGTTCTATGGTGTACTGTTAGATAACAATATATTATATTACATATTCTGCCTTTCACCTTTCATTCCTGATGGACTTCTCTGGTTATCAGTTTTGTCTCTGTAAATGTTAAGCAGTGGCTTATTTGACCAGAAGACCTTTTTTTTTTTGTCTTAACTATGCAAAGTTTGACCTGCAGGTCCAAACACTTTGTGATCACCAGAGAGGCTCTGTCTTCAGTGATATGACAGCTATCCAATCCTGATGCCTTCAAAGAGTATGAGAAACAACTGGCTGATGTTGTAACTGTTACTAAACAATCGTGCTGCAGCAGCCACATTGAATGTAAAAGAAAACCTTTGTTTCTGTGTGTCTGCATGTCTGAGAGCATGACAGGAGATACACGGTGCCATGGCAACACCTCTGCCTACATAGACGGAGTGTGTTTGCCGTGCGTAACATTAAATCCGCTGGTCACCAGAAGTTCAGATTACCTTGCAGTGTTGTGAATCGACTTCATCTTGATTGCGACGGGCTGACAGACAGCTCCAGAGCACATGAGAGAGTCCACTCAAGCTGCTGCAGAGTAATTAATAAAATCCTCATTTTCTCTACAACCCCTTTCTCTTCAGCTGGCCCAGATAGAGCAAAGAGAAAGACAAAGACACAAAAATGTAAATGTTAATAGCATAGTAATATCCCTTCCATTTCAAATTACATTGACTTTTTCATTGTACTTGCAGTAAACAATGGTGAATGAATGGGGATTAGTAGCTAAAACATGACGGTGATAATTACCACCCTAACCCTCTGTGGCATATTTCTCTCTTAAGTCTTTTATTACCTTAGAGGTGTTGTGGCATGCTGCTATTACTGTGGAGGTGGTGAGGCAGCTAGTTTGTGGTCCTTGAAAAATGGGATCCCCTTGATTTACTTTTCGCAGTCACAGCAGCCTCACAGGGTCTCAGGGCCATGGCCGCAAATAAGCTTTCATGCCATCCACAATCTCTGTACTCCTGCTTTTCTATGGCTACCTATGCATATACATCACCAGAGTGTAAAAACGCAGGCATCTTCATCTGCCTGGTTCGACATAATGCCCAGCTTCCCTGCACTCAGTCTGCCATAATGCTCCTCACATTATGGTGCAGATAGCCTCAGACTGGAGTTAATAGGGAGGCCGCTGTGCTTGCTAATGTCATGCAAGTCATTGGATGATTGTACTGTATGTGTGTGATATACAGTAAAGACCTTTGTAAACAGGTGTAGTGGCTTTGTGTGTTCTTGGTAGTTGAAATGTGAAGAGTTTTTTTTTAGAAAAGTAGAGAAAAAAGGGCTGTCACACCTGATGATTACTGTAGATACCGGTAACAGAAAGTGGAATATTACTTTTTTTTTCTCTTTTCCCCCTACTCCTGCTGTGAAGGCAGAGGGTGGCTGGCAGGTATGGCACTATCAGTACTTTCATTTACTGACATCTTGGCCGCGGCTAAACTCTGAAGGCCACTGTCACAGGTATTCAGAGATTGGCTCTAAGAACGAGGGGGGAGATTTCTGTCTGTAACAAGATCTTATGGGTAACACAGACTCACTAAACCTGGGAAGAGGTCAGTTAATCGCCGCTTTTCCTCGAGCGTTGCTGGCTCCAAGAATCTCAGAAGGATCTTGACAACAGTCATCGTTGACTTTTTGTTTTCTTTGCTGTTGTCAGGAAAAACATCAACACCTTTCCCCTTCTTTGCATTTGAATACATAGAAAATACTTAATTAAAATGTAATAAAATGTGATGTAATTAAAATCAGCGTTCCCTTTTTGTGAAATTAAACTGCAGTGAATTTCTACAGTTTGTTAAAGATTAGAATATGGAAATGATTCCTTTAGAAGCCTTGTTGATACTGAAACTAGAATCAAGTATAATCCAAGGTTTAGGGGGGAAAAACAAACGAAAAAACATCCATCATTAATCATGTAATTAATTTTGTTTTCCCCCACACTGGCAGACACTGGTTTGACTAGTTGATTCTATTTCTGTCATGTTTTTATTTTTTTACTGTAACTTGCTAAGATTTCATTATCTCCTTATTTACTGGACTCCCTGGTATAGTGGAACAGACGGACTTCCAGAAACATTGATTCCACCTATCTCCTGAACAGATCAAATGAGATTAGTGGTAGACGGCAGGTGTGCCTTTGCTGATGACCCCCAGCATGTGTCCTATTTTAAACAACTAGGCGCTGCTGTGAAATGACCATCTGTAAAGACTTGCCCCCGCTTGTTTGGCAGCTTCCACCTTCAGGATTATGACAGCTCTGCTGAGTTACAGTAGACCAGTTAATTATTTAAAAAAAACAAGCACAATAAAGCCTGCATACTGCTCAGTGAATCTTGTGGCAATCTACAGTACCAGCAGTTTAACTGTGATCCTCCTTTAACAGTGATCCTCTCTTAATTACACTAAGCGTTTAATAGTGTCAGCAGTGTACTGTATTTAGTATTTTAAGGGCACTAACTACTTTATCAGACAATTTCCTTTAACATAAAGAAAATGAAAAAAAAAAGAAAGAATCCAAAGCGTAAAATGCATTTTTTTTTTTTAGTAATTGTACAACCTCAAACCACAAACTGGTTATTCAGATTGCCTTCATTGCTGTACTTAAATTAAGCACCTCCCAGAGAGCCATGTAGGCGCAAGTCCCTGTTGTAAAGGTATAGTGGCATACTTTACATTTAGATGCTACAGGCAAGGTCCGGACTCCTTAACCTTCAGCCAGGAAGATCTAGGGCTGACAGACTTCCCTCTGAACATAAACTCACTGGATAATAACTTAGAGGCAGAGACCCTGTGTGATTAGGAAATTGGAATGATAATTGTCTGGCTGCTTGAACTTGCACTAAAAGCTTCATTTGACATGCTGTTTGCTCACTGTCCTTAATGGCTTTTACTCCAGGGGAACTCAAGAAAAGGAAAAACACAACCCTTAAGAGCAGTTGTCTGTTTGGAGTAAAGGGGAATGTTGTCAAAAAAAAACGGGGCCACTGAAAATGTAATGCTTAATTTGATAAAACTAAAAAATATGTCAGAGCAATTGTATGTTGGTAAATCAGAGTTTTTTTTTTTAAATTGTCTGATGTTCCTGAGCTTAAAGGGTCAAGGGGAAATTTACAGTATTCACATGTCACCTCCCTATACAGTCAAATAATTGGAGACTGTATAGTGTGCTGTGCCAAACACTGTTTCCCACCCAAACCCAGCCCCCATCTAAATCTCCCCTGCAGCTTACTGTGGGGCCACATTCACAGTCTCCTGCCGGAGAGCCTGGGCAGTGCTCCAACTACCATTACCTGGGCAGGCGAGGAGCCTTGTTGGCCTTATTATGCTACTGTACTGTATGATTTATGACTGTGTCTGTGTGCATCTGCTACATTAATAAACATTCAGGCACACACTCATAATTTAACCTACACACTTCTGAATACAAGCTATATCATACCTTCAGTACCTTAAGCATCAGTGCTGAAGATTGTATTAGTTTGGAGTACATAGTTTTGGTGATTGCCTTTTGAGGCCCAGTGAGCTACTCATCATGTCGCATAGCCATTCATTTGTTCAGAGACAGTTGACCTTCAGTGAGTGCTTACAGTAAATGTGCCTAGGAAAACAGAAAACATAACAAAAAAGACAGAAAGAAAAACAGCCTTTATCACTCTGTTTTATGAAACTGCGCTTTAGCGATTGTCATGGAAACAGAGCCTCAACGCAGGCAATGGATGGAGTCACTTTCTTGGTTCCATTTCCAGACCTGCCGTGGCTGATAGGCGCTACAGAATATCTGAGCCAGAAAGTGGGAACAAAAAAAAACAGAAAAAGTGGACTCCCGTTGAAACTGCTGTGAACTGCGGCGTTGTTATGTCTGCTATTGCTTCTACAATGTTTGAGCAAAAGTATCAAAAAATAGGGGAAAGCAATGAGATGTCAAGTACTGCAAACCCATGCGAACCTCTTACACTTCTGATGAAACAGGCATACTGTTATGGAAGAGGGAATGTTGACGGCTCAAATTATGGAAACACTCAACAACAACGCAGATTTGAATGTTTCAGGCATATTTTAAGGGAGGCTTGCCCACAGAGAACTAAATTTGTTAATATTATGTAAAAATGTTGATTATACCAAAAGTTGTTATTTCTTTTCCCTAATCAAGTTGATTATATGCAAAACCGTGATATTTCCCCTTAGGTATAGCCAACATGAGGCAGGTTCACATTCAAATCCCACATTAAGCAGGATGCAAGTTCAATCACAAATCGAGATGTCCACACCAATGGGAATTGTCTCAATTGTCAATGTTTGCCCAAAAGTGGTACATTTACTACAGGGAGCTATGGTGCACATTTTGTGTCAGTACGTCTTGTTTCTGTGGATTTGTTTTGTTTTCTCCCTCTTTTTTTTCTATCCATATTTTCACTCATTTCCCAACGAACAATCCCGCTCAAAAATATTCATGTAGTGTTACTCCTCAAACACATTCGAGTCATCTGGAGTGTAGAGTCGAGTTGTTGACTGAATATGTCCCTGTTGACAGTTGGGATGGCTTTTGTCTTTGTGCAACCCAAATTAACACACATTCAGTAATTCCCTTTTTGTTTATATTTCAAGAAAATCTTAACCAGCATGTGTCTGTGCACATGTTTTATGGAGATCGCTGTGGGTTTTACTGTGAAAATGTATTCAAACCGGACATAGTGAGCTCAATGGGGCATGCACTACCTATTTTAGGAATACTGTGCTTTTAACTTGATTTCCTGCTGGTTACACTAGTTTACTAATTCATGTGTCTTTTCCTTTCTCTGCTCCAATTGGCCCTTCTTTTTTTTTTCTTGATTAATTATTTAAGAATTACTGTTTGATTTTTAATGCGATATTTGTGTCTTATATTTACCATTCAGGACTTTTTACTACATTCCATAGCAACGCATGTTTGCTTCACAACATGTAGCTGCAACAACAACAAAAAAAAAAAGGACAATACCACTCAACTTAATATTTCATAAAGTCCCCAAAGGACCAAGGGCAGACAATTACTGACATGAACATCTCTTTTAAGAGTAAAGCTTTATATTTCCTCCGAGGTCAAGTTGATGTACAATGTACTGATGAACATCATGGAGAGGAATAAAGTTTTTTCTGTTGCAGCATTCAGAGTTATATTTGCTGTTTTAAGTGCTCTTAATTTTCAAGTGTTTTTCAGTTGAATTTTTCACACAACTGCACATTTCTACATTTGTAGCATATGTTATATAACTTAAAGAGACTATGAGGAGTTTCGGAACGCAAAGTGTTTTCACACCACACTTCCCATGAGCCTCCGTGCGCATGGTGAAACTATGCAAAACAACATATTTATCGAAAATGGACCCATTAAAAAATGTGGGTAATGTAGATTCATCCACATTAGTGTGAGACTCTTTTATAACCAAAAGCAAACCCCTCGTTTCTCGTCTCTTTATGTTTACTGTATTGAACTGTGCGGCTTGGGGCAGTGGCCATTGGTCAGTCACTGGGACTATTTTTCAGTGAAGCGATTTGCAGTATAGTATATGGGTGTTGACTTGTGATGAAATGAATGAGTGATTACCTTGAGCTTTAACCACACATAAAGGGATGATATGAGTCCTCTTCCCCAGCATGAAGCTCATTTCTAACCATACTTTATGCTAATGTGACATTATGCATTAAATTTGTGATACATTTGAACTTTTTCATGACATGTATTGACAGTGAGTGTCCTTCATGCGCTGAGCACAATTAAACACACAGTAAGTTTGGCTGCATTGAGGTCTGACGAACAGGATAACAAAAAAAAAATACAGAAAATACAGATACAGAAAATCTAGTAGAAAACGTGAAGCTTTTCTCATGATGTGGGAGTGAATGTTGTGTTTGTTTTTTAAAACCCAGATACAGTGGACTCCGGTTCAGTTGGTTCCAATGTTTGTGCCATAGTGTTTGATTGCAATCTAGTTATGATATTCTTTGTTTTATTTTGTTTTTTGTGTGTGTGTGATTGAACATAATTACATGTGGCTGCATGGTTCCTGTAATTTTTAGGTTGTTTTTAGTCTGATTACCAATTTAGTAATTAACCAAGATTTATTTTTGGCACATTTTGAATAATCCAGTTTGATGAAAATGATGTTTCCCATCAGAAAAAATCCAGTTGTGTTTTCACAAGGTGAATTTCAAACAGATGAGCTTCAAACACTAGGGAGCACATACTGTAGTAGATCATCTCCTGTGACAAAGTGATGTTGAGGTCCCATTTCATTTAGTGATTTGATGAAAAATGAACTTTCACATTTTAATCAAGAAATTACTTTGCCAAGGTTTATTAAAATTATTCCCACAAAAAACGAAACATTTTTAATCCTCTCAGTTATACAACTATAACTCTTCCTCTACGTGCTGTTAAAACGTTTCAGGATTTATTGTTTCTGTTTCATCTGTTGACCCATGAGACCCACAGAAACAACTTTTTTGCTGTCCACATGCATTCTCAAAATGTTTTCTTTTTTATTTAAACACTGTCACGTATTTACTAAAACATTCAGCTCAGTTTAGTAGATCATATACTGTAAAGATGAACTGCACTGAGGCCTCTTTGCTCAGATGTCATACTGTTTTTGGTATAAAAGATTCAACACTACTTAGTTTACCTTACTTTCCAATATAAATACATGATAAAAGCTCACCCTTGAAATATTCAGTGTACTCCAGGAGGTTGACGGGGTGCATGAATGCATACATGAAAAACTATTATTATACAGGGCAAGTGTAGAAACTTTTTTTTAAAACGCTTACTGGATTTCATACAATGTTGCAATTCCAGTGGTGAATAGTTATAAGGTGGAATAATTTCTTGGTACAATTGAAGTTTGAAGTTTAGAAAGGAAATGTTGGCGACATAAGAATGAGTGTTTGATGTTAGGCAGGCAGTTGAATTGTTGTGGGCAAAGTAGAACTGGTAGAGTGATATCCCTGTTTGGACCTCCTCTTGTATATAATAGAACAAATACTGTATGAAGTTGACAACATAATAACAGCGTCTTTACCTGCCTGAGCCACGACTAGCTCAATTAAGCAGAATTCATATACTGTAGTTAAGAGGATCTTATTATTGTGTGTGCCAAGATTTAGTGTTATTAGCTGCATGATCACTCATGTAAATAAACTTACATTTGTAGATTTCTCTTAATTCCTATTTCAAATCGACAATTAGTTGGTTTAAAGTGGGTATACTAATCCACTCTTGCTCCACCCACACAAATAGGCCTTTTTAAGAAGAAGAAGGCCAAACTCTAACCCTGAGCCAAACACTCTTCATTAGCTTAATCAATCAGAGAGCGGGTTACGACTACTGCCCCTGCTGGGCCAGTGTGGGCAGAGCTTTGTCAAACAGTGTAATAGTCAGAACCAGACAGCCTTAACCCTGGAATAGGGCCACCCGAGGCAATAGAGTGGTATGTTCAAGACTTTGTTGAACTTCCCCCTTAGACAAAATAGTTGTCATCAAATATCGGAAAGTCCTGGAAGGCAAATTTGACAAAGGCAGATGTGACATGTGCCTTGTCTCACTGGTTGATGCCCCAAAGTGGGGTCAAACTAATAACCTCACCGCTTGTAGGGCAAACATAAGGTTGCCTGTGGCTCTGATACACTGTCAGAATCAAATGGTACATTCACATAGAATTATGGGCTTGAAGCTTGGCCCAGAACTGAGAGGGCAAAATAATAAATAAATAATACACACACAAAAAACACCCAAACATAAAAACAATAATTCTCTTTCATTTCATCTCTTTCATCACCCTGAAGGTAAGATGTGTCTAACTGCTTTCTGTAAAAACCCTGCCATAAAACTACAATACATGCTTTTCAAAACAAACACACTGTAGCATACCGTATAAAACCTTAAGTCAAAAGAAGACACTTGCCACAAGATGGCTGTACTTTTGACCCAGCAATATGTTGAGATTCAAAATTTAAAAGCTTCAAAATTCAGTGTCAGCTGAATTATCCTTGAACATTACACTGAGATCTTCTTAGCACACTACTTACATGTCAATCATGCTCTGTTAAAGCGTAATTCAGCGGAATGTATTTGTTAATATAAGTCCTAAATAATCCTATTTTCCGTCAGCAATCACTTACATAGAGTGTTTGGGCTGAAACACGAGTCTCTCCGTCACTCTGCTCTGCTGTAAACTGAGGAGAAAACTTTCCTTGTGGGATACAAGTGTTATCCAATGAGGAGAGAGAACGGCATGAAGGGCTGTGTGTGCAGCCAAGGGATGCGCGTGAATGTGGTGACGTGGTGACCAATAGATCCATGACGAGGGCGGGGGCTGCTAACTGATGGTGCATTCAAGGCAACCCGTAACTCGTGTTTTTCCGACCTGTGAAGTCGTACCAGTTCGATCTGGTACGAGTTCACGGGCCGGAAGTTACGAGTGGCCGTTATAGTGAACTTTCACAGGCAACAGGTCGGAAAAACACGAGTTACGGGTTGCCTGGAACGCTACAAAGTCGTAAGTCGTGACTTGAAGCCGTAATTTACAATTTCAAAAGCCTGCCTGGAACGCAGCATTAGCCAAAACAACCGAATCGCTGAATCATGCTTTAACTTCTTAAGAGGTGTACAAGTTAATTAATCTTGATGGAGATCATGTAACGTAATTGTAGTTTTCGAGTCCGCCTCATTTATAAATGTGGCGTATGCACAAAACGAGGCCTGAAGGTGGCGTACAGTACGTAACTTTCCACAGAAAGGTTATGATCTATGAAAAACAAATTTGACAGGAGAATGTACATACCCCTTAGCAAACTCTGACCCATGCATACGCATATTCTAGACAAAAGGCAAATTGGTGGCAAGGACGGTATCATGCATCAGATCAGCGTTTGATGATTAATTCAACTGTGTTATTTTGCACTAGGACGGAGTAATCGTTTCATAAACACCCAAAATAATCAAAATTCCTTTTCATCACTGTCTCACCATCACATTGTCTGCTAGCGGAGCGCAGGAGGAGGAGAGGATCGTGCAGCTGCATGGAATAAAGCATCCAGTCCATCTAACACGGTGTAAATAACTAGATATTTTCCTAAGATACTGTGAACATATCAAGAATCAATTAAATGTCATAGTCTGGAAAAAAGCCAGTAATTGTTTGCACAATCTTTACACTCTGTTTTCTTACTATCAGTCCTTACTATCAGTCCTACTTAAAGGACCATTTCCAGGCAAATTCAACGTAATATTATACTGTAGGTCTAAAATAATGAATCTAAAGATTTTCTCTTGCTCCTGTTTTGTGGTACATCTGTCTGTCCTCGCATCGCCACAGCAGTGATGAATGGGAGTGGACTGATCCCATCACATTCCTAAAACACAAACACCGTCAGATGGCTACCGAGGAGTTTGTTTATTTCAAGAAAGTTGGCATGTTTGTAAACGGAGCTGTTCTAAAAATTCTTGCTCAAGAGTCAAATTGGCATGCTCTGTTTACAGGTAGAAGGAACAATATCCAGATTTACTCTTACTGCTACGAAGATGTGTGGCTCTGAGTTGATACTCCTTTGTTGATAAAACAGGACCCACACACTATATTTAGCTGATAATATGATACAGTCACGAGTGGGGATTGAAGGAGTGACGTTGCCTGCCTAGGAAACAGAAATACTGCAAAATAATAATAATCATTAGTCTTGTTTTTATTCGTCAACAATATATAACATTATAGTTATCGTCACATGACCACCATTAACGTTGTGTCCCGTCTCGTTTTCATCACATGATAAAGATTAGTTGACATTTTCGTCATAATTTTCGTTGACAAAAGCAACACTACAAGTATGCGCACAAAAGGTTTTATAAATCTGTATATCTTTTGCCGCACACAAACTTTGGCTTTTGGGTATACATACACTTTTAGTAAGGGTCTGAGGCCCCAGAGCATTTATGAGCTACGAAGATAAAAAAAACAAACACTGTAATTTATTAAAATCTTTAGTTTGAGCCCTGAAGCAAACACCAACCAACCAAGTCGGAGCTTAACTGTGAGAAACACTCTAAGGGAACTTATATATCAGTCACATTTGTGAGCTTATTGAAGGATGACTTCAGCCATAGCCAGTTACCTTGAAAACATCCAAGCCTTTGTCAACCTACCATTTGCTGCACTTTCTACTCTTCCTATTCCAAACTCCCAGTGATAATTGCAACCAGACACCCTGTGTGGAATAACAATGGAGTAGAGTCCTTAGGGAAGATTCGCAGTTTCCCTTCATGTTCTTTTCTTCTTTGCATGTTACTGCATTGAGATGTAGCTACAGCTATGTTGGGTTGCTTCATGCTTCATAAAGGTCTAATTATGATGTAGATGTCAACATAAGGAATGCTATTCCACAACAAAGAAATACAAGCAACAGGGGATTTGGGGGGACTTTTTTCATTACAAAGTGCTTCAAATTAATTGGAACTGGAATTAGAAATGAAACTACCCTATGGTAAATTTCTCTCACTGCTCAAGCATCTGAATTTGCATCGTCTTCCCTGAATTTTTTTTATGTGATTATCCTTAGAACAGCATGCTTATTATACTTTATAATCTTAAAAGCAAAGTCATTTATAATAAAAGAAACTTGATTATAAGTAATGACCATAAAGTAAGATAAGTTAAGGTCAGGTAGCATAAGGCAAGGTAAGGTAAACATTGTGGTCCCACAGGAGAAACTTGTCTTGGGCTCCAAGCCACTGCATCACAAAACTCAACAGCATCACAATGCACCTGGGCAATGCACATAAATCATACAACAGACCTATACCAAACGTGCCTAGAATAAGAAGAACGTGAGACAGGGTAATAATAAACTTTTTTGGTGGCAACCTGCCCTCCCCTCCCCCCCAGATATAATAATACAATGTGAAGACAACAGTTCAAGATGTAAACAGCAAAAAACAAACAAACAATAAAAACAGAGTTGTACTGGTTATGTGCAGATATTGTAATTATACCCGTCACTTAATATCTTGACCGGAGATGAAAACAGAAGTTCTAGTGCCTGTTCAGGATCCAACTTTATATCCTGAACTGTTATCACATCTCCAATGCTTGGTTGAGCTACAGTATCTGCCTCCGCATCAACATTTGATCTAATTTCCTTTATTATCTCCTTGGTTTTATGGCACTGGGGCATATCAATATCATTGAGTGATGTAAATGGAACGGATCTCTTAACATTAATAGTAGCTGTGTTCTTTTATTTCTTGTTTTGTTTCATAATGGCATTGGACTAAGGATTTGATTTACTAGAGGCCACTCATCATCAGACAGTGCTAAGTAGACAAGTAGATATCAAATTTCTATTACTTGGTGAAATGAGAGGCATGAACACATCACTTACAGTAGAATAAGGCCCAAATATACTTGTTTGCAGGATGAATCCCTTTCACCACCATGACACTGATACACAGATTGGTCTGGATACAGAAAGCATTGGACTAAGCTGTTAGCCCTCTTCTATCATATAAGAACATGCATTGCAGGAATGTAAACCTGTCTCATCTGGCCCGTCCCGAGCCTACATGAAACAAGTTGCATTTCTTAGGCCTTTATCATAATATTCTGAAGGAAATGCACAGGTACATTCTCATTCTCAAACTCTTTGTAAGCCACGTCATGAGTTTACAAGGTCATTACCATGAGGTTCCAAAAGTTTTGGGGCAAAAACATCATTGTTTTATGTGTTGAACATTTATTGTCTGTCTTTTCCTCAGACATTTTTCTATTTTATATTGATCTATTTTTCTCCTTTTGCATTTCCATCTTCATCTCTGTCTACTTCTTGTTTTTGTGTTTCAATAGCCCCCAAACTCTTCATTCCTTCCCCCTTTGTTTTCTTCTTCTTTTTAAAACTCCATTTACGACACTTTCCTGCCAGCTGCAGACCAAAAGTAGGTCATGCTTGTTGCACTTCCTCTCCCTTACCTTGCATGTTATTATACATCATTTGACAGTCTGTCACACTGCCCCAGGATCAGACTGCCTGAAGAGAGACCAAACACTGCACCTTTTCTCTGTGCTATTACCTAACACTTGCCAGTATGCCACGGAGCTATGTCACATCTTGAGGCTTCTTCCCTCAGAGTCATAGGTAGATTTTTCTTGTATTTGTGGCTTAGATGACACTGGAATTCAACTTTGGTTTGGTCTTGGCACTGAAGCTAAAGAAACTTGTGACTTAATTGGTTTTTCTGAACCTTAGGATGGAAAGACTAACCTTGAATAACTATTAAGTAAATGTTCCCCCGTGAATAGATGGAAAGGGGATATGATAAAACCCCATTTGCAGGAAATAGCGAGGCACATGTTGTTGTTCTGCTTCAAGAATTGGTGTCTCTACTCACTGAGCCATGGGTATTCCTATCTCTCTAAATTGAACAAAACAAGATATGGCGACATTAAAATAAATGACTTTATTATCATAGTATTTGTTATTGCACTAAGGAGATAAACACATACTGTATGTGTTTACACTGAGCACTATTGCCTTCTTCTGTATACAGTATCACTTTGTAAGTACATAGGTTTTTTTACTTTGAGATGTGAATGGAATCTGTGTAAGAAAAATATGAATTCACCTTAGAAATTATATATTTTCTATTTCTTGCATCCTTTCCACTGAGACATTTTTTGGACATAATGTGGAATCATCTCAGCTCACTTACAAACAAACTCATTACGAATTTGTTTCCTTTTCATCAACATGAGCTGTTATTCACTTGAAAAACCCTGTAAATTGTACCAGCTGCATTTATCATTATGGCTAAAAGGCTAGAAAATCAAAACCCCTTGTTGTATATCTGTGTCAAAGCAATACTTAGTGTGCGTTATGGAAATATGTTGGATCAACTCAGAGGACACCTCAGGCGTAATACATAAGATTGAGTCCAGCCTGTCCTCGTCTTTTAAAACTATCATAACACAAACGGCCGTGAAAGGTACATTTAATAAGGCACCATAATAGTAATATTTTGTTTTTGATCATTATTTTTTTGGTAATTTCTGTGCTTTTGTGATGGTGAAGAGACAGGAAACATGCAGCACAGGGTGCAATATTACACATACATATTACTAGTAAGAAGTTAGAAATAAAAATCTAATCAAACTTTACCGTGTTTATAAGCGCACTTCATGCAGAAAGCAAACTCAGTGTGCTTTACAACATATAATTACAAGTGCAAATTCAAAATACAAAAATAGAAATAGATGAGAGAGTGCAATGATGGTGCAATCATACAAGAAGTGCAGATTATACAAATGAAAACCATAACAGTCACGTACACATATCCCTACATATACAGTACACACACAAACACACACATGCCCACACAACTTAATCAAACACAAGTTTTTACTCTTTTTAAAAGTGAAAGCTGCAAGAAGGCATATGCCAGATCTACATGGATTTGAGAATAATGTTTTCCGACACAGGTTTACCTTTTCCAGTTGTGTAACTGGAAAGTTATTTTCTTTAGCCATGTTCAGAGTTGTGACAATGGCTTTGTCCACAACTTTTCCAGTCTGCCCACTTTGATAGACAGGGTAGATGTAGTGGTGGCAGGATAGACGATGGACCACAAGAGGTTGAGGGACGCAGGGGAGGGCAGCTAGAGCAGCAGCTCTGATAGTTGAACTGTTGGAAAGCATGAATGCTGCAACACGGGTTTATCGCCCTCCTGCAGTCACTGCTTTCTTATCCTCTCGGTTGGACTGAGAACAGACTGAACGCTACAGCGACTCACTGCTGCCTCTTGAGGTGCAAAGTGTTAAGACAGGATGGGCTGGCTGGTTATAACACTACTTTAGAAGATATCTCAGCAGCACAATACAAATACATTTTTTCTTTTCTTTTCATTTCATTTATTTGTTTATTTGTTACAAGACTCTGCATATTAATGAACATCTTAAAAATGTAAATACACCAGATTTAGCTCAAGGCTAATTTCCATCTGTAGTCCCGCGGTTCACATAACGACAATTGTACAGAGAAGAAAATAAGAACAACTTACAGTATGGTACAAATACCATATCACAAAACCACAATACCATATCACAATATCACAGTACAATATCATACCGTAGCTATAGTAGGAAGAACAATGGGTAATAGTAGAATTAAGTGTAAAAAATATTATATGATATATAAATATGGCTTTTACATAATGTTGTTAAAACTGTTATTTCTTCACATTCCATTGATAATCTCAGTTGCTGCTTTCATGATATCTTCACATGAAACCATGAGAGTATCCTGACTGCTCTCGATTTGTTGTCAGAAATTACTCCCTACATGCAAATGCTACTGTTTTGCACCACAATAATTTTGTGTCAAAAAATGCCCATGCATACATTTTAATTTTATTGTCTAATTGAAACTTTTCAGTTTCTACACCTCAGTCACCTGTCTCTGTTTGGCTGCCATAACCTTCTTCTTGTCTTTTTGCCCTACAGAACAAGATCATCCTGGACCCTTTGACTTTCAGCGAGGCCCGTTTCCGGCCCTCTCTGGAGGAACGCTTGGAGAGCATCATCAGTGGTGCCGCACTAATGGCCGACTCCTCATGCACACGTGATGACCGACGTGAGCGCATCGTGGCCGAGTGCAATGCCGTTCGACAGGCCCTTCAAGACTTGCTGAGCGAGTACATGAACAACGTGAGTTGTCTTTCTTATTATCTGACCGTCATTAGCTAATTGCAGCTGCAGATTATGCTCATTTGTGCGTGCACCTATTTGACTGCGCACACACCAAGGAAGCAGAAACGCATTTTGTCGATCTCCACTGCCTTTTCTACTTTGTATCACTATATTTTCACATCCTATCAAGCTTCATGCTTAACACCCAAAGCAACAGCCTTCTCATGAGACGATGTCAGCGTTACTCAACTAGAATCATGTCGTTTTGTTTGACATGCAGGCATACGTTTTTATGGGCCACGCAAAGACTAGTTCAAGCCACATTACAACACGTTGGTAATTCCCTTACCTTGGATAGCTCTTTGTCGATCCCTTTGATATTTTTCTTCTCAGAGTAGTGCGACAGGTGCAGAGGTGGGAGTAGATGAGACAGTGAAAGCCGAGGTGTTGGAACTTTGGTGAGGTGCTGAGAATAGATGTCAGAGGTACAAGTCTATTTTCAGCTCAATAGCTGTTCGACAAAAACGACACAACTACACAATAACACTGAATGACATTAAAACAATTAAGGGCTACTAGCAAAATGTCCTCATTATAATTCATAATTGTGTGGGCCACAGTAAGGTAAAATAAAAATTCATTTCAATACACGAGAGGATGTTCAGTAGCTCCAAAAATGTAGATTCACGTTAAAAAGGGGCGGTTGGGGGCGCTGCCCCATGTGCAGAGGGTGTACTGTAGTCCTTGCTGCAGCTGGCCTTAGATCAAATCCCGACCCTGGTGGCCCTTTGCTGCATGTCGTTCCCCCTCTCTCTGCCTCCCCTTTTTCCGTCTCTCTCAACTGTACTATCAACTAAAGGCCAAAAAAACCCCAAAAATGTTGCAGCTCTAAAGCTCCTTGGGCAACAACAACCGCCGGCTCAGACCTTATCTCCACATTTGGTTAGCCATTTTCTTCATGCACCTCTGATTGGCACAGCTGTTTAAAGGTTATGAGACTGGCTAAGACAGTGATTAATCATGACACATGTGTGATTTATATTCTACCTCTACCGTCCCTTTTGTGCATAGTGCGCTCTGAGCTGTGTCTATAAGTGAAAAGAGAGTGGGATTTGGATACTCAGCCGCTGACCTTGCACACATGACTTAGTTCTTTGCACAGGATTTTGTGATTGTGTCATTAAATCGGAGCACATAATATTTCCGAAACTTTCAAAGTCAAATCTATTAAATGTCTGATCTCCTTTTATCATCCTAAAACCAAATGTGTTTGAAGTGTTGGACTCATTCCCTCATTTGTCTATAGGGACGTGCACAGACATATTGATGGGCAGCACTTTAGTCATAGAAAAAAAAAGAGAACCCATATTTCCTCCCTCATGCCCAGTGATATAATGGCATTTGATCACACAATATATACTGTACACTCACATTAGAGTGAGCTTCGTCTGTACTGACTTTAACAGTTTTTACTCTTACTGTAGCTTCTTGTTGTGATATACAGATGTGTTCGAGGATCTCACGATGCGAACATGTTTCCGGCACACCCATCAGTGATGCTGAAGTGTAGTCAGAGGTGAAATAGACCTGAGAATTTTAACCAGAGAGGGCAGTAACACACTGCCAGCTACACCACTGTTAGATTCCTTTTCGAGTGTACACCTGGATGAAATGCAGAACAAAGCAGGGAGCAGAATAATCAAGATTAAACGGCTGACTTAAAACACACTAAAACATAATGAGAAACGAATATAGCCGCATGTGGTGCACTCAGTGTCAATTTAAAGATTAACGGCATCTGATTAGGAACAAAATGGTCATACAGCACATACTTAATTTCAGATATACAGACGAACCATAAACGGTGATTTAATTATATGTGTAACGATAAAGAATATCACTTTTCTTCATCCACCATACAACCGAGGAGTGAATGCTGTTGATATTTAGATGTAGGAGACTTGGTATAAGATCGTGATAAGGCAAATCTTATAAATTCCACTGTTGGGCACTTAAGAAGGGGGCTTTAGATAACCCCTAATAGGTCCTGACTGTTCAAAATGACTGTAATGTACCAATGCATTCTTCTAAACTGGGACTCACATTGGTCATTGTGGCCTATCTGCCTGTAGGCATCAGTGGAGGGATTAGCTCAGGAGGTGTTAATGTAGTCACTCAGTTGTGCTGTGGATGGTAAATAAAAACATATTAGCCCTGTAGTGTGTGCTTTAAATAGGGTCTTATCTTGTCCATTTTTTGCAGATGCATCACATCAGTTTTGTAAACAACTAGTTTGTCTCAAAATGGGAACTGGCGATACTTTAGAGGTGAATTGGTGATCATTAGTGGACCATCACTAGTGCTGCTGTCTCAAGAAAGGGACCAAAGCTTTTGTAAAGAAGTGGATTCTTTACTTAAGGGAGAAACACATAAGAACCTCATTCACTGCTGCAGAAATCTAGGCCAAGCTGCATGCAGCTCTAAAAGCAGTTCTAAAATAAACATTATTACCAACCTGACATAAACTACAATAGTTAACCTTACATAATGCAATATGTCTCTGCTTTTCTTTAATGACCAAAATGTAATCTTAATGATAAGCCATTGGATTTCCTGAGTGTGCAACCTGCTGAAACTGTGCACTAAAGGTCGATCCAGCATATATTAAGTGTCATTTGTGGCCACTGAGCAATTGGCAAGCCTGCTGTCTATTGATCCCTACAGTATCTGTTCTCCTGCTGGCAAAAGGTCCTCAGAAGCTACTCTGTGATCTTCAGTCTAGTAATGTATTTGTTTGGGTGTTATTGCTCATAAAGTAGTCCTGAAACAATGGGGGAGGGCATTAGTAAAGGGTCCTTATCATGTAAGAGACCCTCACTGGCTGTGATGGAGTATTTACTGTGCAACAACCAGCAGTAGTTCTACATTGTGGATGATTGTGTGTGTGCGTGACTCAGGGCAGTGACCTTCATTTGATCTCGAAGCTCTGCTAATTGTTGTTGTTGCTGTCTTTGTTATCATGTTAGGAGGTTTGGTGTCCTGCTGTACTGCACACTCCCCAACCTCACAGCCCACAGCCAAAGGGGGGTTAGATTTTCTGATTTTGCAGTCAATTTAACATTTAAAAAATACAAATTGTGGTAATTGTTAACTGATAAAAACGTCATGTTGTGTTAATGATCATAGAAATCATAACAGAGAAACCTCACACCTTTCTTTGATGTGCGTGTCTAACTGAGACAAGTGGCTTGTTAATTATGATAACAGTATATTATAAGTATCTTTGAATCAGTTGCCATAGTACCACAGCCTAATATGGCACTTACTTACTTCTGTAGAGAACTTTTCTGCAAAATCACTGATGGTAGTTAGATGCTTAAAGCAGTAATGGCTGATGCAGCCTTGTACTGTATAGTGCATAAAATGTAGTTGTGGTGAACAGAGTATGGTGTTAAATCCACAGAGCATTACTTCTTTTACTTACTCTTGAAAAAGCTAAAATTGTGTACGTGTTTATGAACACACAGATGCCCTTTCCCCCTCTCAAGGCATGGCAGCTTTTTGCTAAAGTAATTGTGCCTTGCTTCATTAGGCCCATGAGTTGTGTTTTAGAGGCTACAGCTGGGAGATTGTTGACAGCCCCTGGCTGTCCTAGCAAAGAACATAGAGTAAATCACGGAGACACAAAGAACAAAATGCTTCCACTTCTCAGCTCAGCATCCCCAATGAGGGTAAATCAACAACCAAGAGAGAGTATGGATGGCATTGTTACCAAGCCTGCCCATAGAGTGTATTTTTAATAAATAATGCAGATGCTTTCAGTTGCTGTAAATACATAGATAAATTCAAACTAAAGCTTTGTTGAATCCATCTTCAACTTGTCTATGAAAAACAGGAATAGCAACTCCTAGAATGAAAATGTTCTTACAATTTTAAACAGACATTTTGATTTTCTCATAAGAAAATTTACATTCATTTCTTTTAATTTTGAAGATATCTTTCCTGAGGTATTTACGACCCAAAGTTTTGGTCATGGATGAGTTGCAATCACATGTGCCTCCAAAGATGCACAGTTGTGACCTTTTAGATGTTGCTTGTGGTTCCACTCTAATCAAATTATATAAACATGTATAGAAAATGACTGGGAAATGACGTATAAAACACTATGCGCTCCAGAATTACATTTTGTCATTTTGTCATCACATGAAACTGTGGGCTGAAAGAAATGAAGCCATTTAAAGTCTATGAATAACTTCTGATGGTGTCTACAGTACATGCTGAGGATTCATAACGTGAGTAACAATTTTGATTAAAACATGCTGTTTCCATTTAGAGCAATACATGGTACCAGGAAATGAGAACACAGACTGGCCTCTTGCTATACTTCCTAATAGACCAATGAGTAAAGAGACAGACGTGTCAGCAAGTTGCATATTTCCTGTTTCTCTAGAGATTAGGACTCGACCAAACATTGTTATAACGGTACAGACATAAAACTAGATAAGTGGGATGTATAATACATTATTATGGTTAATAAAAGATTTTAGGTAACTGAAATAGACTCTAGCTACACATGGGGAAATGTTTTTGTTAGAAATATTTTGCGCTCACACGGCAGAGTGCTAGAAGCCACCTCTGACAAAGTTGCTCCCGATGGCTCGGTGAAAATCCTTTTGTTCAAAGTTTACAGAAGTAATGTAAACATTCAGTTGCCTTATGTTTCCTCCTCCTTCCTTGTTCAGTCACACCCCACTTCCCCCTCCCAACACACAAATTTTTATAGGAAGCCTGAACCACAGCACAAGGTTAATCAATGTGGTAGCTGGCAATAAATTAGGTTCAAGTGACAGGAGAATGTCCATACCTGTCTCAGCTGCTGGTGATCTGGTGATTGGTGACAGCAGGCCCGGCTCCCCGGCTGGTGCTGAATCATCAGGAGCAGCTGATTTAGTTACGGCTGTTCCGACAGGGCCAATCTATCAATTGATCTTGGGAGTAATGCATTACCAGCTTGGGTCAAGGGAGCCTGGGCAGAATACAGCCATAGCCAGAAGCCGCGGCAGGTGAAAAGGGGGCAACTCGGCAGGACCGCGAGCAGCGGAGTGAAGGATTTAGGGAGTGTGATAGTGAGCGCACTAATCTCACCGTTAGCTGGATGTGGCACATAAAACTAAACGGAGGTTGTGAGGTAGGATGATCATTAAGCGGAGACTGATGGCCTTCTTGTGCGCACGGCTCCTCTGGGAGTTGCCGCGTAGAATGCTTAATCAACAATCGGCGTGACTGATCACATACTGTAAAACGTCCGCGCGTCTTTGTGCTTGTGTTGTCTACATGAGATCATATCATCGTCCTTCTTCATTTGCCGTTGTCTTACGAGTGGAAATTAGAGAGCTGGGACAAAGAATAAGAGAGAGGCGGAGTGAGGGAGGGCTAAGCAAAGCTGCCAAACATTGAGCTCTTACAGGTTTGGGGAGGAGAAGGTGTGGATAATGATCAATTGCAAAGCCCTGGGCTAAAGGCCATGAAACTTTAGAAAAAGCAATGATAGGACAAGCAGTAAAAGTCCCTTCTCAGGCCCGGCAGTTTATTGTACTGCTCTAATGCTGGTACCCACCCAAAGATGAACTGCACCAATGCTGAATAGCAGCAGTTTGCTTCAGCTCACTTTCAAGGCAGTATCTCCTAGTGATTTATTAATAAAAAAAGTTGCTTTAATATGTATTTAGAAACAAATCCGGATGAGATCTGTGTGAATGAACACTAATGAACTAATGGCCTTGTTGCTCTGTCGAACTCCTCCTCTCATCTGAGACAAGATGGTCTCACATGGGAAGAGTCAGTCTGGGTAGATAAACCACACAGAGCCAGCAGTAGTCCACACTGTCTCTCCTCCGTGTCTACAATCCTCTACACAAAGAATTTATATCTAACACGAGCTGACATTGCCAAGTAACCTCAACAAAACATAAAACAAGCCCGCTACTGTTCTCAGCCTCAATGTTGGCTTTACTATACGGCACGATCCCAGTTTCACTAAGATCAGGATTTGAAGAAGAGAGTAGAACAAAAGAGACCTGATCAATACTTATTCTGCCCCTTAGCTCGTCTCATGTAGTCACTGTCCATCACCTCAAAGTGGCTGAAGGGCACAGCTGTAACAAATGCAAGATGGTTGGATTTACCTTGACAGTGTTTTCTGAGGCTAATTGGGTGTGTGGGGGCATCAGGAATAATGACACTGATAGTGCTGGGTCACAGTGTCAGTCTGTGGCTTTGCGCTGTTGGGACTCGCCTGCAACACCGTCAAGAGACGAGATAATGATTAAAAAAACATCAATCTGTTAATTGTTCCAAGACATACACAGTATGGTCTACGAACAGTAACTGTAGACCAGAGTGAGATTGTAGTATTGGTCCAGAATTACAAGCATAAAAAATGGTTTAGCAAATTGTCATTCTGCCAATCACTCGCTATAAACTCTCAGAATGAAATGTGATGCACATACTGTAGAAGGTGAAACTTAGTTGACATCTTTTCCCTAACATCACAGCATCACTTTACCACCCGTCTTCTTTTCCTCACTGAACTTGGCCAGCTCATTACACGATCTTCCCGTCCCACCTTTGTTTCTGCGTGTTGTTCTCCTTTGTTTCTGAGAATCCAACCGATCCAAGGTACAAGTCCTTGACACAGCTCATGTCACTTATGAAAAAAATAATCACACAGCCTCGCCTCACCACTCAAAGGTCAACACGGTTACAAGTTTACACATGAAATAATAGAAACCAAAAGGTGTTTAGTATATTTCTTGTTGTGGTTGTGTTTCTCCTCTCACTTTTATAGTGCGAAAATGGAAAAGAGCTGACACTAAACAGCAGAAAGATAATCAGGCAGCAGGTATTCCTAGTAGGTAACATCTCCAACTTGCCACTTAACAGAATTTTGAAGGAAATACTGGATTACCTAGTCTTTCATTAATCTTATTTCCTTTTTGACACATTGCTCATCTGAAATAAATGCTACAGTTAACATCTAGCAGTTTGGTATGGAAGTTCTTCCCATTCATGTTTTAGATTAGTATAAACCAAAATCGCAAAATTAAAATAATATGTGATAATAAACCAGGCTTATTTTGTGTACAGAAAAAAAGGATTTTGGTACAACCTGGAAAATAAATCACAACACAGATGATACATTTCTGCAGGTTCCCAGATCCCTTCCTGTCATACAAATTTAGCTCTTTAACTGTTCCCAGTTTCCGGGGTACCACACAGTTCATGCTTGTGACAATAATCAAGAATGCACAAATTTACAATCTCTCACTGTTGGAGTTTAATGAAATCTGGGAAATTATATGAAAAAGGTTATTACCCACACCACATCAGGGTTTTGGGTGTTACTGATATGCAGTGCACAGCACACCTGCCTATATGTGTAACATGAGGATCCACTTGTGCTGTGGAAGAAGAGAATCAGGGCCCAGTGCTATAATGTCCGCCTGGCGTTATCTGTGCTTGCTGTGTCTTTGTGCTCTGCATACAGTACGCTTTTCTATTTTTCTCCCCCTTGTTTTATTTTCAGTCAGGCAGGTAGTTGCACAACTGTTGTTTAAATGCAAATAACATTGAACTAAATTTCAATCAATAATTCGTATCTTTGCCTTTATTTGACTTTCTAGACCCCTGAGGTTTCCTGATTAGAGGCACAGTGATTCTGTGCAGCAACCATGCAAATTTTACCACATGGTAGTATTTTAGGCAGCTTGGACTCGAGTGGAGGAGGAGGTGGTTCAATTCCTGGCTCTCTCTCCAGTCCACATCTCAACGTGCTCTCTGACAAGACACTGAAACCCAAATTATCCCCGGTGTTCTTCTTCTATATTTTTGTGTGAGTGTGTTGGTAGAAAAGTGCTGTACGCGTAGAAAAAAAGCGATCTGTGAATGAGCGAATGTGGCTTGTGGTGTAAAGCACTTTCAGTGGTCGATAAGACTAGAAAAGTGCTATATAAGTGCAGTCTATTTACCATTTACCTTGTAATTTAATGCCAGAGTTGATCAAGATCCTCTTTTAATGATTAGTGTTCAAATTTGCGGCACCTCCTTTCTCTTTTTACTCATTCCCTTTTGTTTATTTCTCTTTTTTTCCAATTGTCCTCATATCATTGTCCCCCTAGACGCAGCACTTGCACCCCGTTAAATGTCCCAGACCCAGCCATAAATCATTGGTCCCCCACAGCGTCCCGTGCCCTCCCTCCCATCTGTCAACATCTAATGCGCCACACGACAAGCTGCAATCCACTGTGCACCACCAAACCACTCACTTTGAACAACTGAGCTTTCTCAGCCATTGAAGGCTGACTCAGACGTAGCCCCTGAAGGGGATTGACCAGAGGGCCCAGGTAAAAACTGTAAGTCTACTTAAGACTAAGAGGACTCCTTTATTCCCGCCTCTTCAGTCTCAGAGTGAGTCGGAGGCAGCCGAGGCAACTGACCCACAGTGAATGTCCTCTTGAGATGGCAAGGCCACCTGACTGTAGAGGGACAATCGCTCAAAGAGATTCCCTGCTGTGAAATACCTCCACATAACCATTTAAGAGGGTTTTTTTCTTCTTCTAATTTTGTAAGTTTGCTGGGCCTGTGTACTACCATTCATGTTACATGGTGTGAGATTTTTCAGTCTCTCTTTGCCTACCGGCCATGCAAGAATAGCACACACACAGGAATGCGAGGGAAATCCTTGATGGTGGATGAGGTTTGTGCTTGCCCAAACTGCACCAAGCAAACAAAACTGCATTGAGCATGTCTGCATATGATAACTTAAGTAGGTCACTGTGGCTGCAGCTCCTTTTTAAAAAAAAAACATTTTCTCTTACTATCTTAGAATCTGAGCCCCTGAAAAATGGAGCATAACCTCTATATTTTATTTAGACTAATTATTATCACCACACTGTGAGTTCTAAGGCCAAACTCCCCCCAATGGTGTCACAAAGGGATTTAAAAGAAGCAGAAGCAGCTCTAGTAATTGTGGCACTTTATAGTAGCAGAGATCATTACAGCTCTGATCGATACAGTAGCATTGCAAATACTGTCGCTGGGACGGTGATGGGGATTAGCAGACATCCCCACCCACTAATCCCCAGGGGAAACACTCAATAGTAATTGAAGTGATATCAATGAAACATTTTTTTTTTCTTTTCCCCCCAATATTTTTGACTCATTTGCAATTTGTGAGTATTCAGTGTACTGAGTTCTGGTAAGACCTATGATAAAGTATACAGTAGTGTCATGCACCTGATCTTATAACAGCAGCATGCACAGGGAATATCATAACGCTTTAGCTTCATTTTTGGCCTAAAGTCATCATTTGCAAGCATTTTAACTTGCCAGAGGGGTACTTAGCCAATCAGAAGGCCTTAACATCCAGACACAGAGTGACACTTATTAGCCGATCGTCTAGGCAGTGGGGCTGACCACAAACGCAAAGCCAAGCTACTGAGGCACCCAGACTGAATAGAAGGGCTCTTGGGCCGACCAGCAGGGCACTTTGGAGACCCTTTGCCCACAGAAGCAGTTGTGATAAATATTTAAGCATTTTAGGAGTACCTGGGCCAAACAGACAATCTAGGGGCACTCGGACAGCACTTGGACTGACAAGAAGAGCCCTCCAGCTGACCATGAGGGTTAATTTAAGGGGAACTAGGATGGTTCAAGTATCCTGTTTGTGTTTTTGCTGCAAGCATGTGCACTCTAAGCTAGGAACAGACTTTTTTTTCCCGCATTGAGCATTTTTGAAGGGAAGAGAATCTATCCTTTACCTATTTCACTTATTATTATTATTATTTTTTCAAATGAGAATCTTAAACCCGTAATTATGAAAATCTGCAACAAGAATCCTGCTGACAGAAAGGTCATTCGATCCTAATCGTGAAGCTTAATAATGTTGTACTTACATCCACTATTATTTGTATCCTCAGTTACATAGTTTATTATATCCTTTCAAGTCTACGAAGTGATCTGTGTAACACCTCCTTATGCATTTGATAACAACAATCCCCAGGACGTCGCCCCCGTTTTGTCTGTGTGCTTTTGTGTAAGTGGTAGCGACAATATCAGCAAGAGAATGCTGCCTGTTGTACTCACCACTCCAATTATGCTTCGCTCTGTGGCTGGAGAAGAAACAGAATCCTTTGTAGGCGGCAGCAAGCAACCAGCACATTGCTGTCTGAACGCCCTCATGTCACCATCTCTGATTGAGGTTATCGGATAAATGAGACTTTAATTGGGTTTTTAGGCTAAGTCATATTAGGAGATGAGATAGAATTATCCAGGAACATATTAATATAATAAAAAGCTCTCAGATCTGGCAGCTCTATTGCATTAGAAAGTTGCCAGCTCCTCTTCTCTCTCCCCCCTCCCTCCAATGCCAATCCCCCTCAAGGGCTTGCTGCTTTGAGCAGCGCTAACATGATTGACATTGATAGCTGGATCAAACTATAGAATCAACCCTAATATCATTAAGTGAGCAGACATGGAAGCAAAGACCTGGACTCTAACCGTATTAGCTGCCACATATGTTAGGGTTATGGATGCAGGGGGCTAAATGCATTGGGAAATCAAGCATGCAAGCCACAATTTGCTGAAAAAAAACGTGCCTGTGTGTATGTGTAACCTTTGTGCCTTTGGGCTCCACCATTTGTGTGCAAGGGTGTGTGCAGAGTATTTGCAAAATGTGTGCTGATGGGTATAGACTGAGTCCTGCTGGTATTTGTCTTAATTACAATTATTCTCAAGTCTTGTTGTGATGTGGCAGAACCGACATTTCCTAATTTTAGCTAAATAGACCTGCTCATGCCTCTTTGTTTGTCACCAACTCTTTCTGAGTAAACCAGGATTAGTTGTGCAGGCAATCTCAGTACTGAGCAATAATGCATTATATTCCAGTAACTAGGATGCAATTGCTCTAAAACTGGCAAATACTTATGTATTAGTGAGCAGAACTGATGAAAGTGCTTTTGGTCAGACATCCTCTTGTTTGTTCCAAAAACAGAACAATCTTCTGTGCTCACGGTGACCCTCTATGAAGGCCAAACTGTCACCAACCTGGAGTTTTAAATTGTACCTATAAGACTTTATACAGCAATGACATCTCTGTTTCTTAAATTGAAGAGTCTATGTGCATGACACCCATAATAATTTAGTTTTCAAAGGACATGCTGCCTGAAGTCATCCTCTTCACTTAAAAAAGACTTTAAAAAAACTAAATTTAATCAAACTATGTATGTGATTGAGTTGAACCTTTTTCTCTATTTCCAAGTGTAGGTGTCCCGCAGTCCGTGACATTACCTCTGCTTTGCAATGTGCTGAGCATTACTTCTCAAATGTGCAACTTTGTCTGACATTTGCAACACTCAGCACATGGCTTACACTTTCAAGTTTGTGAAAATGAAAGAAAACATTACTGATAATGGGCAAATTACTGTAGTTTGTTTATACATAAGACAGGACGTTTTCTTTGAGCTCTACATTTACAATTACAGTAGCATCCTGAAATGTAGGATAGATGAAATGTTGCTCAACTATAAAGTGAATACTGTACAAAAGGGCAACATTCACTCTTGTTTTACTTCCTGCTTCTTAATTCCTTAACTTCCACTTTAACTTGCAGTCTTGTCAGATAAAAAGGTAAAAACAAAAACTAATTTCTTGGGAAGAATAGAAATTGGGAGGCAGCCTGGCATGTGTTTTTTTTTTTTTTTTAAACTTTTCTTCTTCTTGTATATTCTCCACTACAGTACTTTCCAATGTTCGCTGTCTCTTCCCGATCTACTTTTGTCTTTCTGTCTCTCTGTGTGTCTAAACACATTGTTTTCGCCCTCAGTCTCTGTGATTTTGCATTTGTGCAGAATGTAGTGGTGCTGTATCACAAAGCTGTGCCTCTTCTCATGCAAAATAGCTGCTTACCTTTGCGCCCTCACCGTCACTTCCATATGTAGTCTCTGTTCTGCTGTCAACTTTTGATGGTGCATACAAGTCCTGAGACTGATCAAAATTTCATGGGGATTTTAGTAACGTCTCTTGAAGTTTTGGTCTTAAGCAGCAGTCAAAACTCAGGACTCTGTCTGTCTCTGTCTTTTTCCAACACTATTTTCTCTCACAAAGGCAACATGAATGCTGCTTGCTGTTAGCAGCTAGTGCTAATTATTACTGCTGTGAGATCAGATCAGTTATAATACTGCTCTTGATTGGGTTCTTTGTAACCCACAGAAGGAACTGTGGAAGGCTAGAGATGCAACTTCAAATCAATATGACAATTGTTTCAAACTCTTATCTCAAATATGATTTAAGGTGCCTATCAGCTTTCTTTTTTTGAGCCATGTACTCTTCATACTCAGCAGTGTTGTGACCTGTGTTGCCTTCATCACTCTCTGGTAGTGACTGATAAGACCCAATCAGGAGATGAGGTGGGTTTCAGCATCATCATTTCCAAAGGTCTCAGTTTCAACATTTAAACAAACAAACAAAAAACATTTCAAGTGTTTGACAACTCTCTGAAGTGCACAAAGGCATTCATGTAGCAAAAATGATGCATTTTAAAACTAAAACATATTAGTGTGGGTGTAGGCCAGAGTTTGCACTTCTCCGGCTTTGTTGTGAGTAAATGCTGACTAATGTTAGGTTGCTGGATGCGAAGGAGGCACATGACTGAACCTGTGGAAGTCTGCCTTTAAGGGAATAATTCATGAACACAGGCACTGGGGAATGTATTGACCAGCAAGAAGTTGATGCGTGGCTCAGTTTGGGTACTTTTTTCAGTTACTTTCCTCAGAGATGCATGCAAATGAATAGAGAAGATTGTAGCAAGAGAAAGGGATGACATGAGAGCTTGGATGTGAGATGAGATATCAGGTGGACTAAATGATTTACAGTATGAGTTAGGCCAAAATGTAGCTTATACTTGTGCAGCCAGAATGATTAAGGAATGAGAAACAACAATGTTGTAAACGTTGCTTAAACTCGCATTGACTATTTGCAGAATTTGCTCAAATGCACTGGGCCACTAATGTATGTTAGACTCGAAATGCTCATAAAATGGTTTTCATATTTTCTCTAACATGATTGGGTCTATTCAGTTAAATGACGTGAAGAAATATCCTCCATTCATTTTTATTTAGTGATTACTAATCAATTTAAAGTAACTTCATTACGCTCATGGAAAAACAGGCAGACAGATGGAGCATGTATCATATTGATTCCTAGTCCCCCCTCTCCTTCTTTATGATATTGTTACTCTGCAGCAGAGTCAAATTTCATTACACCCTGTGGATCCATATAACAGCACAAACTCATCTTGGTGTCACTAATAAAGTGATTACTTAGACGGAGAAAAGGTCTAAAATGCTTTTTCATGGCTTCTGGGTGATAATTCCCTGAAGTATTGGGAAAATATGAGTGACTAGTGTCAGGGAAGAATGGGAGGGGGGCTGCTGTTTCAGCAAGCTTTATAGCTTACTGACCTTTTAAAGAAAAAGATTGTTGTTCTGTTAGATCATGTACTCCATTGATGCCCAGTTCTCGCCTGTTCCTTTATAATGCATTATTGATTTTTTTTTTTTTTTTTTTTGCTTTATTACTCTATTTAAAGGCCAAAATAACATGCATTTCTACAGTGGGAAAGGATGGGCATGAAAAATGAGTGATTATCAGTTCTATCAAGCTTTGATGATTTACAGTGCATTTTTATTGTCATGAGGAACAGAACAGACAGTAATTGACACTCGTTCATAACACGTTGACTGAGAGTGTTGCTGCCGCTGAAATAGATGTTGTGAAATGTGCCTGTGATGGATTTAGAACATCTGGATTTTCTTCCTGGTTAATAGACGTGGTCATTATGGATTTAAATGTATTTCTTTTCATTTATTATTTTATTGGTCCTTTATCTTTATCTTCATCATTATCTTCAGCACATACTCTTCTTTTGAACAGATCTCGGGGAGCAGCCTGGACTATTTGCTCTACTTTAGCAGCTCTGCTGTGTCTTCTTGTTTGATTGTTACTGGTAATGGATTCTCCAGAGGGTCCTCCCACACACACACGTACACTCACAATACACTTGCACACACACACTCACAGTCTCTTACTTTTGAACAAAATGATTGATTCCCGTGCTTTATGTTGCTTTAAAAAAGTTATTTATAAATTAAAATTATGTTCCACTGTACCAGCGTCTGCCTCATAGCCTCTCACCAATCAAAAGCTCCCTACCATCACTTTGAAATCACCATGGAGACCCATTACTTTAGACGGCAATAGGGAATGTCTGAAAAAACAGGAATATGTCTCTTTAGGTCTCTTTTGAAGAAGAAAAGGCCAAACTTAACATATGCATCAAAATAATGAGGAACAAAACACAATTTGAACTGGATAGAGTAAAATACAACATTTTAGCAACTATATGTATTTATTCCTGACAGGAACAAATCACTAAATGCAAAATATACAAACATATGATTAGATTCATATACATTTCTTGAAATAAAATTTTCTGTCAGGAAAACTGGATTTTATCTTTAATTATTATTTTGTCCTCATTTGCCAAAGGTCGGGACTCACTTATTATTGCAGTTTCATCAAGACAAAGTGGTAAACAACAAGTCACGTTCTTCGACTGGGAATGTGTAAAAGTGCAACGTGGGTTTAACATTGCACTTTTACCCAATTTTGTGGCTATATTTGTGCCTCCTTTTTCTTTTATCCAACTTTGAGTTCTTCCACAATGAAAATATTATGAAATTGGCATACTAGCACTGCATGTTCCATAAGTCTTAATATACATTTTATTAACCATTTCATTAGTTGGCAAGAGTAGATATAATTCACACAGCACACAGTTTTTCCAAACTCATGAAGAGAAGTATTTTATGGCATTTTAATATTAGCTGTCTGCTAGATGCTGGCATGTTACAGACTTTGCTCTTTGCCTGTTTGTTTGGGAGTTGGATGTGTGTCAGCGAAAGTGCTAGACCTGCTGTTGGTATCTTGGTAGAAAGTGGGTCTATGACATAGTGCTGAGAATAGATGTCCAAGTAACAGGGGCCTCATTTTTCAAAGCATGCAAGTTCTAAATCGGTTAGACCTGCCTGAATGGACGAGAGAGCCGGTATTCATCATACAGTATGTAACACTTGTATGCATGGAACAATGATATATATTGCCTGTTATAGAACCATCTGCTTGTGTAGAAACAGGCTCATTTACATAGGGGAACTCCCACATTTTGCCATATATGGTCTTTTTAAAAGGAGGATGTTTGTCCTTTAAAAATGACCAATGTGAATGAAACTGGACAAGTGAGAAAGAAATAACAACCATGAAGAAAAATTGGGTTGAGGCAGGACTGGACTCGTCCCAGACCCAACACAGTCTGTTGATGGCCCACCACCATATTGGATCTTGAAGGATTTTGAGCTCAGCTTGGACAGGGGAATAATTTACCAATGACAAGTTTTGTTTCTCTACATTTATGTGCCCACAATTAAACTAAACAAGCAACAAGTCCACCAACAATCTTATTTACTTTCTACATTTTTTCTCGTATTCTATATTTCACTAATCACCCTCCTTACACATTTACATTACTCTACATTTGATTAACTTTAATAATGTAATGTCACATATCTAATTTAATCTCCACCTTGTCTCCTACAGTATGCCTTCCATTTCACTCTCTCTTTCATTCCTCCTACTCTAATGCCTTTTTTGAGTGTCAGTTTGTTGATTAAATATAACACACCATCCAAATACAGGTATTAGCCTTGTATTGTTTGCATATTATGTACACAAGCTCTTCTATGTATTGCCTTCAAATGTCAACAAGTTATTAAAACACAATAAAGAAGTAGCATAACACAACATTTTAACATCTAAAGTTCCATACTTTGAATACAAGTCTTTAAACTGATGCATAGAAAGTGATAATAAGTTATTATTATGTTACCCTGCTGTTGTAAGCACGGTCCCCAGACCATTTGCAGAGATGCAGCATATGTTCCATACAGGTGCTTGAGGGGAAATGAATTATGGCTTAAAGACTTTGTTAGATTCAACAAAGAGTGAGGTCACTTCACTTCCTTTCTATGCTTCGCCCATTTTCTGCTTTAATATCAGTACAGAGTGCACATCAGTCAACCCAGCGCTTTTCAAACTGTACCATCCCATAACTGTAATGGTGTGCCGTGTGACAAAAACAGTAACCTAAGCCTAACCCTCTTCATAACACATTTGATACCCTAGATGCACAGGTCCAATGGTTTTTGTTTCTACATTTTCACACTTTTATCAGAGTAAGATGGATTATGCCAGCTCTCTTACTGTATTATAGTCAATGGACAAATGCAACAGTACCCACTTTATGTGACAGGTGTTGATGTTTGTGGAGTTGTTGCATTTTAGCGTCCCAAAGTTGTGATTGACCAAAACCTAGCCCTGGTACAGCCACATCACGGCTTCTATAAACCAAGATAAACATAAATATACTGTAAAAAACAAACAAACAAACAAAAAAAACATACAGAAAACATAACAATGTTGTATGTTGTACAATGTTGTTATTGGAAATGCATGCACATTTTAACAAACAAGAAGAAATTGATGAATTTGACTCTTCATGTGGTAAGCAGTGCTGTACAGTCAGCTGAACTGATGCCTTGGGCCTGGTACCAGTAAGCACAAATGAAACTGCCGGTGGAAATACACACTATTACAGGATAATGCTGAAGCAGCTTGATCTCATATGGCCCAACCAGTAGACACAAACTAACAAAACAAAATCAAAGTTTACACCTTCTGACTTTTCTCAGGTCACCTTAAAGCTTCTGTGATACATTCTGCCGAAATAAAGTTTGCATTATCCACATTTCATTTGCAGTTTTCAGAGATACATGATGTATTTCATCACAAGGCATTGGCTTTAACTGCAGCCTAGCTTAATGGGGGGCCTAATGAATCGTTCAAAGAGATAATGTCCTATCTCTCTCCATCTGTCATAGCTTTTAAGTGTAGGTATACTGCAGTGGCAAGGCCCATTCTGGACAGTTACACAGGCTAGGACTTGGATTGAAGCTTCAATGGCAAGATATCAAAAGTCAACCAAAAATTTTCTTTGACTCATTTTATTCCCAAATTAATAAGAATATATAAACGTTTAAACAAACATCCCATCAAAACAAAGTGATGTGTCTATTGAACGCAACAAACAAACAAAAAAAAAGTGTTGGCCCCCCAGTGAACTGTGTTGGCGCATGGCCGAACCAAGTTGCAGACCCCTGCCCTTCAGCCAGGATACAATTTGGCACTGTGTTCTGGCATTACAAAAGTGCACTTATTGGCCTGATTGGGTCTGATAGGCACACTTTGTAAAGCCAAAACTGCTTCACCTTGGGTCTAGTTTTAATTAAATTTCATTTCTGTGTGTTTAAATCGTGGTGGGGAGGTGCTATTCATTTCTCAAAACTATGTGAGGTCCAAAGACACTTTGACAATTTCTTTTCGCTCCCCAGCATTTGCTTTATCGCACATAAACCATGGTAACAAGCCCCTCTTTTTCTTTTTCTCTCCACCTGATGCTGTTTTTCAAGTGCATTTCCATCCCAAGAGAATACTGAAATGGTGTTGACCTAATTTTCATGAGAGGATTTGTAAAATGGGGCTAGGACTGGATTCTTCTGCCTGTGTTAATCTTGTAGTGTGGGTTAATGCCGCCCTTAGTCGATTTTGACCTGTGACCATACCTTATTATTTTCCTATGTTCTCAGTGTTTGAACCATAAATCCACATATACACATACAAGCCCCATATACAGAGAAAACAATACCCTGAAGTGAACTCATACAGGGCAATTCAGCACCATGTGGTGAGAGGAGGTTCCTGCAACATTTATTGGGCTAAAGTAGGATAAAAAAAAAATCCTGTTTTCCATCATGTTCATGTCATCCTTTGCTAATATAGAATAAGACGCAGTTACTGACATCACTTTAATTCACTAAAACACAGCTGTGCTCCAGCTTGGAGTGAGACAGCTGAGCGTGCATGAAAGGGCAAAAAGTTTTTATTCTGCAGCTGTATCGCATCTGAACATTTAAGATACCATTTGTAGTTGTTCAATTTAGAATTATCATTTGGATATGATCTCTTTTTTTCTGAACCAGGAAACTGTCAGACAGAGACAGACAGAACAAATAGAGCAGATCAGTGACTTTCATTTGGAGTTCTACCATTTATTTTACAGTTTGGTGAACGTAGTTGCAGTAACAGTTATAGAAACAGTCTTATTTTAATGTGTAAATACACTTACCAAGCACTTCATCAGGAATACCTGTAGAGGTTTTCTATTTATGGGATGTTTCAATCAGCCAATCAAGTGGCAGCAGTGCAGTCAGACGTTTCAGAATGGGGGAAAATGTTGTCTCAGTGACTTTGGCTGTGGTGGGATTGTTGATGCCAGACAGGCTGGTTTGAGTATTTCTGAAATAGTTATCTCCAGGGATTCTCACACACAACAGTCTCTGGAGTTTAACTCAGAATAGTGTGAAGAGAAAAACATCAAGTATCAGTTCTGCAGACAGAAACACCTTGTTGATGAGACAGGTCAGAGGAGTGCGGTCAGACAGACAGGCTACGGCAACTCAGATGACCACTCTTAACAACTGCGGAGAGCAGGAAAGCATTTCAGTATGAACAACACGTAAAACCAGAGGACCATGTCAGGCTCCACAGAAATCTGAGGCTGCAGTGGGCACACACTCACCAAAACTGGACAGTTGACGCCATGTCCGAAGAATCCAGATTTCTCGCATATTTTTTTTCATGGCCCCAATTTACCAGCTTCTAATGCCTACTTCCAGCATCATAACGCACCATGCCATGAAACAAAAGTCTCCTCATACTGGAACAAACATGGAACACCTTGGGGATGTGTTAGAACGGGAGATTGGCAGCTTGAATGTGCAGCTGACAAATGTGCAGAAAATTATGCGATGGAATCATGTCAACATGGAGCAGAGTCTCGGAGGAATTTGTCCAACATCTTGTGGAATCCATGCCATGAAGAATCAAGTCTGTTCTGAGAGCAAAGGGAGGCCCGACTCAGCGGTGCTCGCATATACAGTACAGTCATGGAAAAAATTAAGATACCACTTTCACAAGTGTTTCTTAAAAGCATATCTACATGTATTACAGTCATTCTTTTCTTTTCTTTTCTTTTTTAAATATCAACACAAACACAACTCCTTCTACTTAATGAGACACTGATGAGGTCTTTACCTGAACCACATCTGGTTTTATAGGAAGATTATACAGTAAAAACCACTGCTGGGATTAAACGTTGACATTATCCCACAAAAACTGATTTATAAGCTCTTCCTGTGTTCTATGAACATGTTTTCTTAGCATTATTATTATTATTCAAGGTCTGAAAAGACTTGATATTTCTGTAACTTCGACTAGTTTAATCATTAGCCAATAAAAGCTCTAAATGACATTTTTTTTTTTTTCAATTTTGGGAGAAATGTTGTCGGTAGTTGATAAAATAAAAAAAATAAAATAATAATAATAATAATCGGACTCAAACACATACCTACAGTATAAATAGTAAAACTAGAGACACTGTTTATTTTGGGAATGGTCTCTTATTTTTTTCCAAGACTGTGTATTTGGAGTTGCACTAAAAGCGCTGTATTTTCAAGTTGCCAACTTGCACATGTAGATAAAAAACATTCAGCTGTTGAATGACAAGCATTCCTCATAAACATCACAAGATTGAGGCAAAGACCATTAAGATGCGAATATTTAGATATTCACGCTTCACCACCTTCTTCCTCCTTTCATCTCTTCCCTGTACTGCCGCTAACCGCTCCCTCCTCCAACTGCTCCCCTTTGTGCTTAGCTATAGAGACACCACATAACCGAGTGTAATCATGTGTGATCAACATAAATGAAGCATGTGAAAACTCACACCACTAAGTATGTGAAAATCAGCCCAAGGATGTGTGTTGTTTGCAGTGAAACTGGAGCTGTCAAATAGTTTAACCTTACAACAGCCTTGGCTTGCAGCACAAAGTCAAGAAACAGTCTGAGGCACAGCGATGAGCCTGGCCTTAAGTAGGACAAGAGAGCTCTTCGGGCTGGTGCTGAAATTGAAACAATCCCTCCAGGAATTTGCAAATTTGCAACCATAAGATTTTTTTTTTTTTCAATCCACACTATCACAAATATTGCAAGAATTTGCAGTTTTTATAAATCAACACAGCTTCTGCTTGAGTCCCTTGCATAATTCAGTAAAGTTTAGTTTCCACACACCACTGCGGTTTTCATGCAGTCAAGTGTGTTGAATATGTAATCATGTCCGATGTTCTGCTATGTGTCATATTTATCTCCTTACATTTTCCTTCAAGTAATTTCTTGTCAAGCTATAGAAATATTGAGAATCCTGAGGGGAACAGTGTCTTTAGGTTTCCTTAAAAATGTAATTCAGTTTTAATCGCAAAAATTATTCATGAACCAGTGTTGGTGGTTCATGCTACGGTATATCCAACCAAACAACGATTGCTGAGAGGTTTTGATTGTCTTTTACATATTGCATGTAAGAACATGCTGTGTGAGTGTTATATGTCATGTATGCAGGAGTCACCGGTTTGACAGTCACATTTAATACAACATGACTTCTCACTCACAGGACACTTGGTAAATGAGCACACTAAAGTGTTACTGGATGAAGATGCTTTTTTCTCATTGAACTCAAAAAAATTGAAGCAATTTGTGACTTTTGCTACACAGGGGGAAATAGATTTGAAAAAAACAAAAACATGTGTACCTTGAACTACTGTGCTTACTCTCAGTTACTTAACAGAAGAGGTGTAGGTTACGTAGAGTTGATGGTTCTCTTCACAAATTCACTGGATGTTTAATATTATTATGGGCACTTTTAATGGACTCGATGGACTAAAGCAGAAATTGCTTTTGAAATTGCATTTTCAGCCCAACCAGCACATTTTAGAAAAAAAAAATCATAAAAGTGTTTGCCAGAGGAAGAAGCTTTCCTTTGAAAACGCCTGCAGTGTTGCTGCAGTGGTGCATCTGACATTGGTAAAGGGAGAGACTACAAAAGATCAGAGAGGAGAGAAACTCATCAAAAAGATAATTTACCAAAGATAATAGTTATAGATCTCTGTATCAGAAGTTCTGTTCTTTTCAACACATGCCATAATTTGCATCTCCAAAAAATGTGAATTTTTTCCGTGTGCTCATCTCATAATCCGTTTGTACACTTCCCTCCTCATCTTGTGAAGATGGAACAGCACAGAATGAGAAGCAGGTGTTGGAGTGCATCTTTTTTAGTGTATATAATTGTTTTTTTTAAAAAGGGACACAAATGTAGTTGACGCTGCAGTGCATGTTTTGTTGTGGTGGTTTTAGTTTACATGGTCTGGTTTCATATGAAGTATATAACCTATAGATATCTATTTCCAGTATGAAGGTAATTTTGGTAGAGAAAAATAATACACATGTGCATGAATGACATGTGGTAGAGGTAATCTCCAAGTGCATTTGCAGCACTGCCATTGCTTTTCAAATCCTTCATACATAGTTTGTGTACAGTAGAGACAGCCGCATACTGTACTGTAGGCAGTGAACAAGTCAAGCCTGACTAGACTGCAGACCTGGTGTTGATTTGCCAGAAGCCTTAAGAATTTGTAATCCAAATGTGCATATTGGAGGCCTGGAAGATTGTTTACCCCACAAGGCATGACTAAAAAGTCCTGACATCTGACATGTGTGGTCTCAGAGTCTTTCATTTGGACAAGTAGTTTAGTCTGTGAAACTCAGCATTCTTTTTTTTCTTTTTTTGTATTTTGAAAAAAGGATGTTTTTTATACGCACATCATGCGGTCTTGAGGTGAAGGGCAATAAAAAGTATCGTAGTATTGTTTTTTTGTATTTTGCAACATTTTTCATTCCAGTTTCTGTTATAGTCACAAATAATCTTCACAATCGGCACTGCTTTGTTAGACTGTTTTATTCAGCAAATCTCAATGAGGGGAAAAAAATATGTATAACACCACACCAAAGACAATGCATTCACACATTACACACAGACACTAATCATGTGGGAGGAATCTGTTTTTTGATGTTAAGTTGGTGTCCACTATGGAAACTACACACAAGCATGGCACAAGGAACCATTGAAGCTAACATGCTGTCAGTTGTAATCATATTTGCATTTGAATTCATATAAGGATAATGAATAGCTTGACAACTTGGTGAGCTTGGGGGTTGTACAGTATATGAAACAGGTGTGTAGGTGCTTTTAAACTGCAGAAATTACAGTACATTCAGTTATATATTACCTTTTTTTCATTCAATTCTCAATAGCGAGTGCTCTGGCTACACTGGGAATGATTCAAATAACATTAAATCAAATGGTTCAAGGGTACAAAAGCAGCAGGGTGAATGCTGCGGATGTCATCATAATCAGGCGTAGTAGTATGGAGACAGACTAGCTCAGTTTTCTAATATTTTAATTTGTCTTTTATAAACTTTCGAATGAGCAGCCTGACAACATTGATGTTGTCTGGCATAAAAGTCCAAGGTGAAAATTTAAAATACTGATTAAAACTTGAGAAAACTTCAAATCAAACATGGTATCCCTGTCTCTTCTATGTATGGACTTGATATAATTTAAAAGATTCTCCTGCACAGGGTGTTTTAGTGTAGTGTGTACTGCACAAATGCTTATCTTCCACTAAAACACAAGGTCCAGTTGACCAAATGCCTCCCATTTCAGGCCTTTGTAGGACGTTTCCAGAAGCCTCATAATGAACACTTTAATATGAGTCTTGCAAATGAGGGGCATTTTATTCAGAACACATCTACGGTGGAGTCACACATAACAATAATTACAGAAATCCCAAAAAAGGCCTATAGTTTATATTGCATATAAATCCAGTTTTCTCACATAATACTGTTATCATGCCTCTTCCTAGTCTTTCTCTCTGTGCCCATGCAACAAGCTGTTTCAATGATACGAACATGCCACTGCTCAGGCATACTGAATATAGCGGGGCATAAATTATTCTGCCCTGCAGGCGTGCACCTCCTGAGTTACAGTGCATATGGAGTAGATAGGATTAAATGAACCGTATAAGGGAGACGAGCTTGCTCCGTGTGTGTATTTACACTAGATAGTTCTATATTTTACATATGAACGTTTTACCTTGAAAAACAGATTAGTAGAATATAAAGTAAAGCTCACAAAGCCTGATAGTGTGTGTGTGTGTGTATATATAGATATATATATATTTTTTGCTTGTTTTAGTTTTTCTTATATGTAAATTGTTAGCAGTGGCCGTGGGTTTATATTGTGTTACTTGGGAGGTGGTGCAACGGTCAGATACTGAAGTACAGGAAAAACCAAAGGAGAGAAGGTCATGATATCGGACGTGTATGTTTAGCAGGGGACTTGTTCTTTGCTGATTTCTAGATATATAATCACCGTTGGCCCCTAACCTTTTTCAACAAGGTTCAGTAAGATCATGAAAACCACAAGTATTTGGAAAATAGCTTGCATAAAAACTATAAAAACAGACACAATTTTTTAGAAATTATTTAATAGAAATTTCCATATGATGGATGAATTAATTTCTATTATTCTGGTTTTATGATCCATTGGCATCTTTTGACGTCAAGTATTCATAGTAAAATGTTCACCATTGTCCCTTAGGTTTCATTCATATCATCCGACTTTAGTGCACTAGGTCTATCCTAAACTTTTTTTTTCTTTTTCTTTCAAAGCACAAGCTTGTGAGCCTGGAGCTCATTGCTCTATTTTGCTGTAATGGCCATAGGACTTGTCACACTGAGAGTAGACCAGAGTCTTGGGCAACCCAGAGAGCCTGCAGCCAAACATGGACCATGGGTAAACAGGCAAAGTGAGGAGGGGGAGAGAGAGAGGGCGAGTGAGAGAGCTAGGAGGCCAGCGGAGTAAAGGAAAAGGAAGCGACAGTGGGTTAGGGAGAAGCTGCACTTCTGGCAACCTACCTTGGGGTCAGTGCAGTGAAATAGGAGGTCTAATTAATGGCTTTAAGAGGGCAGCTCTCATAGAAACTCCCTGTGGGTGATTACTCACCCCTGGGCTGTTGCCTGCTCACAGATAGCCTATGTCCACACGTGGCCCTTAAACATAGTCACACATGCAAGCATCATCAAAAGTCTCTTTTGCTCATCTCATTAATCACAGTGCTGGCTTCATTAGCAATATGAGGCATCAAATGCAAGCAATTGTGAAGTGAAGCATTTCTGTTGTTTCTTAAATTAAAACTGTGCTTATTTGCTCTGGGGTGGAATGAATAAGTCTCACCCTCTTAATTGTGGAAAGCATGCACAGTTAAACAGCGTTCTATCAATGAATACGACACTCATTAAAGCAAAATGTTGAGGCTTCCCCCGGGCATTTAGAAAAATACTTTTAATCTTTTAAAGAAGATAAATGATGCTCAGTAACAGCTTAAAAATAAGCAAATCTAAACAATGGGGAAAGTTTGGTATTTTTAGTTCGTGTGCATCATTTGCCTATCTGCTGGTAAGGGAGAGCTTCTCTGGTAGAGATTAGTCAAGACAAATGACAACTGAACTTCTCCTCTCCTGGCTCCTTGTACATCCAAGGGAATTTGCTAGGTGGGGCTTTGTTTCAGTCTCATCTTTTGGTTTGCAGAATTTCTGTGCTCATTACAAAATCTGCTCTGAATGGGAAATGAGCAAAGAGTCGAAGGAAAACATTCAGGTCCATAGTAGAATTTCCAACTTGACAAAATTAGTGATACATACACGGGGCAGATAGGGAATGTGCTGAAATAATGAATCTGTCATGTTCTACTACCTCACTGTAATTACTGGTGCATGCAAGTAAGCAAATAGAATCGCAGTCGTCTTTTACATCAACTGGCAAGAGATAAAACTTCCACAGGCTCTGTCTGTCATATCAGCTACTCAGATGATTCACACAGTGGAAAATAACTCTTCTTGTGCAGAGTTAACAAAATTTGTTGTTGAAGACACATTTTAACAACAAATTCATGTGGTGTTTCTCCCTAACACTATTAAAGAGGAAAAAAAGAAGAGAGGCCATCGAATCATTGAGTTGACTTGGTTTGGCCAAAGCACTTTGGCCTACAGTTCAAACTGGCAGAGTTTGATGTTTTGGTGGCGGATGCTACTCGGTTATGCATGCATGCATGTATGTGCAGCAGAGTATATAGTCTATTCTGCATGCTATCTGCAAAACACTGGGGGATGTGAAATGTAGTATAAATCAGAGGGTATGGTTATGTATCATTACCCTCTCAGTTGCATTGCTCATCTCAGACCTTTTAACAGCTATGCTCGTCACAGTGGTGCACAAAAAAAGGAAGAAAAAAAAAAGGCTTGCTGAGAGGAAAGGAGAGGCCAGAGAGGCTTTTCAAGGAAAACCATTTTTGTGTTGGAGGTTCAGAAAGACACTGAGACTGAGGGAGCCTCATCATCAGAAATGTGCAGCCAAATGCAGGCAAAACATACACACATAAGAGATATTGTTAGTTTATGTTTATATGAATTTCCCATCCCAATTGTAGGTATACAATTAAAACTACATCAATTTTCTTTTTCTTTTTTACTGTTGATAATTATATGTTAATGTGTACGGTGTGAATTTACTGACGTTGGTCTTTGTTTGATAATTAAAATAAAGCAATTGTTAATGTTTACAGGCGGTTCGCGTCCCGCATCGGGCAGACCTTTCCTGCATGTCATTCCCCTCTCTCTGCCTCCCCCTTTCCTGTCTATCTCTACTGATCTATCAAATAAAGGCATAAAACGCCAAAAAAATATACTTTAAAAAAAAAAAAAAAAAAAAAAAAAATAAAGCAATTATTCTTGTAAAGTGCAAGGTAAAAATACATCTGAATATATGGACTATTTATTATTTAACCATTACATCAATATAGCATACATTATTGCAAGATAACATTGCGCAGTGGAATGTTGTCAGAAACTCAGGGTGGAGATTAGAGCCGTTCAGAGTGTTGGGAGGAGGCTGAGTTTGCTCTTTTTTTGTAACAAACAGAAAAACAGAAACAGCTGTAAGAGTATCTGTCTGCGGGTCAGGCTTAATCCTCTCCACAGAAAGTAAGACATGGGGGCAGTCTTAATGTGTGTATGTGTGTGTGTGTTTGCACACTGTATGAAATACTAGGCAAAATGATTCTATGATGGCTTAGTGTTTTAATGGAGCACTGATATGGAAGTTGTTTTACCCTTTCTAGTATTTTCGTAATCGGTATCTCAAAACAGTCAGTTAGAAAATTGTTTTTATTGCTAACTTATGTGTTACCGCCTAAAAGACAATCTGTATGAAGCAGGAACTTGTCAACCTGTCAAGCTGTTGGAAACAGAAGAACAGTGTGAGGAGCCATTTAACCTCTGGTTCTTCTACAACTTAAATGTATCAGGCCTGTGTACATAAACTTACAAAACTTCAGTGTAGAAGTTAACTACGTGTCCCAAGGTGCCTTTTGGCAAGAAATTTCCAATCCCAGAGTTTAAATTTTTTTTTATGTGTGCAGCTAATGGCAGGCAGAAGCTACAGATTGCGCTTTCGAGTAAATTGATTTTACAATCTGCAGCATGAACCAGTTCACTTGTAATTTTTGGGTCACTCTCAGATTCAGCCACTATGGTGTCATCTCTGATCCAAAATACAGCAGTGAAGTGTTCTTGCCTTCTGGCTGCCGAGGCTCATCTGCAGTGTTAAAATAACAGAAAAAAAAAGACTAGATTCAAACTGTTGGTCTTAGCATGGAGCTATAGGGTCGTTACATTGTCCATGGATGGCCCTGCATTCCTTGTGAAGTAACATTGAGGACATCATCTTCAGGAGCATATTGAAATGCAATAGAAAATGAAACATATAGCACTTGGAAGCAGCAGCAGCAGCAGCAGCTCCTCCTCCTGCTCACGTCTGTTTCCTCTGTGGCAGCGAAACGCATAACATGAGTCAGCAAGTGACTACTGTGGGCTAAACTATAGGCTCACTGCTGGGCAATTTGGGCTTGACTAACTGCTCTATAGATGAAGAAGGGGGAAACTCTGCAGCTTAGCAACATTAAGGCTAAATAACCTGTAATAAAACTCTCTTTTTATGTGACACACTCACTCTGTTATACAACACAAGCGTTTGTACTCACTCCGTTTAAAAAGAGCATCTGTTGTGAATAAACAAATATGGATGCTGAATATAAAACAATGTCAGTTACGTAAAGGGAGGAGGGAAATGATATGCAAGCCAATATTATATACTGCACTGTATATCATATATAAACTAAGACAACTTTCTGAAGTGTCAAAGTCTCCATTAGACTTTGTCCCTTCAATTGAGGACTATTTGAGATGGATAATTCCTCACATTATCCATCTGCTGTTCCCATCTTGAGGGGGAAAAACAGACTGAGCATCAAAAATGAATGAATGAGAATTATACATTTAACTTACTTATAGGCAATAATATACTGAAGACACATGAAAATGATGTTGGATATCAATTCAAAGTTGAGATGCTCTGGCCTCAGTTGCCAAGTCATGATCTGATCAGTTTTTTTTGTTTTGTTTTTTTTTGGTTTGTGAACGGACAGTTAAGTGTGGAATGGCGAAGTAAGAGAGAATGAGAATGGTCTGTCAGTGTTGATCTGAGGTCACACCAAGTTATTAACCCCTCCACTTGAATCACTCTGTCACGGGTAAACAGCCAGGAGTAAATAATAGCCCTCTGCTTGCTCTCCTCCCCGCTCACCTCTGACCGGCTGACATCTGCTTGGACAAAGCACCCCCCTCCCTCCCGCCCCCTTAACATCACACATAGGCATTCCTCTGAAATAATACACAGTCATGAGATTGTAGCGTGGAGGTCCCATGGGTTGTTTGTCTTCAGGATGAGCATCCATAAATCGCATCCTCTCTATTACAGTGGCTGTCCATACAGCATCTGACATCCTAACCAAGGGCCCTCCGGAGACACCTTCAAAAAATGATTGATCATGAAATATGGATACAGCTAAAACGATGTGCGTTGTTAAATAGGTATTGGATGAGAAGAGAGAATGATGTCATGCTTCCACTTAGGACCATTAAAATTTAATGCATATCAAAGTATTCAATTTCAATAAAAAATGTTGTAATGTTTCCTTAAAAAATGCATCAGCGTCACTCATCTTCCCCAAGCTAATGGTATCTGGAATGACATGTAGCATTATCATTGAATATTCTAGTTTGTAGGCATTTTCATCCAAAGCCCCTCAACATTGTTTTCATTTAACTAATTCTAACCTTAGGCGCTATTCTAAAATGACCTTTCTGTGAAAGCGTAGTGACAAATGTACAAATTTGATGTATTTACCTGGCACTAACTTCTCCAGTGTTGCAGTATAAACGTGTAACCCATAGTCAGTAATTGCTTCTTCTTTGAGGACAGCTGTCTCTCGTATAAAACTCTCAGTCAGTGTGACAACCACTCTCACACAAGGATGATAACCGAGTTTTAGTGCACATAGAGGAGATTTGGTAGCATGTTTATAGCTATTGCTTTTGTCTCGTAAGTTCCTTGAGATGGTGCTGTTGTTCATCCCACACCTACCTGCTAAATTTTACACGCTGTCATATGACATCTGAGCCAAAAGCTTAAATGTCAGAAGCAGCTGTGCAGGAGGGAAGTGGGAGAGGAATTAACATAGCCTTCATAAAGTCTGTGTTCTGGCTGTCATGTCCTCTTCTTTCTGGCAGAACTGTCATCGCAGACAGGCAGAAGAGCTTTAACTCGGTTAGGCTTCTTTGGCTCTGAGTACAGAAGTTGCCATTCCTTTGCATGGCTGAATTCTGAATTTGTTTTTACGTGTACATTTTTTATGAGTATTTGTTCACGGTGCTTTGTGTAAGAGTGTGTGTAGAGCGGGGTGAGGTGAGGCGGGGGGCACTACGGTATAATCAAGCATTGATTCAAATACAAGCATACATAATGGATGTTTTTGACTCTGGCAGTTAAGAGCATATATGCTGTGAGAGAAATTAAGAGTGAAAATGCTGGAATGAGACACAGTTGAATGCAGCTTTCCAAATAATTGATGAATGCTGCAGTATAGCCCCAGGCATGTTAGACATGAAGCCATGATAACTGATGTCTCATGGCCGAAGCTTGACAAAGTGGGAGAAACCTGTGCACGTTTAGTGTCTGTGCTTCAAAACAGTCAGAAGTAAACAGCGCTCCAAAAACAAGCCAACGACGGAGAAACAGCTCCAATATGAGACTTATTGATCCTGCATATTGATCTTAAAGCTGAGCCTGAAGTGATGGATGTTTGACAGGGAAATAAGAATGTAGAAAGAGAGAGGAAAGAAGATATCTGAAATTTCCTTGCTGAGATTTACTTAGATTATCCTGATCCAACCCATATTTCATCGGATTCCATTTCACTTTTTCTGTCTCTTAAACTGTCTGAGGAAGAAGCAGCAATGGGGAGGTGAGGGAGGGTACTGCCGTGACTGTGCAGTGCAAATGTAGTGAGGGAGCTATATAACTGATAAACACAGCCATCTCAATTGTGCTCACTGAAGCAGTGTGATGATAACTGGATCATAACCAGATGATCTGGCTGTGTTACAAATGATCCACCCTCATTTGGAGATGCAGAGGCCTGGCCAAAATGGCTCTTTAGCTTTTGAACATCTCACATCTTTCCTCTTTCCATCCAATTATTATGTTAATTGATGCATAGGCCGCTTAATGCTCCTGAAATGCTGTGAAAACACTGATGCCCAGTGTCCTAAGGTAAGAATAACAGTTTAAAAAAAAGGATCAGTAGAGACAAGCTGTGCTCTGTCTGCTCAGGGATGGATGCTGATAATGTCATGCTAACTCCTCTGGACCCGTGAACAAGCCATGATTTCCCCCCCTGTAGGATCAGAGGAGCTCAGGTCATGTAATAGGATCCTGTGAGCTCAGCAGCATTAAAGCAATCACTGGGTGGATATATTTTTAATGTAACACTGTTTCCTACTGCGTATATTTATTGACAATCAAGTACATTATGTCATCTTGCAACAAAGAGAGGGAATAGTGATATATATATATAAAAAAATTGAACATGATGTAACGCGCAAGGTGTTTTTCATGCAGCTGTGTATCATCAGTTGCGTAATACAGAGCCATCTTACTGTGGTGTGAAAAGCTTTTCAGTCCCTGGTAGATCTTTATTAGCACTTGACAGTCAGACAAAGAGGTCATAGTGGAATATGAAAGCTTGCTCTGACACGGTGCGGGCATAATACAGGTTACATATTGTACATCACACATCTCTATCCCTACCTAACAGAGGCCAGCTATGTTATCTGTCTCTCATCGTTAAGTGACGTATATCATTTTACCGGTACATGCGACTCACTATTGTACTTTCACATGATAATACGTTTTTGATTGATGTTTCCTTTGCATTACCATTTCAATATTTTACAGATAAGCGCACAGACATATGCTTAGATGTGCCACAATGAGTTTATCGTGCAGCTTGCCTGTCAAACACTAACAATTGATAGTCGGAAGTCTTTAAACGCTGTGCTTACTGCTTTCTCTCACAGACTCACACCTATATACCCACACATACACAGGCACACACCAGGCATTAACGTGTTTCTGGGATGATACGATCCCACATCGACAGCTCTAAGTGGGTGAGTTTGCACCTGGCATTAAAAATGAGTCTCCATGTACGTCTCGAGTGACCACTTGTGATCGGATCTCAACTCCTTACTCTATATGCAAATGAACACATAAATCATTTCTGTGGGCAAGCGTTGTTGTTTTTAGCCACTCTGACTATGACAGACGGGCCCATTGTCTGTGTTACAACCCTTGGACTGTTCTGAAGTAGCTGCTATCTATCTGTCCCCTACAGCAGGTATTGCCCCTTCCTCAAACTGCATGCAGCTCCTCAACTCACCAATTAGTGGACGATATAAGGAGGGGACTCAGTATCAGTAATGGCAGCTTGAGAACGGTGTGCTGTTTGATTCCTTGTTGTGGAAGGAGAGTGCGAAAATATCTGACATACTTACATTTTGTTGTGCCCTTGACTTTTGTTTAGTTTCTGTGAAACCAGCACTTTTAGTTACTTGTTGTGGTGATTTAGTGTGTGGTTAGGTTTCATCATAAAAACCCTTGTTATTGTTATTGTTTTTTACTTACATTATTCTGCCTCCAACTTTTTTTCTTCCTTCCCAGTTAGCTGTTCATTTTTGCTCCTTCCTCTCATCTCCTGGTTCCTAATTGGGAAACGTAACAGTCAGTGTGTGTGTGTGTGAGAGAGAGAGAAAAAGAGTGGGGAGTGGAGTGGGGCAAGAAGGGGCTGAGCGAATCAAAGTACGATGCACAGCTCCATAATGAAATCTGGTTAAAAGTTAAAAAAAGAGGAGAAAAAAAGAAAAAATCAATATGTGGCAGTCAATGTTGCTACAAATGGATCAATGTATGGGAAATGATGTGAGAAGCATAACAATATTTGCTAGAGCAGGACAAATAGGTCTGTAACAGAGGATGTCATTTGAGACGGTCTTTTAGTGTGGACCAGGACTAACAGCTCTTGCGTCCTGTGTGTTCATACCAATTGATTTTATCTATCTGTGCACTTTTATCATTATCTGTGCACTTTGTGGCATTTCACATTTTTATTTTCTTATTTCAGGTCTGGCCATTGCTTTTAAAATCAGTGCTCTTCATCAGTCTGCCCAAAACAATGATATTATCATCGAGATCCCAGCGCTGTCTGTCTGACAAATCATGCCTTATTTCTTAATCAGCACCCTGCTGCTGAAAAAAAAAGTTCCTCACTTTTCCAATTTCAAATGAGTTGTCAGAAATTAGCAATGGGCACATTAATGAAGAGAGAAATTACTTGCTTGATATGACAGTTTTATGGGATTACATAAGAGACCATTTTAGTTAGTCATCCAGTGATATAACTTGTTGAGGTTGAGGTCTTTAAACCTGTTAAAAACAAAAAAACAACAACTGCGTCAGTAGCTTCATTGATAGTAGCAGCTCAGAGATGCTTGTGTGAAACGGCATAAAAGTAAAATCTATTGTGTTTTGTAACGAGTACTGCGTGAGACTTGCAGAAATGAGACTTGTGTGTTATTTCAGTGGAACCTTTCACAGTGGGAGGAAATTTCTAATCCCCTCCTGCTCACTCAACAAAAACGTGGATACGTGTCATCATCAATCATGTATAACACTGCATTAAAAGCAACAGTTGTGTGTGAACGATTCATTCATCCTCAGACATGATCCAGAGAGGCAAAGACACTATGGAAACAAAAGGGCTGATATTACTTATAACTGGTAATACAGCACTGAATCCTTTTTGCTTTTCTTTCAATCACCTAATCTTCCCTTCCCACCCTTCCTCCTCCGTATCAGGTATATTGCAAAATCCAAGATTTCCAACAGTTGCCGCTGGGAGACGCAACCAGCTTTCACAGCGGGGTTCACACCTTTAAATGTATTCTCATTTACAGTCAATACGTTGTGAGTCATAATATAAAACCATTCAAGACATCTTCCTCTGGCACATATCAAGCTTTTATCTTTAAAAGACTGCAAATGGTATGTCTTTATAATCTTGTGCCGTTTAATTTCATATTGCGTCATTGATTTTTATGCTGTTAAACCAGAACAGTGCACAGTAGCAGAGATAGAGAGTAATTTAGAAAAGAGATTAAAAGACTAAGAATAAGCATATGGGCAGCAAAGTCAGTTTAAGTATCAATTTGCCACATGTTGCCGTATTTTCCAGAAGCAGAGTGGAAATTCCCTGCTTAAATTGTAGCATTCACATAGGAGAGTGAGTCTTTTTGATATTTCTCAACAGCAAAGTCCTCTCGCGTGTGATGATGCAGAGCCTTCTAAGCAACATGTTTTCACTTCTGATCTCTCGCAAAGTCGAGATTTCTTGATTTATATTGTGCAGACACTGTAAAGGAGTCAGGCTCATTATATTTCACACATATCCTTTAAAACAGAAATGTTTTGATCTGCCTTGATATTGATCTTGGGCATCAGATTGCAGCATCCGTCTGGGTAATTAAAACAGCTTCTGTTAAGGTAGACTGTTAAGGTTAGGCAATTCAAACTTAGGTTGTAGCTTTTAGATAAAGTTTTTGGTGTTTTTTGTTTTATAAAAGATTTGTACGCTGGTATAAAAAGATACCACACAATATTGCCACTTAACCTTCCTCATCTTTCCACATTTAGATATGATGAATACGATCACCTTCCGCCGGGTGGTATCATGTGACTTACAGGGCCGAGAACATTCACATCATTTACGTCAATATTTTTTCTCTTTTCTCTTTCCCGCATGTGCTGTTTGTTTTGAACCCTGCAATCCCCTTTACAGGTAAGTTTATTTTTCAGCTTCCCCTCTGTTTATTTATCTACCTCTCTGTCCATGAAGGCATCTGCCAAAATACCGCATGACTCATTGTTTTATTATTTTGTAAACTGGCACTGTGTCATGCATGGGTAAAAACGGAAAACTTGTGGTGCGGTAACATTTTCATGCAACAGTCAGTCCCTGAAAGCAATTTAACTACAGTACATACACAGTCCTTGTGTGGTATTTGTGAACCACCATTATGACCAAACAACATTAAACAAAAATAGATAACACTGCTTCCTTTATATAAATTCTAAGTTCTCGCAGAGATTTGGTACTAGAGGCAAGTCACACACCGTGCCAATTTCCACTTGGAAGGTCACATTTTCCTAAAAAAAGAAGGAAAAAAACAAACAACTTTTGCTCTCAGAATAATTTGAAAATGTTGTAATCACATAACATTTCAACAATGGGGGATTTAACCAATATGACCCGAATGCTGTTGCATTCTTGAAGCAGGCAGCTGTTATTTTCTTGAGATGTCTTGCACTTCAAAAGAAAATAAGCTTTCCTTTTGGAGAATTATTTAGGAAGATTTGAGCAGTCCTTTAACCTCTGAATTTAAAAGCTCTATTTCTTCAAGGGTTGAAGCTCCATCTCTTCAAGAGGGCTTGAGGGCTCAGTCTCACAACTGAGCTCATCATCTTTTGGGATCCCAGGAGATGCAAAAGGCTTCTTGGAAAAAAAAAAAAAAAACTTGTTTAGCTGCAGATAAAATGCAAAATGAAATTGTACAAAACTAACAGATAACACTGTACATTTCACAAAAAAGTGTGAGTTGTGAGTTTCTTTTTCTCACACGTCACTAGACTTGACTTGGGATTTCAGAGAACACCCTTTTTATAGGGCTTTCACAAAATTCACCTGTGCACAATCAACAACCCTTACAACACCTGCAAAATAGTGAAGTGTTTTGTTGGTTTCAAAGTATGTGTTAAAACAATGATAGCATCACTTCAATGTGGGAAAGTTGTGTACTTCAACACATCTAGTGGGAAACCCTTCTTCAGTCACTGATTTCTACATCATCATCATTTCTACAAGCTACATAAAAATCCTCCTCCTTCCTCCTAACAGTCCTTCAACTTAAGCTGCGAACAAAGGAGTGCTAGTTTAAATCTACAAACACAAGGCACCCCACACATAGTGACTGACTCCCAAAAATGAATCGCTTAGCATTGCAGTCAGACAGGTTTACATACAGTAGCAGGGACTGTTGCAAAGTGATGATACATTGCTCTTGACCACTGCTTCCACTTTGAACGTAAAATCTAAACAAATACTCACTGTATTGGCAGAGATAAACCCATTCACCTGCCCAAACGCCCCCCCCCAAAAAAAAACAAAACAAACAAAAACAAATATATACGATACCGGCCTGCTAACGGGCGGGACTTGACGTTCTACTGTAGCTTACATTTGCCGTTTGATCAGTGGGCAGCGGGCACAATTGATTGCATTTCAGCCACGGGAACGGTGCAACTTTGTGGAGATTTATCCCCCAACCAAGCTGTTTACGCACAGCTGCCAGCTGTGGAGCAGGTATCGTCTGCATTTTCTGGCAGTGATGTTTCAGTTGTTCTGCCCACAGCAGCTCAGGATGCAGAGTGGGATACAGTATTTGTCCATTTGAACAAACAACAGTTTGGACCAGAAATGCGTTTTATGAGAGAGAAAAAAGGAAACCCAGTGTCCGAACCTGGCCCGAACCCGCAGGTCCGGTTGGGTTTTCAGGCCCGACCTGTTGAGAACTCTTAACGTCAATTCTCTCTCGTAACAAGTTCAACACAATTCATCACAATTACTCTGAGGCTGTAAAATGTAGCATAGTTATAATCTTGCACAGTTCTTCTTCAAGGCTACTGTATCAACTTACAGATGTAAGTGTTATTGTATGTTGACAATGTGTTAATTTTCTAAATGGGCAAACATGTTATCATTTTAACTAGTATGTTACACAGCAACCAAACATTTTGTTGTCTCATTAAGGGATTTATTAAAAGTTTGCACATATGTAATTTGTACCATACATGCTAAAAATCATATCACAGCTATGCTCAGATGTGGCTCTAACTCAGGGGAAATCTGTTGTAGGCTACTATCATGCAGAAACTGACAGAGGCTGTGAATCTGGAGCTGACATTAATGCTAGTAATGGCACCCCCTCCCTCCAACAAAGGAATCACCTGTCTGTTTGCATTTAGTGTACCCCAATGGCTCATTTTGTCTTAATCCATTCAAATTGAAAATGTGCACCGGAGAGTTACAAATCGTGTGATAGAAGACATACAAAGAATGAACTAACGATAAAGGTTAGTCAGGCTAGTCGGCTGTGTTCAGCGCTCTGGATTTTAATAACATGGTAGAGGATTATGAAAAGAAAAAAAACTAAGGTGGTTTCAGGTAAGAAGGCTCTCTCTGCTGCTGCTGCTGCTGCTGTTGCTGCTGCTGGTGCTTAGTGGTTGGTCTAATGAGAAGTGCAGCAGTCAAGCTTCATGATCAATGCTTCACTGTTTGAGAAGCACATGTAGCACATGTAAGTCTCTTTGTTAGGATTGGCGGTGGGTTGCAACTCCCAGCTATTTAAGTCTGAGAGAAGTGACACACTAATGGCTTTAGAAGAAAAATCCTGCATTTTATTATGATTTTCAAAGTAAGAGACTGACAGTGTGTGGTAAAACCTGACAGAAAACATGTTGTTGGGTCTTCTCAGCTGTTCCCCTGCAGCTGCTTTAATTTTGCATATTAAATCCTGTGTTGATATACAGTACAGGTATCTAGAATAGTAAGTAGTAACAGTTTTTTTCATCCAGGCCTCTTGTGTTTTATCACAGTAGCATCTAACCAAATATCCACTGCAGCAAGGTAAATATTGCAGTTGTGTGGTGGGTATAAGAAAAGTTAGAATTTGTGGGCTTCATTACTATTGATTACTATTCTGTTGCTGCAGGGCTTGAAAGCAGAGTTTGTTTCTTTCTACTACAGGGTTAGGCACTTAGTTATTTATATTTGAAATGTAAGCAATAGGAAAACAAGATGAGGCGCTTGCACAAGTAATAGAGCTTCATCTTGCTCAGGATTTACCCCACCCAGGGGGCTAATTTAAACTAGTTACATAATACCTGTTGAAAGGTGCAGTTTAAACATGGGCATTCTCTCTAAACAGACGGAGCAAACAAGTCATTCTCTTTTGATCAACATTTTAAAATGTTGGAGTTGAGTGAAAATGAGTGTCACAATTTGTGTGAATATTTATATATTTGTTTATTAAATCATATCTTGTTGCTGAATCAATACATGTTAATGGCTTTTAATATAGTTATATTTTGCATATATAATCAAGAAAACATGTTTCTTTCCCTAGGGTTAGGGCTGCACAACATGTGTGTCAGTATTTACATTGACATGAGCAATAGTCAGGAACAACAAGATGTTTCAGTATCAGGAGTTGCAACGTCAAGTCAGGGAAATTATTTAAACATTTCATGCTGTGACTTACATGCCATTGCTACTGACTGAAATGGAGGCTCTGCAGGCACACCAAAGCACCAATCACCACTGACTTGAAAATGAGCAAGTAACAGGAATAACTGCATCGCTTACATGGACCTCTCTTGGCTGCAGGAAGAGTGAAACACTGGTCAACTGGTTAAAATGGCCCTGTATTTTCAAATCACAATGTATCATAGAAAATAAATATGGCCGTGTCAGGTGCTGAGGTGTGGATTACATAGATCAGAGCTTGGGTTACACACTGTAATTTATAAAGATACGCCAATAGGAAAGTTCTGTTTGAATTCCTGTTCCGTTAGAAGACTGACAGTTTGCACCAGTGGAAGTAAATGAATTATAGTCAGTGTGTTTGACGGTTAATGTCTCTTCTCATACACCTGATACATACTGGGAGTCATCTGATATTCCCCCCATGAAAGATCATTCAGAGTCAATGCTGTGAATTTGTGAGTCAGAGTAGCGAGATTGCTATGAATCCCATTTGGTTACTTATTGTTTAGACACTCCATCACAATCCTTACAGGGACTTTGAATAGCTTATCCTTCTTCTATTATATTCAGTGGTTATCAATCTCCCATGCTGGGGCCAAGTCTAAAGTAAAGAAATATACAGCCTGCCAAAGCCTATCAGTCTATAGATTCAATCGAAGGGGGCCCTGAATAGTATCCCTGTAGATTTGAGGCAGCTTTTTCTTTTTGTATGCAGGGGGTCCCACAGGGTTGGTGTGTATTGGGTTTGTTTTGAAAGCAATGCCTCCATTAGATTGGAGTCAGTCATCTGGTTCAGAGCTGGCAGAATGCTGGATTCAGCGTCGCTCACTGGACAAGAAGCATTGCACCATTCAAAAGTGGCTTGAACTTCACCTAAATCAGTGAATCAGTCACCACTGGCACCTGTGTTTCTATTACAGGTTGTTATTTTATAAAGTATGGCGTTTCGTGATAACATGACTTTTATCGGTGTTGTTGCTTGAAGGGTGCCTCTTTCCCTTTTCCTTGTGTTTTTGCGATCTAAGTAATAAATAAATGAGGGCATGATTTAATCTGCATTAAATGTGAAATGCAGTAGTTTGATCCTAACTAACACCTCATCTCCACTAGTCTGTGCTGTAGAAGAGGGATAAGAGTGAACTGGGTCCCAGCTGCCTGTCCTTCTTTGATATAATAATCAGAGTGCATGATGTGGTGTTTGAGCCAGGGAATAAACACATTAATAAACATTATGCCATAATAACAAATTCAAAGATGCTTATTGTTTCAGTCAGGCTCTAATTAAAATCACTTTTTGTTAGTGTTTTGTATCCATTATTTTAAATTTCTGAGCTTTTTTTTTCTCCCATTGACAGACAGTCAGTCTCCTGATGAACTTGTGCATTATAAAAACAGATTAAGCCTCCGTCTTTGTGTTGTTGATTTGCATTGCATATATAATGGATTAGTCAAACCGAATGGACTCCTCATGGTCTCTTACGGCCCATCTGATCCGTCTGGCCATTCAGGCTTCTTTTGCAAAGACAGTTCAGCCCAAATTGTTTTCATATGCCAAATGCAAGCTTATTCAGTGCAGTCCTTGTAACTTCAATGGATTTATACGACCCAGAATAGCTGGCTTATGTAAATTGTGCATCCATATTCACAAAAGATATCAAAACAAATTATGATACTGAAGTGTTATTACTGAAACAAACAAATGAATGAATCAATGAATGAGTCAATGCAGAAACATAGCATAATGACCACAATGTAGGGCTCTGTGACCATGTCAGCCCTGACTCATGGTCAAGGTCTGGATCATAATTTTCAAGAGCTACCTTAACAACCTTCTCCCTTAATCCCTCTCTTTTAAAAAAGGCACCACTGTAAATTTGGCACATTCTGAGTCAGCATGAAGGCAAAGCCATGAAACAAAAATGGGAACACTCTTCTTCCCACCACAACCTTTTCCACAAGCTCCGAGGTGCCTAAAGATTTGTCTTCTATCAGATGTCTGTAATAGGTGCAATAACATAAAAAAGATGAACAATATAAATTTCAATTATGAGCCTTTCAGGGTCTCACACAAGCTGTGCAGTGAACCAGACCCTTTTGTGCCATACAGCACACGGTGTATTGTCTTATGAGCAATGAGCAAATCTTCCATCTATAACATTTTATCTATGTATCTACCATATCTCTCTTCTTGTCTGTCTGCAGTCGATGCATAGTGTCACCTTTTGTTGTGAGGACAAAGAGAGTCTGGGCACCATCCCAGGGCAATTGACAGTTATGCACAAGTCTTAATTTATAAGCAGTTCGGTTACTGGCTTTTTCACTTATTATGATAATTAGTACTGTATTTACTTTGACTTAAGGGGTAGGGAAGACTTTAATTAATTTTCAACCCTGGGTGGTCCAATTTTTTTTAATTTTGTGAAATTCTTCAGATAATGGAAAAGAGAAAAATATAGAAAATACAGGTGCGCTTGTATATTGTGGTAAATGCAGTTACAGATTATATTGACTGGGACATACAGTATGGATGGTTTACTGATGTAAAACTCCAGTTTTTGACACAGTGTAATGTGACGTGAATTATTAGCACAAATTTCAGTATACTCAGCAAAGCCATGTTTTCTGCCTCTAGCATCTGTACTTTTGACCGTTTGAGCAGTTTTTTAGTGATTTGCTCCAGTCAGGCAATGACCCACTGTAAAGATTAGCTGTAAATAAAGCAGAAATGGATGTTGTGTGAGAGAGTGTTTCTACGCTCAGTGTATGACTGGACTAAACTCCTGTCCTTCAGTCTTTCTCCGTTCCCCTCTTGTATGTTCTTTAAGTAGAGAAGTGTGAATTTGTGAAACGTTTTTGAACATGTTGTAGATGGCTCAGACTGCACCATACAGGCAGAATTAGCTCCTGATTGTGCAAATATGCGGCTGCCAACTTTGACTTTTAACCTCTTGGAGGGTCATGATAAAAATAAAATAATAAAAACCTGAAAAGCACATAATGCAACACTGTGCAAGTAATTCTGAATCTTAGATTCTGAGATGCATCTGGAGTACAAATATCAGGTTTCAACTGAACATACATGTCCAGTGTTTTCCATACATAGACCAACATGTGGCAGTGCCACAGAATCAAGACCAAGTCCTGTATCTGTATACTTCTCTACAGTATGTTACCCAAAGTAGGATGTAATTCTTTGTGACTGTCCTCAGTCCTTTAGTGTTGTGAATCACAAGTAGCATTAAAATACAAAAATACTATTTTCTTATTCTTTCCCTTTGACCTGTGATGCAAAAAAACAGTGTAGGTAAGGTTTTCTGAGAGGGCACTGCAATAAATGGTCTCTTCCTTTATTCCAATTCCTGCTGTGACCACCTTTTTGCTCAATCTATAATTAAACTCAGACTTAAAAGCCAAGTGCTGTGCAAATGACCTGAGGGCGATGCTGACTTTTTGTTGCACTTTAAGTGGGCATTTATTAATACATGTCTGTGTTTTCACAGTTTTCAAAACACATTTTTATAAAAGACTTTTAACTTCAAGGCGCACTTTTCCCTTGGAGGCCCAGGAAACCAGAAAGACACCATGCCCATTGCATGAGAGAGCCACTTCTACTTTAATTAGAGAACTTGGCTTTATTTATTTATGAGGCATTCAAGGGAGCATTCTCCACAGTGCATAATTTCCTCTGGAAGTGATCTGTAATTAAAAATATGTATCACACCTCTTAATGTAAAATTGTAAAGAGCAGTTGAGGTCCCCCACTAACCAGAGGTTACACTCCACATACATGCATGCTTCAGGGAGTTGTGACAGGGAGGGGCCGACATAAAGCTTACAAATCTTTGCCTCCCCTCATTAATACCTGATTTCGGCCGACAAACTCTCTTGATGTACAGTAATTGCTAGTCCCTGTAGGGGATTTCTTTTTATTCACCTGAAAATCAGACGAGCTCATAAAAGGCTAAGATTCTTACACAGATCTCACAAATACTTTTGTAAGCTTTCTCACCTTGTTAGAGGAAACACAGGAACTGGATCAAATTGAAAGGAAGGGGATTCAGAGGCTCCCAGGTTGTGGTAAAATGTTGAGCTTGCTCATATTGCCATTTCTTGACAGAAAAAAAAAATAAAAATCATAGGGAAAGCCATAAAAGCCTTGTTTAAATTGCTCCTTAGGCTGCTTGGAGGATTCTTCCTTTGTTGCCATTTTTAGATGTGTAGATGCGTTGATTTGTATTCCTTCTTCTTGTAGCTGTGGTGAAAAATGTTTCCTGCTTATGTACGATGGAACGGCTCCACATATTTAGTTACAATTATAAAACAGGAACTCAGAGCCTTGTAGAATGAAGTGATATATAAAATCTTACATTATCCAGAAGGAACAGAAGACAGTTGGTGCGGCTAAATGAAGTCAGGGAGGTAGATGGTCCCAAAGTAGTTTCTCTGTAACTACTGCTGAATACTGAATCATATGATGTGGATATAAAACCTTTGCACCAAACGTAACTTGTGCATTAATGCAGTTTTCTGTTTTGTTTTTGAATTAGACATACCTAGACACACAGCAGCACCACATTGACATTCCACTGTATCCTTTAAAAAAAACTGTATTTAATGCAGTGAAGTGCACTATTAATTCAGGTTTAAGCCAAAACTAGCTTCAGGTTGTCCTTGGTTCACGAAAGCAATAAGTTCAGATCTGGCACTGTAACTAGCCTAGTGAAGTTAGCATCTACTGTATGTTGAGAATGTTTTCCCATGGTTTTATACTTACCACAGTTTGAATTACTAATACAAATTTTAAAAAATGGCTGAAAGGAGCATTAAACTAGAGGGAAAGTAACATAACCTAGAAACACAGCATTCAAACATGTTTTCTCTATACTTGTGCCACAATGCTACAAATGTTTGCTGGTTTCAGTGCTGTCACAACTCGAATGTGTTTAGTATGAACTTGTTATTGTCAACAAGAAGAGAAGTGAAGACTTTTTGTCTGTTGCTACAGTAATTGTTTTGTTTTTCTCTGTGGCACATGAAGAGCAGCCTTTTAATTGGAGTTATTAATCCAGCTGGCCTGCAGCAATGCCTAGACTTTCTTGTTTTTAAAGAACAAATTATTATAATGAGTACTGTCAACTGTGTATCACCAGGCTATATCAGGCCGTCAGTGTCACTGACCAGTAATGGTTTTCTTCTCAATGTGGACGAAAGAAAAAAAAAAGAGCAGTGTGTGTGAGAACAACTTCTGACAAATGATGTTATTTGAGGTGAGACGGTGGGGACATGCTTGTGTGGCCCAAAGGTAAACATTGTGTACATCATGTCAAGCACACTTCTCAGATACATAAATCTTTACAGTCATTTGCATAAATGTGTAGTAGTTGTCTTTGCACTGTGATATGATGGTATGTTTCTTTAGAGTACAGTGGGAAATAACCACGCACATTTACAACTGTTTGATTTTCTGATGAAAGCCTCTTTCAGCACATTGTAATGTAGAGTTGACAGTGGGCCAGGAATAGCTACTACTATTACTAATAGTAATAACTTTATTTGTATAGCACTTTTCATACATGGCAATGCAACACAAAGTGCTTTATATGGCAGAGACAAGAGGAGAGAGAGAACGAGAATAAAAAAAGAGAATAAAATAAAATAAGTACATGAGAATAAACAATACATGTCAAGTATTATAAATTGAGAAGGTTGTGGTGTAAAGATATGATTCCAGTCTCTTTTGAAAGGTGTTCAGGGCGGCAGCTTGTTCGGTTATTCCAGAGTTTGGGTCAAATCCTTTTGAATGAATTGTAGTTTCTTACTAATTGTTGATTGTGTTATCAATAATGACAGCAGCATTACTTCATATATAAAACTCACTGCATCATATATAATGCTTTTGTCATTATCACTGTATCTGCTTTATACACAAGTTAGCTTTAACCATCTGCTTTTGAAGACATCCTCCTCAAACTATCTCTGGTAAAGCTCCAATGACATTTTTTTTCTTCTCTTGGACACATCACCAAGGGCAAAAATCCTCAGTACCTGAGGGTGTTTTTGTTTTTTCTTTCGTCCTATTTTTCATCATATGAGTGGTCAAGCTGAGTAATGGCTGCTACAGTTCTCAAACAAGTCTCCCGCAAAGTCAATAACAAATCAGGTTTTATAAGGTTTTTTTTTTTTTGGTTTTCAAATATTGTGCTTTGAATGTCAGGCTGGATTTAGCACTATTAGCTTGTTATGTTTTTTTCCCCACTTCTGTGAGATCAGGCTGTTTTAGTACTTGTTTGTTTATCTTCAGGATCTCTTCTTCCATCCATTCCTTTATCATCTCACCTGCACTGTGTGTGTATGTGGCAGACACAATGGCGCTGTTTTCTCTTATTAATCGGAAACATTTATGTTCAGTCAACAGAGAATTACTTGTTTATTCTTGGTCTGAAATTCATTCTTTCATATTCCTTGGTAAACTGTCTTATCATGTCTGTTATGTTGACGGAAAATTCTGACATGTAACAGGATTTGTGCTTTTTTATTTATCCTTTTTTTTTGAATCCATGATCGAAATTACTTTCACTGTTGGATTGCTTCCAGCTAGATTACCAGGTATGCAAATTTGCGTTCCCTATCATCACTACCAAATAATAGCATTTGCTTCAAAGGCCATGAATGACATTTCATTAACAAATGCATATATATAGTGGTTGACAGCAGACAACAGGAGAATACTGTATGTATGCAGAATATTTCATGTCAACGCGTCCCGTCATTGGGGAACTGCTCTACTTTAGATGTTTCTAAAGCATAATGCACTCAATGGCAGAACCATGTGGGAGTGTTGTTCCAACAAACTGATGTAGAAATAACACACTGATCATAAGTGGTTAATTGGGGAGTGCTACTGCAGAAGCTATGTCCAAACAGGACCTGTAGGAGGGATCCAGGAACAGGCTTCAGGATATGACTTTTACTTATTTACTGCACAGCTTCCCACTGACACAGGACAGACCTGAAGAAATATCAAAGTAAAACATTTAATAAGGTCAAACTGTTGAGGCATGTTTATATAATAGTAATAAATACATATTTAAAAGATGAGAAGTCCACTGGTTTAAAATTCTAGGATTTAGTCGTTTTGGTGGCAGATACTTCCTGTCTCATTTAGCATTGCATTGTATGTACAGAAGAAATCATTTTTTTCATTCACGATATTCAAGGTGAATGAATAATCAGAGTCTGACTATTTGAAGGTTGTATTAACCAAGTCTAGGTATGCAGCTTTGTGCAAATAACCGATTCAACAACTCTTTGTTTCCACAAATGCCAGCTTTACTATCATTCACAGACAAAGTAAAAGTCCATGTTTCATTCTTAATAAAACACACAGGGCTCAGTTACTGGCCCTTCCCTCAGTAATACATCATGTTAACTGGAGAATGAAAGAAGAATAATGGTAGTGCCTGTTGCTGCCACAAATCTGGGGATTCATCAGTGAAAGCCAAGATGAATAGGCTGCCCCACCTGACTTCAAATTTCTCTGTGATGGAGACACTTTTATCCACTCGCTTTCTTTTGGCATGGGATCTGCTTTGTATTTTTAACTCGTCCCTGCAAGCCAAGTGGAACTCAACAACACAACCTTTTATTATCATGTTGGATGTGATGGCTAAGCTTACTTGCATAAAGTATTTAAAGAACCAGGCCACTGGTAGCAGTAGACTATTTCACTGTATTTAGGTAAAACAAAATGCACACATTTACCAGAGCATCATGTTGTCTGTGGGCCTGTGGTATCCAAATGCTTGGCACCTTTACTGGCCCCGCTGAGGATAATTCAGCATCATAACACTCTGAAAGATGTACAAAAAGAGACTTAAAGTGTCACACCAGGCCATCGTACCGCCACATGCAGAGACTGGCAAAATGACATTTCGATTGATCTATGGAACCTTTATCATTCATTCAGAGCTGTCAAAAAAGTTAACATCCATACAGTTCAAAAACTTATTCCACGGCTTCACCACTTTCTTCATCTTTAACTCTCTGTCTCACTCAAAGTATTCTCAAGAGCCCAATGTGATATATTTAAGAAGTGCACCTAACTGCAGCCTCCAAACTTACAGTGATGACAGTAGCTTACTACTGTGTTGAAATATAAATGATCCTTTTAGGCTTTGATAATTACTTGTCTATCTTTTAAACACTTACCAAAGTTCTCAGTATCAAAAGACAGATTGTTCTTTTTTTTAATCCTTCCATGAGAAAGCCTACTATAGTCTGACCAAACCATACTTTTGGCTGCTAAAGAAGCAGAAGAGTCTTGGTGTGGCTTTAATCCTACCATGGAAACCAATTTCACAAACCTCACTTTTTGTGTGTTTATTTTAAAAAAATCAACAAAAAAAAAAAAACTGTCACACTGTTTTCTTTCCCTCTCCTTGACTTCACGCTTGTGTTCATTGCAATTAAGACGAGAGCGCTCGGGCGTATAGATGAGGGGACTAAATATTTAATTAATAGGATGGTACATATACACACTTTGAGTGCATACTGATGAGTTTGTTTATTGAATGCTGCTTTTTAATTCGAAGAGTTTCAGCCTCGTTTGGATGTGAATTACAGTAACACAGGCAAGATATGGAAAGAACGACTTTTGGTAATGTCCTCTTTCTTTGCCTTTTAATATTAAGATGACATTTAAGAAAGGGAGATTTTGTGCTTTGTTATTTTCCCGGTCATCAAATGTGACACGATGTGATTGAGCCAGAGAGGGGTTAATGTCATCACCATCTTCTGAAATCCACCATTGCATGTCTTCTTTATGTCATCAAACCAAACCATCATAACAAGAGGAACAGTTGAACCCATGCATCTGCTGTAATTACATATGGCAAAGTATTATCAGCACTCTACTTGGTAGAAACAAAAAATAGATAAAGCATAAGGTAATTTCTGATCGCTCAAGGAAATAATAACAAAAAACATCTATTTTCAGGGTATTGTAATTGCATACAGAAAAACATCATCCTTTATTTTGCCTGAGGAAAAACATAAATTAAGGTTTCAAGTTTGCTGACAAGTTTGGTGTTATTTTATTTTATTTTATTTTATTTTTTATAGTTTTTCTTCTGAGCCATGAAGGTGAAATTGCACTGCTTCACTTTTACTTGGTGTGACACCAGGATTTGCTCACAGACAGCAATCAATGTGGAGTGTTCCACAGCTGAAAACCCTGCAGATAAACACAATAAGACAGGCTGATGCACACTGATGGGATTACTCTGTTGTCGCCATGGTGAACATGGCCTCATTAGATGTGACCTTCTCTTGGTCCAGAACAAAGGCCTTCAGAGAGATTATAAGACATTGGTTTGCGCTACTTAGTTTTTAGCCTGTAACTGCATTTTTAAACATTTTTTCTGTCAGTTGTAATGTTTTATGGGATGAGTTTGGAGGAGGGCTAGTGAAGGTTTCCAACACAAACCCAGAGCCCTTGTTTTCCCCTTCAAATGCCGCTACATCAAATCAAGCCAACTACATACAAAAAAAATTATCTTGTCAGCTGCAAGGTACAAAGATTTCATTTTTCATTTTGTCCACAATGCCACTGTAGATATCAATATCCAATCAGTCGGTTTGTGTAGCAAAAAAAGAGAACTGTGGTGGTGTTGTAGAGCCGGCATATAAAGTCTGATAATAGGAGGCTGTTTTTCCAACATGAAACTATGAATAGTCAGCAATCATGTCTGCCGCTTCTTTTATACCAATTGTTTGGAAAGAAGATTTAATCACCACAATTTGAGTAAAGTCCAACACCCGAAAAGCCAAATTAGCATATTTGTTTGAGAGTTTTTCAGGGAGCTATGGCTTTTTTTAATGTTTACTATTTCTTAAGCTAAACAGGTGCGTCCACATTAAAAGTCAGGTGAATTGGCTATACAGGTGCGGATGAGGGATTATTCCAATCCACAGTATTTCCGGGCAAATTTGTGATTTTCTCATCGAAGTTCAGATTTCAAATCTGTGCTCAACACATCAATCGTCCTTTCCACAACATCATCCTTTATGTTTGCCCATGTTGATGAATTTCCACCAACCGCCAACACACACACACACACACACATGCAATAAAATGACATGGATAGAGATCAGGAAGCAAGTGAAGGCTGTTGGATCCTGCAGAGAACCAGGCACGGTTAAAAGAAAGCAGTGTGATTTGAAAGTTTTCACTTAAAAGCAAGGTTGCAGAAAAGAAAAAAAGAACGCCAAGCCCCAGGAGGAAGCTGCCAGTGCGCTCTCCAACACCAAGCACATCAACGCTCTCATTAAAGATGTGTTGTCTGTGGCGTCACTTGAGATGGGAGCACGAGCATCATTCCTGGCAATTTACTGGCCTGTAATTGGTTGGCAATTTCTCTGGAGTCCATATTTTGTAGGACAGGGGGATTTTAGCCTTTTGAAAATTGTACATACATACAGTAATACACAGAAAATCCATAAGTCACTAATTGGAATAGCATTTATATCAACTAAATGTAAATCATTTGAATCAGTGTTGGCAAGTCAAGATTTCTGATGGGTTTCTCAGTTGAAATTTTGAAATCCCCAGGATGATGCTGTCATAGCACCATTACAGGGAGGAGGCAATTCTCTTTTATTTATTTATTGGCTAGTCTGGATGAGGTTATACCATTACTAAATCATAAAGTAAAGTCTGTAATGTTCAGGATTAAGTTTTACTGAGAGAAAACGGACACAACCATTGAGTCTGATGTTTGGGTCATGGTTTGTCTAAGAGGAAAAAAAAAATTAAGACGTGGATATGCAACTTCAGTAAGCCAAGTGGTCCATTAAAGGGATAGTTCACCCAGAATTCAAATTTCACTCATCATCTACTCAATCTCATGTTGACTAAGGTTGCGAACGGATCCCACTTTTCTTCGTCCAAAAAGACACCGAAAACCATCCAAATACCTCCACATAGCTCGTCTGTAATGTCCGCCTTGTATTGAAGCCCCAACATGAGAAATTGTCGGAAAAGAATTCAATAAGTATATATTTTAAGTTTGTTTGCAGCGGAAGCTCCTCTTCCTGGGCAAGATGAAATACTTCTGATAATAATATTGCAGCAAATCATCACTATACAAACAAAAGCAGTTTTGAACAAATCTGAGCGGATACACGATGCCATGAGTGTAATGAAATCTTAATAGACAGGTATGATTCATATTTGTGCCGTACCATTTCAGAAAGTGAGTGAGTTTACAGTTTTATTTCAAAAATGTTAAAGTTCCCATCACTTTTTGGTATTTTGTCAGAATCAATCAAAGCTCACTGAATGAAAATATCTGACGTCTTCCAACTTAACAATTCTGATATGCCCGCTTGCAAGGTTTAGATAAACCTGAACAATGGGCTTTTCATTCAAATATTTTGTGAAATTATGTCAAAATCCTTGAACTGAAAAATTCTCCTTCACTTATTGAGTGTTTTTCTTCCAAACCCAGACTGAAGCATAAATTGCTGTGATACAGTGATTGAAAACAGACAGTGATATGTGCTCTTTTTCCACACAGTGGCAATTTGTTGAATAGTTACTCGTGTTTAAAAGGGAACAGAAAAACAGCAGAATGAAACAAGCAGTCTGGCTTCGAACAAAACTGCTCTTAGTAGTAGTATGTTTATTATTTTTCTGCCGTCTCCACTGTCTGTGATTAGTTATTTCATGTTTTTTTGGGCCTTTTGGTCAGATTGTTGCAAGCTTTAAGCTATTTTACTCTTAAGTAGGAAAATAGAGAACAACTGCATAGCAATCACGCAAGGTCAAGCTACAGTAATGTGAGAAAATCATTAAACATTTTGGGGATAATATGCCTCTACAGTGGTCGACCAATGCTGTGAATCTTCACAGTGATATGTGATGCCTGCAAGTTATTTTAGTAAATCAGTGATATAGTTAGTAAGTAATAATCAGCTCTGGTTTGTCATTTTAACAGCATTTGGCTTACAAAAGAAATGCTTGCTTTTTGTTGCTAAGGCAACTGGTCTGAGTCATTTCTTTCTTTCTTTCTTTCTTTCTTTCTTTCTTTCTTTCTTTCTTTCTTTCTTTCTTTCTTTCTTTCTTTCTTTCTTTCTTTCTTTCTTTCTTTCTTTCTTTCTTTCTTTCTTTCTCTCTCTCTCTCTCTCTCTCTCTCTCTCTCTCTGGGGTCAAACACAAGATTGTATCAGCATGCTGGATGGCACAGAGGATTTGGACTCTATTTGATTCAGAAGACTGGGAGGATCAATTTCAACCTGGCCGGCTCACTGCTTGGGTAGCTTCTCTGGCTGCCAGTTCAGGGCTCTGACCTGGATTACAATGCCCAATCAATGGGACTCAAAGCAAGCAAGACATAGAAACTCAGTGCTTTAGCATACACTCGTGCTTTCTCGTGCACAAATCTGTCTCATCTTTCATCGCCAGTTTCAAAATTCGAATGCGTATTCTCCCATGTTTAGTCTGATTCCCCCGTCGGATGGTGGACCTTCACAGTGTACATACATTGCACATGCACACATTCAAAACGCTATATTGTATTTATGGTGGTATGGGATTTGTTCACAGTGAATGTTCAGCGTCTTTCTTTTAATACTAAATGAAAGGATTGCCCCACACCTCAGTGTGTCTGCATTAACATTAGCAAAGGAGCAGTTGGAGTCCTCCAACCATATGTCAGTGTGACAGAATTTGTTATTTGGTGCATCAAGTGGTCCATTACCAGAGATAATAGTTTTTTTAGGTAGTACATAGTATGCATTGTAATCATGTCTCATTCTCTCTCCTTATGTTCTGCTGTGCACCCCGACTTCCAACTTCTCCTTCCATAGGTAAGTCAAAGTCTATCTGTCTGTCTGTCTGTCTGTCTGTCTGTCTGTCTGTCTGTCTGTCTGTCTGTCTGTCTGTCTGTCTGTCTGTCTGTCTGTCTGTCTGTCTGTCTGTCTATCTATCTATCTATCTATCTATCTATCTATCTATCTATCTATCTATCTATCTATCTATCTATCTATCTATCTATCTATCTATCTATCTATCTATCTATCTGTCTATCTGTCTATCTGTCTATCTAGTAGCTTTGGAAGCAGATAACTATTTGATGTTAGTTTGGTGATTCATTCATTTGTTCTGTTCCTCTGAACTGCAGTGTGGCAGTTAGACCAATTGCATATACAGTAAGATTACATTGTGGAAATGTCCTCCCAGGAAATCGAAGAGGAATGATATTACTGCAGACCATTTCCAACGGAAATTCGTGTTGTAGTCTAGTGTTATGGCAAATAGTCTAGTGTTATGGCAAATACAGTTGCCCTTGGTGTAATAGCTCCTTTCAGAACAGATGTGCTGCCCAGTCAGAACTTGTAATTGGAAAGGCAAATGCAAGCCCCAGCTGCGTGATTAAAGTGAAAGGAGCCAGGTGAACAACTACTGTCCAGGTTTATCCATGTAGCTACATTTACAGTAAAAACACACTGGATGATTAGAATATGTTTGATGTCGAGGTGAATAAGGCACTGTGCCAAACTCAACCAGCAGTTCATGACTTGCAATTTGTTTGCAGCTTTTGTAATAGCAATTGAATCTCTTACAGTGGTTGGCACTGTATGGTTCTGGGTTTGATCACCAGGCCAGGACCTTTCTCTCTAGTTTGCATATTTCGAGTGAGCCTGCTTGGGTTGTCTCCACGTTCTGCCGACCTATCCAGGGTTTACCCTGCCCCTCGTCCATTGTATGGATAATGATCTCCCACAGTATGGTGTTACATGCACTATATACTGTTTTGAAGTTAAGAATATTATGTAGTATATACATAAATTCAGCTGCTGTGGCTTTATTTGGGCATTTGGTCTTTTGTTGGTGTGAATAGACAGCCAATGTTTTGGTTTTGTGACTTTGCTACTCAAGGCAACATTGCAGGCAATTTCTCCTGACAGTTACAACAACAATCTGTGTATTCAATATTTCTAGACACATTGAGACATAAATAAAAAACCTACATTGAGTTATTTCAATGACGGAACAAAAATTTAAAAAACAATATCAGTTGTTATATGTGACATTTAACACACACACTTGCATAATGCACTCCCATGTTAACATGCTAAAGAGAGTCAAAAATGTCGGTGTCATTTTGTTCATGTGTGCTGTGTTATATTCCACTGCTGCATCACTATCATGAGCATTGTAAATCCTGCCACTCACACATTCGGTCTGTGTAAAAGATCTGAGGGTTCAGGTAGTGTCGAGTGCCTGTGGATGGATGGGTGCTTTGAGACAGACAGCCATGCATTATGGCTCCTTGGTTTTGGAGTGGCAGTGCCAGAGTGAAGTGTGTCAGCACAACAGCGATCACTCGGAGCTGCTCGTGCAACCCTTGACAGCCGACATGCTTGCTTTTATGCATATGCGCACATGCATGCACACAACACAAATACAGCTATCCTCTTGGCTTGCTGACAAGTTGGGGGAATTTGATGGCAGCATAAGATTTCTGGGGAAAAGAATTTGCAGAATTTATTTAAAACCAACTGAGGAAAAAAAAGAAAACATTAGCCATAGCCCGCGAAGATGAGAGGTGAACACACCTAGACAATATGTAGAAAATATAGCACAGGGTAGGGCAGACAAAGAAAGAGTCAGAGAGATTTTTTTTTCATTTTCCAATTTCATGTTGCCCACAGAAAAATAAGAATTTCCAGGCAGTCAAAGCTCAGGCTGCAGGTTTTTTCTTATACTGTTAAACTTTCCCATCACATACCCCATCTCCTTAAATAGGACAAAGGAGAAAGAAAGCAACACAAGGAGAGGGAGGTTCAAGGACAGAAAGGGGAAATGTGATTGATCTAAAGGATCTAAAGGGAGATGTGTCTGGCCAGGCTCTCAACCAAACCCCTCCCCACCACCAGCCCTGTTACAGCCCATAGATCCAGCCGTCCTACCTAAGTCAGGGTGATGGAGGACCTTGTCTGCCTCTGTGCTGCAACGAGAAAAGAGAGGGGGAGAGTGCAATTGTACAGGCAGTTCTGGACAACTCTGGGAGTCGCCTGACACAGACAGTAACCTAACAAAGTTGAGGTTTCGGGGCTAGTATTAAAACCAGATTTTTACTTCATATTTGAATGCATTACATCGATTGGGGTTTTAAGTGCAAATATTATTTAAGTTGGAAGTACTTTCTGAACTAAATAAAAATGTGTTCCATGAAAAACCATTTAGAATATCGGAGTAAAAGGTCTTAAACATGTCGCTTTGGACTGATGAATTATCTACCACAATCCCCCTAGCCAGTGCAGTTAGTATCATGGTACCATTTCACCATTTAATGAGACAGCACAAATAGATTATGCTTAAAATCTATCCTTGAAACATACAAACCTGCTCCACCCTCACTGAAATAATAGACCAAGTCCCCCACCCCCCCAGCAGCTGAAATCCATGAAATATGGCCTAAATGGTTTGCCCTCCCACTACAGGCCATACATCTTGGGGGATTCAAGCAGAATCATTTACTGCCAGAGACAGGGTGGATGTAACCATGAGTGGGAGTGGATGAGCAGTGGGTGGCAGAATGTATTTCCTGGGCTGCAAAAGGGGCACTGTGATTTAACTCATTTAGGCCCTTTCTCAAAATGAATGTGGCCATTTTTGCTCTTCATGGGGTAAGAATCCATTGTGATGTCCAAGACCCCCCCGAGTGACTTTGTGAGTGGAGTTCTTTACTAAGTGAGTGATTAGCAGGAGAGGGTGCTTTAAGAATTAATGGCTGCCAACTGAAACAAAGGGACAGAGAAGGTGACCAAAAGGGCTTACTTGCTGGCAGAGAAGCAATAATTAGGGATGTAAGAAAAGTGAATGAATGAGTGACATTCTCTAAAGTGTAGAAGGTCAGAGGAGGATAGTTTTTTGAGGGCAGGTTTCTTTCCGGCGGATGATGGCTTCCTGAAGAAGAGAGGGGCACCTCCTTGTTAAGGTGAAGAGATGATTTGGTCTGGCCCTGGATCCACTCCAGTGTGCCTTCTGGCTGTCTCTGAGGGGAGAGGATACTCTGAAAACTGCTGGCCAACCTGTGGACAACCCTGGCATTGCTAATGAACCTGGCGGGTCTGACTGTAACCCAGGCAACAGGCTAGTCGCTACCACATGCTCCAGAGATTGTTTACAAAATGTTAAGTGTCTGAGGTAGGAGTGTGCTGCTGAATGAGACATATTAGCCTCAGCTGAATTGGCAGGGGCTTTATGACACAAAGGTAGTGAGTTTAGTCTTCAATGGTTTGTATTTGTTTATTTATTCACTTTTAAATGGGTTCTTTGCTGCATTTAAAGCAAAAACACAGGGGAATTACAAATTACCTCAAAATAAATGTAAACCCCTGCGTTTCTTGCTCTCCCCTGGCCTTTTTTCATTCTTTACTTATTGTCATATTTGTTACCTGCCTTTGCCGTTAAAATGATCCATTATTGTAAGACTGCATGTCCTTGAGTTTTCAAATTTGATGGAATTTTTATCCAAGCACTAACTGTAGAGGGACTGCAGAGCTGACGAGCAGAAACAATGGTATTTGCTGTGCATCTCAGGTTTAGTTGTGCTGTGCCAACATTTGATGATTGACATAATTTAAAAAGTATTTATTTAAGTATATAGCATAACGATTCTGTTGTCTGTAACAACAAGCTGCTTTTCAATAGTACCTAATAAATCACTAAAACAATTATAGCCAACCAATGTAACCTAGTCATGATAGGTTAATTCTGTGGCGAACATTACTTTAAAGTTTAAACCGTGCCACTTAAAGAGGTGCAGTGGGGGAGTGATTGGCTGCTTGCACCCCCACTGAAACCTTATTTCATGCCACACACATTTAAATACAGTATTTCAGTCAGCTTGATGGGTTTTTTTTAAAGCCACTTACCTTTGTGCATATCAAGTCACTGTGTGAGCTTCCATCTGGAGGAGAAGGCTTGCCGTGCTTTACATGTGTTTCTAGGCAGCTGATTATCAGTTACGATCAAGTCAACACGTACTAACTACTCACTTCTCTTCCTGATATTCAACAGAGGTATACCAGGACTGCACACTTCAGTGAAAATGACTTGAAACTAAAATTACAGCAAAGTCAGGTGCAAAGTCAACATTGCTGTATCCAGCAGCATAACAAAATATGTCCTGATTCTCTATCAAACTAATATACTTGTGTTTAACAAGAGGAAATTCATTTATCAATAATAAGTGGGCAGCCTGGGTTTTCTAATGCCAAGCCATGCAGGGAAACACACGACAATGTAAACACATTGTGTTTTCTGTTTTTGAAAAGCGATTCTGCCACAAGCCTTTTGACATTTTGTATGACTTCTACTATTGTCTCCAGCTGACAAAGAAAAACAAAAAAAATAAAATAAAATATACAGAATAAAATATACAGAGAATGCTACGCATACTGTAAAGTAAAGGGCATTATACATTTGATGTGTGAAAGAGTGGCCAGCTGTCAGAATTAATAGTTAGAGATAGCTTCATCGCTAATGGAGAAATGAAATACCTGGTACTGGCAAATTAGCAATTTACACTGAAATATTACTTGCTGTCAGTCAGTGACCTGAATGTAGACTGTGGGTGTGCATTGTTTCACTGAGTCCATCAGTTCATAATTGTTATTGCTGATTGTTAACAACTGAAAGGCAGGGGGAGGTTCAGACGAACATAATGTAAAACAGCACCGCTCTGGTGTCAGCTTCACAACTGTGGTTTGATAACTTTAGTCTCATCACTCTTGTCATTGTTAAGGTGCACTGCAGTCTTAGATCTCGCATGTCCGCGATTTCTAAGCTAGTCGCATCACTTGACAATACACCCTGGAGGTAGGACACATCGGTAATTTGGTCATGTAGAGAGCAGAGGTATGTCTGTAGGGGGCTAACTATGAGCTCCGTTTCTTTGTGGAGCCATTTGGGAAGGTAAGGATTAGCTCGACTCTCTGGGTGCCCTCCAGCCTAACACAGCCTCAGTGATCGGTTGATGAAACTTTCATGGCTAAAAATATACTCCTTTCCAGCTCTAACAAGCCATGAATGATGTTTCAGGCATCAATACAAAAAGAGGTATTTAACAGCAGACGTAGCTAATTTGCACAGGTCCTCTAGTTTCAGTAGCTTGAAGGCATTGTAGCTTATGCTATACTCATCTCATCTTTCTTTAAAATGACAACTACAAAGTACCTGATGGAGACAATCATATTTGATGGATTTTTTACTGTTCACCACATAAAATAGCACATGAAATCTCATGATAACACACATTTAATAAATAATATGTCATTCAATACACAAAGAAAGAGAGAAAAGGTGATGTACAAAGCTCTAAACTGTCCTGGAATGCGTTCATGAATTTAATATTGTAATTGCATTCAGTATGCAGCAATTACTTTGAGTGGATATTGCATCACAATAGAAAGATATGTCGATATACAGCCGATACACAGCCGCTTAATTTTGCGACATTTCTTTTAAATAAATCTTAATTACATAAGAATTGCATTTCTGTTTAAAACAAACCAATTACAGCAGTCCATCTCTGCAAAGAGCATGCTACGAATGTTCAATATTTGATATAGACAATTTAGCTATTTTCCAGAGCCACTTTAGGTCACGTGGTTAATGAACACAGCATGATAGTTGGTATTTACATAGTTCATAGGGGTTACAGTTGTCTGGTACTGTCTTGTAGCTTTTTAAATACTGCATAAAAGCGATTTTTGTCAATTATACAGTAACTATCTTAGGTTTGTATGTCACTGTGACTGCTGCATGTGTTCTGTTCTAGATAATGATACTGGTTGTTAGACAAACCTGCAAAAGATACCAAATCAAGTTGTTATACTTTGCTCATGGATCATCATCATTAACCACTTTCCTCTAGTGTAAGAAATAATTTTGTCCACCAGTCTTCCTACTTTATAGGTGTTGATTGTTTTAGAATTTTGGAAAAGATGATTACTTGATATTCACTTGATATTTATTTTTTATATTGCTCTTCTTATACCTTATTTCAAAAGTGTTTATGTTTTGTAATCTAAGGACTCGGTAAACCACAGTCTTCCGCCACCACCTGATATATTTCTCAACTGAGGGTCCAAGGAGCAATCTGGATAGGCAGATTGTGGAGCTCGGGTGGTTTAAACTGGCATAGCACCCTCCTTCCATGCCACCATCGCCCACAACAGTGCCAGATTCTCCCTTCGAGCTCTCTCAAGCTCACTGAATTATTGGCTTGAGGCTTAGGTGCAGACCCTGATTTAGGAGGCTTTTGTCTATGCAACACACCCATGAATATAAATATCATTATCTGCTGACATCAGGACACAAGGCAGATTAAAAAACGATTATCTGGCTTGTTGTTATTGTTTCAGGCAAGAGATTTAAACTAAAATTTTAAGATGAGAGAGCTGAAATAATTTACATCCAGCTGGGCTGTTTGTTTACATGTCTTGGGGTATCATGGGTCTAGTTAGGGTGTGTGTTCATGATTTCTTTTAGAATCTCAGTAATTGCCATCCTTCTTTATGTTCATGGCTGCAGCATTAAAATAATGACAACAGGTCTCTCATTGCCCCCAAAAGGCTCAAGATGCACATCTGAATTTGTATTTGTATCAGTGGGGTAAGACAGCACCTTAATGCATGCAACCCATAGTGCAGCCTTTGAAGAGAAGTGTATATTATGTAATTGCCGACACCACGCAGCGCTGATATGATCTGATCATAAATAACCAACGAGTTGTTCAAACCCACTTTGGACCCAGTGGTAAGAATTGAAGCTCTCATGCTCTGCCTTTCTGTTGCCGTTTTCTTTCTCAACTTTGTCATGCATGCCATCAGGTCTGTCACAGACAGACAGGTGACAAAGGTAATCTCGCAGCCTTTGACAGGGTGTCAGCAGTGCAGGCAAAGCCCTTTAAACACAGCCCGTCTAAGTTAATGGCACACTCTGAAGGGAGAAAATGGATAGCCTGGAAGAGAGAGGGGTGTGTTGACAGCCTAAAGCACAAGGACACACATGAGCCATTGTATGATTCTGATTTGGATTGTTCTGACAGGGGGCACAGCAGGTGTCACGTATATTGCTCTCCTGACTGCTGAAAAGAAACTAAAGCTTTCATGCTCATTTCCTAAAACAGTGTTTTTTTGTCAAAACAACTTATTTATTTTCTGTTACGTGACACCACGATGTTTTGAGGGAAAAGAAGACTGCTGTGCATGTGTATATGCCTGCATGTGTGCTCATGTCATACCCCTAACCTCCCAAACAATTTTCATAGCCACATACTGAGTTTAAACAAGTCGGTGCAAAGTACTGTGACTCTGCCCCTCGGGCATTCTATTTATTTGTTTATTTATCTACATTCATTTCTCGTGTTCCTGGCAGGGGCTTGGGAGGGTAATTACTGGTGTGGAACAGCAGGAGAAGAAGCCAATTTAAGTGTGGGCACCAGTGAGGTGTGAGGCCGGCCCCAAGAGGCTCCGGCTCCTCACCTGTTCCATTTAGACCTAGAAGAGAAGAGGGGCCACTGGGGCAAGCCACAGTATGGGATTAGACACAGCATTTGGACATAGACACACACGCACACACACGCACACGCACACACACACGCTAACTATATCTCCCTGTCTCTCCCTCACCAAAATCAATAAAACAATGACATGGGCGCAAAAATAAGCGAGAATATATTTTATATTGTCCCATGAAGATAGCTTAAAGTCATTATCCCACCATGCAACCAGAAAATTTAACTCATTACACTGTAAACCCTGGCAAAAGAAACAAAAAGTATTTGAAAACTGCTTTAGCTTGCTACTTTTTTCTCTGTGAAGCTGAGCATCATAACAGCTTCAATGTTTAACGTACTGAACCACTTACATCAAAAGCAATGACGGTAATTTCAGCCTTTTAAATCAAAAGAAATATAAAGAGTAGGTATTGTGTTGAGGGAAGAACAGGACAGAGAGACAGGTTCCAAGTTAGAGTAGGAGAATGGGATTTTTTAGAAATAAAAACTTCAACACACCTGTTACAAGTGTCTTCAGGAGCTTTGGGCAAGGTCGCGGAAATCGTTTGTGCCCCCATCCCCCAGCACAACAACAACAACTCCACTGGATTCTAGAAAAGTGATTGGTCTACCATCATAGCTCCATTTCAATACCCGCTGTGAAAGCCCCACTGTAATCTTTTTTGGGTGACACACTGCACATATTAAAACTATTGACCCCTCTCTCATGGAATCCAGGAGAAGGCTTCCAACATGCACAGTTAGCACCAAGGCTGTAGCCAGAACCATTTTAAAGGGGCCTCAGGCGAAATCCAGTCTTACATGTGTTGACATAATACTGTATAATACAGTATTGTACATACAAAGCACAAAGATTAATGAAAAAAAAAATCTATAATACATTCATGTATTTATTTATTGACACTGTATTTGCCTTTCTGTGCAGTCAGATTAAGACACTGAGGGATAATGGAGACTGTAGACAGACAGACAGACAGACATTGACTTTATGTCACATTTCAAAAAACAAATGGTATGATGTATGATTCAGATTTTGGATATTGGAAGTCACCAATCCTGTATTTGCCATGTACAAACCTAGCCAAGCTCTCTCTCCCTCTCCCTCTCTCTGACACACACACACACACACATGCAAACAACCATATGGCCATGGGGCCCATATGTAATCTGTCTATATGGCCTCTTCCATGCTTCAGTGGTTCCGAATTGGACGATCTTTCTCTGTTTTTTCTTTTCTTCTATGACACTCAGGCCAGTACTGTCCAAGGTCTGCCGAGTGCTGACTGAGCTAACCGTTGTTGTTGTTGTTTATACCTCGACTCCTCAGTGCTCATCTGAGTTCAGTTTTATCTCCTGCATTTAAGAATTGCCTCGGGCCGCGTGTGAGTGCACGTACAGTGCAAGCTTCCTTAGTAATCCAACCTTTCATGTCTCGTCTTTTGATGTTGGAAGTTATACCGGTTTTGACACCGGCACCTATAGAAAGTAGCCTTACCATCTCAATTGTCGTTCCTCATTAGCGACCCTTAAATGAACTGTTGTCACATCTCTACACTTGAATCTGTGAACGCTGTCACACAATTTGTCAAAGTTACACATGCTCGACAGGCGTGCATGGGTTAGACTGCAATCCTGATTGAAATTGACTCTTCTCCCTCTCCTGACTATACCAATACTTCTGCTTTAATTGCTCTCATATACGGTATTGGTGTGTCATGGTAATCACATTACATTTGACTACCAAATCACCTCAGAGCCTGCACTCATCCATATCCTCGGATACCCCAAAAGTGACATTAATCAATCAGCTGATCCATACTCAACCACGGTCTGTAAAGCGCCGCTTCATTCATCTCAGTCTTGTGTCTGTGTCTGTCTGGAACCTCCCCACCACCACCACCACCACCACCACCACCACCACCTGGCCCTTTTTCTCTATCAAACTCTTTCCTTTGCTTCATATTTTGTCTCTCCTCTGCATCTTGCTGTTATCGTTACCTTACCAGTGTTGTTCATGTGGGGTTGTCTGTATAGGCTGCACGCCTGTACTTCTGATTTTCTGATGCCATATGATGTTACATCCAACCGGGACTAGTCCTCAAAACTCCTCTAGCTTTTTGTTTTTCATCCTTTGATGTGCATGTTTGTTTTGTTTTTTTTCTCCAAATCTGAAATGCTAACTTGCACCATTGTCATGATGGTTTTCTCTTTTTTTAAAAAACATATTTTTTTCTCCTGCCTTTCATCTTCACTTGCTGCAGCGATAATAAGAGCAACCAAGGGACATCTCTCACCATATGTATATACCCGTGCTGAAAATGTTGGAATTGTTGTTTTGGAATAACAAGATTTACCATCTCACTGTCCCCATACACAGAACCTATAGATCTATTTTATGTGAAACTTTTCACACTCCTTGGCTATATCCAATCTTCACCCATGGCAGTGTTTGTGTTTTCTGTTGCCACTTTGTGTTGATAAGCAAATTCTATTGGATGTAATTAAATTTCTGTCACTGTCTCTTTCCCCCCGGCCAATTTTACAAAACATGCCAGGAAACTTAGTATCAGGCTTGTTTCAGATTTCATGTGGAAACTCTACAAAAGGTGCAGAATGATGTATCACTCATTGTGGTCTGCATGGAAATAAATGTACTGTTTCTATGTGAATCAACTGAATTACATTAATAGTAAAAATCCTAATGCATTTTGAATCATTTAATCTATCACATTTATATATTTTCTCCAGATTTATATTATACAATGAACTGTCTGGAACAGAAGTAATGGCGCTGAACCTGAAAGCACAAAACCCACATGTACAGAGATGTTAAGATTGGGAAAGAAATATCTGTGAATGTGATCATATCCAATTTCATTTTCGGCCCAGATCTTCTTCAGGCAGCTGATCTCATTTGACACTTCATCTGATATGTTATTTCAACCTATTGCAACATCTGCTTAGAACATCATTGCTCTAGATCATCTCTATAATTGGAGCTCCTCTACCTCTCTTAATCCCTCTTGGGCAGGGTGCTAGACAAGTTCTCATGTCCTGAAACTGAACAGATATTCATTCACAAAAATGAAAGTCACAAGAAAAAATATACTGATAATATGTGATGTGTACATACAGTAAAACATTGTTGCCAGTTGACAGATGATGCCTTTTTTTATTTTTATTTTTTTAAATCAAATCAAATCAAATCAAATCAGATCAAATAAACTTTACTGTCCTGACAGGGGAATTTCTGTCTGGGCATATATTGCTGCAGGCATAGAATAAAATAAAATCAAAACATATGAAAACCATGTGTAGACACAGTGGAGAGACAGTGCTAAAAGGGGAAGAGATTAGAACATTGGCATCAGAGACATGGTCATCGTTCAGTTGGTGCAAGTTGCTTTATGTCCTAATAATAATAATAATTATAATAGGCTAAAATAAAATAAAAGTTACAGTTGCACCTGAGTAATAATTTAAATCGAAATACAAAATGAAAATAAGAACCAAAGTTCCAATTAACAGCTTAGTGCTATACAACCCCATACAACCAAGATACAAAATCTGCTACAGTACAGTGGTGAAACTACTGAAACCTCAGAAAACTTGACAAGATGACTCAGATATGCACAGCACACAGTGCAGTCATTAGTGTATAAAATCCTGAACATCAATAATTGGTCCAGGGTGGTATCCTTTGATGTTCTATATCAAACTATTGACCTTGTTTCTACCAAGCCCAAGATCCAGAGCAACTTGTGCACATCCCTGCCCCGCTACTGTATTTTACTTAAAGCCCCATCGTCCTCTGCACCATGTTTGTAATAATATTATTGTAGCCATATGAGTCACGCCATATGGCCCTAAGTAATTCATGTTGCTGCTTGTAAATATGTTGTTTTTAATCTGACCTGTATATTCTGTTGAACCATGAGAATTGATTTGGTTTGTTTTTCTTGATGTGACAGTACACATACGCATGCCCGCAGAGGAATACTGTACATGGTAAAGCAATATATGTCTTGCATCTGGACTTGTTTCTTCTAAGGCTAAATTTGAAAACTCTCATTATCTGTATTTTATGACATTCAGTAGTGAAAAGGCGAGCAGTACACTCACACGGATCCTATGAGAATTAAAAAATATGTGTCTGTCTGAGCAGTAGAGGAAAAAAACAGAAGGAGGGTTGAGTCAGAGGAAGAGCTGAAATTAGGGAAGAGAGGATACTGCAGATCTCGCCAGTGGATGAAGAGATGCTGAAAGAAAAGTATTAAAGAATGTGAAGTAAACGGGTGAGCAAAAGGTGGAGACAGACAGAGAGTGAGGTCTGATGCTGCAGACGGCTTGCTGGTGGATCTCTGTCCTTCCCTACCTCTTTAATCATTTCTTCTTTTTTTGTGGAACTGGCCTTGAGCCCTATGTGATGCTGCTCACCTTTACTCAAACAGGTCAGTCAGACAGACAGCCACTGATGAAAGCGAAGCTCAGAGAATCACTGAAAGAGAGCAAGATCAGCATTCACAGCTCATACGAGGAGAGGGAGGGGGCGAAACAATTTCTCGTGACTTGTCATCTTGCCATCAGTGAAAGACATGCTAATGAAGTTGTGCGCCGTCACTGGATGTTATCACTTCAAATATTTTTCCAGTCAAGCGAAAGTGCCTTTCATGGTGTTTGTTACATTTATTTGGTGAGAATAGCATCCAGCATGTGTTTTGATTTCTTTTCTATGCTCCATTTCACGGTTGCAAACACATGTTTGAAGCTGCCACAATGATTTTAGGCAGTGTCACCCTGCTGTTTTTTTTTTTCCTCTCTTCTCCTCATGACACTTTACTTGACATATGGGGCCTCTCTTTCTTTCTTTATGAAATTGCAACAAAGCAAGGTTAGAATTTTACACACAAGCCCTGTCAGCGAGAATCCGACAACAGCAACAACAACAACAACACCAAAAAATGCTGATTTAAAGAACGGGTGAGAAGAAGAAGAGGTGCATGGTTGGGATGTAAAAGCTTTACTTAAAATCTCGGTAGACAGCAGGTCTTGGAGTAGTGAAGTTGAGAGGGAAAGCAGGTATCTTTCCGGTGATTCATTGCTCTTTGTTTATCTTCCTATGTCATCTTTTTTTTTTTTTTTAAGTGTGAACTGTGTACAAAAAAATAATATGAAATTCTTACAGCAAAGACTCAGCAGTTCCCAGGCTCACAGCAGGTTATACAATAATCAAAGCAAGCCAGCAGAAAGTACCGTCTGGACCCGACCCAGAACGAAGAAATAGGGGGACGCCAGTTTTCATGGGCGTATAAACCAGCTGTTTAGGATCCAGTGCACTCTTGTGTACATATGCTCTTCTTAGGGAACCCCTTTGGCTCCCTGATGATTTATCCTCAGTTTCATTTCGAGGTCATTTGTCCTCTCTGAGGCATATTTTCTGGGAAACACACTGCAACACTTACCTAAAATTTAACGGACCACATCTGGCCCCATCTGAGCAACCATAAATGTAAAGAAAAAATATCTAATTGGAATAGCAGAGGTACTGATATTAGCTCCGTACATCAGGTAACACAGTCCTAGATACAGTACTGAAAATGTAAAATACAACTTTTAAATGCTACATGTATACAAGGCTACAGTTGTTGTATGATTTTGACTGTTCTGCCATCTTTGTTTTTTATTACGTTTTGACTTTAGATTGTATCCTGTCAATGAATGACAAACAGCAAATAAGTTATTAAGGAAAAATTGAGTTGAGAAAGAAGTAGAGGAAAATATTCTTGTGGAGAGTTTTTCCACAAGAAAATTTTTGCTTTTATTTTCAATTATGTTTTTCAACAAGTGGCCAGTGTGCTCAGACCCATTCCCATTTTAAATGTCCTTACAATCTAGAGCTGAACCATGAAAAAGTTTTGTTTACAGTTTGTAAACTGTAAACCATTGACCCTTATCTCAGTATAGTTCTTTTTGTTTGTCTTTTTACACAGTCTTGCCATTGTTCTTTAGAAAAGAAAAAAACTCTCAGCATTTAGTAGCTTGCCAAATATGTTTTTGATAGAGATAGATTGCTGAAAATCAGCAACAAATTTATGGGCGGTCAGTCTCATTGTCCATTGATCTGTTTGACCACTTATTCTGGACTAGTATGTAACAGATTGTTTGACTTGGTGTCTGTGTGTATCCCTCAGTAAATGACTTCTAGACCCATCTCTCATGCTCCAGTAATATTAAAATGTATGATATTTAGCCGACATCTAGCCAGTTCTTGAATATGTTCTCTGGATTTTATCAGAGGCATCAGCGATTAATCCTAACACTGAACACTATAGTGACAGCCGAGACAGTGCTTTGAGGTGGAAATAAACAAGATAATGCACGTCTGTCTCACCACCTTCTTTGTTGTTCCAGTTGTTATGCTGGATTGTGAACGCCTCTGATTTTCAAGGTTGTACATTATACTGTCACTAAACTATATATCAGAAAAATCATTGTTATGTGCCTGCTCTGAATTTAGAAGGTGTCCTATATAAACCATCATTAACTGCAGCAACAACTACCATAGCACCTAAATCTGTTCAGTAATGGGGACAGTGTGGGTGAGTGTAGGTGGTTATTGAAATTATTTTTGAGTCTGTTTTGAACCAGTTGCTGTCCAGGGTTGCAATAAACACTGTTTTTTTTTTTTAGCATATAACATCTTAAGATCCACATATAGCAGGGCATGTTTGGGACAGCTTTCATTAATAATTGCATAGTTACCCTATGTGATTCAGAGATAAAGGGTGTCTAATCATTTTTCGCATTATGCTAATACCATGCAGCACATTATGGGAGAGTGATAAAATTCCTGGTAAGCCTTGCTAATCCGCCCTAGTGCTAAAATAATGATTGCTTTTTGTCTGCTGTTGAGAAAGCGCTCCACACCATGAGGGTCACATACTCTCTTTCTCTCTCTCTCTACCCCCCCCTCATATTCTGCATCTTACAACAAAGTCTATTTGTCACTATAAGTGAGCCCTGGGCATTTCTATTAACAGTGTATGGACAGATGTGTTCAGAAACATGCACAGACAACAAGAGCTTCTCTTCTTACTCAAAGATGATTACACCCACCCACCCACCCGCACCAACCTCACAGTTGTCGTGAACTTTTACCAGAGAAGTCTGCAGGAGCGCCGAACGAGCCTGTGAAGTGCACGCAGGAGAACAGATTTAACAGTTCTCATATGGTTATTTGTTTGTCTGCCAGTAGACAGCGTGCTGCAGCAAGTAATAATACTTGACAGGGACCCAGGGGCATGTGTCCTGCTGCAACTCACCACCACCACCACCACCCTGGCTGCTGTTTTTGTTAGCTTGATTGTGTTACTTAAAGAACCACTGCTGCATCATTACTCATGTGTTACCGAAGGTAATGGGAAGCAACATTCATTTGCTGAATCGCTGTATTTACATGGTTGTTCTGCATGCAAAAAAAACAATACAGGAAGGAGGGATGTCGCTTTGCGTTTCTGTAGCTTTAAATGTGGTGAATTCACTCTCTAAAAGCCCAGAGAACTGCTCCAGCTTGATAAGACTTGGTTTGGAGGCGACTGTGTGAGTAAGCAGGCTAGCAGAGAATACAAATTTCCAGCTGAAGCACTTATAAATCCATGTGTGCTCACAGTTTCTCATGTCCGCACTACATCATGGATATTTGAGAAAACTCAACAAGTCACAGTGGAGAGTGTGTGATGGTTTGTTCTATGCACTGATGCAAATATTACTGTCTTTTTTCAAATTTTCTGTCAGGAAAAGTGATAATTAATGAGATTGAGATGAGTCATATTTCACATTTCACATTACATTTCCGAAATGGATGTCGAGACATTGTGTTAGTAGGATAATGGGGACATGAATGTCCACAACTACAAAATTGATAAAAGACCAGCATAAACACTGATCCTAACTGATACATAACATCAAAGAGAAGAATATATAATCTTAATGTAAATTACCACCCTACAAAAGATGAAAGAGAGAAGCGAAGGGGGTATAATCTTGATGTGAATTAGCCCCTGTATACAAATCTGTTCTTCTATGTGGAGGCAGGAAATACATTTTGACTTGTCATTATACTTTCCCTCCATGAGCACAGCCAACATTATGCATTCCCTGCTCCAACTAAATGCATAATTAAAAATAAGCATATTTCTGCATTTCAAACAATCTCTCTCTCTCTCTCATTTCCACAGCCAGGCAAAAGGAGCACTCTCTGTGTACATTAACCACTGCAGTGTTGTGCAGTAGCTCGTGCACAGATGGATGTGTGTTGCTTTGATAAACATTAGACTGCACGCTATCGATTGCTCTTTACTCTGATTTGATGTGTGTGATGGCTGAGCAGCATCTTGCTGTGAGGGGGCTGCGCCATGGGCTAGGACCACAGACATCAGCAGGAATAGAGGCCCCACAGAGAAAACAGGAAGGAATGAGGAAATGGAGAATACTTGCCAACTGGGAAGGCTAAGGGGGCAGACTGTTTAACAGGAGAATGGATAGTCTGATGGTGTGAGGAGTGTAAGGGTACAGCAGCTGGAGATAGAAAAGAAGAAGAAAAAATCCTTTGATGCAACAACACGCATTAAATGTTTGTTAAATCCCCGGCTGGGCTTGGATCCATAAGAATGGACAGATATAAAATATTAGATTTGGGCACAAACATTTACAGTAGAGTGGCAAGCAGTGACTAAGTGGAAATAGGGAAACAACAGAGCCAGATTTCAGGGACTGAAGAAAGAAGAGCAGCATTGCCTCAGCTGCTGGTCGTCTGCCATCCATCAGCTCCCTGCCAGCTGCTGGGTTGGCATGCTCCAGGGGCAAGAGGCAGAGATATGTGTTTGTCGGGTGGAGGAGGGGGGTAGTCATCACTGGTCATTGCTGCCTTTCTTGCCACAGACATCAATAAACCCAGTGATGATGTGTAAATGTATAAGCAGGGAGCCTATAGCTTGTATTTGGCCATGTGTCTGCAGTCCCTCTGTAATTAAGCAGGCTTTTGTGATAGTTTTCACTCTACCCTGACGAAAGATTACTTTACTTTTAATCATAGTTGCTCCAGCAGGACCCCTCAGAGGGCTCTGGAGATGTAGATGTAGAGTGCCATTAGACTGAGGAGCTAAATTAGAGGTTTCAGTGGGCCTGAAAATTCAAGCATTCGCTTAACTGTCCCATGTGAGCTGAAGCCTGAGCCCAGCTAGGCTTTAATTATCCCTCACACACTCATAGTGGCACACTAAAAACCTGATTGCCAAAAATGAATGTCTGTTTTCTTTCATCTGCCTTTGCACCTGACACTAGAGGATTGAGGAAAAGGTATAAGGCGCGTCCGTAAAGTAAATAAAAACTATAATTCAGCTTCCACTTTCAGTTCAATGCGCCAGAATTAGTTGTTGATCAAATTTACTGGGAAAAAAAAATCTCTAGAGAGTCACAGTTTTGATGACATTTCTTTTCATTGGAGCTTGCCAGTGTCTCACTGGGTGTTCATTGCCCAGTGAATGGCTGAAAATGCTGCTCAAAGGTGCTATTTTAAGGCATTTAAAGAATGATTGTCTCTTTCTCTGTAAGGCCACCAGGCTTTGAGTTAAGTACAGCAGAGTTTATTACAGTGTATACAAAAGATTAGCCATTCAAACTCATGATAGATTAATATCCATGCAAGTGCAAGTTGGATTTGTACAAGCAGTATAAATAAGAGAGTGTAACATGTACAGTCTGAAAATACAGTACCATCACTCTACGTCTCTGCCATATGAAAATTAAGTCACAGTACGTGGGTTTCAAAGTGGTTTTATGTGCCTACACCAGCGACAGTGGTCACTGGCGGCATTATGTTTTCAGGTTGTTCGTCACCCTCTGTCTGTCAGTTTGTCTCATTTTCAGGCAACATCGCAAGACCACCTCGAGGTAATTTCTTAGAATTTGGCACAAGCATTCACTTGGACTCAAAAATGAACTGATTACATTGTCATGATCAAATGGCAAAGGCCAGTGTCAGTGTCATCTTGAAATGTCTTGATAATTCCCAGAGGAAATTCCATTATATCTGGCACAACCTTTCAATTGGACTCAAGGATGAGTCGATTAGAATGTGGCTGTCACTGGACATCATAATGTCCTTCATGTATTCCTGTCATTAAATTCCTTGAAAGGCCTTTACCACATACAGTACATGATATCATATTGGACAGACTAGAACTTGACTGGTTAGCCAAGGCCTGCGGCTGCGAGGCAGGAAATCTACTTCTTTTTACAGTATATGGCCGTGATGTAGAAATCCTTACAAGAAATTTCCCAGGGTCTGACAAGAGAGAGGGCTTATTCTAGTAAATCACCACAACTCTTTAACTCATGTGTTTACCAGAATCCAACATATGTGGTTAACCACTGAACAGAAGTCCTTAGCACTGACTCAGGGAGCTAAGAAGAAATCAGGCTTTGTGTATCTGCCTCAGTGGCGAGAGGAACAGTTGGGGTAAGGGCAATCAGAGTTTAATGAACTCTCACTAGGGAGTGGCGTGGCTGCCATCACCACATATATTCCCTCGCTCGCAGTGAAAGAGATGCAAGATAAAGGATGTAATTCATTTTAAAGTGACAAGAGTCAATGTCGGGTATTTGCTTTGAATTATTTCTGTTTTAGCTGCTTTTCTGCTGTCCTTGTCATTGTTAGCGTTGTTAGATAGATATAGAGTGAGAGAGATAGTGTAGAGATAGTGTGTCTGTACACATGGGGATGTGTGTCAGCATAGGCAGGTGCAGTGTTCCTGCCTGCCTTATTTATTGTGGGTTCTTGTGGTATTTTTGCTCCTGTCAGTACATTTGAGCTGAGTTGACAGTCCAGTTTATCTTCCTCTTTGGCATTATTTATCTGTGATTCAATGGCGACTTTGTACAAAGAAATACAGCAGTTGATATGATGAGACACTTATCCCTCCACTTGCGCCTGTCTCCGCCATGGACAAATACTCACATAGAATGAAATCACAAACAGAGCAGCGAGAAAACAGGGAAGGCAAAAAAAAAAAAAAAACATAATTAGGAAAACGATTTGTCTCTCTCTATTTTACTCTCTGTCTCTTCTAGTGTGTCTGTCCGTCTTTCTGTCTCTCCCCTCGTCTCTCTCTCTCATCATCTAATAACTCCAAAATCAAATTGCATTACGCTCCACTTTACTGGTCATTTGGTACCTTCAGGACTGCCTTTTACGCTGGCCAAAGGAGAAAATGGCTAATGACCCATGTTGCATTAATTGAATCATTCCTCTCTGGCCAAATCATTCTGACAATGTGACCACTAAATTCCGTAATTGCTCAGAATGGCATCCTTAATTCTTCAGAGTGTTACTGGTCCTTCTAGGTGGCTGAGCGAGGGCAGTTTGGTGCTGACTGCTTTTTTTTATGTTCTTTCTGAATTGCAGTCATGAATATTGCAGATGATTGTTTATACGAGAAATAATGACTGATATGATTTACCAGTATGCATGTACATAGCAGTTTCATATCAGAAACATGGGTCACTGATGATATGGTAGGCTATATCATGCATAGGCATCGTGCAGCATGCCTAATATATTTCATACAGTAAAATAGGTGTAGAACTTTTTACCTAATGTATCTGCCGATGGTTAGTTCATGTATATACAAAATATAGGTATTATGGATTTTCAAGGTAAGACCACAACATTCATGAAACCATGGAAATGCAGTTTCAAATCAAGTCTGTTACTGACTCGCTAAGAAATGTGCCATGCAAAGTTCGAAAATGAGAAAAATAATCTGCGTGATGTATTAGGAGTTCAACACTCAGACAATCTTCTTCCTAAAGAGTCACTTCACATCTTGATGTACAAGTGTAAGGACTCTTTTGAGACTGGCTGTGGTCAGTGGTGAAAGAGACTTGAACATTTCAGCCAGAGAGGGCAGTGAAACACTTCTTCTTCAAGGACTGTGTGGGCATAATGGATAATGTGTGTGGTTGATCAGATTTGATTGGAAGTAGCCAGACAGCAAAATCAAACTGGTGGTTCTGTTTGCCTATACAGTAATAAATCAGGTGGGAGCTCAGATGCTCAAAAAGTAATTATTGTAAAAATGTTAAAACATTTTAAATCATATTTTAATTAATCCTTCCACACCTGTCATACATCTAACCTACTCTGTACATCTGTGTATTTATAGTAAGAGTTATTAATCTATCTCAGTCTGCAAAGGTTTTGAGTTTGCCCACTTCGTCAGAGTTTGTGTGTTTACCTGCGTATGCAAGTGGGTGTCAGTTAGCCCTGTCATGAACTCAAGAGAAAACAATTTATGCTTCCCACACATGAGCACATATGGTATGTGCTGAAGTATGATGTGGACTCCAGCTGGTTACCAGAGTAAATATAACTTGTGTCAGACCTCTGTTCAGATTTATGTTTATGGTAATTTGGTTCTTATTGCTGATAACTCTCTTTCACATTTGATGTGGTTTTAAAGGCTTAACATGGAGTTTGGCAGACATTTGTTTACATGTTCAGTTCAAGTTAAAAGTTTGGAGGCTACAGTGTCAGTTGTGTGAACGACGTGCACTCAGGGCACGTTGGGAGCTGGCCAGTGAGCTGCCTATCTTTTGTCAGCCACAAAAGGCTGCAGGCCATAAATCACTATAAGAGACAGAAGTGAATGATGTATTCACTTCACACACACAAATCATTCCCATGCTTCGGGGCTAAAATGTAAACACGTATAATTCTGTATTCAAGCCAGTGGATGCAAATGACAGGCTGCAAAAGAAGGACAAAGATATGATACTTGGAATACATTTCTGAATGTGGCGCAGACCTAAAATAGATGTTGTGAAAATTGGAGGTACTCAGAGTGCATATCTCTGTCAAGGCCACACAGTCATTATAACTGGTTATTTAATAAAAGAAGAAAATATTTCCTATCAAAATGCACATAGTGATGGACAGTCATGCTGAGTGGCTGATGGAGGCTATCAGAACGCCTATAAATAATTTCTGTGATTAGTTAAAAGTAGACATGGTGCAAAATTATGCAATTACCAAACTATCCAAAGCAACTTAAAACACATTTAGGAAGCAATTTGGTTTCATTGTCTTGTCTGCTGGACACTTTCACTCGATTTTACATTTACAGTCCTTTATTTCCAATTTCATTATGATTGGAATCGAAGAAAAAGAAAAAATGTGGAGCCAGTGCAGTAACTATGTCAGGCAATACTGATACAAAATGTAAAGCACTAATCCAAAAATTAAAGCCTGCTATAGTTCCTGACAGATTTCTTGATAGCAGTCATGAGCAAAATCACACTGTGGAACTGCAAGACAACTGACATGTCATGTCAAAAATTATTGCTGATTGTTCATGCAAGTAATCAGGCGTCATGACCCTTTCAAACTGCTCATCAAACGACAACCAATTTTCAGCTCAATTTTAAAATGTGACCAATTCATGGGGAAAATCAGACAAAGTGTGTCTGCCTGGTCTAAAGCAGAGAGCAAAATGCTTTTTTCTCGAAACTGGATCGGGTCAAGCACCAGAAAACCTCAGTCCCACATTTCCCAAAATGCAACTAGATAGAGACGTCTTAGGATAACTGAGCCTCACGTTGGCAAGCTTGAGCTTTTCATATTGTAGAGTTTGATTTGCATTAAAAACAAGTCTGGGGTGTAATAGCTGATGGCTGAGGTGTGTGCATGTGCGTTCATATTGTAAATGGGTGTCTTTGTCTTCAAGGATTAAAACAATCAAGCCTGTTGCAACATGTAACATGCTCATGGCCATTGATCAAAGAGCGCTCATACAGCGGATCATACTGTATAACTGCATTGATTTTTTCTTTCTTGTATTTTTGCCACTGTGGCTTTGGTGTTCTTTCCGTACAGTACATTCACAGCATACAAGCAATATACTCTGGTTTGCATACAAGGGTTTAAATAGTGTGAACGTCTGTATTAGTGGGAAAAGGGTCTGTTTTTTGTTTTTTGTTGTTGTTGTTTTTACACTGGGCAACGGTTCTCGGTATGTCAGAGCAAACTTGGGTAACAATACATGTATCAGTAACCTCCTCTCAGATACTTTTGCATCATCAGTCCGTGGAGGTCTGTTAGTTTTGGACACCATTTGGACTGGTCTACGAAATTAGAGCCCATTGTGTGCATGAAATAGGAGGATTACAATGCAGCTGTTAATTTTGACTAGACTTAATTTTGTATTTTTTTTTTAAATCATAGCCTTACCTAACGCTTGTGTTGTTAGTCATCAGACATGTTTCATACTCTTGGTCTATTTACTTTTGAACAAGTTTAGATTGCACTTAGTAATGAAACACACCACCCACCCTGACAATTAATGGCTGGGGATGCAATGGGTGGGAACCAATAAAAGTTTATGGACTTGTACATGTTGCAGAGGCTGGTTAGTGGCTCTTGCTGGAAACAAGGGCCCATATACTTTAATGAGCTCATTATTACTGTCGTCAGACATTAGTTCGTGTCATATCTTGTCTTTCATAGAGATAGGTTTAAAAAGGTACAGGCATCTTGGTGTTAACAGGGTTGCTGTTCATGATAACTCAAAGATGAGCTGCTATTTTGTTAATGGAATCAGAGATTGCAAATGTGCTGTGAGTTTTAATAATAGGATGTACAAACCATGCCTCTTTTAGCTCATTGGATCATGATTGGGTGAACATACAGTATGTGCATCATATTCACATAAAACATTTGTTTAGGCCAGGTTCTCTTTTGATTCGTCATTTATTGTACACTGAAGTGCAGGCTGTATCATGTCTATGTCACATTCAGCAACTCTAGATGAATGAAACAGAACTAAACATTATTTTAACATTTGTGAAAACTGTATCAAATGATACAATAGTTTAAAAATGAATAGGTTTAACAGAGAAATAGCTAATCATCTGCTGTCTTTACAGTAGTCTGATATTTATCAGGCAGACATTAAAGTGGTTTTGATCTACTCTTCTCAGCAAGAAAGTGGAAAACAGTGTTTCCTAACATTTCAAACTACTCCTTGACTTTTCATTGATCAGCCCCTGGTGGTCACACAGTCTGTTGTCATTTTGTCCATATCTCTGCAGACTGATTTTATTCCAAGTCAGAAAGATATTTTTGACAAAGATGCAAATGACTTGTTACATAACATGTCTCTTGATTATAATGAAGCAGCAACTGGATAATGTTTCTGAAAGTACAATATGTTTGCAGGATGTTTACAGCACTGCGTGTGCTTGGAATTAAAAGGTTCTCTCCAGTTTTTTTTTCAAAATCGAGTTTTATGCATAATATCATCCATTAGTGGTCTGTTAATGTGTGGTGTCATTTTTAAATTTTCAATTAGTTATTCATAAAATCTAAGGTTCTATCAACCAAAACACAAGCCTAGTTGGAACTTTGATGCTCAATACCTCGGAACTACCCAAAACGGAGACTTGAGATGCCATATATCTCAGGCTACATATCATTTTCCCCGTGTGTTACTGGATAGTAGTATTTAAAGATTTAAAAGAAACATGGGAAAACCCGAGACGAGGTGCATCCTGATCACCCCAACCCCCCCATTCTGTCCCATCCAGTTGGACCTCCAACCCCAAACTGCCTCATTTGTCTGACTTGTCACAAAGGAAAGGAAGGTTCAGAGAAAAGGACAAATAGTTCCAGATATAGAACCTCACTATGCCTGACCATCTGTCATGAGGCATAAACTCTTCCATTCAGACCCTCAATCAAGGTGCCCTGGACCTTGTTGAGTGTGATCTTTTGTCCTTTAAACAAAAACAAGCTTAAAAGTGTAGAGTGTTTATAAGATCGCTGTAAATAAGGAACCTGCCTTTTTTTCTTCTTTTTTTTTTTTTTACAGAAAATCACTGCAATCAAATATGTTTTTGTGCTGTTACTCTAATATGAAAGAAACTGTTGTTTATTTCTTGGCAGTGTGAGTGATTGATCTGACACCCAAAATAGTAGAAGAAGGGCATCTACTGTCAATCAATACACTGTTGAATGACCCCTGTGATGGCTTTGCCATTTTCTGCCAATAATCCTGTAGGATTGGCCATAATACACAGCTATGGGGCTATCACCTCACCTGTGTTGTATTGACTACAAACTGGAATATAATGGAGGCTATGAAGAAGTTTAAATTAAGTGAGGCGATGACTAGAAATTATGAAACAGTAATCGATTGCATCTTGACTGTTTTCACAGTTCCATCAGAGATCTCAAATCATAGTTCCTCCTCCCAAGCGAACTGCATTTGTGGGAATATGGGAAAAGCTGTGTGTTGTAAGAAGGAGATTAATTTTTCACTTCCTTTATTTCCAAAGCCATTTGGAAGTCATGAATGTCTAGCCATTTTAAATTCATGCAAAAGTTATTGTGCTTAGTTCTTTATTTGTAGAAACCTCTGCAGTCCATTTTGTTCCTGGAATTGAAACCAAATGAAACATATACCACCCTCCCTTTTGTTAAGGCCCGCCCACCTGTTTCCAAAAACAAAATTAACTTGTCAACATATAAAGGGATAGTGTGCGTTCAGAGTAGTCCACGTGTTCGCCAGAAAAAAGTTGACTTTCATTCCAGTTTATTTTACAGCCTGAAAAAAGTGCATAGATGTTTTAATATGTCTAGGACCACTAGGGTACTGATGATTGGTTTGCTATATAAATCAATACATTAATCTGCAAAAAAAAAAGTATGCAATGTGCTTTTAGAGTGAAACACGTGAAATCCTACAAGAGGTTTAATGGCTCGGATAAAATGCACAGGACAAAATGTGTCCTTCAAGGCTAGTATCGGATTTGTAAACACTCCAAGCACTTGCCCCTTTAATGACATACTGTAGCTGAAGTCTCTATAACAATTCTGTTACCTTGTCATCCCCTTCTTTTGTGTTTGCTCCTTTCCTCTCTCATTTACTTTTCTTTTCCCTCTTTCCCCCCCATCTCAAAAACAAGCACATGCACACAGAGATACTGTCTTTCAATCTGGAAAGCAAAGATGGAAGACTTGGAGGTCTGAAAGTACTGTACGTCCAGAATTCCATTTAGAGCCAAATGCTGGCCATGGATTTCAGTGCCCATCTGTATTTATTTATGCACTTGTTTAGACTTTAATTAGTCAACTGGAGAACACTGCCAAACACTCAACCCCCCCAGGCAGCCAGGCACAAAACTTGAACAACTATCTAGAATTCCCTATGGATGCTGACATGTTAGATTGCAAAAGTTGATGTTTGTCTAATGGCGGTGTCTTTGTAGATTAAAAGAAAAAGTATGAGGGGCCGCACAAGACATAATTCATTACGGCCTTGTCACGCACACACATATTCTCTGTACTGTGCATGTATTTTCACTTTCATATTTATACTTTTTTACTCTCACATTCATATATTCACTCACACATTCATGGATGATGCCGCTATAAAAGAATAAAAAAAAGCCAAAGGGGGATCAGGTTGCCGACATAAGCCTGTCACAGACGTTTAATAGATCATTTTAATCTTATCAGATAAATAATCGCAATTCACGTCCGTTATCATTCAGGAAAAAAACCAAATCTAAATGTGCATCCCTAAAAGACTTCCGCTCAGACTTATGTCTTGTACGGCCCCTCATAAGGGAAGGAGACTTGTATGACAATATTCTTCAAGACAAGTATGTGCAGCTTGATCATGGCCCACAGAACGTACAAAGTTGATTTGGTTTTTCATTCTGTGGTTGTCTAACCTCACCTCAAACGTACGGTGGTGGTTGATGTGACAGCTCATGTGTTTGTGTAATTTTGTGAGTTTGTGAGATAGTTTTCCTGATGACAGACAGGGAGATGCCAACACTAACATCAAAGCCCACCCCCCAAAAAAATGCACAGACTTTGATTGATGGCCCTTTTGGTTTGTGGGTTTGCTCAGATGGGCCTCCATCTGTCTCAGGATCCATGTTGCCTGCACAGTGATCCTCAAAGGATGATGATACAACAATTATCATTTGTTAATGTCAGATCCCTTTTTTTTTTTACTTCCTTCCTTTAACTTTCAATTTTTTCCTCTAAAGATTCACTTCTATATGACTTGATGTGGTGTGGGCTAAGGTCATTGGCATTCTTTCTTACACCATGCTCCCACTCCCATCTTCATTAGCAACACTGATCCAGGGCCATGACTCACGGCCCCTGCTCCGCTCATTTTATTGTTGCACATAAATACTGTCAGTGAGCTTTGTTCACTTGAGGAAGTTGCCATTAGAGAGGTGGCTCCAGAATGCTCCAACTTTCCTCCTTGAACCAGGTCTAGACAGACAGAACTCTGTGTGCCACTGCAGGTCATGTTATCAGAGAAATAGCCACAGATCTATGGGGATTAGGTTAGAGGCTCCACTGGCCTTTCCATCAATCATTCATAATTAAGCTAGGAGATATTACCTATCTCCAGTAAAAGCATTTTTCCTGCATGCTAACTACTGCATTTACTTGAAGGTCAGACTAAACTAACTTGACACTTGACAATGCTTCTTTTAAAAAAAAAGAAATACGCATGTTTCCTAACCTTGCACATTCACAGCCATTGACTCTCAACTGACAAGATACAAGGGAAAGGGACATTTTACGCTTGTCATTCTTTAAATGCAACAAGACGTAGATTGGATATATGTTGTATGTTATGCATATTTATATTCAAAGGCCTTTTATTTTTAGAATAAGACATGATTGCACATCAAGGATTTAGTGATTATTCGGTCTGACAATAGATACGACATTTTGGGGTTGATATCTGTCAGGATTTAACATCATTAGGATTGGTTGATCTGATCCAGCTCATCAACTGGCTCCTGCCATTAAACATTTTTGCCGAAAGCTTCTGCAAAACCATTACTTTTCCTCATGTGTTCAAATGTTTTCATCCAAAAATCAACAGTGCTACTACTCAGAACAGTAGCAATTCATTGCTTATTGTTTGATTCAGTTTTATTTTCCAGAGATAAGTCTCCCTCCCCTGAACGCCTATCTACAGTCTACAGCAGTTGTGAAGAAGCTTTAATGATCAGATGATTGAACAGCTATATTTCTATATTTGACACTTAGTAAAATCGCCAACCAGAATGACATTTATTTATTTGGCTCTCTATTCGTCACTACACACACACACATCGCAGTTGACATTATTAATCCTTTTTCCCTAACAACAGTTGCTATGCACTTGTTGAATTTGAATCTGACGGTGGTCTGTTCTGTTATTTTTGTCTTCCACCATCACACTGACTGCGGACATATGGAAGTATAATGTATCCAAAAAAATCATGCTTTTCAAAACTGTTTCACTGTGAAAATGTTCGAGGTGAAGCTCTTAGTTTGTATTTATATGCTGGCTGGGTTCCACTAGTCAACAACATAATCTTGAGTGTGTGCTGGTGGCTGACAGAAACACAAACTACCCGGCAGTGTAAGTGGAAAAGCTTGCTTTAAATGTTATACTTTGATTTTTTGTATGGTTATAGTTAACTGTTGTTACTGTAACCATGTTGTCATGAACATCCTGTCCTGTTTTCTCAGCAGGCTACCAGTCCTCACTGAGCAACATAATCCTTCATTATATAATATGATACATTTTGAAAATGCGATTCTTTTGGTCTGAAATTTAACTCCCTTGCTTGCAAATGTGCAATGCACTGTGGACTTTATGATCTCAAACTCCAGTACCGTGTTTGAGAATGTGTTTTGTTCCCCAGTAAACATAAGATGGTGATAAAACTTAACTCACCTAACAGCCGTCCAATCAGTCTACCCTGCAGGTGATTCTCTGCACTGAGAAAAACATCATGTCATCTGCTGACTAACCTTTGAAAAAAACAAGAGGTGATCAGCCAGTGTTATGCAGCACAACATATTATAGAGAGCTTTGTTTTCAAAGCTTGTGAAGAAACTGGAGCCAGCGAGCAACTCTGACGGCAATGACTGATGTGTCTTTAAGGCTTATTGAATAAATTCAAGCTCAAAGTGGATATAATTCACTGCACTGCAGACAGTCTAACTGTTGCTATGGTTGTGAGGAATGAAAGTAGGGGATCTGTTTCTTTGTTTTTATTCTTTATTTTACTCGCTTTGTCTTTTTGTTTCATTTTCTTTTTTTTATCCAGACCTCCTTCTACACTCTTACCGCTGGAGGTGACTCTGGAAACATTAGGTATGTGCTGAGAAGAGAGAGGGCTGCACTATTGCCCTTTTTTGGCAGGTCCTTGAGGCCCAATGTGTGGGTGGTACTGTCAGGAGCTGTTACCTTTTGCATAAATTATGCCTTTGAAAGTTTGATGTTGGTTCACATAACATAAACAGCACTGGTCAGTGCTTCCCTACTGCCACCTACACTGTGCTGGAGAATCCTACATGTCTGCTGTGCAGACCTCTGTTAGTGATACGCCACAAATCCATTTTCTTTATCAATGTATTCCTGTTAAGTGGATTAGAATGGAGTCATTCTTATCACACTGTCATTCACACTTTAAGGGTTTGTAACCTAATTAGTTCACCTGTCTTGCATGGCTTGAGGGGAAACATAACCCTCTTATGATCAAGTATTGTTCTTTTGTGAAAACATCCAAATTCAACAGGGTGAAAGACCCAGGTTATGAGGCAGTGCAAACAAGAACTTCCTGTTTGGAAGTGTCTCATACAGTATCTGCATTAATGATAGCTTTATAATAAAGTACTTTCAGTGGACATGTACGTATATATTATGACAGCACCATACAGGCTCCATTCTGATATACTACATCTGACTACGTATGTACAGATATTTATGAAAAATGAGCTCACATTCATGGTGCGAGGCAGTACATATGATGCTGAAATTGTGGAAGATGCAATTTCATGGTTTATACTCTTCACTAGGAATGGTATGAAGAGATAAGGCTGGTGTTAAATGAACTCTTCCCCTATCAATTGTAATGAGAAAGCATGAGAAGTATGTTGATGTCGTCCAGTCCTCTGTGAATGTGTGCATTTGAAAAGGGCACTACACAGAGCATGGCGCCATGGGAGCCGCTGTCAAAGGCACCCATGGTCCAAATGATGAATCATTCTTTCAACCATGACCAATGCTGCCCATTTTCCTCATACAATGGTCCAGTGTTGCAATGGGACTGGGATGTTGACTACATAATGGCATGTCATTTATTATATATTAGAAATAAGGAGGGAACTTTCACCCATTCTCTGTGACATGCAGGGGTCAAGATCTTGGGGACTTAGCCCAGAGGGGTGGCTTTTGGATGAAGGCCTCGGGCAGCAGTCTGCAGTTGACCTTGCAGACCTGTAATTCTCTTTTTTATTTACTCCAAGTACATTCAAGACTGCAATGTGAATTCATGCCTCCCCAGAATAAATAACTGGGTTTCTACTGTAATGTCCTTCCATTTTTTTATTTGAAGGCAGACATCGTCAAATTGAACTTGATATAAACTTGAGTTTTCTCCACACAATACAATTATTTGACTGAGCATTTACCTTTATTCATATATATACTTCATATGTGAAACGTGTAAATGAGGAAGACAATATTTGCAAGATAATAGAATACATGTGCCAACAGTAAAATCAATGCAATGTGTTTCTTAAAAAAAAAAAAACATAAGACAAAAAAGAAGCAAAAGGGTTTATTTTGTTGCTTGTTTTACTGTACAAAAGTAATAATAATGTTAAAAGGAAATACATTAAGTACATGTTAAACATTGAAAATATTAACAGTTGACACTAATTGTAAATTACACCACAGTTTGAGCTATCTTCTCAATTGGGTTTTTTAAAGCATTATCATACCAGCATATTTTGTTTACATTAAGCTGTATCCAAACTCTGCTCGGACTCAAACAGGTTGTTCCACACCCAGGCCCAGCCCGTGAGCAGTCAGTCCTTTATCCAGACTTTACATCCTTTCTCCCAGGCCTACTGTAGGTTTTTTCATTACAGCAAGAGAGTACAGGATATTAGTCTTCCTCAAGGGCCGAGGACTGAACTGTTAGTCACAGAGCTGAGAAGTGTTGGCTATAAGGAGATGATATGTAGCAAGAGAGCTATGTAGCTTAGGGTGGGGTTAGGGGTGAGTAACAGTGAGCTGGAGTGGGATCTGAAGATGTGGCTAAGAACGCTCCAGCATCGGAGGATTTGAAAAATAAAATGAAAGAGAGAGCACATTTTATTGCAGTTAAGCAAAAAGATAAAAGTATAGTATTGATGTGATGTTCACTCAGCAGAATCCTGCAAAGTGATGCCTATCAAGATACATATCTGGCTGATGTGCTATGTGGCGTGGCTAGAAAATCATATCAGCAAGCATCAAAACATGTGCAACCACAAGACACTTCTAGGGACAACATGTTAAGTTGTGCTTTCTCAGTTTCTGCATAGAAAGACTATAAGATGCATCTTAAAGAGTGCCAATGAATTGCGCAGATATATTTATAGCTGAAAAAAAACTCCACCTCATCAAATTTATTTAAATATTTAGGACGTTTTGTGCTCATACATCACTTCAAAGAACACGTCTCTGCACCACACTGCAAATGAATTCAACACAATGATAATGCAATTGTTTTGAATTTATCTTAAACTATTAATTGCGTATTAAATAATCAAAATCCGCTGTAAGCAACAATCGTTTATACCGGTCTGAATGCAATTTAATATTCAGTCATTTATACTTAATTAAAAGTGTATCTGAGTGAAAAAAAAACTCACCTGTAGTAAAAGATAGGGATGCTATAATAGAGAACAGAAAAAAGTAATTTGGCAACACTAATGATCATTGATTTATTCTAAGTTAGTGTTTTTTTTTTCCTTTCTTTTGTATATTATAAATTCTGATTTAATTCCAATATTTTATACAATTAAAGAAATGTCATGTTTCCCTTTTAATCAAAGCCTTAACCCTGATCTCTTTTTAGCAATTAGAAAATTGAGTGACACTCAAGCAGCAGTATGCAGCAGCAAACAGACCATCACTCTAAATACAGAGGAGTTTACTTCAGAAGTCAATGAATACAAAATCTGACCAGCATTAGTGACAATGGTGGGGACATGAATTTCCGGTAAATATCTATTTAGAGCTTACTATCAAAATAACTTAGCTTGTTTGTGATGGAACATCAGTAGGTTGTTAAAATGTTTGATTCAACCTCTCAACAGACTTGTGCTATCGCTCGCTAAAATGTAAGTGAAATTAGAGCCTCATCTATCCCCATCTTTTTTCTCTTTTTTTTTTACATTTTAGAGAACAGTGTCTTCATCTGTATGCTTTCCAAGCAGCTGGTCTGAGTGTTTGTCTTCTTGCCTCGCTGAATGTGGGATTTTGTGTGCTTGTGCTCTGTTGGGGGATGGTGGGCAACCTAAAAAAAAAAGCAAAAAAAACGAAAGCATTCAGGATGACCTAAATCAGGAGAGGTGATAACTCAGACAGATAGCTGGAGATTACCCAGGGATCAAGAGGCTCAGTGTCCTCTCAAACAACAATGACTGGAGAGCATATCCCTTCTCACCACCCCCTACTGAGACCCTTATGGCTGGTATAGACTAGACCATGCATGCCATTGCACCCCATAAAGCAGATTTGTCACATGGCCTTTTGGTTGTTTTCTTGTTTAATGGACAAAGTAGCACCCTGGTTTAAACTGCCCCCAAAAGACAAAACCCCTCTAAGCTCATTTTGTGACTATAAGATGCTTTTGCTGTTGTGGCTTAATGGTCATATACAATACTTATTGGTCGATTTGATGCTGTGCAAGTATAGAATTATAGGACAGAGTATATAGCATAGCAGCCGTGTCTGAAAGACTGATCCCCACCCCCCTCCTCCCACCTACACCCAACAATCATTTAGTAAATTATTACAGCTATTGAATTACAGCACAGTTTAATGAAATGGCTTTTGTGATTTGATTTTGAATCATGTGTGTCACTGAGGCTAGGAGGCTGTGCGAGTGTGGTTGTGTGTGTGACTGCAGGGGTGCATGAGATGGCCTAACCATTAATTCATGATTGATTGATGAGTATCCTACACTGTGGCCAATAACAAGCCCATCTTCTCCTCTCAGTATATCTGTGAGTGTGGGATGTGTTGGTGCGTGGGCTTGTGAAAAAAAGGGGGCAAGAGAGGTTGTTCACTGATTACTTTGCGCTTTGCTTCATCCAAGGAAATAAAAAACCATTTGTTCAGGATATTTAGATGCATCTTTTCTATCCGCAGTAACTTCACCTTTTACTTCAAAAGGTGCTGGAAAGATAGAAGTTTTTTTTCTTTTTTTTTTCTTTTTGCATTTCTCTATCTTTGCAGAAGCAGAAGAAATACATTAGATAGCCATTAAAAAATACAATATAGCACAACTTGACCCGAGAGCTCAGAACTCAATGAACCTCCGAGCTACAAAAGCATGTCTCGCTGTAGAAACAGGTTATTCTATAATCACCCAGTTGCAAACATGACCAATTTAACCACACGGATCCAGCCATGCTAAACACATCGTGGATGTCTTTGTTATCATCCTATGAATGTTTTTGAGAATGGAGGAAGGAGGTGTCTGTTGTGGGCCCATGCTTGAATGTACAGTAAATTGCAGGGGGGTGGGGGTGGTGGGGAGGGTGGGGGGCTGGGGCCTCCAGGCGATGGTTGTTCCGGGAACCATCTGGTTGTATTGGATTTTGGCATTGTTCACTCTGTGTCCTCCAAACCTTTAGCACGCTCTCAGTGTTTATTGTTCCTTCACTTGTCGAGGTTACAATCAAGCATTTTTACCATTTACCTCCTTATTTGCATCTTTGTGTGTATGTCTTCTTCGTTGAATACTTCATGTTTTTTTATGAGAGGAAAATAACATTATATGATTTGTTGTTCAACAAAATGGTGTCAAATAAGATTGTTAGAATAAACCAATGGAATTCATTTTATTTAAATTCTTAAAAGACACAAGTGTCCCCAAACTAGTGAATTGTAAATACCCAACTTTGGCATAGACATGATTTGTGTTGTGCATCTTTTCCGAGATAACACTGTGTACTAACACAATGGATACTGACATTGAGGTTAAGAAATTGTAGTATACATTATCCTTCACTATTGTTGGTAGCTCAGACTGGCATTGTGTGGGTGTAGTCCTGTTGTTTTCAGAAATATCTCATCTAAATGAGAGTGGTACATTTGGTGAAATATGTTCTCTTCATCTGTTGATATTGTTTGGAAGAACCTGTCAGTTCCCTTACATTTTTTCCTTCATATTTGTTTTAGAAAATTGTAGAATTAAATAGAACTCAAGGACACTAAATATGTAAATATCAATTACTGAATAACTACTAAGCTGGAAGCATTTCTTTTTAACATCCTGTGAATTCAGGTCTCTGAGAGGCTCACGTGGTTCTACCCAATTTTTTTTTCTTACAATGATCAAAATACAGTTTAGGGGCGTTTAAAAGAGCAAAGCATTAAATAGGACTATATGGCAACTTCCATTAGTTCCTAAAATGTCATATTGTAATTTTCATACCAACTGTCTCCATCTTCTTTCATACTCTCACATACAACTGCACACACATGCAAGCCCAAACACAACGCACGGACTGAATACTTTCTCATCAAACATCCTTCCATTGTCATCGTGGACCCATGGGTTTCATTAGTGCCAGTTTTAAAACAACAGCTCTCATTCCCACTCCCACTCTTGAGTCCCAAATGCCTTCAATGGAGGAGGAAACAACACTTCCCCGAAGGGTACATGCATAAAAGATTTCACCCAAAAAAGTATGAATTATATTCTTTGCTCTCATTTGATGGACTCTGAAGAATCACATCACATTGAAATATGGTCAGCCCTGTTGTTGATGTACACATTTTCTTATTTTCCTTTTCTCCACCAAATATAGTTGAGTGGCGCATGTGTGCTTATCACTGCTTATCACCACTGATCTCAAGGGGTGGGAGGGGCCAAACACTCAGGAACTGACTGAAATTAAAGACTCTGCAGTGAACAAGCAAAGCAGGTGATCATACTGGACACATTTCTGGCAGTGAACGTTGCTTTTTGAAATTGTGTTCACTGTATCTGAAGGGTTTGGTATGCTACTAACGCACCCAGGGCAGCTTGCTTTTATCCACCCAGCACACCTTGCATGATTTTTAGAAATGCCCTAAGCACCCTGAGTTGAAAAGTGTTCAACTATGTGCCTACATCATCGCAGCTTTTTCTGTGTTGTTTAATCAAATAAGAACAGAGTTTGGACTTTCTTCTTTTCCTTTTGGTTTTGCTTTTTCAACAACAGACCTGCAGATGTAATGAGGGAGAGTGAAGAAAGAGCGGTATTGGTTCTATCTGTCCACTGTCTGAGCATGAAGGAGAAATCACAATTAATGGAATCAGATCTGCAGTGTCGTGACTGAATTTTTCCCTTTCAATTAGATTGACATTAATTTATGAAATAGAAAAGTGGACAGGAGCTCACTTTGTGGTTGCCTAGCAACAATAAAAGGATGCGTCCATGGCCCCACCTTTGCTGCTCTTTGTTGTTGTAGAAACTAAAACATGTGTAGTGTCTGTTTTGTGAGGGGTTTTTTTTCCCCGTTTTTTGTCTTTTCATCCGGCTGTGTGCCACATGTTGGAAGTTTTCCGCAAGCTTGTAGGAACAGCGTATCTGGAGAGATCTGAAGTCCTACCATTGGACAGGGGAGGGTGAGCTGGATCCAGGAATCCCAGCCCATGGGGCTGCCTTGTTCAGTATTCTGCCGATGTGTGATCCTGACCTTACTGTTGCATGTCCTTGGTGCATGCAGAGCGCAGCAAATGCCTTTTTGGGGGATTGCATGCTCCAACCCATTTTAATGTGCCTTTTCATTCTCAGCACACCATCACTAAGCCCCGCAGCAGGGGCTCAGAGCAACCATTTTGATTATGAGAATGATTGAATTAATGCCGCTGAAGTTGACACTTAATGGATTAAGGCGGTCAGAATTGTTCAAACACATGAGGCAGATCTGTTTAAAGACATCCTAAACCCCTTTATTTGTCAGGATAGGTTTAAAAGTGTAACCCGGCTAATCTAGTGCAAAGTCTATCCTGTTGAAAATCAGGTATAAAACACAACAACAAGCATTAGTTTGATCATAATGTATTGGATATAATGCAGCAACTAATGTACCCTCCTTGGATTGATTCCACATGGTCAATGGCACCATGTTGCTGGGGCAAATGTCGTCAATATTAAATGGCTATTGTTTTCTTGAGTTGGAAGCGAATGAAAAGCTTAGTGTTGTCAAATATTTTCAAATGATAGACTTATAGGTCAGCACTCTATTCATAACACACATATCCCTTACCCACTACAACTAAGATTGGTAAAGCAAGTTTATATTAGTCTTTTATTTTTTCTGATTGTTGTCTTTTCTTTCAAACACAATGCCAGTGTTCTTATTTCATTCAGCAGTTGCATCACTCCCTCATTTCCTGCTAGCTGTCCAGCAGCAGCTATTACAGACTAACCACAGACCTCCAAACTTGTCATTATTGTTTTCACATACACATACTCACTTCAAATTATTTTGATGTCTTTCTGTGGTTTTCTTGTTGCTTATCGTTGTAATCTTGTGTTCACATCACTGAACCAAGGGCATTTTTATTTTGGCTGATAAACTCGACATGTATCATAGGTGTTTGTTTGCATTTTTGTCCCTTTTGCTGCGCTCACGCAGTTCAACTGGTCACTTGGGCTCATGACCATGTTAAAAAGTGGAAACAAATAACAAACACCCATTTCTTCTTGAATCACATTTATTTTCTTCTTTGATGATGCAATGCGAATTATTCCCATTTGTCATTAACATACTTGCTGCAGAACTGGAGCCAATTGGAATTTGTAATGCATTAACTAAAAGCAATATCGCTGTCACAAAACATTAGCTTCAGTGATTGTAAATGTGTTTTGTTCAAAACGTTATTACGTTCATTTTCAAAAGTTATTGGATTAATTTCCCGTTGTAATCTGGATACCCTGCTTGTGCATTGAGAATATCCAAAGCAGCTAAGAGGTATCATAATGACATATTGACTGAAACACAGCCTCAAATTCCAACGTTGTCGTTCTCCACCTTCCCCAGTCTTCAAATACCATTCACTAACTGGCAAAATCGTCAAAACAGATCTTAATTTGTGTGCAATATATCAGATGTGAATTGAAATTACTTGGGAAGAGCACTGATCATTGTAGATTTATAGAGAGTAAAAAAAGAAAAGTTAATTCTGTCAATGGGAGAATGGAGGTTCTATGGTTTATCATAATGTTTTTCATAAATATTGTACTTACAGTAAAGCCAACTGACCTGAAGTCATTGTGATTAAGTTCACTGATATGAGTGAGTTGATATGTGCTGACAATGGTATATATTGTGAGACCGTTCAGTAAAACAAACAAGCCCACAGAATCACCTGTGTAGCAACACATTATGATCCATAGCCTAGTTCAGTCTTTATTTAGCGGCCGTTGTAATTATGAAAGGAGCCGGGGAAAACGTCTGATAGACTCTACCTTGGATCGATGGGTCAACAAAACACATGCCCTTTCACGCAAGAGGCAGGTGTTCAATTCCTACTTGTTTCTCTTTTCTATGATCTCTCCACAACCTCGATCATGTTGTTATTACTGTAACTATGACAACAAGGATCATCCAATCATAAGGAAGTAGTTCGCTTTACCCCACAATCTTAACCACCGTAACCAAGCCATACAGTCTAGCATGCATGTTTACTATTAATATTACTATTACTATTTCAGCACACACATGTTCAATGAATGTGTTCACTCTCATCCCCAATGAATCTAAACCATTTCCCTCCAGACTAGAATAACACCAAAATGGTGCGTAGCTGAGCAACTGTGGATTGGAAACTCAGTGTCTCTTACAGTACATCAACCATATTGCTTTTACAATTTGTGTAGATTTTCCGCTTTAATGTTACTTTTTTATTACTGTTGAGTTGTATTATTATCAGTGTTAGTGTCCTATTACCAGTTGTGGTAATAGTTGTTGTTGGTTGGTTGTTGTACGAATAGTGCTGGTGGTACCTCGTTGAGTGCTTAGGTGGAGAAAGTAGTGAGATATTATAGTTGAAACACATATAGGCACCCTGGAGAGCTTGTCAGTGGATACATGTAACATGGATTAGACAGATAGCAACATTCAATTTGATTTGTTCAGGCTGTTAAGTCTCCAAGTTGTATTGGTTAACTTATAGATTTAACTTCTCTAAACATCTGAAAGAGACTCATGCAACAGTCAGACGTGTGTCCAGATGACAGGCAGTGGTCCAAACCAGTCAACCAGTGTCACTTCTCCTTTCAAGTTTGTGTTCAATAATGCGAGTACATCTGTACATTTACACAACGCTGTAAGTTTGCACAAGAGCATTAGGGTGTTATAAACTTATATAGACTTGTAGTGTTGTGCTGCTTGGTTGGCAGAATGGGATGCCAGTGTCACCGTTGGCTGTCACAGCTCTTTGTCAGCACAGTCTCCCAATAAAAGGTCGTCTTTCTGCTCTTCCTCTTCTCACTGTCAACCATGATGGCTGTCGCAAGTTAGACATTAAATGCACTGTCAGTTTAACTATGATACTGCAGGCTCTCTGGTATTTGCAGTGCAAATACACCACTGCATTCTGCCATAGGCCATCTAATCTCACTCCAATGTGTTGGACTGTCGAATGATCTTCTGGTTTCTAGAAAAAAAAATCAGTGATCTTGAATTAAGTTAATTTTTCTTTACATTTAAACATAGTGATATTTTAGCTAATCTGTCTTTAGGCAGAAATTTAAATGCATATGTACACATTTTAACAATTTTTTTTCTCCCTCTCCCTTTTCTCCCCCTCCCTCTCTCTCTTTCCATTCTTTGTGCATCCATTGGTCTCCTGTGCTGTATTTAATATGACAGGTAAGTGCATCTGTTATATTTATTTTGAAGCCTCTGGGCTGGATTAGTTTGTATGCATTCACTATCACAGTGAGAATGTTAACCAAAATTGGTATTTGCTGCACCAGGGATGCATTTTAGCACAATGGTGTTGTAAACAGTGAGCGCGTTCCCTTTTGCTCAGTTGACACTTGGAGAATGGGGCAATTCCATTTATGCAGCCAATCTCATTGGCTACTGGAGAGATGCCAATCTGCTCTTACAGATAGGGAAGAGAGAGGGAGCGAAGAGAGTGGGTAGAATAGCATTTATTCATCCTGACACTGATCAGATAAATGGGAAATGATAAATGCTGTCTATTTTAACTTCCCTTAACCTGTGTTAACTTTTTATTATGCCTCTGTGGCAGCAACAGCATGTGGCCAGAGGCATTAGTGTTAGGATGTCCATCCGTACTGTATGTCCCATTTTCATGAAAGCCTCGAGGTATTTCCTTGAAATTTGGTATAAATGTCTGTTTGAACTCAGGGATGTACTGATTAGATTTTAGGTGGTAAAAGGTCAAAGGTAACTGTGATTTCAAGAATGTGACACATAAGAAATGCCTGGAGGGAATTTCATTAAGGTCACTGATTTCGCAAAGCAAGTTTTTGACTGCCACTCACACATTCACAGGCTAATTCTTCCCTGTGACATCATAATGCTCTGGCTGTAATTCTACACCACATAGAGACAGGACATACATGGATGTAAACTGCATTTTGACAGGCTGACATGGTTATACAGCTGAGAGGCAGTTTTTCTGTGCTGTATCTCGCATGATCCAAAAAATAAGAAGCCTGATCAAAGTGTTTTTTGGAGATTCAGTTTTATTTGACGTGATCTGAGGATGAACAGTGGAACATGATGCACTTGTGCTGATGACTCATTTAGCATGAATGGTAAAGAAGTTGAGTTGATATCTGTCTACTAAACAAAGGACTACAGTCATCATCTAAGACGAAAGGTTTTGCTTTGAAATCAGTTCCCAGAATGCATTTTTTATTCATTTTCTTTGTGCTTGTTTGACTTCTTTGAAAAGCTGCTGGTGCCCACATGTAACACTGTGAATCTAAATGTCCTTTCACTACTGCTTAGTTTATACTTGCTGAAAAGTCCAGGATGCCCCCTGAATAGCAATTTGGCTGATATTTAAGTTTAAAAGCAGTCTGCAAGGATAAGGAATGTTATTCATAAAAATCGAATATGCTGTACCCATTTTTTTTTGTTATTTTCAAACTTCATAACCTTACTTTTTTCAGCCACCTGGGGAAGAAGTAGATTAATGGATTTCTTCTTTTGTATTGGTATCGATCAGCAGGAAACACACACAGTCAAGAATATCGTTCTTCATTAGAACAGCAACAGTAAAATGTGCTTTGAATCAAATTAAACACATTCTCCTTTAACATAATTTACTAGCTTTGGAAAGTCAAAGCTACACAAGATATTTCACAGCTGGTTTGTGGTAGTTTAATGAAATCTTAGTTTGATCTGGACACAATGACATACACTTCTGGAGCTTTCTGCATTTTTCAAGCGCCTATCCTACCACATAATGCTAAATGCTTCTAGATATTTACATTAACAGTAAAAACTGTTAAATTATTGAAATGATTAATTGTTATTTGCACAGAACTGTCTCCTTTGCACATATTCAGTTGGAGAAAGCTCAATCCAGCATCTTATTGATTCCTTTCTCCTTGTGTGGGTGCTGGATCATGTGTTCGACACATGTCTCTAGGCGTCTTATTTAATATGACCATTAACAAGACCACTGACACATGAGAAGAAGGACTGGATTAGAAAAAAAAAAACCAGAACATTCATGACCTACAAGATCTGAGGTGTGAGGATTTTAGTATATATCATTGTGGATTTGTTGTATGTCCCAAATAATTCCAACAGCGTCTATCTGTAAAGGTATGAATAATGATAATAGATGAATAGAAAATCCTTCTTCCAGTCCTGAATAAAGCTTTGTCGTTCAGCCACCGTTAATGCTCTGAATATTAGGCGCTGACCCACATCTGCTCTTATACAGGTTACATGGAGCCCCAGATGCAAGGCCAGCTGTTACTCTGTATTATTTCACTGGCTGACCCCGGCGGTTTATGTAAATGCAAGACAAAACATTAGCATAGGCTAATCCAACCTAGCCAGAGCAAGAAAGTTAACTACAAAATACACTCCGATAATAGCTGTAATAATGATAGTACCAATAATGGCCGCCAGTTCCCTGTCCCCCTCCTACCCTCTGACTCTGTGTAATGAATATTCAACTGCCAAGCTTTGCTCCCATTCTTTAACCACAGATTCACCTTCTTTAGCAGTCACTATACTGCTCTTCCTACAGTACCGTATCTAGGCAAGAATAATAACTCCTAAGCCATAATTATTAATTCAGTGTTGCTTGAGTATGGTACATGTAAATGAAGCTGTGGGCGTAGAGAGCTATAGGTTGCCTGGAGAGTTAGCCTGGGTAATGAGTGTAATTATAGTGCCCTATGAACCTGTGTCTGTTTTAGTGAAGTTATAGTTTATTTCACTTTCATAAGGGGAGGTCTTCATGGAAAACCATGTGCCGCCCCAAGTTTTACATCTAAATGTGTTGTTCAGAAGGAGAGACGTCTCTATTCCCGATTGTGTGTGGGTGCAATTTCCATTTGTCGCCCTTTCTCAATTAATCCACAGCTCATCCATAAACACCAGGATCTTGTCAGTGGCCATCAGTGAATTCAATGCAGTGATATCACATTTAGAACAGTGACAGCAGCAGTTTTTTGTAAGGCGGCTGAGAGAGGAATGGATAAGGAGAGAGAAAATAGTCTGTCAGGGGTTTTGGATTCAAATATAATGTTGATGATGATTAGAATATTGATCCTGATCACCCACCTGTTATAATAAGAAGCAGTGGAAAGAAGCAGTGGAAAGCCACCCACACATTGTCATTAGTCATCACCAGCTCCTTGCAGCCTACTGCAGTACATGCTGCCACCCATGATTTAGCTCTCCATCCAGTTATGAGGGGGTGTTAGGCATTTATTATGCAGCACTGTCCCAGTCCCAGTGAGAAAGCAAAACGTTGGCCGATCGATAACCCTCACAGGAAGCCAGGTTAATTTATTTTTTAAGGATCTGTTTGCGTCTCTAAGGGCCTCCCCTTGCTGCGGGTTGGGATGCAAGCTACTTCCTAAAGATCTGCAGAGTGATGTTTTGTCTCTGACACACACACACACACACACCACTGCACAGGAAAAGCACTGTACAATGAAGACAGTCACACGGGCATGAATGTGCTTAAACCTGTTTGGTATACTGTATTTCATCGTTGTTTTTATGCTGCACGAAACCAATTTTTTTTTGTGCTTGCTGATTGGTGCTAAGGCTAAATTGTGTCTGTTGGGATTTCAGCTAGCAGGTATAGTTTAAGTCTTCAGGGCCTCTCTGTTGTTAGTGTTTGACCTTTAGCTGTGACCCACGTCTCGTGTTCAGCACATGCACAATGTCCCACTTTTTACACCCTATACCCCCCACTGCATTTTCTCATTTCATCATTGTGACCTTTACGTTTTGTGTCAGTAACTCTGCCTCCGCGCCCACCTTTCCTTTGTGACTTCTCATCACAGCAATGCACCCAGAACAATATAGCACTAGACATCACATGGCTTCCTGTTCACATGTGCACAGACGTAACTGTGTGTACAGTACACATTCACCACATGCTCAGTTTAGTACACATATGCCGCAAGACAATAGCTTCAGACCTAATACTGTACATACAACCCATGTACTGTATATTCTCTGAGTGGCGAGCAGCTGTGACTCTGCAAAGCACAGAGCAAATGTCACGCTCCCTTGCCCAGCTGCAGTTAAAGAGTCTCACACATTGTTTTCCGACTGAACAGTGATCAGATAAATGTATAGATCCTCAACCATGAGTTTGCACCTGCAAATGCAAGGGAGAGATGAATACATGTGTTATTACTACAGTATGATCATTTTGGTTACCACTCATCTGTATTGATTTTTACTAAGCACCATCAATCAAAGCATTTATAATGGATGCTGTCTGAGAGCACATATCTCCCTTCAGGGAATTATCACCCCAGGATTAGGTCAACCAGAGATTTGATTTATTGTCAGTCAGATGAATTGATGTTTTGCTCCAATGTTTCTCTATGGTTACGTCTACCTGTCTTCTGGACACCGAGAGAAAGAGATAGAGAGGGTAAAGGTGCGGAGCGACAGAGATTGCTCGAAGTAGTTTTAACGTCAGCCCTCAGGACTCAAAGCTTTTAAAATATTCAAGGCCATTCTCCATCACCTTTTGCCCTGGTTGCTTGTTTAAGAAAAGAGTGAAATGAAATCAATAGCTGTGCCAGCAACGACCTCTTTGCCAGGCATCATCCAATATTTATACAAATGAATCTCCACAACCTGAAATGTACCCTCCAGTTGCATGTTTAACGGGTTGTTGGGAGAGGGTGCATAATCTAGACAGGGCATGAAGATGAAGGGAATAACATAAATCTCTGTCTCCATCGTGATGCTCTACCATACATACTGCAGTCATTTGCATTCATATGATATGGCAGGTTATGATTAACAGCTATGTTGAGTCTTAAAGTGGGACGCCCTTGGTACCATAAATAAGAAATGGATCATAAATTCCACAAGGCAACTTGAAGCCATTATCACTCCCTAAAACATGTCTGCTAACAAATATCCACAAAGCTCAAAGCTCAAAGCTTAGCTTGTAACTTGACTACAACATGAAGTGCACACAGACTATCAATTTAATTAGCAAGAGTTAATCAATATGTTAATAGCCCCCCCCAAAAAAAAAATAAATAAAAGAAGGTACATTGTGGGTATCTATATGTGGCTCATCTGAACAAAATATAGCTTTGGAATTTGCTCACATTGCACCTTTGCCTTTCATCCTACTTCCTCAGACACTGGTTTGATGTTAATGATTGCTACGGGGGTCCAGATGGCTGAGGTTAGGGTTAATAATTCAGCACTGTTTGAAACGGATACGTGTGAAGACAAACTCCCTGAACACTATTGTGAGCAGAAACTCACATACAGATATACAGACAAGTTACAATTATGGAGAGAAGAACTGAAGAATTCAATTATTATTTACTTAATACTTACTTTAATTATTATTACATTTTGAAGGATTTTTTAAATGATTTTTTAAAATTACATTCATGCTTTGTATTTCTCTAGTAACCTGAATGTTTGTTTACTAACTCTTGCATTTTTTGAGGGGTATTATAAGAAAGTGGCTTCAATTAGGTGCACTCAAGTGCAAACTTCTTATTCTTCACTTCTTATTAATATGGATGTTTAGTAGGTGATGGGATTTTACCTGAGAGAAATTAGCTGTGGGAGGAAAAGGAGGTAATTTGATATGTATATCTGGTGGTTCATTTTATGAATTCCTCCAGGATTTGGTGATCATGTGATTACAAGACTTAACATAAATTTAAGCTTGAGCTTGTAATTGTGTCCAATCCCTGCAATATTTACAGAAAATACTGTTGCAATGTGTGCCTTTTTTCACTCTCCACTGCCATTTTTACTTAAAAAAACTATTTCATTTCAGAACCACTGATAATTAGCCCAGTTCCAATAAAATTAATCCTCAAACCCAGCAAAACATTTTTTATTGCCTGAGGGGACATTAAATCCTCTGTACTTTTATGTAGGTGGAGCTCCCAGGCTCTGTATCACCCCCTACAAGGCCCACCAATTTGAAACTCACCAAACCATATCTAACCCTGTGAGCACCAACCAATCTTACCTGTTTTTTTTTTCTGAGCCTTTGTTTCATACTGTTCAAAGAAAACCAGAACACAAGCTGTACTTGTAATGTAACTGATAATTTTGAAGATGACTTTTTAATCATACTGGAACTAATTATGTAATGATCGTCAGTGAGTTCTTGAAACATTTTTATTCCTGCTGACTTACAAGTTGTAAACATTATCTTAAGTTATCGCAAAATAATACAAAAAATGATGCAAATTGATCCATTGATTTTTTTTTTCTTCAGAAAAGCTGCTGCAAATTCATTATATTGATGTTGCCCCTGCTGTGGAAATTGGCAGAATATGGTGTACAATAGGTGAAATGCAGCCACAGTATGAGAATATGCACACTAGAGAGCAGTCTGTTCCCTCTTTCTGCAGTCGTTGTGATCCTCCATCTCCCTCACACCACCTTCCACAACCCCCACCATCCACCCCACAACCCCATCCCCTCACACAACATACTGTTCATGTCAAAGGACCCAGGAAACACAACATCTGTCAGTGCACTAATTTACACAATGAACACCAGAGGATGAAGGATATATATATATGTGTGTGTGTATATATACACCTCAAAATGGCCTTGTATTCAACAAACATTTTACATCACATGAAAACACAGTGAAGAATATTCTATGTGCAAATCTTTCTTGAAGCTGGTGGATCACTTCTTCAATGATTCTGACACTATTTGAATTGTATTTTTGATTCAAGTAAGCATGGTGTCTGTGATTGTTGTCTTTAGTGTGCTTGGTTCCGTGAAAGTAGGCATCACTCCTCTGTGAAAGAGGGAGAAGCAATGAGAGGCATAGCTTTAGATCTTTGACACTCTGCTTTCTTTACTTGGATGGTACACAAATAGTGATATAATAATATGAAAAAAATGCTAACTGATTAAAATGAGATAGATAGATCATTTGAATGTTTTCACACATAGGCAATGGGGAGGGGGAAAGAAACTACACTGATAGCGAGCCAACACAGTGAATGACAAAACAACAAACATGAGAGTTAAAACAGAGAAGAGATCTAAAATTCAGACCATGGATTTTACATTTGAGATGAGATGCAGATATCCCTCTGGCCCTTTCATTTTTTTTCTTTTTTGTATTTCATTTTATTATTATTATTATTTTTTGGTGCGTTACACTGCAGAGACATTGCTCTCCAGTCCACGAGCGCAAGGACTGCGTCTATCGTCATTCATCCTCTGACAGGCTTCTCACGTACAAATGAGTTTACTGTGAATAGCAATTCATTTATTTAAACATTTTTTTTGTAGTTTACAAAAGAAATAGATTATCTTGTATCATTTTTTGTCCACACTTGCACTTCTTCTTTTAACATATTTTACACAGACTTTTATTTTTTACATTTTTAATCCAACTTAAACATGTTTTTTTTTAATATTTTAAATGCTTGTCAAATATTGTGTTTACCATAATACAAATGGTTTCTTTTTTTTTCTTTATTTGTCTTTTATGTGTCCTCAGTTTGTTTTTAAACAATAATTAAATGTCCTGAAGTAGAAAGACACATTAAAGCTCAATTATCCATCCATGAGAAGAAAAAAAATCCTCAGTGCCCATGATGTATTCCTCTCTGTGTTTCTGGAGAACCTCAACAGGTCCAAGAGTCAGGTGCCCATTATGCCCCGTGGCCTCAGATCAGCAATAGATAACAGTAGCAGTAAATCCACCTTGAAATAGTCAGCCACATAAAGCACACTCCTTCCACGTCACAGTGAGATGCTGTGTAAAAAGTGTCCAAAAGATCCCTTTATTCCTTCTGTCCTGCAATATTCCCCTCCCCAGCATATCCAAAAAAGGGATTCACTGTATATCCAGACAATCACAGGTAAAGACGTACTCACAAAGCAGGGTCACACCTCACATTCCCGAGAAGGTTGTTGTTGGCAAGTGCAAGAGCCATATTCATTGATGATTACCAGAGCTCCCTCAATGTGGTTGGGCTTATAGTCAACATAGTACTCCGGAGTAGAAATTGTAGCCATCTGCTGCATGCTTTGCTTTTGCTTCTGCTTACGGCGCTGACTGCTGAAGCATTGCCTCAGTTGTCTTATTCCGGCTGGAAAGCACTTCCATGCCACATACAGCATGAGCACTATGATGAGAAAGGAGAAGATGAGTGCCATGGTGCCAGTCACCACCTTGTGAATCTGCATGGTGCTCTCCAGGTCATCGTGGCCCACTGTGACGGTGAAAGAACTGGTCACCACCTCACTACCCTCACCCTCGTAAGGGTTGGGTGTAAATGGGCCCAGGAACACGGAGCCGCCCTGGGCCAGATCCCTCGTAGAGGCGTACAGGCCTGCTGTAGTTACATCCATCGGGGGATCCTCACATAGCTGAAAAGCGTAGACAGCATCCAACACATCCTCGCCCTGTGCGGTGTCAGGGCTTGAACACAGCAGGGAATTGTCACGCTGGCCTCGGAAGGCACTCAGCCAAGAGGCCAAGGCACACACGTTGCGACTGCACTCCCAGTCATTCCCTGCCAGGGTAATGCTGTCCAGAGATGACCATGAATCCAGGATGCGCTGATCCACAGAGGTCAAACGATTGGAGTCTAGCATTAGCACCTTGAGGTTGGGTGCGCTCTCAAAAACATGTGGCTCAATGTACTCGATCTCATTAGCTGACAGGTCAATCTTCTCTAAAAAATGCCATGTCCAGTCCAGGGTGTTGACAACAATTGTGGCACGATTGTTGTGCATGTACAGAGTGCGTAAAGAGATGAGGCGAGGGAAGTGGGCTAGGTTGACTTTAACCAGCTCATTGTGCTCAAGATGCAACTCGGCCAACTTGAAGAGGCCAGCGAAGGAGTTTCGAGCCAGGCTCTGCAGTTGATTGTATCCCAAGTCCAGAAACTGCATGCTCCGGCAGTCTTGAAAAATCCGCACTGGCACAAATTTGAGAGAATTGTAGCGCAAATGCAAATTGGTGAGCTTCCTAAGGCCGTGGAACAGGTCGGGCTCTAGCGCCTGCAGCCTGTTGTATGAGAGGTCCAAGATGCGCAGGTTTGGGAGGGGCCTAAAGGTACCATTTGGCAGACTCTCGATCCGGTTGCTGCTCAGGTCTAACTCCTTGACTCGTCTTAGCCTCTCGAACGCACCCTCCTCTACAATGTCAATGTTGTTGTGATCTAAGTAGAGCCAGGTGAGCTGTGACAAACCGGCCAGTTGGCCTTCACGCAGCTCGGTCAAGTTGTTCTCTCTCATGGACAGGCCCATGGCACTGCTCAGATTGCGGGGAATGTCTGTGAGGTTGAGCCCCTCGCAGTACAGCAGCTTGCTGTCGCAGCGGCAGAGCCTTGGACAAACCCCCTCCACCAAGGGAACCGTTCTTAGAAAAATGCCCAGTGAACACAGTATCAACCCAGGGGGCTTCTTCAGTGGCCACTTTAAGTACAGTCCAATTAGAAGGAAATCCATTAGCATAAATATCCAGGGATGTGTCTGAGAAAATGTCCATTGAACCACTCTGGATATTGTTTTTGCACCTTCACATCATATTTATCACATCATATTTAATTAATTTAATAATCGCTTTCGTTACGTTTCTGTCTCTGATCCGTAGGCAGTGATAGTATATTTCTTTAATCGAGCCAACCAAGATGATTCTTCTCGAAAGTGCAAAGGATAGAGGGCAAGTCTCTGTGCTTATGTCAGATATCAAGCAGTGGGTGGAGAGTAGAGGGGGTGAAAAAAATAAATAAATAAATAAAACTGTCCTCACTTATAGATCTTATTTGAAAAGATTCCTACTCACCCCTATGCAAAAGCTGACAATCTCCATTCAGCGTCTCGCTTTGTGCCCCAACACTAATTATGTGCGAATCTAAAAAAGACCCCACTGTGGTACAAATTCTCCCCCCCTCCCTTTTCTCTTTTCAGTGGACACCAGATCCTTGGCAGGCTTACAATGTCTCAGTTCTCCTCAAGTGAAAGAGCCAGAAAGAGAAGGAATTCAAGTAGCTTTCAGCGAGATGGTAGGAAGTGCAAGTTCCCCTGTCTGTATGCATGAGCTCTGTCTCTTTTGCTCCTCCGCAGTCCTCTGCTGCAATGATCAGAGGGGAGAAGACACAACCAGAGAAAGAGAAGGGAAAAAAAAGACCAAGGAAAAAAATCTCTTTCAATATCTGTCCTGCTCTTTTCCTCACCTTCCTGCTTAAGTTTCAGCAGATCTGTCAACACATATTATCGTCCATCTCTGGAAGCAATCACTGACTTGTGAGGTTTAAATCCATTCAAGCGGGTAATCATGCTTTCAGTGACGGATGTAAGGGAAGAAAAAAAAAAGAAGAGGATTTAAAGCGGTGAACCCTGTTCACTGTTTTCTTGTGTAACAGTATTCCTTGTCATCTCAGTGGCTCATCTCGGTTAAGAAGCGGCTCGCATCCCCCCGGCAGTTTGCAGGTTTCGTTCACTCCCTCGCTCTCCGGGTGTTTTCTCAGCCAGCTGGAAGAGGCTGCTGAAGGCTGGTGCTGGTGAGCAGGCAGGGGCGGTAAATGTGGGAAGCAAAGGAGCGCGCAATCCCTTGCAGCAGACCAGTACACTGACAGCGCATGCAGAAGCACCTTCTGTTCACTGAGTGTCGTAAGCCACTCACAATTCAGAGTGCTCGCTCTCTTTCCCTCACTCTCTTGCTCTCTTTCCCTTGATCGCTCACTCACTTCGTGCTGTTCCCCTCCTCTTCCTCTCTCTCTCTCTCTCTCTCTCTGTATCTCTCTTTCTCCCCTTCCCTCCTCACTTTTCTCTTGCTGTGTTTTTCTCTGTGCCTGAGAAATTTACATATTCAGAATGGGCTGGGCTTAAACCAGGAGCTTTAATGAAACTCCCCTCTCTCGCTCTGCCTCTGCTCCCCCCCCCCTTCTATCTCTCTTGCGCTCTCTCTCTCCTTCTCTCTCTCTCCCTCCCCCTCCCTCCCTCTCTCCTTCGCTGACTGTAATGAATTGGGCCATATTATGTCTGCCTCCTTTGACGTCGCTGTGAGAAAGCATTTTTCTTATTTCAAAGTTGCAAAAAAAAAATAGAAAAACCGTTCACCCTGTGAACAAAAGGGTGCCCTACATAAGTTCCACCCCTACAGCAAAGAACCATTTGCGAGCTGTTTAACAATCATGTCCACATATAGGAGAATGGAAGAAAACCCTAGAAGAATCAAATTAACCATATTCTCTCTCGTCATCAAAACTAAACCCCACAGAACATGGAGGAAATTAGTATAATTCAGGTAATAATTGTATAATTGAAACATACTCGTCATGTATGTCTTATGATTTCAATTATGACTTTGTGTAATGACTCACTGTCAGTCTATTGATATTCATTGTTTAGCCTTGCTAACAATAAAGGCTGGAGTGTAATGAGTCAAGACTAGAGTATGACATTCCTCATTTGATCAAACTGTCCTGTAGCCAGGCATTCTATGTCAGTGTCAATTACGGTTAAGCTTTCCATTCTGAATACAAATGTAATTGCTTGCCACATAATATTAGCATAAAGCTATAACATACATAATATATTTTTCTTTTTTCAAGGTCCGCTCTTCCTTATTTTGCATTTCTCTGGGATCAGTCCTAGCACTGTCGCCATTCTCCCATTAATTTTCAAAGACAATGAGCTGTGACAGTGCCTTACATTCCTCATAGCAGCCAACTTTCTTACCATCTGCTCTTCTTTCCTACCGAAGTTCATTGCATTTTTATGGACAGATGTCATGACTTTGATATGAAACGGTCTTGCTTTTTATGTCTTAGAATGAGAAACAAAAAACATATGATTATAAAGATAAATTAATAATAATAAATTGACTTGTTTTTATCATAATTGTATTTTTCTGTTATTGTCCTGAAAATACCTTATATATATAGGCCCATCTATAATACATGTGTTTTACTGATGTGGACCTGATACGTGTTTTAAGTTGGAAAAAAATGGTTTAATTATGTCCCTTTACAATCTCAGCTCAGTTACTTGTTTATAGAGCTAAATAGATATAGATCAAATATTAAATATCCTTTGATGGATCAGGACTAACCCCATAATAAACATTTACAGCATGCTGTTATCACCAACAGCGGCAAACATTTTGAAGGTGATACAGTTGACTGTTTTTCATTCTTCATACTGACTCTGAACATTTAATTTGTAATCTGGGAACACCATCTCAGTATATTAGCTAGCTGAAATAATATTGACAACATGTTAAATAAAAGACCCTGATACGTAAATATAATCTCCATTACTATGGACTCGGGTGCCTGTAAAACCATGGTGCTAAACTGAGTATGGCCAAAAGCCCAGGTGCTTTGTGTTGTGTTTCCATTTGCTGTGTTACTGTGTCTTTAAATATTTTCCACTTTGTGTTGTTGTTCGGCTTGGAGTAGCTAGTTGTTGTGTTTTATGGCATTAGGGTTAGCTGTAGAATAGTTTGCTAATGGAAGGGATTAGCTTCACAGTATTACAGGGAAAATGCAAGATTAAACCATTGTAAGTGCATCTCATCAAACAAAAAAGTCCCCACCCAGTGGCATAGGTCATTACTACAACAACAATGTAAGTCATTCTGACTGTTACCACTCTACTCCATATATCTGTTCTAAACCATTGTCTTTTATGCACAGGTTTTTAGCTGATAATATTTTTTAAAAATCCTGCCAAGGTATTTCTACTGATCACTTAGTTTGAGTTGTGGTGTGTGAGTGTGGAGAATTTAGACCAGAGCTTTGATTCATGGTGTCCTGATGGAGAATTGACCAGCTTCCATATAAAATGGAGTTCAAAGTGACAGTGTGCCTCTCTATAATAATGGTAAGGTCAGTATAAGATCCTGTACTGGTTACTGGTAAATCTAGACTTTTTGGAAAGAAGGATGATGATAATTAAATGAGACTCCTTATTAGAAAATACATTATTCCACTGCATGTGGAATAAAGGCTGGCTTGACAATGGGGTGGGAGTGTGATTTCAATAATTATAGAGAGGAAGCACAATTACCTAACTGCCCTGCACTTTGTTCTGACTCTGTCTGGCATCCCACAACTTAAAGGAATAGTTCACCCAAAAATGAAATTTCACTCATTATCTACTCACCCTCATGTCGACTAAGGGCTGGGAGAATTTTCAGAGTCCTCCGTGGCTTCTCTGAGTTACAGGGGGTCTCGATGTAGCAGTGCATGTCCATGTAACAGTTGCAAATGGACACGAGTGGTGTCTATTCTTCCTGGTCCGTCTAAATCTGTGTCAGTCGCCGGTGTCCATTTGCAACCGTTACATGGACATGCACTGCTACGCCGAGACCCCCTGTAACTCAGAGAAGCCACGGATAACTCTGAAATTTCATTTTTGAGTGAACTATTCTTTTATCCTTAGACACTGCATCTGCCACCAGGGGCACCACATTCTTATCATCTGTGCCAAAAGAAGTGACAGCTGTTACGGTACACAGATGTTACTCTGGTTGAACTACATGTGTGAGTGTTTGAGCCTATATCTTTTGAGGTACATGGCATTTGGTTTTAATTTTTGTACAATTCGGTCGCTGTCAGATCAGTCAAACTAAATATGATGAAGGAAGAAAGATGGACCAGCATGTCAAATCTTTAAGCCCACCCAGTTAGCAGATTTGGCATGAAAGTATGCTAGCTCTAGATCCAATTTCCTGTTTCACAAATCTTATTTTGGAGTACTCAGTGAAGGTTTGACATTAACAAAGATGTAGGAGGAAAACAAAAACTGTCCTTCACATCATGAGGAGTTCTTGAAGTTGAAATCATCTGTGCTTTGCCTCTATAGCTGTAATGGATGACTACACCATCAGCTAATGACTTGGTGCACTATAATGACTTGACACAGCGAACAGGAGATGAGAGTATCTAGAGACCATCAGTTTTAAGACTTTAACAGCTTTGGCTCTCTACTTCGGAGTTAAAGTCAGCACAAGTGTGAGTGAAAGTGTGTGACCGTGTGTGAGTGTGACACACTTGCCCAATGACACGCTCACATGAGCACAGTCATAGAAAACAGATACGACCATATTAGAGATTGATGGTAGCTAAGGGTATGGATTTTCTTTTAATGAATAACCTTTAAATAACCTTTTTTTTCTCTTTTAGCTAACATCATAAGTATTCAGGTTAGCATTCATGTATGAATGTGACTCATAAGCCTTCATATCAAACAACAAATAAATGGGTCGTAAAATGATCCTACTGTGGGTCTTTGTCATTCTGAAACAATAGTTGTGGCTTTGTGAAATGGAGAGAAGGGTTATTTTTATGGTGTCACGCTGAATATGGTGCAGCAAGTAATTAACAGCTGATAATGATGTTGAACGATGAACACTAATTTTTGTTTCATTTTAGCATAATTTTCTATCCCTTTACAACTGCGATATTAAAAAAAACAACAAAACACTGAACTTTTTTTTAAAGTCAAGAATATTTCATGTTATTTCTTTCATCATGATTATTTGTTTATTTTGTCAACAAGGAAAGGTGTTTTGCGATATAATAAGAATAATTTATTTTCCATCCACTAAGTGACGCTGCTCCATTTGTTATTTTGCCCTCAGAGAGTCGATGTGGCAACAAGTACAACACAGTTAAGTAAAGTCAAGTACTGCATATGAAGAAGAATGAAATGAACCTTTCCAGGGCAGAGCACAATGAGTAGTACATGATCGGCCATTGGCGTCCTGTCTGACCACTGCTTAACCCATCATGAAGCTCGGTGACTTTTTCAGCAGCTGTGAATCAGAAGTTTTGTCAAATGTTGTTGTGCAAACAAACATTCAAATTTTAATTTGGATATCCAAACTCTTACGCATGATTACATTTCCCCGACTAATTATGTGATCACTTTACTCACAATGTGACATCTTGGATTTTTTTTTTTTTTTTTTTTTGGTAATGAAATGGTTGGAGGTTGTGGTGTATTGCCAGCACACGAATTGATTTGAGGGATCAAAGAAGGCTCAGAATTATCAGCATCCATGATTACAGGCCCATTATTTAAATCATTTATTGAATCAGAGGACGTCTGACTGTGTGAGCCCAACAAAACAAGGCAGATGATGACTAATTGGCCCGCTGCAGAGATAATGTTGATGGGCAGCTGGGAAAGGATTGTGGTGGGGGTCGGTGGAGACTCTTGCACTGCTGCAGCCGCTGTCAGTGGTGTGGAGAGAAAGCGGCATGAGATGACGCTGCATCCGCAATTGAGCACAACCCCCAGCAGATGGAGGTTTCTCTCAGTTTAAAAGGGTCACAAGTGGACAGAGAATTGACATTAATCTCATTCATTTCAGCTTCAGTGTTTATTTCATGCCTTCTTTGGGTTTAAGATGACATAATCCCATTATATAATCAGCAATTGAGGATGATCTGAGGAGCAAAAGCTATGTATTCAAAGACAAATTGAGATAGCCGTGGGCATGTCTAATTATTACCATCATCACAGATATGCATCTTCTAAATAAAAATTGTGAAGACAGAAATTCAGTGAAGGTTTGTTTTTTGTGTGTGGCAAACCTAGAATGCATACCATTCTAGGTTTGCCACACAAAATCCAAAAAAAAAATAAATAAATCCACCTCTCTCCATCTTCCTTTGCTTTTACTTACCGCAGCTGCGGTGAATAAAACAGGAAAAACAATACCATCATAATGTTCATTGGAGCATGTGACGGGGGGGACATAGCTGTCGCTGTGGGTTACAATTTCTTGAAGCATGTTTTTGTGTGATGCAAAGTTTGCCTCAGTAAACAGTAAAAAAAAATCAATACAGCGTCATCCCTATGATTTGCCTATGTTCAAGGCTTTAGAGGTGGGTGAAAATCGGGCTTGTCTTATAGAGAATATAAAGATCAAAGATGCTCTGATATTTTGTCCATGGAGATGTGAATGTGAGACTGTGTGCGCAAAGGAAAGGATAAACAAAATTAAGAATCAGTCTGAGAAGGCCAAAATGAGTTAAGTAAAGAGAATATGTATCATAGATGGTGGGAAATAAATTGTGTGCTAGTAAATCTGGGATGACTTTTAGAAGCAGCATGGGCTTAAGTCGCTTCTTGTCTTATGTTTCTCTTCCGATACAAAACTAATGCTCTGCACTGTGTAAACCTAGCAGCCATGATAAAACATGTTAACTTCTGTATTGAGAACAAGCATGCCATAGCATGTTTAAAACTTTTGTGTTGTTTTTCTAGTGGTCTTTATTTATTTCACGCCATCCTTCAGATCTGAGACAGATTGGCCCTCTTCCTCTTTGATTGAGTTTGCCAGCGTTGGTCGCAAAAGCAAATCTTTTTAGTTTGTTGGATAAAAAGCATCTCCACTTCAAGGCCAGAACTTAACCTTCTCATTTCAATGAAGACTCCTTAGAAGTGATGGGGACCAGCCTTGGCATGGAGTCTAATGATCCCATTGGCTAAACCTCTACTGCATAATGTTGATTAGTCCTCTGCTTCATGTATTTTCAGTGTTTGGCATATTTTGAACCACTCAGGCACAATAGGTCATGCACCTTGTCGTTGTATTAACAGATTTAACAACAAGGGAAAAATTTAATAATCGGTCAATCAATGATATTCTCAGTGTTCACTGGTTTTCTTAAAAGCCACATTATGTGACAACTCTCCCTTAGGCTGTAATTTTTAGTGTTAATCAAAATTCTGTGGGCTAGGGTCATTTTAGCCGTCCAGTCTCAGCGATCACATTTGTTCTAATCATCTTAGTTCAGGGTTTGATGAATTGCTTGTGCTTTTACGAATGCTCGCCTTCATACCACTGTTGTGCTGAGCCGCTTGGTGTTTTTGTGGCCTCCCTGTTGCCTTGAGCATGTTGCCTTTCTCTTTTACTGACTTGGTGTTTTGCCCACAGAACAGCTCTTGAATGTTTCTTGTATTTGTTGCACTATTCTCTGTAAACTCCACTCACTATTGAAAGATTTCAGCTGGGTGGTTGCATCTGAAAAGCTGAAACCTCCACATTTGGCGCTTACATGTGGTCTCATTCAAATGTGAGGTTAAAGAGTAAATCTGCCTCTTGACTCTTTTCCCTGCTGAGCTACAACAACCTGGCTGGTTGTATTTACTACCATGCATTGCATGCACATACAGTATGCCTTACATATGAAGCCATTTAAACTCCACCAGTTTTGACCTCAAAAGTGGAAGTGGAAGAAGAAAAAACAGCAAGAAATGGATCAAACAGTGATGCAAGAAAGGGGCTGGAGAGAGACAAGTCGTAGTTATAATCAACAAACAAGGACTGCAGAGAGCACAGACAGGCAAGATCAGTGAGTATATACAGACAAATGAGTGGGGCAAGTCAAATACCGCACAAAGCACATTGTCAAGAAGTCACAAACAACATAACAAAGACATGCGTGTGTTTGTAAGGCACAGAGGAAGAGAAACAACGCATCACTGACTGACACTGCTGCACATGCAGAGTCTGAGTATCAGGATTATACGTAAAAGCACAAAGAAAAATGTCACTGACATTGGGTTAAAGTGTAGAGAACAGAAGAGAGAGGAGGCATCTGCAGAGAGATGCAATAGTTTTGTTATATTTAACATTCCTCCAGATTGAAATACAACAAGAAATACTGATTGTTGAAGAGACTGAGGCGTGGAGGTGCATCTGTGTGCAAATTTGTGTGTGAAAGAGAGAATTAATATGGGTCTAAATTGCTCCCAGGTATGTCCGATGTGAGGTGTTCCCTGTTGAGGGAGCAAGACAGACGGTGATTTTACCATGTCACAACACAGACTCACACTCTGAGTGTTGGATATGCTTTTACACAGAAACAAGATCAGAATTCTTCACCCGCCACCATGGCTTGTAGAAATTTACAGCTACCTGCCACAGCCAGTTTTTCACCCACATTTGGCGTGTTGTTGTTGTTGTGTGTGGGTTTTCTATGTTTAGTTTTTAATTCAATTACATGTTTTAACATTTTTACTTATTGTGTTTCTTTATGCATTTGTGTTCTGGCTCTAATGCTTTTGGCTTCAGAGCCTACATCAAACAGCGCCTTTGACTAGGCTCTGTCTGCCAAAGGAACTTTGTTCTGCTGTCAGATGACGCAGAAATCCCGCTGAGAGCCACCAAGCCCGTTTTCAAAACCCAGCTCTCTGGAGCCACATGCCCCCACTTTTGATAGCCCTGACTGCTCTGGCCTATTGCCTCATTCAGAGCCCTAGCAAGCCTCTACATCCTTCATGTGTCCACTGGCTTCTCTCATGTTGGGATGAAGCAGAGCAGACTACAGCGCGCAGAGCAGTCTCTGATGTAAAAGGCTGAAACACTTGTAAATTTAGAAAATTACTTGTGCCTTTTAAACCCATTGCAAAGTTAGGTAAGAACACTATAGCCTAGAAATCTAAATAAAATCCCATTAGTGTGCAGTACTGCAAGGGACAGATAAACCTTACAATACAAGGAAGCTCCTTGTGTTTCACATTTGATGCATCAAGTCGTACATCGTGAACCTTGTACTGAAATGCGTAGAATTTTGTTGCCCACAAATAAAAAATGATGTGCTATTTGTTCTCGCAGGAACTGTGCAGCAGAAAATATTTGTTTTCCCATTTCTTTAAGAAAGTTTGCTGTTAGAAGTTTGATTTGGGTAGGACACAAGCCTGTACCGCTCTTTTGATCATCTATAAATAGCACATGAAATAGGCTTCTGATTCTGATCGACTTCCATTAACACTGTTAACATCAAGAGGCAGAATGAAAGCCGATGTTCAGAGGAGAGGTCTGGTGTACAGGCTGATGCCAAGAACCGCCCTGCTGCTCATTCAGTGTCACAGCTGATGGTGCACTCTGGAGCTCTCTTTCTCCTTCACTGATGTCTCACCTCGATAGTAACTACTTCAATAACTAGCTGACAACACAGCGCTCACAAAATGTTGGGCACACTAGTCTAGATGTTCGGCCAATCAGATGAAAGAGGGCTTTTACGTCTGAACTATTACTGCCTCCTTCAGTCATTATCATGCAACTGAGGGGGCTGCATAACAGGCTTGAGATACATATGTTACTTTTTGTAAATCATGATAATCATGACAAGCTTTTGGAGTCTGAGAATAAATGTACGCATAGAGCTGGCAATAAGATTAATAGCTCCACTTGGCACACAACAGATGATGCTTCATGCTCCAGCAGAGGATCTTCATGCGCCATCATTACATCCTTTCAATGAAAGATATTTTGACATGTATTGGTAAGAAGTGCACAGTCAAAGTTATGTGCAACGCCTGCGCTTAAAATGTCCAAAACCAATTGTAAACTCTTTTTGAAAATTCTGGTAGTCATTCTGCCAAGAGGCCCCTTGAATTGTGCCCATGAGGGAAGTTAGTTGGAAATAGTGAAAGCTGCCTTGGTAAACTATAGCAGTTAGCGTAAAGCCACCTGTTCAGACTGGGGAATTCTTCTGTGTTTTGATTATAAGAGATGTATTAGACTTAAAAGAGAAATATGACATTTCATCAAAAACGTGTACTGTATGCATGGGTCCCCCGGCAAATTCTCACCCCACCTCGAATTTTATGAATCCCAGCTCTTGCATGCAAAGTATGTGCGCACTGTTTATAAATGAGGTCCCTCTACAAATATTGTGAGAAACTGCTCAGCTCAACCTTTCTTTTCTTTTCCTTTCTTTTCTTACCCACAAACACATTTGATAAACATTCGCAGACATCCTAAGGTGCAGAGTTCTTCTTTCTGTAGCAGTAAGGTGTTATTCCTCCCAGCTCATCAAACGAGCAAAGCAGTGTAAACACAGAATCATGCGCCCTGAGCCTGACAAGGAGCTACTCGGAGAGATCCGAAATGCAGTCGGGAGTTTCAGAATAAACTATACTTGTCGTCTTAGTGAAGGGCCAGAATATGTCACCCAATGTAAATGTGGGCTCTTTTTGTGTGTTTCTAATAGTTTCGGGAGGAAATGGAGTTCAGAGGCTCCAAGACATGAGCATTTCAGTCTGTGACTACACAAAGTTGTTTTTTTTCCCCCTTGGGATAAATTCATTGCTGCTTTTGGTCTCTTTCAGGGAAATTGGTTATAATGAGAAAACACCAGCTTTCTCCCCTAATGACAAACTTTGCTTTGTCAGTGGTAACGTTGAAAGTCACCATGGTCACATTAGCAAAAGACTCCATTTGAGTTGAATCCAGTAGTTAAGTTAACTTCCATAGCTCTTGTTAAAATTGCACTGGCATCAGCGTAGTAGTTAAACACTGTTATCTGGCACTCAAGTATATGAGCGTGCTGGCGTTTGTGTGGACGGGCGCAAACAGTGTGTTTGTGTGCATATGCTGTCAGGCAAGAGGAATCCAAAAGAAAATGTAAGGTTGTGTTACACTCTGGCTAATTCTGGCCTGCAGGCATCATCCAGTCCAGGTAGTATCTCGTGTAATTGTATCACAGATCAATTTGTCATACACACGATGAAAGCGCGACACCCAAACTGTGCAGTAACAGCAGCAGATGTTGTCAGGCTTTTAGAGTTTGTAAATCATTTATGACCTGTGTTATTTTAAGTCTGTGGCAATTTTGGAACACCTGTGTGTTTTGGCACTCTTCTCTTTTTATATACTGTAGATTCAAGCATTGCTATCAACAAATATCTAGCTCACCGAAAAGACAGTACCAAGGAGGGATGTCCTTTGTGTTCACAAAAGGAATCCCCACAACACCTTTTTATGACTTCAGGGGGTTGTTAAAGTCGTACTTTATTAATTACCATGGTGTCCGCAGCTCCACTTCTCGGGGCTGTTCCTACTCTACCCAGCGTGCACTGTTGGCGTGAAATGAAACCAGGCTATCTGTTAGAAACACACATGAACAAGTGGAGCATGGTCTAATTCCAGACCCAGGGCAAAGAAGTGTTTTAGAGGGTGTTTTGTCTCTTGAACTTTTCATGTACAGTTGTTTTTTCATATAAAACAAGGGGAAACTCTATGGCTATCTATAGAACATGCAGGTTGCTTTACCTAGAAGTTAGAATTGTTATTCAAGAGCTAGAGTGTCATAGTTGTTGGCAGCTGGTCTTTGTTTAAATGATAATGATAATAATAATAATGGATTACATTTATATATGTAGCACTTTTCTATTGTTACTCGATAACAAAGTGCGTGGTTGCCAATGTGCACCAAACATCCCCTCCGACCACCACCATGATCATTCATACGCATTCACACGAGGCAAGGTGGGTAAGGTGTCTTGCCCAAGGACACTACGACAGAGACTGGGACAACCCGCTCTGCCTGAGCCACTGCCACCCGTAAGGGACAAATGACACCTGCGCTCTGTGCGAGAAAACCTCAGTGTAGGTTTCTGACTGAAAATGAGTAATGCAAACCTGGAAAAATGACATGACTGAGAGGTAAGAGTAGAATAGCGAGAAACAGATGGGAACAATCGTGTTATCATGCAACGTAAGATGGATGTTTCCCAAAGGAGCTGAAAATAGACCGTGACAAGTAGAAATAGTAGGTGTATGTTGTCTTATATAAACGTCGAGTGTTGTCTAATCTAGATGATCAGGATTATGGAAATGTCACATTTTAAAGGTAATGTTGAAGACCAATGTAAATGAAGGGTACTAAGGTTTACCACTGCCCAATAAAATGAATTGGATTTTGAATTCACGTCAAGTTATCACAACATACATAACGACTATTTTCAGGGAGAAATTGACAGTTTTTGAATCGAGGTGACTCTTGAAGTATGATGTTAATATGATACACTAAGCTGCCACAGTTAATTGGATGGTGGGTGGTTACCTTGCCCATTCTATCTCGTCCTGAATTCAGACAGAGAATAAACAGTGAACGCTGATTTCTCACTCCCTGCGTGTGTTTTTTGATGAGGTCTTATCTCTTTTCACAAGAGGTAAAGTGAAGAGAGTCAGAAGAGCAGTGTGAGGATTCTGTCTACTTGCTGGGTAAGCTCAAGTTAACTAACCAGCAGATATCAGACTGATGTTGATGCACAAAACACCATGAGCGGATAAAATTAGCGCGCAGCTCTGTTTGCACTAACTGATTATTAATGTGAATGTACACGTCTTATAAGGCACTGACAGGCCGTAGCAGAATTGCTGTTCTTCTTTCAATCTGCATCACATTCTTGCAAGAAGTGCATGTCTGTCATTATTCAGGTCAGCTGTCTTGTACATGTAGTTCTTAAAATGTGACGTCTTAGTCATGCTTTAGTTTTTCTACAGTTTGCTGGAGGAAAATATTGATTTTTTTTTTCTTTTAACTGTGTCGCCAAATCCCTGTTGGGTTTACTGTTCAACTGTTTGGAGCCGTGAAGCTCTAGCAGTTCTAACACCGTTAATATGTACAAACCAGTGCCTTCTTTTACCAAATTTAGTGTAAATCATGAGTTGAAAAATCAGGAAATAAAGTATTTCTGAACATGGTTTAATCATTTATCGGTTTAATCTCAGCATGTAATGACCTCCAATTCTAGGTCGCATCCGAGTTGCGTCTCCGATTTCTTGTTTTGCGTTTCAGTCAATCACGCTTTTTAGATGTTAATAGATATTTTTGATGTTGCTGTCCAACACCTACACAATCATAACAGCCTTTATTCCATGCCTCATTTCAGCTGCATAGTTATTTTGTTGGTAAGCTTCAAAAAGATCAGAAACAGCCTTGACCTTGTTTTGTCCCTATACACACAAACAACATCACACATTTTCAAATGGGAAATCGCACTGAATGTTCAGTCTGAACTCCACTGTCAGTTTACGTCCACAGGAATCAATTCAGCCTTAAATATTAGTAAACTGTACACATCTAATTACAATGCCTCCCTGCAGTCGTGATAGAGCAGTTATGTCCTCTATATATGATTTACTGTAACCATCACATGAAAGTAACATCTTGTTTACCTCCAAGTAACAACCCAGATAGGTCATTAGCACATGTCCTCCCATAGAAGCTATACATTATCTCCCCACCCACAGGCTGATCCATATCATGACATACTGTTAATTGACCATAGCCACCAGGTACAGATAACCAGGTGTGGCAGATATGTGACATTACATGATGACACATCCCCAAATCCTTCTCAGTAGAAGGGAAAAAAAAAAAAAGAACACAACTATTATCACATTATAAGGCCACTGGATTCAAAACCGTACCCTTGATTAAAATACTGAGCGCTGTGTCTGGCAGCAGACAATGGCAGCTAAATCCTATGACAAGGGAAAAAAATTGTCATCCTCACCACCTCTGTCGCCTTTGTGCTCGTGTGTGTAGCTGTATTGTGCTTAGAGCCTCACTGCTTAAAAATGTTTTTGCATGATTCACTATTTTCACCCCACTTATTTCAAACCTAGAAATCTAGAGACCAATCAGAATTGCCCTTTGTTTACAAAGCCATGAACTTGTGGGCAAATTGCTGAACTCTGGCAAGTGTGTGCGGCGCTTTCTTAGAAATCCATGTAGCTGAAGAGCCTTCAATTCAGAGGAGTAATTTCAATCTGCTGCTAGTGTATGTCCTCATGCTGGCCTTCATAAGGTATACAGAAACCGTAGCTGAACAATCTGCCTATTTCTTTTGTGCATTTCAAATGCTCTGTCTGGCTATTTGGACAAATTTTACATTTCATTGTGTTTGTGTCGTGAGGATTTGCATTCTTTACGGGCTGCAAGCGTCACTTTATATTTTCAGTGTGTGTCCAACCTGAGTTAGCACCGGCTCCATACCGACATCTCTCTTTTTTTAAGTTGTTCAGAGCAAAAACTAAGGTATTGACATTATTCAGCATGTCATTCTTCTATCAGCGGCTGTCTGCTGCAGCTGGCCACCTGAACCAGACACTTGTCCACCAAATGGACCATGCATAATTAAGAGGGTAACCCACAGTATAGACCTGACCCTGTCAGTTCACTGAAAATAAGGCCAGTCAGCCCAGGGGCACACTTCACTCTCCCTGTGATGCCCATAAGTTCCTGTTATGCTGCTTCCCACCGGGCCAAGCATGGCAGGGTATTAAAACAGCCAAGGTCTCTCAAAATCATCACTGAATTTTCAGAAGAGTCTTACAAAGGGACATGCATGTTAAGGTTAATTTCTTTTTCATTATTTTTTTATCATTTGTCTATTTCTATTTCTGGGTAGAGAAATTGACCAATGTTTTGCAATGGTAGCTGTAATTGTCTGACACAGTACATTGAAGACATACAGCACAGGTACACAGGCTTCATTTCAGCAATTATCTGTGGTCAGTGTAAGTTTTGTTGCTGCATTTTCTTTGTTGTGTAGCATATGGCAGTTCTGCTGCGCCAGGCGTCCCTTTTTAATAGGCCACGAGTTGCCAAACGCATGAATTAGGGTCTGGTGTATGTAAATAAGGAACACCGGTGCAGCGTGTCTCCTTGTTTCTACACTTCAATCAATTTATCAGTCTGTGATCAAATTAGTGCTCGTTTAGGTATTGTGTGACAGTTTAATAAATCAGATGTCAGGAGGTTCATATGTCCGTCTGCGTGTTTAAAAACGGGCACCGTCTCCAAGGCCGTTTGATGAACGATCGCCAATATTTTCAAGGTGTGATATCTGCATGTCATTTCCTGAAGATGCTGGCCGGACGCAAACAGCTGCAGCCATTGCAGGACTGCGTTTCATAAAATCAGCTTAAGGAAGAGAATAGATGTCCCTTTGAAACGACATCAATCCCCAAACCCCCAACATGACAGTAAGTCCTATCCCCTGATCCATCCCCACGCAGTGCACTTACATCATGTCCAGATATTCTGTGGCTTTACTGTTCCCAGCTAATAGCAGCAACAGCTCTGTTAGTGGCTTGCGGTGCTGCGTGGCTGGACTGACAAAGCCCACATGAAAGGAAAGTAGGAGACATAATCATTTCACCAGTTCTGCCAGCTCGAGCCATCTTTGAAGTTGTTGCATCGTGGATCATTACGGCATGGAAACGCGCTGTTGTCTAGCCCTGTGTAGTATATCAGCGTTGTTTGTGTACACATGGCATCTATCTCTATGGTGGGCTCAGCCACAATACGCAGTAGGTGCGTTAGTGTTATCGTTCTATCATTAGCATGTTTTTATTTGATCTGCTCGTGGCTCTGTTTTTGCTGTGAGACTTGAGGCCATTCCACCCCCCCCCAAACCACCCTAATCCCTGATTAGTACTACCTACACACAGCAACCCACCCAGAAGAGCAGCTTGAGTCATCATTATCCTGGTTTACAAAAATACACATATTATTCTCCATACCCCAGACAAAGGCCACCTTCACACTTAGTGAAAGAATGGCAGCGATGGAGAAGTTGTCTGCTGGGCTCATGTTTGTATAATTTGAATCTGTAACTGTTCAGTGGACTACTCTTACCAGTCCCTGGTCCCCATCACATCTCATATATAATGGGCAGTGTGTATCAGGCACCACATGGCGTAACTGTCTGTCAGTCTATTCTGGAGCTACATGTAATCCTTTGCTCCTCACAGTATAGTTAAGGGGTCACATAAAGAGACATAGAGGGCGCTTTTGACAGTTGCAAGCAATGGGTGGAAAGAGACCATCAGACAGAGTCTGAGGTAAGTGTGAAGGTGGATGACGTCTAGACACAAAAAAAAACAGTCTGTTTCCTTGTTTCTCTGCCTCCTTCAGTTTTTTCTATTCTCCAGATTACTTCCATGGAGTTTGTTTTGATGTTTGTCTTCATACTGACTCTGCATAAAATCTATCTGTGATAAGATTGTGATCATAAAAATAGCTCAGATTGAACTAGAGGAGTCTATAACATACATCTGCATTGACATGACAGCCACAGGCAGTAATCAGTGTTAAGTGCACTGTTTGAGACATACTGCATATGGATGAGACATGATGAGGATATACAGTGGGTAGCTGGATGTGCCATGGATTTCCATTATATTGAAAAGTACTTGACAATTCGACCCTCACAGTCTACACTAATGTCTGTCCGTTGCTGCGCAGAAATCCTCTAATCCGTAACATGTCAGTGTTTGGCCTGATCCACTACGGGGTGGTGGAGGATGATGCAATGCAGGAAGGAGAAAATGATGATAAAATGCGATTACATCTCCTGGTATTAAGAACAGAGTCTTGAACTGGATCGCCCTACCAGTCTTTGTTTCAGGTGTTCCATCCGATCCATAGCATTTGACTTGTACTGAAGCTGTGCTCTCTTCGGAAATAGCACCCACAGGCAGCCTTGTCATGTTTGTGTATGCATGTAAGGGCGGCTGTGTGTGTGTGTGCGTGTGTGTGTGATAAATTGACTTTTTTTTTCAGCTCTGCGATGAAACAAAAGTACATCAATGATACTCAAACCTTCTTCTCACCCCATTGACTCGTTTTTTTTTCCCTCTTTACCACAGTTCTGCTCTCACAGATATCACACCACTCTCTTATTTTCTCACCCTCTCTAACCTATTCTCAGCCTCTCCCTCCCTCACTTCTCTTCTCCTCTCTTCTGCTGCCCTTCCTTCAGTCCCTCCCTCGCAAACTACTTGCTATTCAGTTCAGGGAGGCTGCAGGCAGCATTGCTCTAGCTCCCCATACTGCTGCTGCAGGACTAGACTTTTTTATCCCCTGCTCTCTCTCTTTCTGTCTGATAACCAGACATTTCCCCTCTCTTATTCTCCTGAAACTATGCACCTAAAATCCTTGGCTTACGGCCCAACACACTTAATATTTAACCTTCCCCATTGTCTTCATGCCTCTGTCCTTAAAGCCCTTCATCACTGCATGACGCCCCATTACATGTAACTATACATAGTGGCATTTCTCATGCATGTATGAACTATGAAAGGAGCAGTAAGCCAATCAGACTGTAACGATCAAGGCAGATTTTAAAATCTTTTGATGTTCTAACCGTCTTAAAACTGGGACTTCAGCCTCAAATGTGAAAAAAAAATGGAGAAAAAAAAGAACATTTTTTGAACACTTTTTTAACCAGGCCAAAAAATTTTTAGATGCTGTACAAGAGTTCATTATCTTCACACATTGGTGACTGCTTCCAGGGAAGCTTTGAGTATTTCATGGACTTCTGAGCCCTCTAACATCCTTATTATATTCCAGAGATACCTCTCCAAGTGTGTTTCTAGGTTCACCCAGTTACTGACATGCCTGTATTTTCCTGGCTGCTTTGGGATACCTTACTCCCACTGCGAAAGGAAAAAAGGAAATGTGGAGGTTGATAGTTTACAGCCTCCTAATGCCATTGTACTGACTGTGACTAAGGACGATGGATAATAAAGTCTTTATGATGTCTGTAACCTGCCTCTATGTGAAAAGGAAGGTCTGAATTTTCCAGGGCTAGCTTCTTAGAATGGAAAGCCTTGGTCCAGGTTATTTCAGGCTAATCCATTACAAACGTCCTTACAAAGGTTCTTTCTATCATTCAGACAAAAGGAAATGTCTGTGCTGTGACAATTAAGTCCCCAGATGATTCCAGGTATAAAGAATGAAGTATTTTACTTCTCAAATGTGTAGTCAAGGTTTTGAGTATCAGTGTTTGTTCATTCTCACATTTATTAATTTGGTCCAGTCATTTGTGCTCACACGTTCTGACTCTATCATTGCACACCAGTCACCTGACCTGCTCCTCCTCCCCACCCATCTGCTTACCTGTTCCCCATTCCCTCATTAGCCTCCTATATACCAGTCCGTCTCCACTCGCACTCTAGTCTGCCGGATTGTCTTTGTGCCATCTGCCTTAGTGCACCACCGCTCTGTTCTTTCCCTGCATGTTTTGCTCCGCGTCTTGTTTTGGACCTTGCTGGTGTTTATCTGGATTTTGCCTTAGCCCGACACTTTGTACTTTGTTTACCTTCTTGGATTTTTGTATCCTGGCTTTTTTCCCCCTCCTCAGTAAAGACTTTTTTTTTTTAACTTTTCTCCTACTGAGTCGTGCTCTTGGGTGCCTTTACTGAGAACCGTGACATATGCTCTTATTAAGTCTGACAATCAAAGGGCACAGTGGAAGGAAAGACATGCAACCAAATGTCCTTTGGTTTATGTCGACCCCTGTTTCTGTTTATTTTATTGTCAGTTTCTGCCACTGCCTCGATCTCTGTTGCAGTTTTCAGATTTTTACTTCCTCTCTCTGCCTTCATGCTTTCCTTCCACTTCCAATACTGTATGTACAGTCAGATTTTATGTGTGCTCTACCCTAAATTATCTTGTCAAGCAGTTCATACTGTACGGATCTTCAAAAAGGAACTCCATTGGATCGTTTGGATCCACTCCAGCCACCAGCCTGAGTATGATGAGGATGTTACATTAACATATGCAGAGTAGTGTTGTCCCTACAGTATGTCCTTGTGGTCAGATGCAACATACTGTACCACTGCAGTGGTGCTGGTTTAATTCCAGCTTAGGACGTTTGTAACATGTCATCTTCTTAACTCTCTCTCACTCTCTCTTTCTCTTGTCATACTGATGTCTCAAATAAACATCCCAAAACTAATTACGTATGCATCTATAGCTCCACTACACCCAGCCCAAACAAATACTTTATACACATCACTTCATTCCTCTCTTTTCATGCATCAGTCTACTAGTTAACCATGTATCCACACTGGATGTTCATCTTTCAGTCGGTGTTTACCCCATCCTAAATAAACTGCACATTTCGTACTTACTATGTGCTTGATGATAAGCCAGATGCTTCCTCTCATCCACAGCCTGCTTGACCACAGATGCTAATAGCCAGTGACAGGCCCACAGTCTAAACATGAACCACTGTAATGAGAGGAGTAAGCAAACGGCATCAGCCATTAAACATAAGAGAGCTTGTGCCAGAAGGCACTTCGGTTGCTCCTCAGGCAGTGCCGTTCTCGGCTGCATTAACTCTAACTGACAAGAGACTGCCCGACTCAAACAGCACCGTTACAGATACTATGGGCAACCGTGTGAGAAGAGAAAAGACATGTCGCTCTCGTACAAGCAGCACATAGGGTGCTGAGAGTGTGCTGACTTTCCTCAGGCATCACAACAGGAGCTCTGGATACTTCATTCATATTCTCAGAGAAAAAAATAAAAAGCTTGAAGGAATATTGACGTATATATCTGTGTGTTCCGCCACCTGCCAACAGTTTAAAATGACATTGTCATTCAATGTTGAAATACCGATGCAGTATTTATTGTTTTGCATGGGCTACTAAAATATTGACCTTAATTGTCGATACTGTTTGTTTTGTTTAAAAATAATTTAACAGCCATAAATCAGTATGTTTCCATAACACCAGTTCTTATTTTGTAATCTTAGTTCACAATTGGTTTCCAATTACTACATAATTAAATGAGCATGACAAACATTCTGTAGGTCCTCCTCAAAATTGTAACTGATGTATACAATTTGTGAAATATAAAGAATAATGAGTTACATGTAGTGCTATAGCAGTCCCAAGGATAAGGATTGAGAGCCATGCCTTAGGTCATTATCACTTTCATTATGTCTCATTAATAAAAAAAAAAGAAGTCTGGTGTTCACATCCATGCACCCATGCCAGCAACAAACGTTGACTTACATTTGACAGAAGATACTTTTGTTCATTTTCAGTTTTAATGTTCTTCTTTGTAAACAGCTGCATGTAAAAAAAAAAAAAAAAAAAAAAAAACTAATCATCTGAGCCTGTCACTAAAATAGCCAAAGCACATAGGCCTTGAAGGCAAGGTTTTAAAAATACCGTGTCCGGTCAATGTCATCCAGAATCTTGAATACAGTGCAATGCTGCTTAACAACCAGAAACACCAGCTCCAGCATAATACAAAAAAAAGGTCACGCTCTGTCTGCAACCCCACTTCTCTCTTGCCAAATCAGTTTTGTGACCAGTGTCATGGGAGGTCAAGGTGCAAAAACAATTACAGATAAATGTATTTTTGCCTTATTACATTCTTTGTACCTCATAAACTTTAAGCCAACACTCACATACTTGCTGGTAGAGCAGTTTGTTGTTTAATGTCCACGTCCACCTGTGTACAGGGGAACTGGAGGGTCAAAATTTCCTGTATAGGTGAAAATATGAATGTAAAAGGGTGTCTTTCTATATTTTAACTCCATGATAAGCTTGTGACCGGTCCAGGCTTTGTGTGAGCACCTGTGGATGTAGGGAGAAACAAAATGAAAGATAATCATTCTATCTTACTATATTCTCCAATGCATTTTACACCTTTGCCCTCCTCGCAACCATTTTCTACTAACTGACCAATTTCTTTGAGTATATTTGTGTGTGTATGTGGGTGCACATGTGTGTGTGTGTGTGCATGTTTGTGTGTAAACATAGAGACACATGCTCCATTACTGTGTGCCTGCACTGTATATCTGTTAGTTTCCCAGGGGCTTATGATGAGATTACAAGATGGCATCTTGTTCTGGGTTGCTCTGTCATCTCATTTAAAAAAAAGAAAGAAAAAAAAAGAAAAACAATTCTAATCTGAGCCACTCATCTGGAAATATTTCTTTCTTTCTCTTTTTTTTCCAGCCACAGGCATTGTAGCGTTACTTCTGTGTCACCATCCTGTAATCAAACTAGCTGATAGCCACCGCTGCACCTCTTTAAGTTCCATTTAATGAGAACAAGTCAAATTGGCCCATCTATGGCACTACAGCTGAGGGAGCACAACTTATCTTAATGAGGATCTAGCTACCCATTATCTGCTGGTAACCCAACCAACATGTTACCACTATTATCAGCCCCCACTTGCCCATACACAAACACTTTCTCACCCCCTTGTTATCAGCTTGACTTCCCCTTTAAGCCCGCTGCAGACAGTGTAACCACATCGGACAGTAATTGTACCTCTCGCTCCTGCCTAATTGAATTGACAAGGAGCCGGAATTGATATCATTTAACACATTGATCTTGGGAGACAATGAGACAGAATGCCCCCCCCACACCTTTCCTCCTCCCCCACCTGCTATTTTCTTCCCTCTGATTCATCTGCCCATTCCTTTGATTCACCATGTTATTGCCTATGAATTACCAGATTCATTCTTCACTTCTTTCACCACGACCCTATTTCAGCATCTTTATTTATTTATTTATTTTTTGACATAGTCAATTTTATTGCATTAGGGACGTGCAGAGACGTGACACTTTTGAATGCATCAGAAAATATTGATCGTCTATATTTTCATGAAGTCTGTTCATTCCCTTCATGGCAGAAATAAAAGATTTGGAGATTATTCACATAATACTCACAAATAGCATAAAATATACACAGACAACTGTCTGGATTATTAAATCAGCCACAGTGTTAAATATATTCCTTCAAAGTAGGGCTGAACAATTAAATACAATTGCAATTATATCACAATACGATAAAACGCTATTTTGTAATCGCAGGCCATGATTATGTTCTAGTTACGTGCCATGCAAGGGAGAGTGCAGCTGTCGGAGAAAAGAGGCAACAATGTCACACTTTCACCTGTTGTGTATTGGCCTCGGGCTCAGCTTAATGTAGCCAGGAACTTTAATGTGAACTATTTGTATATTGAACTATTTCTTTTTTATTTATTATTACTATTTATTGAACCTGACTTCGTGCTGTTGCTATCTCACGGAGCAGACTACTTCCCAGACAATCACACAGGGAGAACATGTAGCTGGCTTGTGCGACTGGTTACTGAGTACAGCAATGTTTACATCAGCCTAATTTGCCAGTTGTTTGTGTGATAATTAATACATGCTACTGTGAGTTTACCAAATCTTACAGGACATACCAATTTATGTGTTGGTCATAATATAGAACAGGTATTGCTTGTGTCTGTTGAAAAGCACAGATGATAAGGAGCTTAGAAAATGATTGCATATTAAATCACAATCATAATTGCATTAATTTCCCAAATCGTTCAGCCCTACTTCCCAGTGCTGCCTTATTAATATATTCAACTACAAATGCATATAATACTCTTTTACATTCAAACTCCTATAACTGAAACATTATTTACGTTTAAGCACTGGGTGTCTTCTGACATTTCAAAATAAGGAGGGAAAAGAAGAACCAACATAAGTGAAACCAGGTTCCACAATCCTCTGCACATTATTCAGCTTGCACAGACACACAACACTGTATGTCTTATTCTACCATTACAGGGTTTGAGGTCAGAAATGCAGTGAAGCAGTTTGCACTGCAGTGCACCAGTGAATTACACAACTTACTTTGGGAGGGCCTGAGAGAGCGAACACGTTCTGGGCCCTCCGTCGTTCCACCAGTATGCACCATCCACCAGTCATCCCCTGAGTGGGCAAGAATAACTCCACTGCCACTGCTTCCATTACCCCACACACTAGATGCTTATTTTCAGGCACCCTCCTCTATCTTCTTCTCCCCAACTGGGAATGAATGAGCGCACACTAGGGGGTGGAAAATAATGGATGGGAACAGTTGGGAACATTGTCTGCAAAACACCACAGGGACTTGTGTTTACTAGAAAAAGCGAACATGCACATTCCATTATGTGGAAGTCAAAAACTAAGCAATCAATGTTGCTGTATGGGAGTCAGTTGAATCAACAGCGCTCCGTGTTGTCAAGCTTTTAATGGCTGTGAATTGAAGAGCGCAACTGCTTACACATACAGGGCACACCTGGATGGGAATGGGTGCATGTCGTTTTCCCAGGGAAACACCATAGGCACGTAAATACAATAATATTCAGTTCATCACTCTCGTTTTGTCTCTCAAATACACCCGCACATGCACGCACATATCAAAAACCACAGCTTTGCTCAACCCGGGCTGAGTATGAGCCTGACGCATTGACTAACCTATGATTCATTGTGGAACGTCTTAAGTTTGTGATAGTGGGAATTCATGCATAGTGTTTTTAATTGGTCTTTCATGTTTTGCAGACAACCCGATGTTGAAGCAGCATAAGAATTTTGACCTATCAAATCTGAGGCATATTTTTTACTGTAGTTGTCAGATGCATGGTGCATTGGTCTCAAAGATATACGATTACACAAAGAGCTAAAGTAGTTTTAAGAAAATATGCACGCCAATAGCTGTCAATTTGAGCTGGAAATAACAGGTGCTGGGTTTTTGTCCCTTTAGACTGACATCATTGTGCAATTTTAATCTCCTTAACTCAGCTTAAAGAGTTCAGAGTTTTGAGAATAAAACAGCTGGGGTTTCTGATTCCAGAAAATTAAAAACGCACACATGCACAAACACATAATGCACACTTATTTTGTGTCTCTACTCATTATGAATGATAATGGTAAGAGGAGTTGTTTGTGTCGCGTAAGTCTTCTTGACCATTTTCTCTTTGTGACGGTGTAATTAAGGTTGTCAGTTATATGTAAAATCGTGTATATGTTTGATCCACAGAAAGGCTCCAGTTAAGCCCCTTTTTGATTTTGGTGGTGAGCATCTTTAATCCTGTGCATCCCTCTGGTACCTTAATGACACATTAGGGCTCTTTAGGCAGCACAAGGACGAACGTCATCATGTCTGCTGCTTTGGCATAGAGAAATCTGTGTCTGTGCGCGCACATCAAAGTATGAGAGCTTGTATGATTGTTTGGCACATAATGCAACGCCAGTGAATGCTATCTTCATTTCCTCTCCTCCCTCTGTGTTAATCAACTCCTGGCTCAAAACCATTCTGTGCATGTTTCATGAAAACCATGCCCATGCTGTGCACATGTATGTGTCTTATTATATCGGTTATATATGTTATGGGTTAGGTAGGTCTCCCTATGTGGAATATGGGTCAGATCTCAAACACTACGAGTGACACTCTTCTTCCCTTCAATTTGGTGCATTGCTCCACAAAAAAAGACTGCATTGTGTGATTGCTATTAGAGGAGAGAGTGACTAACTGTAGTATGAGCTGGGAGACAAATGACTCATTCCTAATGTTTAACTTGCATATGAAAGAAAACTCGTGCTATATGAGCCTTGGCCAAGGGTAAGCCAGCAATACATTAGCCAGAAAAAGGGAATCATATCTGTTTTTACGACTACAGGCTCTTCTCATTGAGCAGCACCGTCACAGCAGTGACCTTGCACATATGTGAATTCCCCAGAGCGTTTCCCCATGTTGAACCTCAATGTGTGACGAATCCAAAATGGTGGAAAATGTTCAAAGATTGTGGTTATTCGTCATTAAGCTGGCATCTTCCTGAATGTCAAGTCTTTTTTAAGACATCATAAGAGAAAGTAGGTTTGGATCGATTGCCTTTACCTTTCGAAAAGGGGTCCTTTCTCAGTGATATGTGTACCAGAGCTAAACCTAAATAGTTTGCGAGAGCTCGCACACACTTCCTGTACCAAATTCTGACCTTTAGAGAAAGAGCTCAGGTAGTCGATGTCCTCACAGTTGTGTGCCTGAGTTTACAGTAGCAACCCTTACTCTCTGCCCTATCTCTCTGTGCATGATGGAAGGCATATTCAGTATTAATGCGGAAACAGTAATTTTACTGGTTGATAGCAGCCAGGGCATTGAAAGTGTCAATCAATGTTAACCTTGGGGTGAGTTCACAATGAGGTGGGTGTTTGATGGGGTCTTATTTAGTTCTCTGTGACACAAAGATACGAGGCGTTCTGTACCACTCAATTATTAAAAGGGCAGGACAACAGTGCAGCAACACAGAGATAAGAACCAAATTTTGTGTCTCATTAAACAGGATAACGACTAAATAACCCCTTTGCTTAAAGTCCTGTCGTCCTGGAGTGCTGGTCAGTTTGCCTCGGAGGAACAGACATGGATGAATGGGAATCTGTGTCACCAGGTAGATGTGTCCCTGCGAAAGGCTGATGAGCACTTTGTTGTGGTTGTTTGCCCTCATGCTACGCTGGACAGGACTGTCAGTTGGTTGCCTGGCAACAACACAAATAATTTTGTATGCTGGTATTGCTGTGACAGAGGATCACAGCGTCCTTACAATCTGTTGATCCTGCTAACCGTTGAGGCTACAGATACCTTGAGATATGACCAGCAGACCTCGATGCTTGTCTTTTTGCACACAACATTAATGGAATCATCCATAATAATAAAAAAGGGAAGATAAAAGGTGTAATAAACTGCGCAGCTCAGGTTCCAAACCAGGGATGAGCCTCGCTTTTTTTCATTTGGCGGTTGTCAAAATAAAAGGACACAGCAATTAACATGAATGATTATTTGTAGACCTTTAGTTTGAAGTGTGGTGGCATTTGACTTCACGCAGAGACTGATTGAGAGGACCTGAGGGAGGGTTAGCAGCATGGCAGCAAATGTAGCCTACATTCTTCACTCCAACACATGTTAGCTGTGTCCCAATCGCCAGTTGTTGTTTTTACAGAAGAAAGGAAGCATTTATGACCTTTTTTATGAAATATATGATGTCACATTAACAAGAAGTGTGATGACACATTTCCTGGCAGTGCTACTCAGGATGCTTTGGTAACCTGTTAAATGTAGGTACTGTAATGTAGGTAAATCTGTTGGATTAAGTAGTGAAACTAATTTCCTCTAATCTTTGTAGAAAAAAAATAAATAAATGGTGTATTCAGAACTCCCCTGTTTGGATTTTACTACTGTGTACAGTGGTGGACAGCCTGAGACACAGACTCCAGAGAGATCAGAGTACAAGATCATTTATACGTGTCCTGGCGCAGAAATGATTCGCTTCAAGACACTGACAGCATCTTTCTAACCTTCAAGTCCGGCTGCCATCCCAAGTTACATAGTAAAAGAAAGTGGAAATCCAATAACTGGAGTAGTATAGATGTCCCCACTCTTCTCCATGGTTTCTGAGCAAAAACAGTAAAGCTTGTAAATGGTAAATAAGGCACCCAGGTGCCAGTCTCTTCCTTGGGTTGGCATTTCACTGTTTACAGTTGGCAGTAATTCTGTACAAAAGACGACCATAGATCCTGTCCCTGTGTCTGCCTTACCTACCTTCTGCCTGCTGGTCTGGTCAGGATGCATGTAAACTGGAGAGCAGAGGAATCTGGAATAGCATGAACCTCTACACTGCTCTCCCAGTCAAACTCCCCGCCGTCAGGTGAAAAGAAGCAGCTGGTGACTCTGTGTGTATCATGTGAAGCCCGTGGTGATGTGCACCCTCCCAAAGTCACCAGTAGGAGTTGGCAGTGATGGGGAGTGTTGCACACAGGGGAATTGGCCATGACTAAATTGATACCTGCCAGAATGGCTAGTTGCTAGGTAACATATCAAACTGTTTGAGTCATGTTTGCACTGACTCCAGTCTAATCAAGGAACACTTGTGTCAACACATGTTCTAAGATGAAGTGCATTTTCAGAGTAAGCAGGTCTATAATAAATATACCCTGTATGCTTTGTTCCAGTCACTTCAACAAGAAAATGTACAGTTCATTGGGAAACACATGCAATGTTTGGCGTCAAACAGTAAGATAATCACACAGTACTGTACCTGCAGTAACATGACATTTTATTTCCTTCCACAGACTGGCAGGAAAGAGAAGGGCGACCCGCTGAACTCAGCCATTGACAAAATGACCAAAAAGACCCGGGACCTGCGCAGACAGGTGAGTTTATGATTTCATGGTGCTACATCTCCAATTCCTTGTTAAACACTGTTTCTACTATACCATCTCTGAGATGAGGACACTTGAAAATATGAGACTTTTTCACTTTCGCTCCACTTTAAAGGTTAAGACTGAAGATCTTCTATGGTTTTGGTATTGTCAAAAAAGCCTGCACTGTTCGCTGGGAAACTGGTTTGTCTTGATTTCTCAACCCAGCTACGACAGTCAGCCTCATGTCCATGTCTTCCCATTCAAGACATAGGCTACATTAAAAAAAAGACACATCCCACAAATATATTGATTCATTTAAAAAAGACTTTTAGCATGTGATTGGACTAATACTGTTCTAGTGTTATTGTCAGCATCAGATTCAGTGCTCCACTGAGTATATACAGTACAGCAGGTGGATGTTATATGTAGGTTTGATCAAATGAAAAAAAGCAATGCGTGTTCATCTTATTTAGGAAACACATCACATAGTGGAAGACTGCAGCTCTCTGATGTGTTTTTAATAGTTTCTTTACAACACTGGAGGTACAGTATGTAGCACAGGGAATGAGCTACAGTGTATCAGGCTACAAATTGAATCCTTGTTAGTGGGATCAGTTCTTTGTAGGTTTCAGTCTTTTCTTAGCAAGTGTTGACAATAAGAAGAACACATTGAATATGACCAGAACCACCCTTTTAATGACATCAGTTCCCAAATCTCTGATCAATTGTTAGCAGGGTTGCACAAAGACAGACCGACATGAATAAAACATTATACGATGAATAATAGTCACAATATTTACACAACTCAGGACCGGAGTGAGTGCCTGGCTGAGCTTCACAAACCTTGATAATCTTATCAATGACCACAGGGGTTCATTTATGACTGTTCTGTGACTGACCCTAAAGAGGGTGCCAGGAACAGGGTTATCAAACGAAGAAACAAATACGGCAACTGCAGGACATTTAACTGGAACTAAGATCGGAAACACAAACACACATCCTCCTTACAGTTGTTTGGCTGCCAAAAGAGCACTGCCAGTTATTTCTTCTTTTTCACTCTGCACTCCTATCTCGACAATATTTCAAGATTGCATTTATTTATATGGAACTAGACATGGTGAACAAAGTAGCGTCTGCCAAAAGTTTTAGGGAACAATCTAACCTATTTCACACATTCAGTCATATTGATCCCGACTTTACTTTTGATCATGAAACTCAGAGGAGCTGTATCAGAAATCACCTTCCAAAATTCAGAAAGCTACCCTCCAATAGTAGAGAGTGAGTGGATGATTCATCCTGTGATACACGGTGTCAGAACTCAAAAGCAATATTGATTTATTTTTCATCTTCACTGAAGACAAGAATCTGGTGGTTTCCACTGTAGGATCTCACAGAATATGACAAAAAATATTGACACCATACTTGAAAAAAGGACACTTAATAAGCCCACATACAGTAAGTGCCTGTTGATGTATGACAATCATTTAAGCATGCTTCCTTGGTGCTATGTCAATTTTTTTAAAATCAAAATACAAAATCTTAATTACTCACAACACATCATCATAGTTTGAGAAGGCATCCCGTCCCAGAAAATGCGAAGTCATTCATAAACCATCAACATATCACTTGCGGCCCCTGAATTCAGTTTCACTCTAAAAAAAAAAAAACCTTTCCTGTCATGCAGTGCAGGGTTTTTGTTTGTTTGTTTGTTTTTTTATTCCTTTTTTTCCAGAGATGCACTCAGACAGAATTGACAATAACAAGTACCTTCACACAGAGTATCTGTGTTTGTGTCCTCTCTGACCTCTGAAGACCAGGGGATCATTCCAGATGGGAAGGCTATAACTCTCCCTCCCGTTGGGCATTTGCTGTGACTGTCTGGCAGGCGGTACTCTCTCTGACAGGATGTTCTATTGACTCAGAGGTTGGCTTCACAAAATAGGCGGTCTGTTTGAGCTATAGGTTTAGACGGGAGGCCGAACCCCAAGCACACATGCAGACATTTCATAGAGCCGAGATACCATAATTACATGAACATATTTCTGACTCAGTGGCAATGTGCAGACACGCGAGACCTTTCTAAAGGGAGGAGTACAATTGTGCGTTACAGCATCTCTGTCTCCACCGTCTGTCTAGCATGAAAAGGAGGGATCAAATATGAGAGCAGACAAGCACAAATGACAGACGGCATTTGTGAAATGGGAGCAGGTAATACTGAACAAGCCTTCTGACAACACCACCAGAGACATGTGGCATTGTTTTGTTTTTTTTTGTTGTTTTTTCTTTCATGCTGTTGTGTGTGTACATACAAGACAATGCTAAGCTGTCTGCTATCCGGGGCAAATTCCGTAGATGTCAAACATGTCGTTCCCACCCCCATTTTGTCTCCATACAGAATGTAAATTTTCACAGTACTATACCCAGGTGTAAAAGTATTTTTCAGAGTATGTTTTTTCACCCCGACAGGATATCTCAGAGAGGTGCAAACAAATGTTAGAACAACCTTAATCATTTGAAAATTACACCCTGGCAACCTGTTGTTATTGCAGCACCCACCCACAATGATTACATGGTTGCTCTTTAGCTACAATAGATATTAATCATCTGTGGTTCTTGAAGAGACACCTTCTGCTATGAAGTGTAAGTGAAAGCCATGCCCCCTCAGTCATGACTTTTGTGTCTTTTGAGAGGTTTACACAATAGCAAGTGGAATATGTCACCACCTTTTATAATTTGTTTTTTGTTGTTGTTGTTGCCATTTCATGGTCATACACGAAGATTCTGAGACATTATGAAAACTTTAAATGAGATGGAATAAAAGACAGTCAAAAGTATAAAAAAATAAATAAATAAATAAATGATTTTTTTTCAAAAGAAAAAAAAAACGTAGTCTAGTCCGGCTCTTTAAAAGCTTAATCATGCTGCTCAGCAGGGCAGCATATTGAAATTTACATATGTTCTTGCCAGGTGGGATTAAGAAAAAAAAAAAAAAAGGAACTGCAATGTGTTATCACCTGACAACATTACACTGAGACAGCGAGCAGCAGTTAAGGGAGACCTTGTCTTTTAGCTAAAACTTCATCTCCATAAGTCAGTGCCCCTCACGCCTTAGCAGCCTTTTAGCAGCAGGTGAGTCTCTGGTTTCCTGCTGTACATCTGGTGCTGGCAGCAGCGGGCCTTCTTTCATGCTGACCCTTGGGTACAGAAAGTAGGCCAGTAAAATAGTCATAAATATAGACTGTGCCACCTGTCAAAGCAACACTAAAATGATTAACAAATGATTAAGAAAATGTTTAAATAATATTTAGCACTTTATTAAGCACTAGGACTTTCATGAGATAGAAAATGTCCACTCAAAAATTGGATGAATGCAGTAGAGTATAATAAAGTAATATGATCCTATTATTTCAGTTCAATAAGTCCTGCTTCAATCTGCAAGAGCTCCAAAAGAGGTGTTTCTGGCTCAAGAATGAAGAAATATAATTACATTTAAACAAACCGAAGGAAGTAAAAAGACAGATAAAGTTATCCACCACAGGGATAGAGGATTAAAAATATATAATTTTGGAATTGTTTAATGAAGGAAGTCAAACCGCGCAGCCATTTTAAGCTTAGCATCAAAACAGAAGGCCAAACAATTAGGACTCTCCAGCTTTGCAGCTACAGGCCTTGTACATAATCCAAATGAAATAATGCAATCAATAGAATTATTGTTGTGGAGCTGAAGTGACTCGAGGTAGAACATATGGTATTTAATGTTGTCCAGAGAGTTTTTGCTTCAGTGTCAAAACAATGCTACAGTATATCCCTGACAAAAAAAAAAGTTGTGTTTGTGAAGAATATGGGCAAGAAGAACAAACCATGCACAGCTTTAAAAATCTTAATCAAATGGCAGTGGCAGGCGAAAGAGTATTTCATACCATCTACATACAGTATGTAATTTTATCGGCAAGGTGAGAATGAAACCGGTGTAGGTGTAGGTGTGTCAGGAACTGAAACCCACTTCTCCAGATTGAGAAGTTAGTCATGGACTGTGTCAAGTGCCACACTCACATCCATTAGTATCAGAACTGAGCACTCAGCTCAATTCTAATATGACGATCTACTGAAGAATGTAAGCTTACTCATGTTCACTTTTAAAGAGCTGTTTTTTTTAATCTTCTAAAGGAATTGATTTCATCATCTTTTTTGCTCTACTGAAGAATCCCACTTGTTATTCATATGGCTTCATGAATGCTATTGTAGATTAAAGGGGTTTTAATGAAACAGAAGTGTTTAATAATTCTAATTTATAATGAGCAGTCAGTTACACTGTTATTGATCCAATTAAAATAGCAATACTCTAGCAACGTGCATCCATTAGTAGACAGTATCCTGAGGAATCATGTGCAGTCACATACGTCACAGTTTGCGTCCAACAATAAATCCCAAACCAAAAACAAAACAGCAGAACTGACTTTATTTTCTAATGATTGGATTGTGCTTTTTTGTACCCAAGGATCAGTTTTTGCTAATAATAGTATCAGAACCGGATATGGGTGGGCATACTTTTTGATTTTATGAGTTTCATTTCTAAAAATTGCAACTTGTTTCAGTCGTCTTTATTTGCCCTGAACTTATATATTATAATCAGTTATTTTCATGTTATTTCTAATACTATTATTTAACTATTTAGAAAGAAAAAAAAGACAGCCTTAGAAATCATTTGTATCTCCCAAAATTAATTGTAGAGCATCATATAAACTTATGCAACTGCAGTACTACTGTGTCCACTCAATAAAATCTAACTGGAAACAAATTTAAAGTCTTCATGACATGAATAATATTCCTGACATGAAGGAGCGGGTGAAGAGTGAACCAAATATAAATCACTCACTTTCACTCACCTCCCCCTTACTGCTGATGTGGATTTACTGCTGGGCAGGTACGTCTCACAGAGGGAGGAGGGGCAGGTTTGAGAGCAGGGGACTGTCATCGGAGACAGAACATACAATAGCTTGTGAGAAATTTGGATACTCAGTTAAGATATGTTCGTATGTTTTTCATTTGAACCTGTTCCAGGTTTTCTCAAGGTGATAGTCATATATTGCTTCTTTTGGAAGTTACGTTTAGAGAAATTGTTCTTTTTGGCTTTTAACTCAAGTTAATTAGTAATTCTGCTTATACTGTAAGTGTCATTCACAGTATAAGCAGATTTTTTGTCACCCTAACTAATGCTTTCCTTCACCTGAGGCCATGTATGTTCTCCGTCCTGCTCCGTCTGCTCTCCTCTCACTGGGAGTGGTGGAGCTCAGCCCCACAGAAAGACTGATGAGTCGGTGCACCATAAACCATATTTTCCAATCCGCTTATCTCACTCACCGACCTCTTCAACTACCAATAAAATGTAGAACTGGTTTAAAACCAGCATGCCAGGGAAATTGGAGTCACTCGCACCAGTGCACCCAAATAATATTTCATATCCGCACACTCTGATTTCCACTTGCATATGTGAATGAAATGCTTGCCCTGCAGAGCCCTGTTGATGTGGTGTTCTGGTGACTGGTACAGGCACTAAAGGTCAACGTTTGGACTTTGAAAGTCTCAAAGTGACGCATAAAGCTCCACACACTATTACTCCTGACAAAATGCCAGATGTCCTGAACTGCTCAGCCTCTAAGACCAGTATTGTACTGAGTAGCAGTACTCTCATTTGTTAACAAACTATATTTCAAAACAGCAGTCAGTGAATAGAGAAGCACATGTGATCATAGAACTAGGGTTATAATGCTTAGTCATTGTTTCCTTTCACAAAATCCATTTTGTTTAAAGAAATGACAATAACATCAGCAATTACGACTTTAATTACAATTCAACATGAAATCAACTGAGCTTTGACCTTGTTTTGTGATGAGAAACTTGATGCCAAATGAGGTGTCCTAACAGATTAGTTGAATAAAATGTCAAGCAAAGCTAATGAGCAATCTTAGCTTTCTGTAGCACAGCAATTAGCCCATTAATTCAAGCTTGAAAATTAGATATCCAGACTGGAATTTTTTTAGCACAGTGTCCATTTTCGAAATGCAGCTAGACAAGTCAGACATGTTTTCTGAAATCCCCTGTAGGATTGTGCAAGCATTTTCTTCCCTCTTTCATCACAAAGCCACCAACAATACTTTGTCACAACCAGTGGGGGCTGCTTGTCTTTTCAGAGAGTCATGATCTGCCTATATCAACATTTGTCCATTTATTCATACCCGCCCTGACCCTAAGGTATGAATGGATAAACAAACTAACAAAACTATATTAAACTTGAACAAGGAAATGTGAGAATTATGTTAAAATGAAAGAAAGAAAAAGCTATCATATTGGCTATATCGCAGAACAAATGCCAAGACATGAGCTGCAATTTGTCTCTTGACCTCACTTGCAAAATCCTGAATGGGACTGAACTCGACAATCCTCTGGCGACGATGTATGTTTCAAAATAGCTGTCAATCAAAAAGCGATTCAGGGTTTGGACAGATCCTCCAAGCATCATGCAGAAGCCCAGCATCCAGGCCCGTCCACTGCTCCATTCACTCCCAGAGACAGTGAGTAGAAGGGACAAAATCACAGCTTTTGTCCAATGACCGTCTAGTTTTGCTGCAGTGAAGAAGTATTAGAAGAAGATTATTTGCTGGCATTTTAGAGGAGCTTCCCTTGCAGTCTTAGAGTGATTGCCTCTGGTCACATTTAATTGTTAAATAAGCAACATTATTTCTATGTAATTTCTAGACGAAGCTGACTTATATTGAAATTAGTTCTCTTACGTATAATAGTTCTCTCTCTTATGTTTTTTGAGGTAAATTCATGCAAAACCGTGGATGCACGTTCCCATCGGGGGCAGTCTCTGCATTTACCTCTAAAACAACTCTATCTTGTAACATTCTGTTATTATTTCATAGCGTGGTGGATGTGCAGGTCACAACTTGTCCACAACAGCGTTTTGAAGTTGTAGGATTGATTAGTTTGATGAGGGAAACCAAGAAATCCCATTAGCCTCTGTAGCTGAGCAGCTCACGGCTCTGCTCCGCCGTTCTAAAAATAACTTGCATCAACAATTAAAGGTAACGAACCTACTCCTAAAACTATAGATATTATGGCAATGGGTCATTTTGCCAAAATGTTGAACTATCCCTTTAATGCAATATAAATGGTGCCTTTATTTCACCTTGAAGATGTACATTTCAATGTCCCAGTGACCATGTGTCTTATCAAATTACCCCTGGAGAAAGACCCCTGGAGTAGAGGCTCATTTGGCTAATTTCATGATAACAAAGTAGTGTAATAATGTATGTGCACTTACCCAACACATTTAATATTATGTGGTAACACTTAAAGGCTCACTGAAAAAAAAGAAAAGAAAAAGTTACAGCACGTCCACGGTTACCATCGGGCAAGCCTCTTGTCCTTTTTTAAGGGTTTGCACAGAAGAAGAGCACTACAAGCACTTTATCTCTCACTGTTGCCTTCTATATATTTATATATTTCTTGTTATCATTTATTTTTATGAGCTTAAACAATCATTTTTACTTTGAGACCATGACTGTAATCAACAGGTCAAGTGCAACAAAGAAGAAAAACCTTTTTACTGGAGACAAAAAGACAGAAGTGGACTTTTTGGCCTCAGAGCATGTAGACTGAGAGGAGTGCATGAATTTAAAATAAATACAAAGAATACAATAAAAATCGCTTGCTTAAATCTTTAAACAAAATCAGAGGATTTAAATGACTTTCTAGCTTTGATTAGTATTCACTCAGTACCAAGCCGACAGAGTGGTTGGAAATGAGACATGTGTTCCTCCTGTCATTCTGTCTGTAATGAATGCATCTGTCAAGTCATCTCTCTGGGCCGTATTTTGACTGATGGCTAATTCCAAGATTCCCTATAGCACAACTCAATCGCATATTTTATCATCTGCTTTTCTTTCTCCACTTTGGGATGTTGAAATCATTTCCATTCCTGCCATTAGTTCGTTGATTAGTACAGCTGTTTTTAATAGTTGAGGGTTATCATGTTAAGGAGGAACAGCTGCCACAAATCCTGTCAGCTGCATCTCTTTGTTTAGACTAACAATTCAAGATTATCTGCAAATCCTTTCGATCTTTTTATGCAAAAATGTTTTTAGGCCATGCATTAAAGTTTCATTAGCTAAATTATTACTAATTCCCTGTTATCTGACATTGGAAAATACACAGCCATTGTTGGAGGCATCACATCTTGATAGCTAAACTAACACATTTGCATAGATTGTAAACTGAAGTTATGTTTTTAGATATTAACATACAGTATGTTCAATTGCAGGTGGAATTCACAGAACAAGAAAAAAACACTTTTATGTCTAGAACTGGTCACATTTCTATATGAAAAAGCCAAACGTAAACCAATAAAAAAAACAAAAGTTCAAAATTAAGATCTGTAGTGTCCCCTTGGCTCTTCAGCACATTAAGTATTGGTTTTACAACCCATGACTTTACTGTTATGGTTCATCCTCACTGCTCCAATCAGCGTCAGTTCCAGATGCAGCAGGCAGTTGTTCAAGTGTGTTCGACGTGTATTTCACCTGTTAGCCAGCTGTTTTTCAGTGAAGAATTCTCTGGCAAAAACACAGCATGTTAACTGCTCATCACCAAACAGCAAGTTAGCAACTAGCTGGTGAACATGGCGGAGCATTTAGCAGCTTAAGAGCCTGATATTTTTCTATAAGGTGTTGTTAGACATTAAACCATTCAAGGCCCGAAGGAGCAAGGAGGGAATATTGCAGCATCCACTCACCAGTCACCCAGAAATGTGACTCCAAAAGAATGCTAATGTTGCTGTGTATGTACTTTTTATGTAAATAGGAACTGTTTGCTGACAGGTTCACCATATCCATTTTATCAGATGTTAGTGTTTTAGTGTTGTTTTTGTGGCTTACTTCTGCAGCCAAAATGGCATGACTGCATTTAATTGCAAATGCAGCCAGACACACTAATCACATTATACTACAAAATAATTTAGTATAGTAACAGGCCCAGCTTGTTAAACCCAACCTGCACTCACACTAAGACATAATGTTGATATGGGAATATTCTGCCAAAACCTTATGTTATTCAGTGACAATATGGAGTATGTGTTTGTAAGCTGCACAATTTTAGTCAATTCAACATATGGACAATAAAACCCCATGGCTATAATGCTTTGTAACCATTTAGTTGTCAACGGTTGAGGGGGACCATTGGCTTTCAGTTTGGTGTGCGCCATGTTAAAGAAACAATGTGTGAGTTTGTCCCACTATGACCATGCGGTGAATGCTCTGCTACTGCTTATGCTGTTAAACCGTTTCAATAATCACTGGCTTTTGTCCTGTGGTAAGCCTGGCTGCCAGGGCTCTGTCTGCCACAAACACAGAATTGGCGTGTTCATGTCACCTTACATGAGGCACACATGTCTTTTACACACCACAGGACAATGAACAACAGATATATGTCGTATGGAATCTGTTGGAATCAGTGGACCTGGCCAAAACATTTGGTTACTTCCAATTGAATACAATTTCAAAGGGTGTGCTGCGCTCAATTACATTTTTTCATCAGATAACCAGAAATTCATTATTCAAAAAAAAAAAAAAAAAAAAAAAAAAACTGAGGCAGGTGATCAGCAGTTAATATGTCATGAGCAGTATCTGTCTTTGCTACTTTTCCTTTGGGGACATAAACACTTTGATGTAAAAGCACAATCAATGCACCTTTTTTTTGTTTCTAAAACTGGATTCCTGTGGCCAGTGTTTGATTTCACAGCAGACACAAAACAAAGGCTCTGGGACGAGGTATATGTGTTTGTCCTCAGACTGTTTATGATCACTCAGTCCCTCTTTCCCCCTTTCATTTATCCGCTCTCCTCTCACTAATCATCTACCCATGCTCCCTGTTAGATATCATATATGAGAGCTGTTACTTAATTTTTGATTTGCTCAGGCTGTTTCCCCTCAGCCGTGACTCTAGCCGTTTATGCTGTGATTGCTCTTGACATTTTAATAAGAAACTTTCCTATGCTGACCCCAAGGTACCCACCACTATGTGTTCTGAATCACAAATGAAACATAACAGAAGCCGAAGTGCAACTGTAAACATTCAGAAATCCACCGCAGTCTTCCCTTTCAAATTCAGATTCATGTTTTCCACCCTTTGCAAAGACTCAGCTGAATTGTAAACAAGTCAAGTCGGCAGAGTTTGACTGAATGCATGTGTGTACACACATTATAATTCTGTCTATATTTTTGCAATCCTTTGAACATGAATCCATTTCTTTGTTTTTGAGTCATACGCTGATCATAGTGGATGTTTGCGAGGCTGTCCCCTTTGCATCTGTTTCGGTGACAGAACAGGTGCGTAAGCCCACAAAATGCAAACATTTCCCCCACATTAAAAAGCAAATGCGCCAAATTAATGCGAATCTCATCTTTGAAGATCACACAGCCCTCCCACTTACCAGTGAGCAACGTAGATATTCATCTGTCAAGTTTTGTTAAGCATATTCACCATCTTAATTATTTCAAAGAGCTTCTTGTTGGCCACTTCAGTTATCAGGCGGGATTTGCTTCCTGTTAATTGTAGCTATTTTCCCTCTTTGGAAGGCAAGAGTAAGGAGTTGTACGGGGCAAGGGGCATGGTGGGGGGGTGTAAGGAGGACATGTACTTAGTTTATGTGTCAAATTGTCAAAGCTACAAAAGCTTGCAGCCATTTCTGCAACATAATTCCCAATTTCACTCTCATTTTTTTTCTTTACCTGTTGCACCCTGCATTTTTGTCCAAAAGCCTGAAAATTATATAAAAGAAAGAAAGAAAAAGTTAGCGTTCTTCAACTCTTCTGGCATAACCCTGCTGCCGTGTGCAAGGAGACCCTTTAGATTTTACTAAAATGTCACACAATGGTTTAAATGATAAGAGTTATTTGCAGACATCAGGAGACTGACTTTTCAAATAATGTATCACTTGTCGAGGTTGTGGAAAAATTGTAACGACAACAATAGCTCGACCAAGATTTAGTTTTTTTTCATGTATTCATGCGCTCAGTTGTACCCCACCTCCAGCTGGCGAATGATGACTACAGGAGTGTTTATCGATGAACATATGTCTCCTCAGCACTGCTTAACACTTGGTTGAGTGTAACATTGTTATCTGTCTAATCATCTCCAAACTGTCACATGTGTGCAGACATCCAGGGAACATGCTGACAACACTATGTTTTAAAATACTTTTTCGCCTTTAGTGCATAATTTCTACACAATTTTGACAGCAGTAATTTGTTCCTCCCATTCAGCCGCTGGAACATTAGTGATGTTAAGCGGTAAGACTCGTGTCGTGGTTATTAACGTGCCAGCATTGGATGTCGATCTGACCTGTCAGTCAAGGTTGTCCCTACCATACAATGGAGCATTTCTTCATGGGCTTCATGCAAAAAAGAGTTAATCCTCGACTGTTGAAATGATGGTTTGACAAAATAATCTGAACTGAAGGGCCTTTTTGTAGCTTTTTCCAGAGCTTTCAACCACATCTCACAGACTTGAATGGAGGCATATGAAATGGCCATACCCCACACCAATCACACATAGCTGATACATTTCACAAATCTTTTGCCATTATCTTTTCCTTATTTATTCTTAATTATTTCCAAATATGCCATAGCCAATAAAATTACTCAAACTATGTGCCTTTTGCTACAGACTGTTTTTTGTTGTTTTTATGTCTGTGTATCTATCATGAAGGCAGTCTTACTTTACCGCTGTGTTTCATTATTAACGCATCTCCCCTGCCAAAGCTACCAGCCGGTATGCTAATGGCATTCTGGGAAAATGAAAGGTATGGCACGAGTGAAAGTCTGGAAACAATAACAACACCCGTTAATGTTCCTCTCAGAAGTCTCACGTATTAATATGTAAAACAAAAAGCCATTGCATTCAGAGCTCAAACCTCTGTGGCACTGCACGACTGGGGAGACAAATAGCCGCCCCACTAACTTATAATGAGCAGAGCCTTTGCTATCTATTGGAATTCCAGGTCTATTTCCTATAAGTGTTAGTGAAATACAGAGGGAGTGTTAGAGGAGAGACGGTGGGGGTGGAGCATGGAGGGAGGTGAGATCTAAAAGATTGAAGATGGATTTCTGTGGGAGTGGTGTGTGGGCATTAGAATGCTGATGGTGCAGGAGAGACTGCGACTTGAGAAATCACTCATCTGTATCATTTCTCCACTCAAACTCACCGTCAGGATCACTTTCACTCCTGGGCATTCGTGAGGATCCAGAAACCCAGACGTGTTACACATATCCTGCATACATATGTGCCTGTATGGAACATCAACTAGTGATTTCTCCTAATAACAGCAATAACAATAAGAATCCTTCTGCCCAGTTGATTTCTAGTATTGGCATCCACACGAAGATCACTTCCCTCATTTAATCTATCACAAACAACCAAAGACGGATCTTGTTCAATGCAGGCTATTTAATATAGAATTTAAACAAATCCATGTAACAAGAATACAATATACAAAGTCAAAAGCTGTTTAACAAAAGAACGTTCCATCAGACAAATCACTGAAAGTCAACCCTTCCAATTGACCAACCACTTAATTTTGCTACTTAATGCTCTCATATTTCTGGTCCCATCTTTCATAATTGTATGCAAGTCTGCATCACCATGGGCTGAAAGCTAATGTCGGAGAAACACATGACAAAAACATGTGCTATGTCCCAGTTGGACCCTATACTAATTTTATACTTAAACTGCAGTATTTTAGTGTATAGTCACAGTATAACTAGTAGGATGTTATTCAATAATATGATAATACAAGATGTGATGAACATCAATGTCATTGCTTTGTTTATTTTGTTCCTAATCCAAAATTTGACCTGAATCTTTAATTTGCTGCCACAGCTCTTCCTTGGTTATGATAATTAGATACATAGGTAAATGTCACAGTGATGGGCTGTGCATTTATCATATACGTACATACAATACAGCGCAACATTATCCCACCATTGTAACCCATTATTTTACTGCATGACTGTTCACAGCATTTTTTTCACCCGCCCCAGAACCACAATGGGTTCTGCCACACCTATCTCCTGTGCTGTAACAGCACTTATATGTCTGACGATGGTTCTGGCAAAGGCAAGATTTTGTCATGCCCTGATTTCCCACCTTTCCCACCAGGTGACAGAAAAGCAATGTTACACAATTGTCTGTTCTCCGCAGAGCGGAAAAGATGCAATATTCACAATTCACGCAGTGCGAATCTCTTTAAATCAGTGATCCAGGATTATAGCATCGTGGATAGAGGAGTGCTTGCAGAGAGTGTCAGCTTCACATTGTTTACACGATTTGCAGACTGGTCATGTCCACTAGACTGCCCAAATGTAGTCTCTTTCCAGGGGCGATAGTGATGAATTATCTGCCCTCAGGAAGCCATAATTCACCATTGTTCTCCTTCACTCTGTGGACTGGCAATTAAGTTTGTAATTGCTGCAGGTTATTTAAGTGTGACTGACAGACTTACACTTTTTTTCTTGGTGGTTAAATGAATTTTCCCTTGTCATTCACAACTATTAATCTTCTTTACCCTCTTTCTTGCTGGTTCAACATTTTTTAATTCAGGGATATGGTCACAATGTTTACTTTACATCTAATTAAAAGGGAAAACTTTAACAAATCTCTGTCATCCATGTTGTTAATTAAACAGTTTTCAGTTTAATGCCATCATTTGTGTGTGTGTGTGGAGAAATGATGACTAAATTAGAGAGGAGATTTTTTTTCTCCATGTTAATATACCCGTCGGGGGGTATGAATACGATTTCAGTTTGTATAGACCTTAATTGTGTTTGACACAGTCTTGCTCTGCTCATGCTGTGGACATGTTAAACACATTTTGATAAAGTAGCATTAAGACATTCTGTCGTCAACTCTGCAGTGACTGTCATGTTGTAGCACAACACAACAACATTGTTTTAAAGGTGGATTAATTGACTTAATGAAAATAAAAATAAAATGTATGGACTTGAGAATGATATTATTAGAAATTATTGAGGGAAGTTTCAAAACTGAGAGATGCCCCACAACAAATAAATGGTGATGCTACACGTGTTGGAATCCACCTTTTTCCCCATAGAGTGTGTTCTTGTCTCTGTCAGTAGTGGTCTCATGTGAATAATTCCCCCTTTGTGTAAGATAAAGATCCTGTCGGCTGTGCTTTCTATACTGTTCCCTCTGGCATCTCATCAGATATCCGAGTGAGTAGCATGGGTCAGGGTCCATTTACTGTCTTATAAAACAACCAATCCCCTGCCAGTTTGCTCCAAAACGATTCCATAAACAAAGATACAAGTCGCAAAGTCTGCCCCAGTTAAAAGGTCTTATGGGAAAAATAGCACCTTACAAGCAATTTGCACCTCTGCCCATTGAGAGTTTCCCCCTCACTACTTCATTCCCCCTCTCCCCCTTTCTCTCTCTCTCTGTCTGTCTTTTCACTCCATTTCAATAATAAAGCAAAATTCATTACCATTTAAACTTATATGTAATCATTGTCAAATGCAATACAGTCAAGTCAATTTTTATTAACAATATAACCTCTTCCCCCTCCCTCTTTCTCTGTATTCTAGCTGAGAAAGGCAGTCATGGACCACATCTCAGACTCTTTCCTGGAGACCAACGTCCCTCTGTTGGTGCTTATCGAGGCGGCAAAGAGTGGAAACGAGAAGGAGGTCAAGGAGTACGCCCAGGTGTTCCGTGAACATGCCAACAAGCTGGTGGAGGTCAGTCATGAATTATACATGGGGTCACACACATATCCCCCCCTTATCTGTTCTCATAAAGGTTTCCGATTTCAGCCAACACATGGAGCAGTTGGTCTTAACGAGGAGACCATCCTTCATCACAAAATACAAGGAGAAAAAATACAGTCTTTAGTGGGAAATAAAACTTAACTCGGAAAGAAAAACTGTACAAATGTAAAGTAGAGCCATGCACACAGACCTACACACAAACACGCACTGCCCCTTCAATTCTGCCCAAATCTTGTATGCACATTCTTTCTCACTGTGATTGAATGCCATATAAAAAGCTTTTTGCCCAGAATGGGAAAATGTTATTATAAATAATTTGCAATGTGGTAACTTAGCTGAATCAAAGTACATCTCACTTCTAAACATGCTTCTCTAAACTGTATGTGCAGGCCTTTGTGTCTGAAATCACATTACAAAGCCACAACTTCAAGCCTCAACCACCATTGACTTTTATTTTGATTTTAGAAATAATATCTTGGCATGCAGCTGAGCTTGCAAAGCTCAACTTCTTTGTTGTAAACTTTTGTGTGTTTTTTTTTTCCTACATAGCATGGCGATGCAACTAGCCATCCACAGCTCAACTTCACACAACACTGTCCAGTTTAAACTGTTATTTCGACAGACCTATAAACTGTTGAATAGTGTGACACTGACACTGCTCTAGTGAACCTTCAACGCCCATGCACAATATCCTCCACCTGCAAAAATGTGTGCAAATCTACACCTGTCCTCCACATCACCACCTTTCTAAATGTTAACAAATGATGATTCAGTTGTTATGGCAACTGTGGGTTACATAAAGATATTAATAGTGTATGTACCTATAGGATATGCAGTATAATGACAGGTTCTTATTTACCTGTGTGAGGACAGGGGCACTGACGGCCTCTACTTACACAAAGACCCATTGTTGGTTCATCATACTTGGTTTCCAGTAAGTTCAGCAGATGCTATAAGAAGAACTTTGACCCCCACTTAAATACATCTCTAGCTATTGCTCACAAGAAAAGGAATTTAATAAATGTCAAAATCTTGCAGCCAGAGTATGTTACAGCTCATGTTACCGCCGCATGCTGCATGGTAAGTAAGGCAATGGCTTTACTGTATACTGAAAATTTGAGCTGCAGTCAAACTGCGAAAAGCTTCCACTTCATTTCCGTGTTCCATTTTTGCCAAAAAACAAGGCTTTATTAATAATTTACAAAGTATATGTCCCAATTAGTGTTTTATTATTGGTAAAAAGATGCAACATCACTCCTCATTACTTCCAGATCTTCTGATGACTCTGTTGTTACCATATTTTGTTTACATGTTTGAAGCCGACTTTCTGGCTGAAATGTCAAAGTGCCTTTTTCTTCAGATGAAAACATGACTGAGAGAGTAAAATCAAAGTTTAAGAAAGAGCATTAAAATATGACAGCATGGGCCCATCATTCACCCCAGATTTTAGGTGTGGACGAGCACGTTATTTTTTCAGTGACACCAGACGAGTCATGCAAAATTACCCCGGCTCCATGTGTTTTGTGGACTTGTTTATGGCTTATGATTTTTGTACTTACTACTCTGGAAATGTAGTCTGCCAGGACTGTTAGTGGGCTTCTTCTAGCACTTGTTTTTTACCATAATGACTAAAGATTCTCAAATTTGGCTTGACTATCACTCCCTGCAGATGTAATGCAGGGATGTAATGCTTAGGAACAGTCCATCTTTACAGACTGTAAAATGGGGAGCTGTAGTGTTACTATAATGAGTTTTGAGTGAAAAAAATTAACACAGTGATCAACTCTTGTTTCCATAAGACGTTTGGAAATAGTTTATTTCTCTGTCCATTCCTGTGATGCAGTATGAGGAAAAGCTCTGTGATAAATTCCTCTGCCCTTTGATGGGAGTTGCTTATTGTTCTCCCGGCTCATTCAAAGGAACCTTTAAAACCCTTTATGTGTATCTCTCTTAACATACTGTTGCTTAAAACAGCACTGCCGCTTCCTTTGACATCAGCCGAGAGTGTGAGTGATTTGTGTGCCCTTTTCGGCCTGCTCCAGCTGTTTGCTGATGAGGGAGGATGTGACTGATGCTGTGCTCAAAAGCTGTCCTTTGCATCTGACAATATCAAAGTTTGTTTAGGCCAAGGACATTTTAGGCAGATGTGTTCTGTTACTCTCATGCAGGAAAAATGGGGAACATGTTGCATTGTTTTTTGCCCTTTGCAAATTTTGGTTCATGGATATGTAAAGGATATGGCAACAGTGAGACACACAGCAGTTGTTTATATGCTAAGGAGATAGAGCATAAGCCCTAGTCTCTGCAGAAAATAGCTCATTGACTGTGCATTGGCTTATTGCAAGCTTATGTGTTGGCAGTGTGTTGCAGGAGTGAACCCTGGTACAGCTATTTGTGCACCAATCATAGACCATTCATTTATAAAAATTTCTATTTTCCGCATTGTGTGGAAAGTATTTTTAAAAATCAACATGGACGGAATATAGTGCATGATTATACAGTATGATCATATCATTTGCATGTTTTTCTTTCATTTAATCATGTTCTCAGCTGCGTACATCTGTGTTTTTGCACATTCTTTTTGGAGCATGATAGCATGATATAGTTGTTGCTAACATCTTGTCCGTCCGTCAGATTTTATCTCCTGGGGAAGTCCATGTTTTTCTACATGTGTGCTTAATCCTCTGAAAGTGAAGCTGAGAATGAGAATCTGATGGAGAAAGAGATTTAAGGTGTTTGGGTAATACCGAGAGGACTTCAGTGTCAATCAGGGTCTAGCAGGTTCATGTTAACACTACACAGGAACATTTCCTTGGTTGTCTCATGCCACTCTAACTCACCTTTTGCATGAGGATTCACAGTTACTTGAGCTGGTAACATGACATATTGACAAAACATCTGTGGTGGTTGGGTTATGGGGAGTAAATGGGTTTTATTCCCTAAGCTACCAGAGGCCTTTAACAGGGTGAAGCATGTTCCAGACACAGCAAACATTTGAACTCTCAGAGGTGAAGCCACGGAAGAGATACTTCGGGACCGTGGGTCATAAGTCAATGAAGACTTATTGGAAAAGAGACATCACTGACCCTGTGCTGCTCTGTAGTGTTAGATTAGATAGGTTCATCATACTGTAACTGGCTGAGCAGCACATGCATATGGATGTCAGCTTCATGAGATGATGAGGGCTCTTTATCAATGAGGTCCCATTAGAGATCTCCAGCTGTGATTGTAAAATCATAGTTAGACTGTCTTTTTGGCCAAGTGATGGAATGAGTAATCTGTGTGGATGGGCATGAGCTCATACATTGAGAATTGAATTCTTTTAACAAAACCTAATAAAGGGCAATCACTCTTGCCATGGAGGCAGGTCATTAGACTGTTTAGCATTTTAATTCTGTAGATTCACAAAGTAAATTTTGAATTTTGTGTTGATTGTCAGTTGTTCAGTGCAGCACTATTTTGCAGCTGGGCACACTGCATAGTTGTATAATTATTGATAAGGACAACACATAGGGCTAAAATATCCATTCAACCTTTTTCTAATAATCAAACTGTTTCCTCGTGGTTCTTTTTTCAAGATGAAAATATACATTACTGCTCTTTGCTACCTTGACATAGCTAGCTAATACACTCAAGGCTATCCTGTATATTTGGCAATATAATTGTCATTGCTGTCATTACTATAATTCCTGCCATCACAGACATGGTCATCGTAACTGTCACCATCACAATCCTCTAATATATTAGACTAATTAACATCATGATCAATGTCACTCCAGTCATCTCCCCTGATGTGAGGCATGAGCTGTCTTAAGTCATTAGGCTGGAGTTTGGACACAACAGTATCATAGAAAAAAAGTGCTCTTCTTCACATCTCCTTCATTTCCATGTGGCTTCACAGCGTCCAACATATATCGTTTCACCGCCATTGTTCTCTGCACACGTCAGCAAAGACCTAAGATCACCCTGAGGTCTCTTCTAATCAAATCAAACTCATTACACCATCTTCACCAGTGACAGGAAACTGCTAATTATTAAGCTGGGTATATCATTGGCTTAATGACATGTAATGGAGCTGTGAAATTGAATGCAGTGATCATACCACAGTTAGCGAAATGTTCTCAATGACTCTCAAGTCAAATTTTGCTTTTGCTTTGGTCATGCCTTCTTGTTTAGTATGCTGCAAATAGCTGCACATTCATTATGTACATACATTTAGTAAGTGGGTAGTCACTTAGTCACCTTTCACACACACAACTGTATAATGCAATAAAACACATTAATTCACATGCTTATCCTACAGTACAAGATGGAATTTTGGCAGGCAGAGAAAAGACTCTCGTATTGTACCCATAATTTCCATAATATGTGACTTCTGACAACGTTGAACACTGTGTAATAATGATATTTTAAGTGAACTCCACACATCATTTCAACCCTCTATTTGTCTTGGAAAAGTGGAAAGAAGTAGGGGAGGTATTTTAAAAGTAAGAGATCACAGCAGAGCTGATTATTCCTCAGGGTTTGAGAGGTAGAGCTATGGTTTTCCTTGTATCATTGGTCTATTAACACAGGATTGTACTAATTAATTCCCAAGACTAACGTTAATGAGAAGTACCTAATCCTAACTCAGCAGAAATAACTCCCCTATCTATAACAAGACCCTATTTGACAGGTGTTTCTGTGTAGTAGCTGACATAAATCAACTGGTTAAAGGAAATATAACATAATATAATATGAAAATGTATATATTGTTATTTCCCATCTACGTAAATATTTCATATTCTAAATCAATTGAGACATCATATTGTAAAGCTTCTCTTTTGAGACTTATCTATTTTCCATGTTTACATTTTATTCTAAATCATCTACGCGCAGTTATCTGTATTTTAAGTCAAGCAGCTCAATTCTAGCTGCTATTAATGGCGTTATTTCTTTTTTTTCCCAGGAGGAATAAGAAATTATCTCATATTATTATTATTATATTAAATTATTATATTTAAACTATTTACTACAGCAATACTAAGTGTAGAATATTTAACTTTTATTTTATTTAACTCAGAATATTCAGGTCCATGAACATTTTCCATATTGCCATAAGGTGTTTGCGTTCAAAAATATGTTCTTATTGATAAGATGATTGTCACATATTGAACACTTTAAGCATAAAACTAAAGCAGCACACACAGTTGTACAATCTATGTCTTCTCGTGTCATCATTCCTACATCCCCCACTCTTTCCCGTTAATTAATTAGAAATCAAGAATTTCAGCATAAGAGTCCAGACTTCTTATCCAACATGGTGAACTTTTCATCCCACCCCATTCAATCACTGCCATGTGCTCCCATTGAACATTAAGTCCTTCGACCGTCATCTCACAAGTACATGTGCACAGATGAGTGACGATGCTCATACGCTGCTGTCAGTAATCGCTGTAATTCACCATTTGAATAGAGTTACTTTCAGAGACTGGAGATATTCATAAGTTAGATCAGAGGTGTTGTATTATTGATCTAGTTGGAGAAGTCGTACTCAGTATAATTATTAATATAATTTTTGTTTTTGTTTTTTGCTGTGTCCTGTCTGTTACCACCTTCTCTCATGTTTAATGCAGTTGTTATGTGTCAAGTGTATGTTGGTTTTGGTTGGTTATGTGTTTGTATTCTTGTCTGTCTCTTCCCTGATTTATTTTTCTCGTGTATGATGTAAGAAATGACACAAATAGGGAAAAGGATTGTAGAGAACCTTGCTCTTCTCTTATTCCAGAGTTGTGGTGGTCTTCCCTTGCCATTGCCTCTATTTCCGGCCATGCTGTATTAGTTATCTTCTTCTTTCCCATTTTACACTTTTCTGCACAAATGTATTACCACTCCCCAGTTTTGTATTTCTTACATTTGCCTCAAGATCCTGCAGCCTGAGCTCTCGGTGCTGCCCAAGCTGTGATGCAAGTGCTAATTCAAGCACAAGATGAATATCCAGTCTTTTCAAGTTACCATAGTTCCTTTTTATTACCACTGCAGCAAGAACCTATACGTGCCAGCAGTTCTTGGACATATAAAGGACGTCATGCTCCATCACTATTATAATGTCAGAATGAGGTTTTCCTCTGACCTTGACTCCATGTTGGAGCCTTTCTCTTGAACAGATGTGCTGTTTTGAAGGACACTCCATATCTCTTTATCTCTAACATCGCCTTATCTCTGCAATGCTTTTTTCTAATCAGGGAAAGAATTGCTTAATGGGTAGACAAATCTTTAATGTTTCTAATGTGTGCTATGTACTCTGCGTGATGCATTTGCTTGGCTTTTATTGCTGCTCTGTGAGCAACGTTATGTGTTGTCTGTGTTCGTTCTTTTGATCACCATTAACCCCTTCGTACTCTACAGCTTTTGCTCTTCTTTTATTTGAATCATTTTTGAATCCATCTCTACCCCACTTTTACTCACTCTTCTCTTTTTGAGGCACAAATGCTAGAGTAGCAGCTTTGTCTACCAACCAGTGAACTTCCTCTTTACATACTGTAGTGTATAGCTACATTAAGTTGGGCTGTTCACTTTACCGTCATCAGTTCATTAGCTTTTCTTACTTGGGATTTACAGCAGTGACCTTACTTTGGACATGAGTGGAGTCAAGGGGAATGACATACCTTCAGCGATTATGCATAATCAATACAGACTTGAATGTAACCAATACAGAATTGGCCTTCAGGGCTCAGCGACATGAGACGGACTGCAGCAGTAAATATTATTCTGGGGGCCACTGCATTAAGCACTTTACTGGACAGTTAACTGGGAAGTGGATGGATCACTGTTGGAACAGATCTATTTGTGATGACCCAAACCTTTAGGCCAACATTAATCCTCTCTTCTCATACAAAGATATTAGCCTCAGAGGAAATCTGCCTTTGGAAGTTGAAGGCAGAGAAGTGCATAGAAAGATACATCACATGCAACTAATCCACCTTAGGTGTTGCCCTCTTGAAGTGCCTTTCATGTGAGATAGTTGCCAAAAGAAATTGAAGAAAAGAAAGTAGATGTTCAAACACTGTTTCACTGTGACCGATTTCTGTCATTTGGATTCTCGTCTGTACACTTTGCCTTCATTAAATATTCAACTCCCTGATTCCATCCACTTTCATATTAATTTTGTCCATTACCCTGTTGACCATATAAATGGAATTGATCATAATAAAAAAAAATAGTGGAATGGTTCAAACCAGGATCTCTCCAGACATTGTTTGTGTACATCAGTACTTTGGCATACTATTGAGGTAGATGTAAGCATTCATTTGGCAAGAGAAATGTTATGAGTCAGTATTCAATTACTCTGCAGGGACAATATAAACATGAGTTAAAATGGCATTCATCCAAATCCAGCTTATTGTTTTGAATATGTCATGAATCAAGTTCAATAACAATGAGCAATACAAAAAAAAAACGATGTACAGTAGTAGCACACACACACACACACACACACACACACACACACACACACACAGAGCACAGCACCTTGAGTGATTTTTTTCACTGGTGGTTGTTCTTTATGCCTTTAAGCACTTCCCTGCCCATCAAAGGTGTCTAGTGGACACAGATCCGAGCTTCTTACACATTGCAGGTCTTGTCAGAACAGAAAGTGTGCAGTCATTTCAGTCAGAATTCAGGAACTGAATTGTGAGAGGAAAACCTCTGAGGAATTCTACAATAGGGTTTTAGTCAGTATAAGAGTTGGATCCCTCATTAGGAAATGGGGGGGAAAAAAACATCTGGGGACCTATCAATGATTGAATCTGGGAATGAGGGTCCTTGGTCAGAGACCAAGAGAGTACTATATCCCTGACATCCTCAGAGACCCATGTCTTTTATTTTATTTTATTCTTTTTATTTTATAGACAAAGAGCACCACAGCCTGAAATTACAAGAACTAATTTAAAATAGTGGAAATATGATAAACAGTACCTTGAGTTGGGTTTATTCAGACGCTGAAGGTATTCACCATAGTATCAATTTGTGTGATGTATAATGACACACAACCTGCCCCACACTCAGAGCCGTAAGACGTCTTTCAAGGAGAGCTGGAAGTGGTCGAGGGGCATTGCTATGAATGTGAAGAAAACTCAGGCTCAGTAGTTGCATACATTACAAAGACAGAATTTATAAAAAAAAATTTAAATTAACTGAGATATTGGAAATATATATTGGAAAATGTACATTGTATGTCGTTAATATTATGTCTTATGTCCTTGCTTCTCTAAACAGTTTTTACCCCCCAAAATTTCTCCACCTTGGAAAAAATACTTTTCAACACTTTTCCCACAGAAGTTTTTTTTGTTGTTACTGTATTGTGGTATAAATGCTGTAGACCTTAAATGAAAACCTGCAGTGTAATCTTACTAAACTAAGGTCAGAGCTTTTTAAGAAAAACATAAAACATGCAACTTCATTTAGTCCAGGTCAATTGTACAAATGTGTGTAATTATAGTCCATTTGCGTAGCTAGAGAAAATATTTTGCACTAACATATGAAAGATTTAAAGTATGGCTTAACAATTTCTCATCTCCACTGCCAAGAGCAAGAACCTAGTTATCAACCAAGGACATACCTCTAGGCAGCTTTGTGTTTATCACTGCCATATTAAGACTTTATTTGAATTGGTGTACAAAGGTGCAGGAGAAATGTTACCCAGGACAAAAAGAAAGAACTTGCGAACATACTATACTGTCAGAAATGAAAAATAAAATAACTAACAGCAGTGTATTATGGGTAGTCTTAATGTGATGAAACCTCATACAGTCAAAACTGCTATCAGTAAGTCCCAGCTAATGGAAGGTAGCAACAACTTACGCTGTAGTATAATCATGGGGTTACTGGATGTGATCATATAATATTTTGTAGCGGCATTTTAAGAGTTGTTTTATAGTATGCAGATTATCGGTCGGTATTCAAACTACTATTTTCACTAGTATTAAAAGCTTGCTGCATACACTGTGCATCAATATTGTTCATAGATAAATTATTTGTATAACCTTCATTCTAAGAATAACACTGATGCCTTGGTGTCTTTGTAAATTTCCTTGTGACTCAGTCCACGTGTCTCCGAGGGAATTGGTCATCATCGTTTCCAGAAGAAATACGGCTGTGCCCTAGGATGCAATCAGACAATCTTTCTTTTACCTCAAGCTGACATTTATATTCTTTGTGTTTAATCTCGACTGTTCCTAAAAGGGGAGGAGAGAGATAAACAAATGGAAATTATAGCAGCATCAAGTATGTATTCACAAAAGACTGCCCCCAACCCTCACCCGCAGGCTTTAGGGAGTCAACTCAAGGGTCCATTATCTCTCTCCGAATGCATGAATTGGTTGCAATGTTTGTGTGACACATTTACCAAACCTTTCCCAAGCAAATTGCTGTGGAGATAAGCTTAGCTCTGAGGCAAAAACAAACGTCAGCATTCCCTGCTAAGAGCTGGGATAGCGTCTATAAAGGTGCTACATGACAAGAAGCAGTGGAATTCCTGTTTTGCAGATATGACACTAAGTGGATTACACAAGATTAAATGTGACAAAAGAGAAAGTAAAAGAGGAATAAGACTTGACATAACACCAAGCTTCGGTGCTTTGAAAATGTAGACTTCCTATGGTAATATGATATATAGCCCGGCATAAATCCTTAATTATGTCATGTGTCCATGAGGGTTTAGATATATCATTTATTATCCCATGATGCCTTTTTACCTCTGATTCATGTATCATCTTCATTTTCCAGGATATGAACAATATAGTGTTCCAAAGTGCGGGACATCCAGGCATGTCCCATTTTGTCTCTACTGTAGAGACTATACATAAAAGGGATTTTATATCGTTAGTCATGAGATGATTAATATTCAGTAAAGGTTCTAAGGACAAAATCATTGCTGAAAATCAAGTAAGGAAATGATTAGATGATGACCTTGAACTCAGTGTCATGTTCTTGAACAATTCATAACATTATATTAAATTTGTACCATAGTGGTCGACCTCTTCTTCGATTAATAAATGAGGAAAGCACTGCAAACAGTAATTTACAACAGAGCAATGCGTCCACTAGTTATATTTTGGCCTGATAAACATCACTGGAATAGCCTGGAAATTATTTGTGGAGAAATATCGACCTCTATCAGTTATTTGTTCTGTAAAGGGCATATACTTATAGTTTTAGCATGTCAACAATTGTCAAAGACGTTTCTGTGATAGTTGATATCCTATAATCTTCATATATCAAGTGTAATAATGATGACAGGCCCTCAGCGTGTGCCCTTCCTCATACAGATCACTTTGCATTTTCTTCTCCCGTGCAGCATAGCAGGAAAGCAGAAAATGCAAACTCTCAAAAGGGAGTTCGTGTGAAGCACGAAGCCACTGGAGTTATTACCAATCGGGCCAAAACCTTCTGTTCTTGCATGCGTTGAACCTTCAATTAATGTCTGTCTTATTTTATTATAAGTGAAGGATATAAAGTGTTAGAGCACTTGATCCTTCTCTCCTATGTACGCTATACTTGCTTCTTACTGTAATTAGTAGAACCCACCTCTCTGGTATATTTATGTGTGGGGTCTTATCAGCCATCTAGATTGCAAGATGCAGGCCGAAAACCAAAAGAATCGTAATGATAACTGAGTAGAATATTTTTTTTGTGATTTTAAAGGAAACGGAAATTAGCCTATTGCTATAATTGGGTGCATTTACTTTTTTTTTTTTAATATTCATTAATGTACACTGTACCTCTTGAACAAATAAAGGAGAAAAAAAACAGTGTTTTAGCCCAAGAAAATGGACATAAGATTTTCTATGTCATCATTCTATGTCATCATTATGTAGTCCTACTCTGTTTGTTAGATATATATGTTTTTGCATTTGTATTTGTCGCCAAACACTGACTAAAATACATTTTGTTCACATCTGTAGAGAACATAGAACTAAGTGTGGTGATGTAAGAAGTTGCAAACATCAGAACTTCACCTTATTTCCCAGTGGGCTTCCTTAAGTACATCAGCAACTCTCAGCGCAGATGGCAGAGTGATAGGTGCAGAAAAATAAGTCAGAAAATGACAAATTTAATAGCAGAATGTAAATTGCTCTGATATTCTGCTTGAATATTGTTTTGACTTTACAAAATAACACTGTAACTTCAACACAAGATAGTTTGCCACAAGTTGCCTTGGATCTTTGATGGCCAAGTGTTACATTTAAACAGCTGTTTCCAGTTACGCAATCATGTATTAAAATCCCACAGTCATTCCCTCAGAATGTGTAACAGAACTGACGCTGTGGACGGGTATTCGAGTCTAGTGTAACCATTCCCTTGCTATAATGTGGCTCAGAAGGAACATGGCTCTGTTTAATTTCAGTAAAGATTTTTCAAACCTACTTTCGCTTCAATAGTTGCATCAATTTAATTAAGAGGAAGAAAACTATTCAAAAACCACATCAGACATCACCGATCTATCTTAGCTTTGCCATTTGTATCTTTTACAACACGTTCACTCAGTAATCCAATCATGATTTCATTCCTAGATATAAAAGTAGCAGACTGAATGGCAAAGATACTTCAAGTTTGGCGCATCTTCAATCTGATTTGTCAGCATCATGTCCTACCATCAGTGCCTTCACTTAATATGAAGGTTTCCCTTTTTCTTTGTCAATTCTCTTCATTTAACTGCTGTTGAGCAGAGCATGGCAGGTGATGACAGAGGAGCAGAACGGCTACTGTATAACAACAGCAAGTGAATGCAGTATCTCACAGAGGCGCAATTTAGCAGAAGACATACTGAAAAGACAAGATGAAAAGTCAATGAACAATCAAGTTCTTAAGCACAAACTAAAATTTCAGCCTGAGCCTACAGTGTGTTAGTATAACCAGTCTTACTCTGACCATCTAGGACTAATGGAACCACAGATGTCATAATAAATGTCGTAAATGTTGGCCACGGCCCACTCCACAAAGTGTTACATATGCAGACATTTTTTTTATAAAAAAAAAATGTGGTTGCCATTATTGGCAAGTCTAAATGACCCAAACAAGGCTCGCCATTATTGTGTATGAAAGCATCTCTTAAGCGTACAGTCACATCTTATTGTGTTTATAGCTCAGAAACCTTGACTTTCCTCACAAATCTTCTTGAGCTGGAGAATGCAATGGCAGATGGGATCGCTATAGTGAATTGCTGAAACACACGGTCTAGATGGAGTGTGTGACATAGGCTGGCATTGTCTGAACCATGAGTTGGAGTTGTCTTCATCTGATTCTGTCAAGCACTGCACAGGGAGCAGTCACCTCACAGCTTTTCTTGACAAGTTATACTTTCTGTATAATCAGTCATCAAAGAATTTAAGGGAGCTTGACGCCATAGTCTCAGAGGGAGGCCTATGTTTCAGAGGGATTGCTCAAGTCTTAGGGGTGAGGTGGGTGGCTCCATCTTTTAGAATACTAACTGCTGTTTGGAGGATGTATGCTGCACTCTATAGTCACATCGCAGCTGCAAGTAAGAATGACAACTGAAATTCAAGTGACATTTGTATGTTTGAGGGGTTAGCAGAAAAGCTGAGTTCAGTTGCTCCTGTTAAAAACCTTGGGCTGATGATAGACGCTCTGGAGGAGCTTAAAGACCTGTCTAAGGCCCTGCAGTTCAGAGACATTAAACTGTCTCAATCAGTCAGTCTGATAAAAAGGCAGCAAGATCTTTTCAAAACCATGAGCAGGAACTCAGACGGTGGTTCATTCTACAAAACTGCACAATGTGAAGCTGAGCAGCAAGGTGCTTTTTAATGTCATAGCACTACAGAGTGACCGCAGGGCAGAAGGTAATAGGTCCCAGAATGTTCTATGAGGCACTATGCAAAAGTGTGGGAAGCATCGAGTCACTCTCTCACAAAATCAATGTGCTGGATAAAACACCCGTCTAAACCTTTTCCCATTTATGAGTGGGAAAAGCGAACGAAGACAGCTCTGCAGTCTATGAAGCAGACCACTGGTACCCAGACTGTGACCGGTAGTCACAAAGCCACAAGGTGATTGCAAATAAAGTGACAAACCATTCTATTTGGGATACTGGATTATCACAATAGAAACCTATCTAGCTACTGGAGGATTAATTCCCCATCGTTTCATTTGTTATCCATAGATCATGTGAACAAGATTTCGAAATTTGCAAATGTATGAATGGCCTGCTTACAGTAACGGACTGCCACCAAAAAGCTGTGTATATTACAGCAGTGATCATAATGATGAAGAGAAAAGAAAATGCATTGATCTCCAAAACAATGCTTTTGATCACAGGGGAGCTGCTGCTCCTGTCCACGTTTGTTATTGTGTCTTGCATCTTCCAGAGCGTGCCCGTCGTAAACCAGCTGGCCAACTTTTTTTCCTTTCTTTTTTTTTTTAACTATGCAGCCACTTCAGCACAGCTGTATCTTCACACAGCCACCTCAGTCGCGTCTTCATGCGGCCGCATCATTATGCGGCTAGTCTGTCCATGGCTAGTCTGTCCCTGGCTAGTCTGTCCCTGGCTAGTCTGTCCCTGCCTGCTTATAATTGTATTGTACGGTAAGATGTAAATTAATTTCAGTTCACTGTATAGTGTTACGGACTAGCGGGTCTAGGGAGATTTATGCAAACATAACCGGTGCTAATCCTAACCTGGAGTGTGTGTGAAGGAGGGAGAACAGGGGGAAGAACGGAGATGGACTGGTTTTCACCTAGAGAAAAACGTGGAGGTGGGTTGCCTACCGGAGCTTAATCATTGTTATCTGTCCTTATTAAAGAAACCGATCCATTCGTATGACTTATTTTTTGAATTATTTTGCTCAGCTTCAATTAGCATTTTTTTATTTGTTTTTTAATTGTTTTATTAATATTATCGTTCAGAGCGAAGGGTTGTCCCACCAACTGATTGACAGTTCATCAAATGAATAAGATTTTGTCTACGTGTACTCGCATGCAATGAGTCCCGGTTAACCCCTGTAAGGGTCTACTTGATCAGCAGACAACCTGTAAAGCCTGTATACATACATACACACACAATTGGTCATAATTTTCAATTTTCAATTATCTTTTTCATTAATGCAGAGCTCTCTGCTCGCCATCTTTTGTCTATTAATCTACAGTAGAATTCATCATCCATAGAGCTACATTTATGGATGCTGAGGAAAGCACATAGAACTCTCTGGCAGCTTATTTCAAAGTGAAAATTGACTCTTTGTACCCACTGATGGATATTTTTAAAGAGAGATCTTAAACTCAATGCTGAGGAGTCTCAGGCCAAAGATAGATAAATGGAAGCACTGCTGACAAAATAAAACGTTCTGCAAAAATGGAAATCATTTACTGCACCAAATCTCCATTTTCAATAACAACTTTTGCAAAAAACAACAAAAACAAATAAGAGTGCTTCACAACAGATCTCAAATGATTTCCTTTTCAAATTGGAGCATTCCTCTATGAGAAGCCTGCCCAAATCCATGTTATTAGTTTCATAGATCGGACCACGGGTGTAGCATGCTCTGAAAGCCAAGATTGATTGGACCTATTGACTGCTCTTCCAGTTCCTCACTCAACCTGTTCACCGTCAGCATTGCTAATACACCAAACCAGGGGTGTAACTCTTTTCCTGTGGCTCATCAATTCAACGACCTCTTTATAAAAGGGTAAATTAAACCACGTCCCACAGCCATTTTACCTCACCGACAGCAGGTTAATGGCTCATCAAGAGTCTGTTCTCGCTCCTGAAACTGATCTTCTCATTCACATGCCTGCTCGTCCTTATACAGCTCTATTGGCAACATTGCACTGCAATTGTGTGTGTGCATGTTGTACTCCTGTGTGCACATGCATAAAAATTCTGTTTTAAACTTGAGGGTAACATAACGCCAGTTGGCAAGCTTGCATTTGTGGTTTTGGTGTATGGTTGAAGGCGCAGACAGATGGAGAGAGTGAGAGACCTAAGAGAGTGGACCACCACAAACAAAGGAGTCAGTTTTCTCTCTCCATCATCGCTGAACCCCATTGGTGGCTGTGGAAGGTGTGGGATTATCAGAGCTCGGTGCAGCAGTAATGAAGGACGTCTCCCAGTAGACACAAACTGGCCATAGGCTCCTGATAGATCAGGGGAATTGGTTCGAGCACACAGGTGAAGCAGAAGAGGGGAAAACAGAGAACACAGCCACAGCCAAACCTGTGTGCTTTTGTTCAGACTCCTGAGGAGGGCTTAAGATGGTTTTCAATTATGGAGAAAAATAAAACATTAATCGTATTGTTTCTCGGTTGACTTAAAAGGAAACCACTGAAAATGATTAGTGATTAGTGTGTGAGATGTTTAAAACACTGATTCCTGTTTATGAAACATTCATTCCACCCATGTCAAAAGATTTTGGATCACATGTCAGTGGGCTTCACATTCTTTCAGTCAACTGTGTTTCTTGTTTGTTTTAAGTAGTATGTTTGTTTTGTTGTTGTTGTTTTTGTTGTTTTTTTTATTTATTTTTTATTTTTATTTTCGAGTTTTAATTGATAGGACAGCTGTAGAGACAGGGAATGGGGAGACAGATAGAGGGTGAATGTGTGCAGCAAAGAAAGGGCCACCGGTGGAATTGAACTGGGGCCACTGTGTTACGGACTAAAACATCTGCATATGTAGCGTCTGCTCTACCCACTCCACCCAACAAATAGTTTCAGATTAAAAATTCAATATGGGAATCTGAAGGAAATGCAACACATTTTAATGCAGATAACAAAAAAAAACTCACTAACTCACTAACCTCACTAAAAGCCAGTTGTGAAATCAGCCAATTCTTCATTGTCTTCCTCTCACAGAAACCTTGCCTATTGGCTCTTTCCTGTCAGAAGATCTAACTTGTTGTTGTGTGTAGGCATTGATTTGATATCAGCTGAGTGTACCGGAGTGAGCAAAGCTGTCGATCTCTGACTGGAAGTAACGAATAAGGAACTCGGGGAAGTCCCTGTAGACACATCTTTGATTTTTAAGTTCAAGATACTGTAACTGGTCCACTGTCTCATTAATTATGTCCGAAAAAGCCCAACCAAAACACATCAATGACAGCCATATCTTTTCTGTACCACATTCTTAAGCTATCTGTTGCCAGCCTTTATATGTTTCACTTACTCCTTATTTTGTCTCAGCAATGGCATTAAGAAACTAGAACAATCCCCCTCTGTGATGTGGCTGCGGGAAAATGAACCGCTCTGCTCCACCAAGCTGGATTGCAAATGCGGAAGTGAAAGAATTCTCGAAGGAGCTGCTCCACAGCCCCGTCTCCCCTTCCCTGAGGTGGAAAGCCCTAGTTTGAGTGTTCACTTACATCATCAAAGGGCCTCTCTGTCTCATGTAATATTAACATGTGCTAAATCGGTGGCAAACAGCAGCAGCAATGTTTACACAGCATTAGCACAGGCTTGCAAAGCCACATAGACAGGGGCTGTCTTTGTGTTCAAAGATTAGGAGGCTCTGACACCCATGGGAAGCAACAAGATTATTGTATATGTGGGTTCACTGTTTTACAAGGTGACGCGGCATCTGTCCCCTGCAGGGGCATTTCTGAGCTGCTTTACAGATTATTCTGTAAATTATGTTAAAATAAGCAGTCTCATAGAAGGATGACCTTTGTGTTTTGCTTTTATCAATTCACTTTTTTTCTGATAATTATCATTAATGTGACATGGATGCTGTCTATGGGGAAAAAAAGTGAGTTTATGAAACTTATGGAATGTTTTTTTTTTCTTTTTTAAGAAGAACAGGTGGAAACTGGGTGATCAAAAGAGGACAGATAGGGACATTCATCTGTAAAGCTGTTTGACTTTTTGACACAGGTTTAAATCTAATAATCAGAAAGCTTTCGAGGTGAAGTGGGCTGTCGCCGTGGAGTCAAATCTGCTGGAAATTAAGTCCATTAATCACATAGTGCTTCATTTAGTCCCTTTCTATGTACAGCTCTGAAGTGTGTCTGTGTGAGGGAGTAAGGGAGATTGGGGGCTTCAGTTGGAAAGAGTGAGAGAAAGAGAAAATGCTTGGTGGTGCAGAAGAAAAGCCATCAATTCTCATTATGGAAAATAGATCATCTATCCTAATTAGAGCCACGGCTTTTTACCACAGTACAAATGCCGACTAACGCAAGCCCGAAATGGCAGGAGCCACCCACCGCTGATTAATTAGGTGAGTGAATAAAAACCTATGAGGACCATGTGATTTTTGTCCCAGATAGCTTATTAAAGGTAAAGCACAATATATTGCAGGTTAGGCCCTTTGGGAAAATATGTATGGAAATATATCAATTTCCAGCAGCTTCATGATGAGCTTTTTATGAAACATAGCTGCCCTTCCCTTTAACTAAATGTGTCTCATTATGTGTCACTTAATATACAGCGAGGATCAGCGGTTGTAACTTCATTACTATTTATCAACGTAGCAACATAGAGAAGGACGGTACGGCAAATGAAGGAATGTTTTATTGAAGATATATCAGCCCTCGTTGAAAAGTCAACCCTGAATTCCAAGCGACCGCAAGTTGTAACTCAGAGTTCAAGGCAGGATTGAGAAGCGTTGCCTTAATCCCCTCCCTAATCGCCATGGCAATTCAAAGGTATCAGGTAACACACATTGGCATTTGTTCAATAATCATGAGACAATAGAGTAGATGGGTAGAGAGGGATTTGCTTCTTGTCAAATGTGGAGTGACAGGTTTGGAGAGGAACAGAATTTTGGCACTAACACTGAGGTACTGCTGGAACGAAGAGCACTATAGATAATTGGGATCTTCCTTTTTAGATGATTAAGATAGTGTGACAAATTTTAAAAAAAGAAAAGAAAAAAAGCAGAGGGGGGTCATTAAGGTAAAAAGAGTCCTATCCTTATGATGAAATATTCAAGGCACCTATACTGTACCAGTGAGTTTCCTATAAGCTCCTCGGCTGTAAAGTAACCTGTGTAATACATATATGCAATGTTACAGCAGGGAAATTCTGATACTTCACTGTGGATTCAATGTAATATATAAGAGATACCGTCTCGTCTGTCACATCTAGCCCAGTTTTTGCACATGACATCTCACCTGCAGCTGGTCCCCAGACATTGTGCCTCCTGCTGTTTCTAGTAGACCATGCATATATTAACCTGATCTGAGGGCCATGTGCAGTCATATCCTATTTTTGCCTGTGAAATTCACATCTAATTCTTAACACATCCACATGTCTTCTACTGCTGGTGCTCTTTTTCCCTCTTTTTTTTTTTCTTAAAATAAATAAATAAAGCCAGAACATAAATCCAACCAAGCACAAACAGGACATATACCTAATTTCATTTCCTTTCTTTTCTGACCCAATGTAGTCTTATCTCTCTCCTCAGCACTTTTTCTGCTTTGTTTATTTATTTTCTCCTCTCCATTCCCCAGCTTCTTTCAAGACTTTAAGTCAGATATGTTGTGGTTTGTTTAGCAAATGTCACAGGTGAAGAGAATATCTTGGATAAGGTGGAAACAGAGCAGTGAAGCTTGGGCCTAAACGGACTCATAATGCAAGCAGAATGTTGCCTCGTAAATATTCATGACGCAGGCACTGCTCATCACACTATCTTTGATCCGATTCATAGAGTATGCAAATGGTTATGTGCACACAGAACCACACAAGGCATTTCTCGCCTTTCTGCTAGCTGCTTAGATCATCAGGCCACACTAGCTCACTCATGCCCACACTGCATACAGTCAACTGGACCATCTAGTATTGTTAGTTTCAATAAAAACAGTGCTTTTGTGTGCACAAGTGCTCTAATATGCATCCGTGATAGCATATAATGCGATATATCAGGCGTGTGTCTGTGTTTGTTTATGTGTGATATGTGTAATTTTTTTGCTTATGCATTCATTGGTCTGATTTCATTGCATTACAGCGAGCCACATGGGGGTGTCATATCACACGTTGCGCAATGCCAAAACATTGTTGGATTGGGTTTATGCAATCGGACATGCGAGTGGATACATCTGGATGTCATACATCTGTTTGTCACAGATGGGATGGGTCTGTGGGCCGGTGTTGTGATGTTCATTCTGCTGTGTTTCAATGACCTACAAACTCACATTCTTACACACAGGTGTATGTGTATACAGATGCACACAGGTATTGGTGGTAGTTACACACACACACCTACTCACAACTGGAAAGGCCCTTGAAAGTGATGTTTTTGTTGATGTGTATATTTTCTGTTTCTTTTTTCTATTATATGACATATGATTCTGTATGATTTTATTGCAGTAAGGCTTCTCTCATTTGTTATTAATATCCTCCATGACAAACCAACACAAATCCACCTCACTGTTTCTAAGAGTGCATTGTTTTGTTTGACAGTGGGCTGGATAGCGAGGTCTTACAAAGACAATATCTACGTGTTCTACACCATTATTGCTGAAAAGACACTTTGCATGATGGTATTCAGCTCCCAAATGACAGAACAATGGATAAATATTGTATAGGTTCAAGGTCTACTTGCCTTTTTAAAAAATGCAGCCTGATGTACAGTAAAGCTGCAAATGTTTTTACACTGTTGCCAAGCAGGATGAATCAGAAAGCAGCTTAGAATGACATAAAAAGCACAACGGGTCATTCAAAGTGCAGACACACTGTAGCCCACTGAATAATATTTAAAAGACATGCTAATAAATACACACGTTAGGCCACATTTAGAGGCAAACATGTCTCTTATTTCCAATGTAATTATGAGTAATGACAAGGAAGTGAGATCGTGTTAGTGTGGGAGATATTTTATTGTATAGCCTTGAAATCGCTATCATCATTTTCTGAAGTTTCTGACATCAACAACTGCAAACAAACTGTGACAGATTTTAATGTATTTCTCAGCTCATAATTACTGTACCGGCAATGACAGGCAAATGACACAGCAAGGCAAGAACTTTTAATCCTTGCCGGGCTGTCTTTCAGAATGGCAAATTATGTTTCATTTTGCTCTTTGTTGGACCAGTAATGAAATACTGTATCAGCCCCTGCTTTCTCTGCTACCATGGCAACAAACATCCCCCTGGGTAATAAAGCAGAAGAACACTCAATCAAGACTGAGTCAGGGAGGTGAGAATATTTTTAACCTGAAATCATGTCGAAATAAGCAAGACAGAGATCCAGAGGTGCTTCTGGATCCAGACAACAGGGTCCAGAGATTATTTATAACAAACTATACAAACCTTACAGTGAAATCATCGTAAAACATGACAAATATTATTTCATTCCATCCACGTGGATGCATATACATTCATATCACGGCATCATTTTATTCCTGTTAGACATATGATTCTAGCTTTTTATGGGAACCATTGTATTTTTTATTTTTTTTACTAGATTGAGCTAGAAATTGAACATTTACAGAGTAACCCCACAGACACAAGGAAACCTCATCTTTGATTCAATTCAAATTGTGACAAAGAAAACCAACATTTGTTCTTGTGCTGTATACCAGCTTTTGACACATTTATTTTTTAATATACCCCCACCCCTGCAGTTGGTTGCAAGGTGTCGTTTTCATAAAGCTCTGTGATGCTTTTGTAGCAGTAACATTATTGTTATACAACATAACAGAGTTGAATTGACAAGACCTCGGGGGAAAGCAAATTGGTTCCTTTCATGGGTAACTTCAGTATTTGCCATGGGTTCACTTGAGTTTATGTGGCAATGTCACACCCAAAGAGATCTGTTACATCAACTCATAATGTGAGCAGGAATATTTGGCAGTTAGCTTGACTCAGAGTGTCACACATTTAGTTAAGAAGCCCTGTCTGCTCCTGTTCAGTGGGAGGCCTATTTATCCACACTGACCCTGTGCTATTCTGGGCCAGCAGCTCTGCTATTTGACAGCCAACTTCTGGTCGCTGTTTCCCCGGAGGTTAGGCTGAAGCGGACATCTCTCCAATGAGATGCTAGGCTAACATACACAGAGCCTGTGCTCCAGCAGACATCAGCAAGCAATGCATATACCACAGAGCAGTGACATTCCCAGAGGTGTCAGATGAAAAGGGATGCTTCTACTACCGTCTCCACAGGCCCAAGCTAAGAGCACAGTATTGGCATCCAAAGCCTGAAATAAACGAGTGTGTGTGTGTGTGTGTGTGTGTGTGCGGTGCATTGGTTTGTTTCTTGAGGAGCTAGTCATTTGCTCTTACACCGCTGCAAAACTAGATTGCAGTTTTGTGCGTTCATTCTGTCAGGAAAGTAGTAATTATGTGAATTTTCTCACATTCGCTTTGTGATGCAAAGTGGGTACAGTGACGGTTTGAGCTGGAGCAGCTTTCACTGAGAGATGATGAAGAGCTAATTTATGTAGCATTAATGAGAATGATGAGATTATGACCTGTTGAGAGCTTCCACGCAGTCCAAACAGACCAACCACAGGCCTGGTATTTACAGTAAGAAGTGCAAAGCGGCTTTAGAGAAACCACAGAAACCAACAACATACCGGAGGTAGCCCTTTGTTTATTTATTTAATTTGCTTCAGTGCATCTGATACTGACTGATTGCGGATGTGACTTACCTTTCTTGTCTCACAAGTTCCTTCAGTCTTACTCATCCCATTCACTCAGAATCATACACTTGATTTCTGCAACATCTATAAAAGGACTTGTCTGAACACTATTTTGACAGTTTTTTTTTCCTTCTTTTTTTTTAAATACAGTTCATCAAACCTTTTATCACTACTGGTATGTGACATCCTCTGGTAACCATGGACACCAGTGCAATATAATAGGGCCATTGTTTGCAGTGACTCCATCTCTCTTTATTTTCTTTCTCCTCCTCCTTTGCTGTCATTGCCCCTGTTGCATTCATGCATAGATGGCATGCTAAGTGAAAGAGGAGCCAACGGGGATGAGCAATGCCTGCTAAGCTGGTCTTAGTCACGGGGCATTGTCATTAGATTAATGGAGCAGAAGGAGCCATCCGCTCTCTCTCCAGAGGGGAGCTTTACTTTTGGTGGGGTGGGGAGAGGAGAAAATGAGGGGGAGGATGTGGCTCTGTCTCAAATGGAGGATGATTTGGCACTTTGCACTGTACCCCCCCTCCGCTCACGACTCCTCCTGATCTCACATAACCACAGTGATGTCAAACGCAGACTCCTGGGGCCCTCACAGGTCTCACACACTCACAGGGAGCCCGGGAAATATAGATTTTATAGATTTTGTAAATTACTTGTTTTCACTATAGTTTGATTAAACCCTGAAAGCCTTTATTTTGACAGACAGGACAAGAAGGTGTGTTGTGCCAATTTAATTGCGTAGCCCAGTATCATCTAGTGTCGCTAAGGGACAGTGAGTTTTGACTGTACCTATTACCAATTATCTACTTATACTCATTTACTTAGGCAATTACTTTCTAGTTGTGGGAATAACATAAGTATTTAAGGCTCCTTGTTGATATGCAATTTCCATACATATTATTGTATGTTTAAAAGGTTGTTTTATTTTTTTGTCAAACAATATATAATTATCACATTACTGTTGTAATTACAACATTGCCTGTTGTAAACGACATGTAATTGTCTTTTATACAGTCATTAACTCTTCATTAAGAAGTAAGTTCTTTGTAATTACTGTGCTGTCAAATGAAGTGCCACCCAAATGCTCTTTAAGCACAACTTCACAGCTTCGCCCACAGCATATAAATTTATATCAACACACTTCATTCAGTTTAGAATTCAGTTCTTGCTCCAGTGAATTAATTCTGGCAAGAGGGGCAGCAATAAAGAGAAAACCTGAGGAGACTAAAGTTGCACAACAATGTTAGCTGAAGAGAAGAGACAACTGTTACCATGGAAAATAATCCAAAAACTCTTTGCTTTGCCATTTCCAGCCAATTACCCCGAACCTCTGTTTCATCTGGGTGGCAAAGGTTTTTGGCAGAAGATTTACTCCCAGTTCTGATGAGTAATTCAGCACAAGTAACACATCAGTGTTTAAAAATGGGAGCTGTTGCTATGTCTCTCTCTTCACTTGAATTCCTGAGTGTTACATTAAAGTGCGTATCTACACATCTGAAACATACTAAACTGTCTGACCACAGCTTGGCAAACAAAAGCATAATGTTTTCCCAAGCCCTGAAATGATATGATTATCTGCCTTGTTGCTTGGCACTTCAAAGCAGTGCAATGCCAGGCCGCTGTATTACTTGTAAAGTTTTAAGAGACTGCCTTTTAAATGTCATTAACAATGTGGCAGTAATTTGTAATGGGAATAAGGGTGTGGTGTTGGGGTTAAGTATTGTCTGTCACATAACATCAGTGCAGCAGAGGTTCAGGTTTAGTGTGAATGGAGGCACCACACGTGAGGCAGTGCGCTGTACATTTGTTACCAGAAAGTGCACATACCAGTGTTTATTTTTCAGGGTGCTATCTCGAAAAATGACACAATTTGGACACTCATATACAGTAGACCAGTGAACATCATACATAACGCACTAATACAGTAAATACTACCCAAGGTTATCATCATCACTCCGTCTGGTTTGTATTGCAGTACAGTCTGTCACTCCCTGCTTTACAGTCAAATGAATGACTCACAGCTATATTGAACAAATGTCAAACCATTAACAAAAGGAAATATTTGTCTACATTTCCATGGAATTGAGGTTGTTCATCAGAACCCCCTCCCCACCCCCCCCCCCCTCCTGTCTCCTTCACTGTGACAGTATGATAAAAGGAGAGAACAATGTGATTCTGGTAGGTCTAGAGAACCAGGATAGTGTGCAGGGTGTTGTGTGGCAGACAGAGAACTCTAAAGAGAGCCTTGGTGTTGAAATTGAAACAAGCTGTGTCCTATTCAATTGTCCTACAGAGACCAGCAGCAATTAAAGCACATTCACCAATAATACCATTTGTGTGTTGTTGTTTTGCCACAAAGGAAATAAGATAGAGCAAAGCTTGATGGAAATTAGTTATCCATGGTGTTAGTATTGCCCCCCCTCTCTATCTGCCTGTCTGTCTTTCTACCTATCTATCTACTAATCAAGCTCTCTATTTGTTTGTGTGCATTGGTGTGTTGAGGATGTAGTTTGGATTGGTTTAACCACTGGTATGAGAATTTAACCTTTAAAGATAGATAGTGTTTTCGTCACCTCTTTATTGGCTGTCAGTTTATTGACTGAGCGGTAGTGTTTAGGAAATTGAACCATGTCACGGAAAGTCATTTGATTTCGATCTGAGATGTGGGGGGAAAAACACATTCTTCTTCTTCTTCTCCTTCTTCTTCTTCTTCTTCTTCTTCTTCTTCTGCTTCTTCTTCTTCTCCTTCTTCTTCTGCTGCACATTCTCTTACTGCCAGAGAAACTAGAAATAAGATTGTCTGTTATCTGCTTCAGATGGAACAAACATAAAACCCTGTCCTTGTCTTTTACATAAACAGTTTTTATTGGTGAATTGTAGGTCATTGAAGAGCCCATTGAAATTGAATCATGAATACGATCAGAATCTGTACATACTGTTTAAGGATAAATTGATGTCATTCTAGATTTATCCATGAAGTCAAAACAGACAATCTGTTTTTAAGACAAATGTCCAATTATACGGCGCAGTAACCACTCCCCTGGGATGGCAGCTGTAAACATGCCCTAATGGCGACTCCTACAACCTGCCATCTGTTACTACTGGGGAAATAACCTTAAATGCTACAGGCTGTACCCCAGCTGGTCATAAGGCGACATTAAGGAAACGTCTCCTAGAAGTGGTTGGTGACAGCAACATGGTTTAATGAGTTCTTTATATGAGAGAGCATTTTCACAGTGGAAAGAGAAAAGTGTGCATTATTTACTGTGGAGATGTCCAGTTGCTAGTCCCAAAGGAGCAATAGGTGTAGCAGTGTTCGGTTCCCAAAGCTTAATCACACCAATCCTAAATTAATTGGACTACAATTTATAGTTTATCATTGCTTCGTAAGAAAAGCACCCATAACACATTTGGTTTCAGGGTTCACATTAATTGGCAACCCAGGGCAAAAGTTATGTCTGCTACTTAATGAAGTAATTAGCTAAAGCCATTGCATCAAAGGCTTGCACTGATTGCAAATTTGACTTTGTCTGGTCACTTGGTCCTTACGCTCCTTGCGATTCATTTATCATTTTGGTGGATGTCCTCTGCCAAAAAGTGTGCCAAGACATTACTACTATAATTTGAAACACGTTAAGACCCTTTTGTAAAACTGACATCAATCAAAGATGGATGGGAAAAGCCACTAAGAGTCAAAGCACAAAATGTTTCTCTTCATAGTCAGTAAAAGAGGAAAATGAAATATTTGGAAGGATTTTTTTGTCATTCTAATTTTGACATTTTTGACAGTATGAAGTGACAAGAGAGGAAATTATCTGAAGACAAAATGCCTCATAGAAAAAGTTTCCAGAGTGCAATTTTATCGCTTTTTCTCCTGTGCTCTCTCCTTCATCACTGTTTTATCACCTCACGTCTTTATCGCTGTGCAAAAAAAGTAGCTATACTAAACACACAGTGCACTGCAGCGTACTGTATATCATCGGAGCAAGTATATACTTATAAAACTTCAAATACCAGCCAGAGCTCAGGCGCACACTGCATTATACATGCAATGTTATTTATTAACACCCAACCACCAATAATATTCCAAGACGGTGGAGGACTAATGGCCATCATGATTTTTTTTTAAATTTGTGTTGTTAATTCTGCTCACAGCCAGTGCCACAGTGGCCTTTCACGTATTCACACTTCTGTGGTTGTCATCTGAGAGAAAATCATACAAGCATTAATTCAAAACCACAGGAATCAATGTGACATTTCCACTAGTGCATTTAGACTCCCTCAGACACAAATACACCAGATAGATCAGATCAACGTCTCTGTGTTGTTTTTACAGGACTTCAAAATAGAAAATCAGTATTTTTTTAAGAAGAAAAGAAGTGCTCATCATGTGATACCAATAAAATCAGTCATATCTGCTTGTTTACCCGCTGAGCGCTGATGTTTATGTTTTCCCACCCGCTTCACATGTGTATGACATGGAATGAGTAATTATTGATTCCTACAAATCATCGGTGTCGCAAACTCGCATCCTTACTGCTCATTTTTTTAATTTCGTCTCACTTTGCCCATCCCCCAGTTTAAAGGTTGAGGCATTAAGGGCTGACAACCGTTGACCTTTCCCACTGCGTGCATCTATTATCCAACAGGACTAATCATGCTTTGCTTGTGCCTTAGATAGATGTTAGAAGACAGAGGGATTTGATGTGGAGAAATGTCAAGGTCTTGCCTTGTTCACATTTTGTTTGAGATTGGAATATGGTGTTATAGATCCTTTGGATCAGAATTTAGTCCCATATGAAATAGGGAGCTGGTTTCCCAAATCTTTGAAAGGCCAAATTGAACTGAGGAAATATAAATGATGCAAAACACAACATGGCGAGCGCGACCATTCATTAGATAGAGTTCTAATACAACCTTTGTTGCAGAACCAATATCAAGTGTTATTTATCACAATAAATTTTCTACATTTACCAAACTAACTACCGGGCCAAATGCAACCGTTTTTTTTTCTACTAGATAGAAACACAGGACAAACACCTTGAGCAAGAAAGAACATCTGATACTGCTGCTCCTGAATCTCACATTGTGCAGCAGAGTTTAATGTCTTGAAAATGGGCCCGGCTTCGGCTGTGTCGTTTGGGTTTCACTGGCCATTGAACTGTAAGTTGAAGAGAAAGCAGCAATTGCTGTCTGCAGTCAAGGCACTTTGTCATGGCTGCCACACAGTGTAAATTGATGCCACCATTTGACAGAAACTACCGGCCTCTCAGAAATCACGCTCTGCTGCTGTAGTTATGGTGGAAGGTATCTTTGTTGCTCTGTCAACGATATGCAGCGCAACTCTGTATATTTTAGGCATTTCATGATCATTCTGGCTAAAAATCCTGACGCATCTGTTACAGACCTGATTTAGACAGCAACAGATGTTGTGCCACCAATAAGTATACTATTCTTTACAGTACAGTGGGTTAAACATTTCAATTCCCCTGAAACCATTTTTAAATAGCTTCTGTTGCAGAGGGACTGTGGAATGTACAGATAGATTAAAAGAAAGAACCCAGAGGTCCATTTTCATAATTATGTTTTGGTGCCAAGCCCAACTGCTTGGCTAGCACTCTTAGAAAAGGAGGGTGAGAGGGAGAGAGAGAGAGAGAGCAAAGGGAAATCAATACTTCACTACTTTAAACAGCCCAAGCTGCATTTTTATTTTTTTTATTTTTTTTGTCTTTTTCCTACAGGTGGTGGGTCGGGGATGGGGTGGGGGGTGGGCGGTTGAGAGAAAAGTAGCCTGGCCCCTGCGGGTACAGTGCCAGCGTGAGCAAAAGGCAAAAGATATTGTGCAATGACGAAAACACAGCGTTTCCTACCTGGGAGACACAACTTTTTGACTTTATCGGCGGCACAGACCACCACCACCTCCTGCGACAGAACGTTGGTAGCAAAAATGAAGAGAAATCCATCCAGCGAGCCTTTTGCTCCTCGAGACTGGGGCACAGCAAAGCAGTGAAACACGGAGGCCAACAGGACGTGTGAATAGTTGTTCTCTGCCTGAGGGAAAGTGAGTCAGCCATTTGTTCCCTGCTCCCTTCCCTCTTTAATGCCCTGTCATTTACAGCAATGTGAACAAGATAATCCAATATCTAGGACTCTAAATTGAAGCTGTAAGGCTCTTGTCACGTGTCTGCACACACATACACACATATAGTATATCCTCATCCCAAGTCAGTTCTGTCCAGCTAACTTTATGATTTGTTTATATTACTTTCAATTACCTCTGTGTGTCCCTTGTTGAGCTCAATAAAATTTTATATTGTGGATATTATTCTCCAGGTGCCCATCCTGTCTTTCTATGGCCTTCTTCATTTAGGCATTCGTATTCCAATGTAAATTTATAATTCATATTCTGAGGCCGATGCCTATATGGTCACTGAAATTAACTAGCGCTTGACATTTAGCACCATAAAGGGGCGAACAAGCAAAACACAGAGTGCTGCAAACAGATTGCCAACATCTTCTTCTGTATTACATCAGGTTCCTCCCCTCTCCTTTCCACTAGTGTGTGTGTTCATGTGTGTGTATGTGTGATTGTGTATGTCTATGGCCATGTGCAAATGTCTGTTCTTGTCTGAACTGTGTTGTCATCGACCCCTGCTGTTGTCTCATGTACAACTCTAACCTCTCCCTGCTAGCAGTGCTGCTTCTCCTCCCCAGCAACCTGCAGCAAATTATCATATTTATCGAGAAGGCAGCCACAGTGTGAGCAGGAAAGACCCGAACCTCAGCTGCAGCTTCACAGAAAGACGACTGTAAATCGCCCTGTCTCTGTCAGCCTGTCATGCAAGCTCGGTCATGGTTTTCAAGGAGACCATGATGTGATTGTGAAGGCTATTCTGTTTTCTGTTTTGAGGCAAAAGACAAGGAAAAAAAAGAATTTGTTTTTCTCACTGAAAGTGCAAAGCTGTTTCGAATAGAATAGAATAGAATAGAATAGAATAGAATAGAATAGAATAGAATAGAATAGAATAGATCAGAATAGAACAGAATAGAACTTTATTAATCCCCCGAGGGGGAAATTCATTGTGTCACTGTGTTTCAAATAGGATCTTGATCTTACATTACTTATTCATGAACTGGTAGCAGTAGGATATTTTAATAGATTACTGTGTTAATGACATATATAGCCAGGTTCAGCACTATTGTGGAAGATTTAAGATGTAGATTGGAGCAAAAGAAAAATCACAGCAACATATACAGTAAAAAAGGAAATAAATCAAACCATATAAAACCACACTTTCTGGAGTGACCGATTTCCTCTTACTTACAATTAAGGTTCTTAGAAGATAGTAATGTTACAGTAAGTTTTTGTTTGTTTGTTTGAAAGCAAAATCTAATTCACGATAATACCAGAAGCAAACTATCCAGGAGGATCCCTAACATGCACCAATTTCTTATAAAAGATCTGAAGGTCAATATTACAATGCTTCAGATAAACCTCTTAGAAAACAGAAGTCTGACAGATTATTTTGTGGACTTGGAAAGTTCAGGGTTTATCTTGATGAATTGAAGTTATATTGAACAGCGATGTTTTAGCCGAGCAGGTTTCAGGGCTTTGTTTTTGATTCCACTTCGATTTTACATTTTAGTTCTTGTCTTTACTTAGGTTGTTTTTTACTGAGTTGTTTTAAGTTTTTCATTTCTTTTTAAGTTTAAGTTTTGTTAGAATTGTCTATAATGTAGGATTAGAGAGAAGATACTGTATCCATAAAATAAAATAAATGTTGTAAAAAATCTTTGATCTGCACAGCTGATCTACCCATTCTCCTTACTGCAGATACTTACTGCTCATGAAATGAGAAGACCAAAGCGTACTTACAAGGTCTAACTCTGCATGTGGTGAACACAAACTATAAAGGACAGAAAACCGCAGCCAGCAGCACTCTATTAAAAGTAGTGCTGTCAAAAAGCAAGCTTAATCATCTAACACACTGAGGAGGAGCATTAAACACATTACAGGGTAATTAATGTGGGAGTCATTTTTCAGCGAAAGAAAGTCATGGCATGGAGCTATAATCAGTGCACCACTGAGTGGACCGTGTTATCTTCCCCTGACTTCTACCGTACCTCTTAATGTACGTCCCAACCTCAGACACAAGCATCTCTCTACATGTTCCTGGTGTAAAGATTTGGTCAAAGGGGATGTGTACTGTACAACCGCTGCAGCTGACCTAGAAACAGCTTTGTTAAGCATTCATTGACCATGTGGAATTAGGTCACTGAACCTCCAAGCAGCTATCAAAGGGCCTCTGTGGATGTCTTAACATGATTTTTTTTAAAACATCTCTGTCATTTATAGATTTGCAGCACAGACTGTACTAAAAAACAAAAGAAAAGAAAGAAAGTTAATGCAGTTTTTTAAAGAAAAAGGTTGAGATGTACAATATTAAATATATTGTTAAATTGTAAGGTATTTATATATTTCCTCACATATAGGTGACCTAATGTTTTTTTTCTTCATACTTGTGATTAATTTGTTTTGTGAGCTTATGTGCAGCATCTATCCTCGTATTCATGAACCTTCTCACCACCCCATTGGTGTTAAATCCTCTTTACATCCCTCATTGTTCACTATAGTGGGTGGACACTTTTTTGGGTTTATTATGCTGCTACTTTTATCTCAAAGATTTGGGCATTAGAAGTAATCAGAGGCACTCTCTGTGTTTATGTGTCTTGCTGTGTGTGTGTGTGCGATTGCCTTTGTGCCACCGACTACTTCTGTATGCGTGGAGTTGATGAACCGGGGTTTTAGAGGGAGACAGTGTGTGTGTGTGAGGGGAGGGGGGTGTAGGATTGAATCCCAGTCAGCCACATATTAGTGGAGCTGTCACTTAGTAAACAGTGACTTAAACTCAATTCCATTCTGAGTTAGGAAGTGTAGAGAGAACTCCTAAGTGCATTAGAGTCACTCACAATTTAGGTCCACTTCGTCTCAGAGGCAAGGGTTGGTGGGCGGGTGGTAAGGCAGAGAAGAAAAGGTAGCAGAGGGAGCAATTAAAACACAATCTGTAATCAAAGTCACTCACAAAGCCATTCCCTAATTTCAGATCCTGTTGTAACCTCGGCATACAAGAAAAAAAAAGAAAGAGTTGCCTGTTTGATTGTCTTCTACAGGTAATGATGTTCTATTTGTTGTTTTAAAAGTTAGATACCCACCAATCAAGGGCTGCCTTCATCCGCATCAAGATCTAAGTGTAGGACATTATCATGGTGAACATGCTTGGAAATCTTTTTGCTTTTGTTCTTGTTATTTAACACTTTTTTTTGTTTTGATTAATATGCTGCAAGGTCTGGCACGCCTTTTGATGTTGTTGCGAGCCCGGTGGGCATTCTTCCTGAGGCAATACGCTCTTCACTCCATAATAGGAATTGATTTTCAAAGGCGTGGTTCTTCGTCAGCCGCAGCAGGTCGTCGGCTCCTGCTGCTTGATATCCCCTCAGGACCTGAACCTCACACAACCTTGACATCTGGAGTTACCTAATGTCATGCACCTTAACCTGTTTCTGTCACCTCAGGTCCATGCATTAAACGTACAGGTGTCACCACTGGGAGCTGACAGCTCATGACTGAAACAAATAGAGGTACTCCGGTGAGGGCAGGCCTGTAATTGTTTCACAGTCTGCATACTGTATTCCCCTGTTACGTGTTCTGCTCCATCTATGTTGACAGACTGATTTATTCACTCTGCATGTGTGTGTGTGTTGTGTATGTGCTCAGGTGTGTGTGTGTACTCAGTATGTGGTAGAGGCAAAAAGGCCAGTAAAAGATCCTGGCAGTTTAGTGCATTTGAGGGGGATAAAAGACAGCCCTTTAGCCCATGTCAATAAACGCCTTGTTAACAACATCCCGGCAACAAGTAAACATCCAGATGACAGTCTTGTAATAGAAAGAAAGTGCTTCCATCTTACATCGCATAAAGTGTCAACCCCACTGATTGCTTCTTCCACTGCCATTCTTCTCCTTTTCAGGTCCACTTCCTGCTTCTTCCTCGGGCGAAGCTGTTGTGCCCAGCTTCTTGGCTGACACCAGCTCTATTAGTTGCTCTTGAGAGTTAGTAACTGGAAGGGTGATTTGTGTGGTGCAGCTGCTGGAAATGGCTGTAGAGACAGCATGGTTTAAGGGGGGGCACTGACTGTCCTGAATGAGGCAAGGACAGTCTCCTTCTGGCTCAGCTTCCCAGGTCTTCATTGAAAAAAGTCCACTCCATCAAAAATGACCAATCTTTTTCTTTTCTTCTATTTCTTTTTTTCACTTTTAAATAAGAGGAGATTCGCCAGATTACATGGGGATGAAATTGTGCACTGTGCATAGACACTGCTAAATAGCTATAAAGAGATAGTGCATAGATGTTATTAAATGTATTGCCATCATCAGTGCTTCCTAATGATAGATTTGAGGTTCTCAGTAACAACCCTCTGCCTAGAAAATGGGAGAAAATGACACTATCAGATCTATTTTCAGTTACTCAGCTCCATTTAGGTGATTTAGATAGCATACATGAAAATGCCCATCTCTCCAACTGCAGTGGAAACCTTCATCAAATTAGAATTGAAGTGATTATCCAGGGCAGCGCAAAAGGACAAAATCGATAGTTCTTTGTTCAAGGCTAAAATGAAGAATGGGCATTCAGCAGGGCTTTCTCTCTGTTGCTGCTCCCTCTCCTCTCTCCTCTCTCTCTCTTTCTCTCTTCCTCACACACATGCGTCTTTGAATTGCATATTCTGTTCCAACATCCTTGACCATATCAGCATTGGGCTTGTGTGGTATTGTCTCAAACCTTCTGTCTTGGTTTTTACCTCCCCTCATTGGGAAAAGAAAAAAAAAAACCTCAAAGGAGAAGCACTTCCTTAGATAATTGCAATTAGTAGTTTTGGCTGGATGTTGCAGCGTTGGCCCTGGTCCAGCTCTGTGTGTTGGGTAAGAGGGAGTGGGAGTGTGTCTGTTGGGCATGTTTCCAGCCTCCAGAAAGCCCTCTGCCCCTTTGCCTCACATGAGCCCACTGCAGCAGTCAGAGGGCCACCGAGGCCCTGAGCAGAACCAGAGAAAGGGAACTAAGTAAGTGAATAAAGACTCAGAGAGCAGGCTTGCTTGCTCGCTGGTCAGGTACTGCAATTATACTGTAATAGGAAAAACAGCGAAATGGAAAATTGAAAGCCTTTTACTTCATGGAGATGCAGCAAATGGTTCATAAAAGCTTTGTTATTCAAGTAAATGTTCATTGTGGGTTTAAATTTAGCTCAGAAATTTTAACCAATCACAGAAATTTTCTGAACTTTCTACAAAGAATAGATGGGTCCAAGAACACTTTCAAGACAAGAGACTCACTATTTGCTATTACAATAGCAAGTAGTCACAAACTAAGAATAAAAACCAAACCAGCTTTAGTCCATTAACGTAAAAAGGAAATATAATTGGATTTAGAAGAAAATTATGTATGAATGTGGCCAACCCCTTCTTCTTTACTGGAAGTATTTTTGCTAAAATAAATAAACCACGTAGCATCATTTATGTCAAATTTACTTTGCAAGTATTGGGAGAAAATTGCAAATATGTCAAAAATGTAATGAAGGTTGCGGTAAATATAGTTTCCAGTATTTCAAAACAGTGGTTGATGCAAGGGACTTGAGTTATGCTTGAATTGCCTTTTAAATCGTGCTTTGTGTTTGTTTTTTCAAACAAATCCTCTGTGAGTAGCCACTCATGTTCATGTGGAGCAGAGACTCTCAATCACACTGTGTTTCTCACTGACACACACACACACACACACACACTTTAAACACATACACACTGATTCACATAAAGGACTGCAATCCATCAATGTGCTCATTGCTGTCATGAGTAAAGAGATGGAGCTCTAAGCAAGAGTCCTCTAACACAAATTTGATTTACCTCAATTTGCCTCAAACAGTGACATGTGAGCACCAGAAGTGCTAATACAGACTGGCACCTTTTGCTGCCAACAGGCATGTGTCTGTTTAGCTCAGTTTCAAAGCCTGGCCTCACACTGAAATCTGATTTACTTAAAGACGGTATTAGATTATATAGAGTTTGAAGTTATGAAAATTAACTGTGCAATATAGTGATGTGGAGAAATATGATGACTTCACATGGGAAAACAGCAGCTTGTGTGTGTGTATGTGTGTGCGCGTGCGTGTGTGTGTCATCTGCACTGGCAGTATTTATGTCCCTTGTGCAGGAACCCTTGTACTTTTTTTCATGTGGGCATAAATAAATATTTCTGGTTGTTCTGATCAGTCTTCACAGTCACATGCAACATCATCAAGCACTGCTGCTCTTCTCACAGCTGTCTTCCCTCTGGTATTTTCTGACGCTAACATGTGATTTGTGATGTGCTAATGAAGATTATTTCTGACATGGACCTAAAACATATTTCAAAAACTGAAATGTAATTAATTTTACCAAAGTTGAATTTCCAAAATCACTGTTGTGTACCAATAGAAAAGTATATGTTGCCTACCTACAGTATACCAAACACAATGAAGGAAGTTTACACAAAGATGACTCATATATTTAAAATGTGGCACATCTGTATGGATAGAGAATTCATCTAAACCAGGGGTTCCCAAACTTTTCCAACTCGGGGCCCACTTGAAAATCTAAAAAATGCCCGGGGCCCACCTTCATCCCTACAGCGACCAAATCATGCGTTCTCAGAGCTTTTTAAAAAAAATTTGTATTTAATGATAAAGATTGAGGACTGAACTGAAAGCAGGGGTTATTTAGAAAGCTCCACAGTCACTACTACTACAGCTGATGCTGCAGTTGGAGGAGCATCCTGCTAAATCCTGAATAACAGAGAAGGCTTCAGTTTGGGGGATGACATGAGTTCACTGAGAGTGAGACAGTTCACAAGTCCAAAGTTTGGTTCGATTTACATAGGCCTAGTTGTTGTTTTCCTATTTTTAACTCTCCAGAAACACCATTCTGTTCATTTCATTTTAAAGAATATTAATATTTAATTTTTATTTTAATATTTTCATTTTAAAGATGTTCATGCCTCTCTGTTCAATGTTAGATTGCATTAGTTAGGACCAGGCTACCTGCAGTGAGAGGCAACAGCCACAACATCTGTTATCTTGATAATAGGATGGTTTTTGATGAATATTTACTTTTTTATTCTTAAAATATAATGCTCTGACTCACAGTTCACGTCAGCTCAGGTGATCTGCAGGTAATTGTTTCACTGCTCCGACGCTGCGCCCCGTGTGTGCGTGTGTCTGTGTACAGCGCTGAGCCTACTGTATAGCGCGTGTTCTTCACGCCGTAGACCAGTCAACATGAGATGAGATGTTACTGCAGAATAAACAACACGGGCAGCTCCGTGTTTCCACAGTCTTAGCGGAGTAACATCACGTCGTTCTGGCTCCACTCTGCTCCTCACGGCAGCAGACATGAAGCTGCTGGAGCCTCCTCCGTCTCCTCACTGACCTGCTGCTCTACTGGACACTCACCCTCCGCCTCCCACACTAATCAAACCTACGTAGCTGGTCTCTGGTGCGAGGCTTCAAACACATGACGCCCAAACACAGGCGAACAGACCGGGTCGGACTCGTCTCGTACCGCTCCACACGTTCACCGTAGCTGCCACTTCTAGTTGCTTCACTTCCACTCATTTGCTCCCTCTTTTACAACTTTAACTGTTTCTTTTTTCACTTTAGCTTTAGCTGCAGCTCAAACAAAGTCTAGGCTAGCCTACTACTACACACTCGCGACAGGCGGCGGTGTGTCAAACGGCAGACTGGCAGACTGACAGACTGCTGCCCCATTTATTTCTGCCTTATGACATCAAAGAAACATGTCCATAGCTGATAATCATGATCGCGGTCCCGATTGGAGATCGTTTTATCATCCAGGCTTATTTTTTTATGCATATAATGTCTTAAAAAAATATTTCTACAAAAATACTATTGGAATGATTTGGCGGCCCACTTGCAATACCGCTGCGGCCCACCAGGGGGCCGCGGCCCACAGTTTGGGAACCACTGATCTAAACGGTAGGCTACAACAAAAATAACCAAAGACACAAGTTTTCAGGGGTTATTCAACGTGCTTTATTGTGCCTAAAATTCTCTCTTTAACAAGTCTCAATGGTACAAAATAAAATAAAAAAAAGTAATGAAATAATGAGAGAAACACTTCTGTATTAGAAAATAAACTTATGACAAATTTGTCCCAATCGGGATGGTGAGTAAGGATTATTTTCTGTAATTCACATGCATAGCTGCACTTAGGCCTGGGCAGGACTGGAACCTGGGCTGCTGCAGTAAGGATTCAGTCTTAGAGTTTTGTAATGAGAAGCAAAGCTGCTCCAATGTTTGCTCACACACAACAAAGTACTGTAGTATTCTGTGGCGCCAGTCAATTTGAGTACATGCATAATGATCCCATGAAAAACAATGAAAACTGGACATTTCACAAATTAATTTAAAAAAAAACCCTGAAAAACCTGGACCAGATGTTAAAAGTGGACATGTCTGAGCAAGGGAGCATGTTTGATTTTCATATGCATACATGTATAATGACACTAGTTTACTAGTAGAATTGTTAAATGCTAGTATGAGCAACATCAAATAAGTACTTGGCCTGTGGACAACCTTTAGCTGGAGATAATATAGGGCTTTAGCTCACAAGTCAAGTGGTTATCAACCAGTACAGTATTTTTAGTATAAAATCCCAACCTTGTTTTTCTTTGATGAGTTGCAGATTGGGGACAGCTGCACAGCAGGGGATTTTATACTAAAAAGAGTGAAAGCTTGGTAGACTTGTTTTTGTTACAGAGTGCTGGCATCTGGTTCCCTGTGAAATATTTGAAAGCATTTTTTCTCTCATTCCTAACTGTTGATTTTTATCCCCATCACTTTCATTTGTACTGGATTCGCAACTGATCTCCTTACAGCAGGAGCAGCTTTAGTTACCAAAAGCTGTTTTAACGTATGAACAGGTGAATGCTGAAGAATGCTGCGGACCTGAAAAAAACCAAACAAAAAAAACTTTGTGAATGTATTGTTTTCAGTGTAATGAGAAATCCTGTTGCTGCCCATGACCTTCACTTCGGAAGCATTCAGCTTGTTCTAACCATTGTGTCTTTGCTTTGCTTTCTTTATTCAGGTGGCAAACCTGGCCTGCTCCATTTCCAACAATGAAGAGGGTGTGAAGTTAGTCCGTATGGCTGCCACCCAAATCGACAGCCTATGTCCACAGGTGAGCACTTGAAAACCACTTTCCTCTCATTCCAAACACTTTTTACACAAGCATTACTAGCTCTACTACTCAGCACAAAACAGTATCGTTCGAGCCTTTCTAGAAATTGCAATAGCTAGCAACGACAGAGGAAGAATCATAGCTGGTAGACTGGGTGGAAAAGCAATGAGTAATGTGTAGGAGGACCTTGTAGTGTTTTTTCTCTGGATGCAAGCAAAGGAGCATGTTAAAATCGATCCATTGTTTCCCGGGTGAACGGCAGGCCTTATTCACAGAGGACCCAACATAGTAATGGAGAGGAGAGATGGAGGAGGGAGGTTGAATTTAAGATTCAGGAACTAATGTGCAGGCCCCGCTACGCACACCTGCTGAGCCTCACTTACTTAAAAACCTGGGCAGGAACCACCTCCTGATACCTCTTGGCAATGCTCAACGCAGACAGATTGAAATACATAATAGACACAGACTTTGTGAGTGGGGAAGAAGGAACAAAGAGGAGGTGTAACAAAGACAAATATTTCAGGGGAGCTGTAGTAGTAGCTCACCTGAGCGTGTACCACATAGCAAAGCGCAGTCATGGCCGGGGTTTGAATCTAGCCTGGGCCTTTTCCCCCTGCATCTTCAACCCCACCCCAGCCCCACCCTTCATCTCTCTATCCCTCTCTCTCTCCCTCTCTTTCTCTTTCCCTTTCTCTCTTTTTCTCTTCCCCTTTCATGTCCATCAGATTAAGCAAAAATTAAGTAAAAAAAAAAAAAAAAGATTTCCCAGTTGTTATTGACAGCTACCATGTCCAGATCATAGTGTCTCTTTAGCTACAGATTAAAGTAACTAAGGCAAAATGAAGAACAGGGAGTTAAACTTAAAGTAGACATGCCAGCTACTGTATGAATACTGTGCAAACATAAGTTGTTCTTCTGAAAAGCCCCTGCAAAATGCTGCACATGTCAAAAAATACCTATGTTTAAAAGATGTATTTTATTTCTCTCATTTTAAAAATCCTGTGAAATGTTGATAATCTTTAAGGGCTTGGAGCTAAATGTTCTACTGTATCTGGCACAGATCACCTATACCTGAAAGATAACGTAGCTCTCCTCATGCTTAAAGTCCTCTGGCCAACTCATATCTATGTTATTTTATAAAATAATACATGTAACTGACACTGCATTTGATGCAGTAATTCTCCTTACTTTTTATGTCATGGCACAAGTGGTAGCCTATTGGTAAAATGTTTTGTTATCAGATAGAAAACATTTACTCACCACACAGCCTTTCTGTAAGCCAAAGTAAACCAAGTTAAAATACAGCGTCAATTTTCATATTTTTCGTGTGGGAGATTTAATTCTAAATGGATAAAATTCTAATTTATTAGATTTTTGAATTTTTTTTAATGCACTAACTTACAAAAATGACGCTTTGCTGTGACACTCAACATAGTGGCCAGGTACAACCTGTTTTCTTTAATGATGTGTCTAGATTTGAACCCACAGAGGTCCATCAGTGGACCCACCAGGTCTCCTCTTAAAGTTGACCAGAGAGCAAAAATTAAATTAAAAGGTTAAATCCAACAGAGCTTGAGAAGCCCCATATATGGTAGAGTGGCGAGACAGAATCCACCTTGAGTGCTGTACATGGTATATGACATCTTGCTCTTAGTTATTTCACTGGCATTTTAAAAACGTAGAGCAAAATTAAACAGATCCTGGTCAAATGAGACATTTGATCTGTTTGGGCACAACTTCATCATTACAATTCTTATCATGAAGTAGCATCAGCCTGGGTGACTTCTCAGCAGCAGACACAGGAAGACAGGTCAGAATTAAGGGAAGGATTAATGCAGCCAAAGCCCAGACTTAAATCCTATAGTATAACGTCTGTGGCGAGACCAAAAGATGGCTGTTGACAGATGCTTCCCATCCAATCTGAGAGAGTTTGAGATGATCTGCCAGGAAGAATAGGAAAAAATGCCAAAATCCAGGTGTGTAATAGTGCTTCTGAAGAAGCTCCTGCAAAGTGCTGAATTAAAGGTGTGAATATCTCTGTAAAGAAAAAGAAGTGTACATTTACTGTAAGCCACTGTACTTCAGGATTTAGTGTTATCATTCATTTCCTATCATGGTCTCTGCGAGAGGTTTACAGTATGTACAGTGTCATTCTCATAACTCCACTCTTCTCCAGGAATCTGTTTTGTGACAGGCTCATGTTAGATAAGACCCGCCCTTGAAGCTTGACAGCCAATCAAAATGACAAATTACCATCCATGATTGTGACACTTAATGTCAGTAAATCCCATGGAAACACCAACAATGAGTTGATCCTATTAACACGTATCCTGTACAGTCAAACGCCTGATAGAGCTCATTCTCCCTAACCTCGACTCCTCTCTATTAACTATTAAAAACACAGTTGGGGGTTATGAACCTTCATTAAGATGAAGATCTGTATAGTTTAATTTGAGTCAGTCCCTTTATATACTCTCATTAGAACATATGTGTATTTATCGGCTGCTAAAAACAATCACTTTATAGATATGGCTGATTTTTTAATTTTGACACCTTCAATAAGAAAAATGTGAGAAGTTAAAGATGGGGAAATGCATTATCACTGCTTTTGATAACAAGAAGAATCCCAGCAGGCAGGCAGCTGGTCATCCACACCATTAAATAAAATCAAACTTTATCTATAAAGCACATTTCACGCACAAGGGAAATCATTGTGCTTTATAAGAGATAATTACAATACAATCGCAAAGTGTGAATATAGAAATATGTACAAATAAACTATGTCAGTCAGATATATTTCTACAGACACCCTTAAACACACACATGTGCACACACACACACAACTTAACCAAAGGCTGTTGTAGTGAGAAAAAGCCTCCTGCCACATCTTGTGTGAATGATGAGTAAGTTCCCACTGCCTGTTGACCTACTGTAAGGGTTCTTGCTGGGATTTACCCGTTTGGTAACCCTTCCTTTTACAGTACGGTAATTAACGGGTAATTACCTGGTAATAAGATGGTATTTACAGGTAATAACCAGGTAATTAAATTGAATTACCGGTAACACTTTCTATGAAGACTACATCTATAGTGCATTATGAGCGCATTCATAGTGAATTATAATGCTCATTATAATCAATCATAATGCATTATGACTGCATTCATAATCACATATAAAGCTTGATGATGCACTATATCAACAGTTATAAATATAGCTTATAATGACTTATAAATCCAAGTGTCTTATGAGTGCTCTTGACTGCTTATAAACTACAGGCTGACTGATGAGGCTTATAATACATTACAACTACTCATAGCCCTCTATACACACACCTCAACAATCAATTGTTATAAGGACTCATAGGATGTCATAAGTATATATAAATGATCAATGTATGCTTTAAGTAAAGTGAGGTTCATATAGATGCATCTATAATGCAGCATAACTTCTTTTAAATCCATGAAAATGAGTTACACTTTACTTAACTCCAACAATGAAACATCATGATTAGCTATACTGCATTATAGATGCATCTATATGAACCTCACTTTACTTAAAGCATACATTGATCATTTATATATACTTATGACATCCTATGAGTCCTTATAACAATTGATTGTTGAGGTGTGTGTATAGAGGGCTATGAGTAGTTGTAATGTATTATAAGCCTCATCAGTCAGCCTGTAGTTTATAAGCAGTCAAGAGCACTCATAAGACACTTGGATTTATAAGTCATTATAAGCTATATTTATAACTGTTGATATAGTGCATCATCAAGCTTTATATGTGATTATGAATGCAGTCATAATGCATTATGATTGATTATAATGAGCATTATAATTCACTATGAATGCGCTCATAATGCACTATAGATGTAGTCTTCATAGAAAGTGTTACCGAATTACCTGGTAGTTACTAAGTACTTACAAGGGTAATTACAAGGTAATTACCCAGTATTTACAATGTATTTTTCCTGACTACTACCAGGTATTTACCCAATAATTTCCTGGTAGATACAGAGTAATTGTATATTGTAGATTTTAAACCCGGTAGTTAAAAATATTTACCTGATATTTATCTGGTAAATACCAACAAGTTATCTGGTATTTACCCAATAATTACCAGGTAGATATCCTGCAATTGCATATTATAGACTGTAAACCCACTGAATGGGCGATAATAACTTAGATATTCACCTGGTAATTACCAGGTATTTACTCAAAAAGATCACATATTTACCTGGTAACTACCACTTATTTACGTGGTAGTTAACTAATATTTATATGGTAAATACCAACTAGTTACCTAGTATTTACTAGAAATATACTGAAAACGACCAGGTACTTATCCAGGAATGATAGATCATTTATTACCAGTCAACCTGTGTGGTGCCAGTGAGGGTATAACTTGCAACTATTTACCAAGTAATTACTTTCTAATTACCAGGTAGTTACAATTTACATTACCAGGTAAAACCTTGTGAATTACCCTGTAAGAAAGGTGGAACTGTACTGTAAAAGGAAGCGTGGCTTGTTTCAATGATATTACCATGTACTTTCCTGGTAACTGTAGATTATAATCCTCAAACACCCATCAGGGTGTGTAGTTTTTAACATGGCACCTGGCAAAAACTCCCATATCTTCCTGATAATTATCAGGTAAATATCGGAGTTTTACAGAGAAGTTACCCTGAAAGAAAGGTGGAACTGTACTGTAAAAGGAAGCGTGGCTTGTTTCAATGATATTACCATGTACTTTCCTGGTAACTGTAGATTATAATCCTACTCCCCATCAGAATGTTTTGAACATGGTACATGGCAAAAACTCCCATATCTCGCTGATAATTATCAGGTAAATATCGGGTGTTTTACAGAGAAGTTACCCTGTAAGAAAGGTGGAACTGTACTGTAAAAGGAAGCGTGGCTTGTTTCAATGATATTACCATGTACTTTCCTGGTAACTGTAGATTATAATCCTACTCCCCATCAGAATGTTTTGAACATGGTACATGGCAAAAACTCCCATATCTCGCTGATAATTATCAGGTAAGTATCGGAGTTTTACAGAGAAGTTACCCTGTAAGAAAGGTGGAACTGTACTGTAAAAGGAAGCGTGGTTTGTTTCAATGATATTACCATGTACTTTCCTGGTAACTGTAGATTATAATCCTCAAACACCCATCAGGGTGTGTAGTTTTTAACATGGCACCTGGCAAAAACTCCCATATCTTCCTGATAATTATCAGGTAAATATCGGAGTTTTACAGAGAAGTTACCCTGTAAGAAAGGTGGAACTGTACTGTAAAAGGAAGCGTGGTTTGTTTCAATGATATTACCATGTACTTTCCTGGTAACTGTAGATTATAATCCTCAAACACCCATCAGGGTGTGTAGTTTTTAACATGGCACCTGGCAAAAACTCCCATATCTTCCTGATAATTATCAGGTAAATATCGGAGTTTTACAGAGAAGTTACCCTGTAAGAAAGGTGGAACTGTACTGTAAAAGGAAGCGTGGTTTGTTTCAATGATATTACCATGTACTTTCCTGGTAACTGTAGATTATAATCCTACTACCCATCAGGATGTTTTGAACATGGTACCTGGCAAAAACTCCCATATCTCGCTGATAATTATCAGGTAAATATCGGAGTTTTACAGAGAAGTTACCCTGTAAGAAAGGTGGAACTGTACTGTAAAAGGAAGTGTGGTTTGTTTCAATGATATTAACATGTACTTTCCTGGTAATTATGGGCATATTATAATCCTCAACCACCCTTCAGGGTGTTTTGAACATGGCACCTGGCAAAAACTCCAAGGTTGGCTGAAATATTTCGACCCAACAGATTGATGGGCTGAGACACCTTAATCACTCTCCAGCTTCAGACCACAGAAAACAATGTAAATGGTAAGTAAAACTTAAATTATTAGCCTACAGATTTAGTTTAATCTGGTAGCCAAGTAGTGTTAGGCTACTTAAAAACTTCACTTTTACTCTGCGACGCAGTAATAGCGGGGTTTTCTATTCTTTCTAAAGACACTGCTATTCCGAAAAAGGCTACTGGGGGAAGCTCTCAGTGCGCAGTGATCTTTTTTTTCCTTTTTGGAGTCAAACGGATCATGTGCATAATTAACTGCAAAACAAGTGTAACATTTTTTACCTTTTTGATGAGGATAAGGTTTAGATTGTATAGGCCAGAAGTAACAGAAGCTCTAAGATCAGCCCAGGATAAACCAACCGACCACTCAGGAACGACACAAATACAGTGTTCTCTTTAAGAAACAATAATGCTTCCCTATTTATTGCAGATGGGAAGATCACACATTAATAACACATTACAACTCTTACCCGAGTAAGTATGAAAAATAAAACATAAAATAAAATATTGTCCTGCAGCTGCTTTAATTTCTAGTGTTCAGTTCAATCAGTTAGCAAGCACCGTATAGATGAAATATCAGTCCCACCTCACAGGGGTGTGGGTGGTGTGTGTGTACTGGTGTAAAGGATTCAGGTTCCACAACGTCGATTTCTAAGCATCCACCGGGGTCTGGCTCACCATCCACTTCAATTGGCTCCAACTTCCAGTAGGTTCGAATCTCAATGGTATCCAACGGAACAAAGAAAGAAACCTGACCTACGATAAATAGGATCAGAGCATTCAATGTCATTTTCTAAACTCTCAGTAATTCATATGAAATAAATCATGTTCAAATTCACATTAACTATTTCAATGGAAAAATCATTATTTTCTTTACTAAATTTCTATTTTTACTGAATTACTGTTGTAATATAACTTTACAATGTACAGTAAAGACAATAAACAACATTCAAATATTCATATTATGTTGCTCAAGTTAATGAAATAATCTCTCAAAAACAGTATGAAAACTTTCTGTGCTTTTTACAGTGTAATATCCACAAAACCATCATTAGCCATTAAGAAAATAAAATATATAGTTGTGCACAGTTGTTACTCAGAAATAAAGTGCTTAACACACCCAGAATACAGCTAAAAGTGTATAGAAAAAGGATAAACAGAGGAAATAAACGCCACATATACACCTTTAAAATGTCGGACACATGCTGCAGCACTACTGCACCTGGTGTGTCTGCCTTGATGCTAGTTAACACAAGGAGCTAGCGCTCCGGAATTAGCTCGTTCCGCTATTAGCATTAGCGATTTAGCATTTCGAGTCGGTTGCTCACCGATGCTTTCTCCTCCCGAGCGGCTCCTCCAACTGCACTCACGCAGGTCCTGGTCGTCCGGGGGATCTTCTCCAACAGTTTCTCCGTGTTTCGTCCGTGTTTTTTTGTTTCGTCATCCAAAGTGTGTTTTTCGTGACTCGTGCTCAATGTGGTTTGCTCTCTTTCTTCCAGCAGCTTCAAGAGGAAGTGAATCTGCTCCATCGGGTCAGTGGGTGGGAGCTTCTCTTCCGATTGGATGAGAAGTCCGTCTTCCGTCTTTCAAACTAAAACTTTTTCCCTGTGTTGCTCGCTTGCTAATTTGCTTGCCAGCTAGTTATTTTCACCTGATAATATGTGAAGGAAGGCCGTGAAGAAAGGAAATGACCGTAGCCTCCAGTCCATCTCGTGTTTTAATCGACAGGAGGACCGTTGTGGTGATGTGGGTGTTAGCAGCGGATGCTAACTTTAGCGCTAGAAATGAAGGTCACCTTTCCTTTGCGGTGCTGCACTGCTTGCTAGCAGCACTGGCTAACATCCATGGCATCTGGTGGGGCTAGTAACCCTCCTACTCTGTTGCATATAGCTGTCTATCAAAGTCTATGAGTGAGGGCTATTTTTCTGTTAGCTGTGTGTGTGTATTCTTCAGTTATGGTAATGTTATGTGCGCTCAAACTGTTTTGCTTTGTCGTTAGTGACTGAAATATTGTGTTTGCTATTTTGAGATACATCATTGTGGTCTTTTTTTCTCTGCCCATTACGGAACCCAGTAACTGGTGAGAAGTGCTTGCAAATGACATTGTGGCCTCATCTCATGGACATTCCAGACATGGTGAGCTTACATCTATGTTGTTGCCCTGTCTAAAATCATATATTTGATTTTGACTTCTGGCTAAAAATCAAGGAATCCCTCATCCCAAAATTCATAGGGCCTTGTTTAAAAATATTGGAATAAATACATATTGTTGAAAACATTATTGTAAAAATAGAGTTCATGATTTGTTTCTACCATATGAGCTTCAACAGCATGGATATTTGAAGGGTTAAATGCAGAAATGCATAATTTGTTAGCTGTGCACATACAGTAGCCTAACCCAGCTCAGTTCTTGCATCAGTGTGTCTTAAAGGGATAGTTCACCCAAAATTGAAATTGCACTCATTTCATGTCGACTAAGGGCTGGGAGAAGTTTCAGAGTTATTTGTGGCTTCTCTGAGTTACAGGGGGTCTCCCGTAGCAGTGCATGTCCATATAACAGTTGCAAATGGATACCAACTGTCTTCATAACAAAAAGACACACCTAAAAACATCCAAATACCTCCATGCTGCTCGTCTGTTATGTCCGTCTTGTATTAAATTTAAATAAGTCTATAGTATTTCAAGCTTGTTTGTAGTGGATGTACAGAAAATTGCTATGGACTAAGACTCCAGATACAGTGTATGTTACAGCATTACCTGTAGAGATTAACCTAAACTGTTACCAAACTAATTCTTGAATCTTGTTTTTTTTTTTTTCTTTATTTTTCAGCCTGGAACAAAAATGGTGCAGTACCTGGCGACCGCAAGCAGTGGCACAGAATACTTGTATGTGCTCATGCTAGGGAGAAGCATCACCGGGATAGCCTTAGAGCACTCATCTCTGTTGGGTGCGATGGATGGGTTATAGTTTTTACTGATGTAATTTGCCAAAATGTGTAGACTGGACATGTGAAGGGGGCAAAAAGCTGTGCACTTTGTTATTTTCTTTTTTAAAATGCAAGTTATTGTAGCACTTAAAGGGATTGGCCAGCATTTTTTTCATGTCTTGCCTCACTCCCGAGTCCATGACCAGCAGATAGACACCTTTTGACTGTGTGTGCACTAAGAAGGCAGAGCCCGTATCGCCAGTATCGCCCATACCCGTGCACTTCCAGTGTTTTAGCTAAGATTACTAACAGTGCACCAGCTCTGTCCATAGCTCCCTTGTTACTGCACGCACAATTGAAAGAATCTATCTGCCTGTCATGGACTCAGGAGTGAGACCACACGAAAATAAAATGTTTGCATAAGAGTATTGAAGTTACTCTCTTCAAGTTCCCTGTTATGCAGATTAAGAGGATTAAACGTAGTCTCTTTGACAGTTCACCTGTTTTTGCGTATTTGTCACAGTGTAACAAAATGTATTGTATCTTCATGTACAGTAAAGGAAACAAACCACGCTTCCTTACAGTACAGTTCCACCTTTCTTACAGGGTAACTTCTCTGTAAAACTCTGATATTTACCTGATAATTATCAGGAAGATATGGGAGTTTTTGCCAGGTGCCATGTTAAAAACTACACACCCTGATGGGTGTTTGAGGATTATAATCTACAGTTACCAGGAAAGTACATGGTAATATCATTGAAACAAACCACGCTTCCTTTTACAGTACAGTTCCACCTTTCTTACAGGGTAACTTCTCTGTAAAACTCCGATACTTACCTGATAATTATCAGCGAGATATGGGAGTTTTTGCCATGTACCATGTTCAAAACATTCTGATGGGGAGTAGGATTATAATCTACAGTTACCAGGAAAGTACATGGTAATATCATTGAAACAAGCCACGCTTCCTTTTACAGTACAGTTCCACCTTTCTTACAGGGTAACTTCTCTGTAAAACACCCGATATTTACCTGATAATTATCAGCGAGATATGGGAGTTTTTGCCATGTACCATGTTCAAAACATTCTGATGGGGAGTAGGATTATAATCTACAGTTACCAGGAAAGTACATGGTAATATCATTGAAACAAGCCACGCTTCCTTTTACAGTACAGTTCCACCTTTCTTTCAGGGTAACTTCTCTGTAAAACTCCGATATTTACCTGATAATTATCAGGAAGATATGGGAGTTTTTGCCAGGTGCCATGTTAAAAACTACACACCCTGATGGGTGTTTGAGGATTATAATCTACAGTTACCAGGAAAGTACATGGTAATATCTGCTTCCTTTTACAGTACAGTTCCACCTTTCTTACAGGGTAATTCACAAGGTTTTACCTGTTAATGTAAATTGTAACTACCTGGTAATTAGAAAGTAATTACTTGGTAAATAGTTGCAAGTTATACCCTCACTGGCACCACACAGGTTGACTGGTAATAAATAATCTATCATTCCTGGATAAGTACCTGGTCGTTTTCAGTATATTTCTAGTAAATACTAGGTAACTAGTTGGTATTTACCATATAAATATTAGTTAACTACCACGTAAATAAGTGGTAGTTACCAGGTAAATATGTGATCTTTTTGAGTAAATACCTGGTAATTACCAGGTGAATATCTAAGTTATTATCGCCCATTCAGTGGGTTTACAGTCTATAATATGCAATTGCAGGATATCTACCTGGTAATTATTGGGTAAATACCAGATAACTTGTTGGTATTTACCAGATAAATATCAGGTAAATATTTTTAACTACCGGGTTTAAAATCTACAATATACAATTACTCTGTATCTACCAGGAAATTATTGGGTAAATACCTGGTAGTAGTCAGGAAAAATACATTGTAAATACTGGGTAATTACCTTGTAATTACCCTTGTAAGTACTTAGTAACTACCAGGTAATTCAATTTAATTACCTGGTTATTACCTGTAAATACCATCTTATTACCAGGTAATTACCCGTTAATTACCGTACTGTAAAAGGAAGGGTTACCAAACGTTTATATTTGGTGGAATAGTTGTAATATCAAAATTCAGTCAGGTTGACACAGAATAATGACAAAAGTTGATGTTGATATTTTTTGGCTTCATGATGTGTTGTTAAGTGAAGATGCAAACACCATATTGATGGAGAGTACCAAGATTCTGACTGTGAGCTCTGGAAACTAAAACCCAACATCTAAACATCCTAACCCAAAGCACAAACCCAAACTGACTTAATAATTTGAACAGTTTCTCTCTGCACAAATTCACAGACACACATATACTGCATGTTGTATTTGTTCGTAATTATGCTGTTAACCTTGCTTTTATGCCAGGTTATCAACGCCGCCCTCACTCTGGCTGCTCGCCCCCAAAGCAAGGTGGCACAGGATAACATGGATGTTTTTAAGGATCAGTGGGAGAAGCAGGTGCGCATCCTCACCGAGGCTGTGGACGACATCACCTCTGTGGATGACTTCCTGTCTGTGTCAGGTACGAGGCAGTACAGCACAAGTTGTTTGCAGGACAAAACAAGACATATATTCCTGTTCACTCACTCACTAGTTAAACAGAAAGTTGAGGAGATTTCCTGGTGGTGGTTAGATGGGGATCGGGGATAACAACACAAAATCAGAAGATTACAACAATAATAATAACAGAACAAATTGTATGGTGTTTTGTCTGTCCCAGAACCAATTTATTATTTTCATATTATTATATTTGGTATTTTATTGTGTTATTTAAAGGGATAATTGAAAATTTATAATTTACCAATTTTCTATTCACCTGTCATGCCAAGGAGTCATCAAATTTTGCTTGTCCGTACTGACCCAAGTGTCCTGAAGCGACATGAAAAAGTTGTTACGAAAAAATTAATTTGATCCCTGTTTTTAGCCTTGTTGTAGTAGTAGCTCCCAGTGGCTGCACGAGATGCGCAAGATTTGCTGCGAGATGTTCTTCCATGTTTACATCATACATCCAATGTTTTACAATGACGAACAATCTCGCAGCAAATCTCGTGCATACGCACAAACATCAGCAGATCCACTGGGAGTATGGAGGTATTTGGATGTTTCATAGTGTGTGTTTTGGGCAATTCAAAAATGAGCGCTACCTGCCGCTATTATATGAAAATCAGTTGCCAGCCAGACCGCCCCTGGAACTTCAAATAGCGTTTTGATGACTCCGAAAATTCTCTGAACCCTTCCTTGGCATGACGGTGAGTAGAAAATTGGTGAATTGTTGATTTTGGGTGAAGTGTCCCTTTAATGATATGCAATGTAAAAAAATATATATCATATGTATTTTGTCTATATAGGAAATAGTTAATTTGGTCAAATGAACTGTATTAAAAGCAACTCACTCACATTCATGGAGAAACATGGAGGGATCACACAATCATTTCTTTGCCTCTTCTCAGAGAACCACATCCTTGAGGACGTCAACAAGTGTGTAATTGCTCTGCAAGAGGGAGACGTGGACACTCTTGACCGAACTGCTGGAGCCATCCGGGGACGAGCTGCTCGTGTGGTCCACATCATTAACGCTGAGATGGAAAACTATGAACCAGGGGTCTACACTGAGCGTGTGCTGGAGTCGATCAAGCTTCTGTCTGAGACTGGTTAGTGCACAATACACAAAGCTGGTGTGGCCACAGTTAAATGTATTACACTAAGGAGATAAATACAGTATCATTAACCCTTGGACTATGTTTGCCTCAGGCAACAAGACTTTTGCCAAGTTACTTTAATGAGGAGCAGAGGCACACATGAACACGTTCCTGAGCATTCACATTAGCTTCTCGGTCTGGTGAACGGCCTACAGGTACGCCATAGCCCACATGCCCAGTGTTCCATAGTTTTGATCAGTTTCTTGGCTTCAACTCAAACTCTGGACACCACCTGTTCACTCCTCTGCCACTCGCCTCTCATCCACTTTTCATCTGTTATTTTGTTCCTCTGTCACTGTGCAGCTTCTGTGCCCCAGCATATTCCAGGAGACCAGAGTTTATCCCTGTTGCAGATCAGACACAGGGCCAATATGTCTCAGCCCCACCTCAAGTTAATATTGGCTCCCCCCAAAATTGACTCAGTTCTTTTCTCAGCACATTGGATTCATGGGTGTAATAACAAGTGAAGAGTTGGGTTTGTTGGCGTCCAATTGCGTCAAGAGTCTATGAGAATGTAGTTTCTTTGTTAAAAGTGTTGTGCAGCTTTTAGGTTACCAGAGCACAAAGATATGCCGGTACTGAGTGGAAAAATAATTCAACTATATGTATGTGAGGGCCACACTAACTATGTCATTGGTGACATCATCTACTGTACATACGTCTACAGAAGCAAACAGACATGATTCAAAGAACCTGGAATATAAAACGAATGGAGATGATGAAAAAAATTTGATTAATATGCAAAGCAATTATTAACACTTTAATACCCTTCACGTCCTGTTAACAAATTTGGATAGCAACGAAGCCTCAAAGGTCCAGGTGTCCTTGGTACACTTCAGCATCACATGTACATGTAGGAGAGTGGCTTCTTGCATACACACACATAAACAATAAGCCATCAATTAGCCAGCACCTGCACTGCCTAAAGCCAAACACTACCATGAGGTCACTAACTGTGCGTTCACACCGAAAGCGACCGCAACGACCAGCTGCCATTCAATTTCAATGTATGCTGGCTTGAGAGTCCCGCCCCTTTGGTCGCTTGGTGCAGGGCCTGCTAGAGCTGGCAAGCGACGCCATAGGAGCGACCAGCGCAACCACAAGCAATCTTAAGCTAATGGTTAGTTTAGTCATACTTTGCTTTTGTTCATCTATGTGAGGCTGGAAGCAGTGACGCCACTAATTGTTTTACAACTCCAGCTTCAGTTTCTTTATTTTCTTTCTTTTTTGCAATTGCATCATTACAGCACACAGGTGGTCCCGAAATTGAGAAACAAACAAGTCAAGTCAGTGTTTGTTTTCAATACTGTACTCCTGTTTAAAGCATTATGTTTGTGTGTCTTGTGTTCACAAAGAATAGGAACACAAAAAAAGAAAACAGATTCTGGTGTTTTCCTAAGAGTAAAAAAAAGCATCTCTTTTCTGTGGAATAGCACCTGAAATCCCTTAAAAGTAGGTGCTAACATGCCTTTAAAAATTTACCATTATGAAAGGTGAACAAACAAAAACACAGGATGAAAGGAAATAAGTAATTTGGCAATTACCTGTCCACCAGAATGAAATCAGACCACAATGCCTCCGCTACACTAGCCCACCCGCACCACCACCCCACCCCCACTCTATTTTTTTCCTCCATTCTCGCCTCTCCATCTCTCCCTCAGTTTCTATCTCTCCCATTAGAGCCCATTTAGTGAGGCAGTATATCTATTGTTTCGCTCGTTACTTTCATCTGCCCGGATAATTGAGAGACACAATCAACTCCCTTCCCTGCTAGATGATAAGTCGCAAACAGCATTAGGTGAGTCACGTGTTTTCACACAGCCATCTGTCTAAGCCTCTCTTCTGGCAGTCAGCTCCACCCTAATGGACTACCTGCAGTACTAGTTATATGGTATCTTAAGCACATTCTGTTCTATTATTGCATAATTCAGTTTAATTGATTGGGGTAATTAATTGATGTAGTACAGTGGCAATATCTCATGGACACTTAAGGTCAGTTTTGTATGACCGTAAGCTTGTCACACACGGACATTATATAATTGTGCTGCTGTTACATTAATCCTCCATGGGGTATGGAGCGTCTGGAGTCAGCAGAACCCAAAAATATTATGTCAGCATTACTGAGAACAACAAATGGAGAACTGTTGGTGTTGCAGCTCTGTATTGATCGCTCCTTGATTTTTCTTTATTACTTATTTGCTTTTCAAAGGCTAATAATGTCAATCTAATGGTTTAAAATGTGAAAAGTGCTACCTGAATTCTTTATTCGAAAGAGACACAAGATAAAAGATACAATAGTTAGTCCCTAACTTAACAGCTTGGTGTATTAGTCCAACTCAGACCTAGACATACAACATACCTTAGGGGATACAGCACTATTTCTCATATTTGATGGGTTTTTACTTCTTTACTCAGTGAGGCTTTCCATGCAAATTTTGCTCTGCAGTAATATGTGACTGTTAAAGGTCAAGCATAGCCGGCAGCAATCTGTATGGATTAGTTCACACCTACACATTAAAATGACTGTAAATGTTACAGTTTTTACTGCAACCTGTAAGAGCTGCTGTTTTGTCCAGACAATATTTTGATCTCAACACTGACAAGATGGCCAGAGATAATGGCCATCGGAGCTACTAGTACAACTGAAAAAACTGAAAAACTGAAACCAGATGAAGATTTCTGCCGTGTCAAAAAGAAGAGTAATGTTGCCACAGTTTCGACCCCATCCATACAGTAGGAACACGTGGGCCTCTGTGAATTAAACACGTGTACAACGTGCTGTCTTTTTGTGGTAGCTGCTGTTTGTAATGTGTCTATTTGATGCTTCACATTTTACTGCAAAGTGTAAGAAGGTAGTTAGGTAGAGCAGCTTTCTTCTGAATACTGAGAAGAAGAGTGAAAGGTTCACATTTTGCTCTGTGTTGGTGCCAGAGAAAAAGAACAGGGATGGTGTGATGCAGAGGCCAAAGCAAAAGAGTACAAGAAATAATATATTATATAACGTCTTAACTACAAACTTGAATGTAGTTTGTTTCGTATCAGTCATTTCAACAAGTGCCCCGAATGACATCTGTGTTCATCTGAAAATCCCTATCAAGTGTCACATCTTCAACAGATTTATTTCTAACGTTGCTTCCAAGGATTTATTTTTTGGTGGAATCCTTGGTTCTGCTTCACAGCCACAGGCTGAATTATAATTCCATTTGACTACATTTTTTTAATGCACTTGTATTCAATATTTTATGGACGCTAACAAATGCTTAAGTTACAAATGTAAATCCTCAAAACCAAGCTACAAGTAATTTAATACACCCACCAGAAGCTGCTACACTGGTACACAATCAGCATTGCTATTGACAGGTGTTCATACTGTAGTATATTAGAGTTCAGTATTGACCTCTACTACTTTACCCATCAAGGCCTGTCACCTTTCTTCACATGTTCTTGCTTTCTCTACCTCACTTTTTCACCCTCTCATGTTGACTGGACATTACATTGAATATATACTATATCACCCCTTGAGATTCCAGACGGTATTTCAAAACAGGCTGGGGCTGAATTTAAAAATTCATTTAAGTTTTGAGTATTTTAAAATTAAACTTCAACATTGCACCTTTAAGATGTGTAAGCATCCTGTTCATTTTAAGCTCAGGGCTAAGATGATAAAGCCTACAGTATTATACATGTTCAGCAAATAGGTAGTAGGGACAGTGGCTGCATGGCGTCAAGGGGGACTTCTCTCTTAAACTCTAACGAGGCCTCGTGTCCACTCGCTTGTGGACGCTAATTGAGATGTTAAGTCGGAAAGTGTGCAACTATGTTAGAGCAGCGTTTCATTTGCTCCATATTTCTCTTTGATGAAGGGCTGTTTTGTTTCCCCTTCCTGTTTCCCTCTTAGTGGTAGTTGGGGTTTTTAAGGGCCACCATGCACATCTGATCTGGACCATAAAGCACTTATTGATCCTCGTGAACTTTTGCCTTCCTCTTCCCTCAGTCCTCACAGACTTGATGTCTATGTAGTTGAACACAGTCAAGGAGAAATCTATAGCTGGGGGAAAGATGATTAAGCGTAGCTGAACAAAGGAAAAGAATATAGGACCACACACTTTTTAGAGGGTACTGAGTCCAATTAACTAGACTCTACCAAAAAATCAATAGCTGTCACCAAGGATTTCACTAAGCGATCTGAGCAGGGATTTTAGTGGAATTCATTGATGTGGTTTCCTTTTTTCCCTTTTTTCACCGGTGTGCATGTGTAAAACATTTATCCCGTGCCTGAGTGTGTGTGTGTGTGTGTGCGCGGCGTGCTTGTGCTTTTTGTGTATGTCTTTGAGGTGGCTCTTTGTGTTTTTTATTTGACTCCGTCCGTGTTTATGCCCGCAGCCACTCGTGCCAGTCGCGACCACTGAGCCTGTCCCTCTGTCAATTGCCACATCAACACCGGACACTTATCACAACTATCTGTCCTTTGACCTTGTCCAAATTTGTCTATCCCTCTTCCTCATTGAGTGCGGTTAGATTTATGACTAGGGCAAATACAGGCAGCCAAGGCACACAACTCTTGTGTGTGTAAAGCTGAGCCATAGATTCCTGACAGACAGTCTACACATGGGCCTGGGATTGAAGCGTGTCCTTGAGAAGAAGAAAAATCAATAGCCTAATGGGAAAGTGGTTATGGCTTCTCTCTCTTTTCCCATCCCTCTCCTTCCTTCTTCCCTGAGACCCTTTTCTGCTCACTAACTCCCTGTGTTGAGTGTGTGAGACTTATCGTATCCTCAAAAAGGGGGACAAATTTAAAAGTTGATCATTAATGTGGTGCCTGGAGAGGAGAGATTAAAAAACTGATATATCGCCTAAGTCAGTGTGCCATTTAGAGAAGCAGGGTGGTGTCACTCCCTGTTATTACATGGGGGCACAGTAAATGGGATTTAGCCGGGGTTTGCAGTGAGCAATAACACACATGCTCACACTGCCACCCACATGACATGTCTGTAAATCAGTGGATCAAATGCACTAAAAAGAAGTGCAGCAGAGGCTGAGGGATAGAAGTAAAGACACTTTGCACTGTCTGCTTAGAAAATAATAACTCTTCGGCCCAGACTCTGTGGCTGGCTGGACTAAAAGACACTTACCATAAATACTGAGTATTTCTTTTAAAATCTTCAATCAGACTGCGCTGTTGTTATATCAAAAACCACTAAGACAGAAAAAAGGCAGCAATTTACCAATTTTTATACGCAAGAGTAATGGGTGAGATAGTCAATGATCCCTTAATACCAAAAATGGCCTCCTGGTATGGCCTGTACTGTGGTTGTACGGTGTAAGCCAAATCAGTTTCTCTTTAAATCTGTATCTATTGTTATAATGATAGGAAAAAGAGGTTTCAGCCAGGATGAGAGACAGATGGCAAACTCATAGCTTGCGAGGAGAGGGGGTAAGGTGTCTTAATCAGTGTGTAAGGGAGAGAGTGCTGATGAGGAAATCACTATGAGAGCAGAAGTGGAGGGAGGTGAAAGATGTTAACCAAGGTTAGAGTTTTGGGGAACAGAAAGGTAAGCTTTCTAAAATCAGGATCACTTAAGCCTTAATCTCATAACCTTCAGTGTTCCCACAGATTTTGTTCGGAAGTGCAGCTATAAAGTTTCATGTAACATTTATTTAAGAGTATGTGTTACATCTATAAACACAGAAACTATTTTGGCTCTTGAGGGAATTATCTTTTTTTTTTGTGGCCCTTAACTGCTCGTCTACAGTACATTCACCTCTGCGTCTCCTGTTTAGTGCTATAGCTGTAGCACAGTGTAGTTTTTAGAACCTTTTTCCAGAAGTAGCTGACGAGTACAGCGATGTGCGTGAACCTACAGTAAGTAGTACTGTAAAGTCGTGGGCTGTGAGACCAAAACAACGAACTGAAAGATGCTGTGGAGCTTCTATGGGGTTGAGTGGAACAGCAAAGTGGGTTCATCACTAAGATAAGATACATTTTAACTGTGGTGTGATCCTTTTCACCTGAAAATGCACTAAAAATACTACACTGTAAAACACACTGACATTTATTATAGAACACTACTATAGTATTAAATATGATATGGAGGCATAGCAATAATTTAGTATGTTTGTAATAATTTTAAGCGATATATGTAACGTTTTGTAATGTAATATGTAAATTACTGTAGAGCTTAACTAAAGTTTCTTGGCCTCCTTCAAAAACAACACAGTTTAAATCTCAGTTTAAGAGTTTATGTTGCACTTCATGATAATGATGTTTTTTATTTGTGAGAAAGTCATTTACCTCTTCTGATGATGTTGTTTAAACTGAGATGTCTCCATGTGAATTTGACGTTTAGGCATTAGGAACTGTGAGAGTTGTGCTGTTTGGAGTTGCTGAAACGTGTCACAGGGGCACACCATCTCTGCAGTGAGGTTTTTAAGCATTCATTGTAGTTCCATAACTTCTCACTTAAACTATGCTTAAGCCTAGGGGGTGAAAAAATCCATTCCTACATGGTCACATTTAATTCCCTTCATCATTTTTCAACTGGAATGAGTGAAATTGCCCCTTACCATCAGCAACTTTGCTCATTAAGAGCTTGGAGAACATTTAAATATTTCTATTTAAAACGCCTTCCCAGCAATTCCCAAAAGCCTATTTTACGCTTCTCCAGTAAGTGGATTAAACTGAATTAAAAATGAAAAGAAAAGGGGAGAGAGTTTTTGTAGTGCCTTTTATGTATGGTGAAATATAGCTTATGTTTTATATCAGACAAATAAGTATACTGCAGATACACCTTTAGTACAGCTGGCTAATTGATTTAGTTCACGCTGCATGTAAGAGAGCAGGAAAGTGTGGAGGAGAATAATAAAAATCACACAGTCGGCTCTCTGGTGGAGGCTCAACAGTCGGGCTGCAACACTGTATTTGTCTTTTCCTGTTTTGCTATTGGCCAGTCTTCATTAGACCTGTCATTTCCCCCTAACAATGGCGTTGTCTTACATCAGGCTAAGTATCTAAAAAAATAATAAAAAATCAACTCTTCAGAGACAGATTGTTATTTTCAAAGCAACAATTTTTAAATATATTAAAATGGCCTTCCTCTACATCTCTCCACAGAAGGTGTATTTTCAAATATGTGTGTTCACTATGGATTCATAAAAATACCTGCACAGTTGTGGAGCTGAAGCACACAAACCACAAGTAATATTGGGGTTGTGGGTCTATAGATGGTATAGTATATGGAAACCACCTTTTCTGGCTGGGGACTGTCTGTCTAGGTAAACTGAAGCTTTTGTTATGATAATTTGCTACAGCACAAACTTCATATAAAAAAAACACATTATTAAACTCTGCATTCAATTATTCTGACTCAACAGAAGATTACGTAGAAAGGTGGCCTGCTAAATATTCAAACATTCAGCCCATATTCTTGAATATTGAATAATGTCTATTCACATTCAGCACAATTCACATAACACACACAAGTCTGGCCAATTGATACTGACAACAAAACCAACCATTTTTATGGTCAATAGGGACTTTGCTTTTGTTGCCTGGCTTTTGTTCAGCTCAAAAGACTTTGATGAATTTGTTTCCCTCCACCGGCATTGTGAGATGACAGGCTGAGCTTGCAAGTCAGCGTCCTTGTACTGTAACACTGAGTGAAGCACACACAGGCAATCTTCTCACAGGTTATCAACACACACCTCCCTAATGCACACAAACACATCTGTAATGGACGGGCAGACCTTCCTGTGAAATAACTAATTGGCGTGCAATGTGTGAACGGCATACCGTCACTTACACAGACGTTAAGAGTGACATCTCGCCATTTTTCCTGAAGTGCACAAGTAAGCAGGGGGGGACCCTGCTGCTGTGAAAAAGATTCAGATGAAAAGGTTGTTATCGTGTCTTCTACTAGAGAAATGCTTTCACCATGCCATCCCCTTTTTAATTGCTAAGCTTTCATTCATTCTGTTCCCAAGCAAATGTGATAAACATAACGTTCCTATCTGTCTTTTGTTCCCTCTCTCTACCTCCTTACCTGTTTCCTCCCTGCAGTCATGCCCCGTTTTGCTGAGCAAGTGGAGGTAGCTATTGAGGCACTGAGTACGAATCCCCCGCAGGCCTTTGAGGAGAATGAGTTCATTGATGCGTCCCGTTTGGTGTACGACGGCGTCCGTGACATCAGAAAAGCTGTCCTCATGATAAGGGTATGTTCATTGCCTCATTTAACAGTGTAAAAGGAAAACACTCAATGAAATTCACTGAAATTGTTTAAATGTGCTGTAATTGTTCATTCAGAATTAAATGTTTTTTATGTTTTGAAAATGCTGACCAAAAACCAAGGGCAGCAATTTATTTCATTTATTTTAATTTCAGGCTTCCTGCAAATATTTAAAACATTGATTTTGTATTTTGTGAATGTAGATATCTAAATACTTTATCTGGTAGTGTTGCTGAATCGTCAGTCAGTATGTCTGCATTTAGCTTAACAAACACTTCACTTTTTGCCCTCTCCATAATCATTTGAAAATGTCCTCCCTTCCTCTTCTCCCTATGAGAATTACATCTCTTGAGTCATTGGATTCATCGCCTTGTGAACTTCACCATGACTCATGAGACAAATTTGTCACACTCACAGACATTCTTCCAGCTTTCCCCCCCACCCCCCACCTCATTCTCATTTTAGCTAGACACCTCAGTGGGACATTGTTGGGAGAGCAAACTGTGCTGCTGGCTAGCATAGATGATAGTGGATGTTCTCTGACAAAAATATATCAGCCCTAAGGATGAAGAAAACCATAATTGAAATCTAAAATTCAACAGAATTCCCATTCGAGATGTCACACCTGCCACATGATCTGTTTTGTGAAGCTGACAGAACATTTTAGAGCATGTCGTGACAAAAAGAAACCCTGCATAAAATCATGACACCAGCAGCTCCGCCGCCTCACATACCTCTACTCTGATGCTACACTATCTGCATTTTTCACCCAAACTGGCCCCTCTCTCTTCACCATGTAATTCATTTATTCAACTTTATGCAGGCTGGAAGGTTTCCCAGTGAAGCTCTGGAAAAAATCTAATTATGGAAAATAATTTGATGTTGGTAAATAATGTAAAACAGGCAGCTTTGAACTGCCCAGGACCAGCTGGCTTCATAATCCCATCCAAGTTCAATTACTTTTTGAGGAAACAACTTAGAAGATCCTTGCTCTCTCTGTTGTCTAACCCCATCATATAAATAGCAAATGTTCGTGCCACATGCAATAGTTTTTTTGTGCACACATTTCAGTGTGTCGGGGTGTTATTTTTCTCCCACCTAAGCCAAGTAATGGCTCCTTTAGAATTTTTACAACACAGATCTCATGAGCAGTCAGTGGATTAAGAAACCAATTCTCCACAGTGTTTAAAAATTGAGGCAGGTCTTGAGAAAGAGTGTAAAGTTATAATAATAAAGTTCTGAGAAATATAGCTTTTCACAGTTTACACACATCACACACACACACGTACGTACACACACACATGGAGCAAAGCGGAGGAATGGAGAAGGAGCCATTAGAATGAAACATGTATGAAATTGAACAGTGGTTGGAGACTGGTAGCTGTGATATAACCAATGTTTACACTCTCTCCCAGCTGTCCCACAAACCTACCCACAGTCTGTCTCATGCAAAGTTTAACTTTTTCAGTACATGCTTCCTGCAATGACAGGCAGTATGATGATTCAGGCACCCGTGACACGATGAAAATACAACTTGAGATTGCTGGTTTTGGGACTAAAGTTGAAGGGTTTATCAGGAGCCTTAACAGTGTCAGTAAACTGTGATTTATGCAACCCTTACTGTAAAGATCAATTCACTTTTTGTTTCATTTTGCAAAACATGTGTTCCACACATTGACCTCACTGAAAAGAATGAGCAAGCTCTTTTTTTTTACCGCACATTCTTAACAAGGCCTGAGTCATACTGTCTGTTTGTGTTATTTACCTTTCGCTCAACCGAAGCAGTAACTACACACAATTCAAATGGAGGCAAAAAAATACCTCTATGGGCTGAATGTCTCCAGCTGTGGTCTGTTGTGCCTGTGACCACACCCAGTCTGATAGCTCAAGCATGGTACGTGGCATATCTCTGCTGCACAGGTTGTGGCATAGATGCATCATTATTAGACTGGATTTTTGGAGCCACATATACATGATTTCAAATCTAGAGTGAAAAGGGTGTCACAAGCAGATAATCATTTGCATCATTAATAAATCAAGTATACTGTGTTTAATTTGAGATAAGATTGGAAGATTATTTTCCATGATGAAATTAGGTCAATACAGAGGCAAAAAATAGTGTGATTTTGTGGTGCAAAATTTGAATACAGACACACACACAAAAAATAGTCAAATATTCAAATTGTAAAATAATTCTAAATAAATTGTCAACATATTGAATATAATAAATTGAGGGAATTTCTTATTTAAAGTTTTAGAGTATGAGCAAAACAGTGTATTAGTGTTAAACATAATCCCAGCTACAGTGGATAAATAAAAACACTTGGATAAAAGAATGCATAATGAAGCTCCATGTGTCCTGAACATTGTGTAAATAAATTATTAGGAGCTAATTTTCAGTGTGTGGGTGGTCTTCATTTTTTTCCCCAGCTCATAACTGCCCCTCATTAAGGCACATCGGTCATCTGTTTTATTTTTATTTGGACAATCTCATTGAGTGCGTCAGAAAATGTTAATGCTCTGTAGTGATAGAATGTCCAACAGTGTCCAACAGGCCACACTGGATCAATCACTGTTGGGAATACTAATGAGGATATTCAGCACAATTACCAGCCATGCAACAATAAATGCCCATTTATTACTGCCATAGGCTATGGTCTACAAGCAACCTGTTGTAAAATCCCTGCTTTATAGCCAATGAAAGCACATGTTTTGTGTGAAACAGTATTTATATCCATAATTTATCAGTATAGAAAGGTGGTCTATAAACAGAAAAACCTTAACAGAGTGCACTCTACAAGGATAACTGTGCCAACACCATGAATTCAGGGCTTCTTTTTTTTTTTTGAAATGTCAGCCAGGTGTGTGTAGCAATCACCTTACTCATGTTCATGTTTCAGTCTGATCCTCTGCTCTGCATAAGTTAGCCACCGCGGCATACAGTATGTTGCCATGGTGACTGTAGCCCAGTTAAAATTGAGCCACCTTCACCAAGCCTGCACTGAGGTAAACTGGCTAATCCACTAATCTTAATTAGTGATAGCGCCATGTACCCATGTAGCCAGCAGAGCTAAATAAAACTGTGTAATAATTATTTAGTGGTTAAGTCTGAGCAGATGCAAAAACTGTAACTCAATTATATTCTAATTATATTATTTGATGACCACACATTGATTTTTCGCCCAATGCCTTTACAATGTTCGCATGATAGCGTGGTAATACTCTGCATCCCTCATTGAGCAGCATTGGCTGTTCTACTTTCCCCTTTGAAATAAATATAATAGAGAAATCAAAGGACTGTCGTCACTTTTGAGAATGAGTATTACAATCACCACAAAGCCATGTTTAAACATTATACATCTTCAAAGAAAGGAAACACATTTAATATTAATGTGTATTATAAACACAGTTAAAAGCAATATTTGTAACATTTTGTTAAATTTAAGTTTCTCCGATCTCCAATTCTGTAGTGGATCATGAAAGCAGCTTTTGTCAGAGAACTATTGTCTGATCCTTGAGATATAGCTTGACAAGGTTATAAACAATTAACATTTCTTCATTGCCAGTAATGCTGCCCTAATTATTTTTTAGATCATTATAAATACATTTACATTGCCATTACATTGCTTTGACAGTCACTTTTAAAGATGTGCAGTCATTGTTCCTTTGACTTTGACATCAGTGTTAAAAACCTTTTAAGAGAATAATATGTTAATGTAGTTCATATTTATCTTTAATTTAATATTGGAGTAATAGTAAGAACTTAGTGGGTGTTGGAAATCTTTGCTCCGCTCCTCTGAGTTGTGAAGGTTATTGATGAGGAATGGAGCTACAGCTGCTGAGACAGGTTTTGTTCAACCTGTAAACGTGGCTCACACACAAGTTGTGTAAATTATTTTGTGTTTAAATTGTTGGAATTGAATATGTTCCATCACATTGTGGTTAACATGAAGGTTAAAAGGCAGTGCCACTGGTGTTTCTCTCCCACCAGGTATCTTTTCAACTTTCCACCAAAGCCAGATCATGACGGCTGTTGGAAAGATGCTTATGATCCCCAATTTCTGCATTTTCAAAGTGTCACCACTTTGCTGTTGTCTAACTGAGTAGAATACCTTCAGTGAGTGAGGGAGTTGCAGGGGAAACAAACCAATTAACTCACCAAATCTCTTTAGACTAAATCTCGTTTTGTTATGTGTTTGATCTAGTATTGAGGGAACTCACACATACTCTATGTCCATATCTCAGTCTGAGATTTGACTTAATATGTGTGACATCTCTGCCACAGTTTGAACTCACATTCCCAATGAGACACTGTATACTGAACATTACAACACAGGGGAGCATACGCTATCCGTTACTCCTCCACAATGAAGGATGAAGTCAAAGAAAACTGCCCTTTTCAACTGCCAGTGTAGGAGGGGGTTTTTTCCAGTTTTTCTCTCACTCTTTGACTCTTTGCCAAACTTTGTCTTTGTGTTTCTCACAGACACCAGAGGAGCTGGAGGATGACTCTGACTTTGAACAAGAAGACTATGATACTCGCAGCAGGACAAGTGTCCAGACCGAGGATGACCAACTTATTGCTGGGCAGAGTGCTCGGGTGAGTTGATGTTCACTTCCCCACCGTGCTGCAACATCTTCAATGCACCACAGTTAAGCTGACATGTAAAAAATATACAGAAAAAGAAGAACCATTACTCCAGTAGGAGGCTGAGGTGCAAGTTGAACTGCATCTCACCCCCCAGTATACCCACCCCATTCTTTGGCCACACTTGAGTCAATTCATCCAACTTGTTCCACTTGCATAGCGTGAAAGTCCATTTAAAAGATTGTAACGAGCAGGATTATTTTAAGTAAACACTGTTTGGGGATGGCAGGTGTAAAATTGCAATCAAAAACAAATACGTAATTATCCAATTCCCTTCAGATACCAGACAAAACACAAAATACAGCATGCCAAGGCTTCAGTCATGATCGCTAGGGTCTCGGCTTTGTTGCACATTAGCAATTTTTCACTTGGGCCCAGCTTAAAGAACATTAAGAGGGTATCAGTGCTTGCTCCCCTCCAGCAACACAGAGGCTCTAGCGGTGTGTTGCATGTTGAATGGATTGTGGATGGCAGGAGTGTGACTTGGCCCCATGCCTCTCCCTGTGGCACAGGCCTGTATTATATTGCCTGGGTCTCTACACAGTCTGCACACATGGGGGTAATGCACAAAGAAAGGAGAAATACATTTTAAAAAAACTGCAGCTTATCGCTGCTAAATACATGTACTGTACAGTTGTAGCCCCCCATTGTGATGGATAAAAAGAAATATATGAGTCAAGACCGGGGGCACTTAGAGGCAACCATTCGTCCTTAAGGCTACTGAAAAGGCTTAAGGCTATCTCACTGTGGCCACAAGTAGCAATAATGGGATAATGATTAATAGAAAACCATAGTACAACAGTAGTGCAAGTAGAGAAGTGATAAAGTGAGCAAACAGGCTCATGTACAGTAATGTGAGATTCATATCGAGCCAAAGCTTAACATTAGCTAACATTATCCACTGTCCAGAGTGACCATAGCTGTAGGGAGACAGTTGCAGATGAAATACCCATTCCCTGGGACCCTGCAGTGTGGGTGGATTTCGTTTCAATATTTATTCTAGTAATATATATTTCAGAACATCATCAAGTGTATGCAAGACCTTCAAATTATAATAAAGATTGTTTTTTTTAATTTGCTGTTGCCTTTTAGAAAAACAAATGATCTTTAACATTATCTAAAACATTTTTTTAAACTGAAAGTTTAGTTAGAATAAGGCGCTAAAATGATTGAAAATAATGTTTTAAAAAGACCACTTGGTAACGTGTACACACAGCAGCATCCCCTGTCTCACACCTTGTACTGACCCATCCCTCTTTCTAATGGTATTACAGGACACCACTCGACTTCCATCACACTCAAATTAATGTCCTTGAGAAAATCTAAATCGACCCACGGACAGTCAAATTAATGTATGTGTTTTATTATCTATGCTCAGACTGGTAATATACTCTTTTTATAAGTTTGTTTGTTTTTAACATCAATGTGTAACAATGCTCCTAAGTAGCTGAGAAATTGAGTCTTGTTTAATTTATTGCTCAGTTCAAATGTTAAATTTTAAAGCTGAATTCCAAACATGAATAGACTCAGGTTTTGGGTACACAATAAGCAGCTCCAGGATGACTGTGGGGGTCCTGGGTGTGAAGTGCTTTGAGTTTGTTGTATGCATACTCCTACTAAGGCTCCCGCAGAGTAACATTGCAAGACCATCTGAGCTTAGACGCACCAGCACTGTGGCACAAAGGAGCTTCACAGCATCAAACTGTTAACTAGTTTTGCTGGCACTCGGCTATGTTTTGAGTGGGCAGCTCTTCTTGGGAACTGTTTGAAGTCACAGCATGTCCCTTTGTCCTAACTTGTAACTGTAATGCAGTGATATAAGATGGATTAAAGGGTGATGTGGCTCAATATAATCATTGTTCGCAAATACTTAAAGGTAGGGGTTTTTATATTTTATTTATTACAATATGAGGTTTTTTTTTCAGTGCTTTATTTAGACATGACAGGCATGACAGCATCATCAAAGTACTTAATCTTAAAGGTAGGGTTGGAGATTACGGGCAAAACGGTACTAGCAGGCTACATTTTTAAAACACACACGTCAAAAGTCCCAGCCCCTTTCCTGAGACTTCTCTCTGAAGCCACACCTTCACATTTCCGTGGACGTAGCTGAAGACACCCAACACGCATTGCCAGAGCTACATTGCCACCCATCAGACTGGAGTGTGGCTTTTTCGCGGACGTACTGTACAGTTGGTGATTCTGTTCGCGCACTTAAGAGAGTGGAGAGAAGGCGAGAGACGGCAGCTTGATTGGGCATTGTCAAAACTAGACATGAAGGCATCTGTTTTTTGTTTTTTTTGGATTGGTCAGAGTTTTGTCAGTCCTGCAGCTGTCACAGAGGTCTGATTATTTTCGTTACATTTTCTGAATACATGATGTATTGACTACTCTCAGGATAGAAGGACCATTTCACCCAGTAAAACAAAAAGTGTTTCTGAACATGATTACCAACCATAACTTTAAAGGCTAGGTAGGCAGCTTTTTTTTGACAGTATTAGGCAAAAACTTACACAATAACCTTGAGGATAATCAAGTGATTGAAAAAAGATCACGTCTCATTAGGCTCTGTTTTCAGCCTGCAAAGAATCACCCTCGGTAGGTTTTGACCAATCACAGAGCAGCAGCTCTTATTCGTATTATTTTACACGAATATAAATACTATGTTGTCGTTCATGTGTTCAAAAAGGTTTTTCTTACCCGTGACTCGGACATTATGGAGGATAACATTGAAAAAAAGAAAAGAAAAGAAGCAAGTTGCTTGGTTAGGGAGGAGGACAGAGAAGCTGCCTGGCCGATGAGCTCAGCTCCCCGGCTGCAGCCTCTTACGTGTGTGGCTCTGCACTCCTCCGACAAAAGTCGGAACAATACTTATTTGTCCATATAACATGGTTGTCAGGGGATGGACGTGTGGACTCAAAGGCTTTTTTCTAGATTTCTGCCTCCGAAAAAGACACCCAAAAAAAATTTCATCCAAATACCTCCATGAGAACAGTCCTCCGTTCCTTCTCTGACATGAGAATTTGTTCATATAATGGTTGTCATGGTCAAAAAGACACAGTGCAAAAAACATCCAAATCTCCACATGATTTGCCCCGACATGAGAAATGACCAGCTGGTCAGTGCAAATCATGACAGATTTGCACTGACACAGGAAGAGCAGTGAACTGAGACTCTGGGAGCTTCTGCTACAAACAAGCTTAAAATATAGACTCATTAAATTTTTTTTGGAACAATTTCTCATGTCGGGGCTTCAATACAAGAGGGACATTACAGATGAGCAGTATGGAGGTATTTGGATGTTTTTTGGTGTGTCTTTTTGGACGAAGAAAGTTGGTGTCCATTGACAACCATTATATGGACAAATACTGCTGCGTGGACCCCCCCGTAACTCAGAGAAGGAACGGAGGACTCTTAGTCGACATGAGGGTGAGTAGATAATGAGTGAAATTTGAATTTTGGGTGAACTATCCCTTTAATAAGCAAGTTTTACGCTCAAGCTTGCATTGAATAAATACCCAATGATGTATAGCAACATGTTGACAAATGTAAAACACATTTGGTTTAAGGTATCGTGTAGCGCTTATTATACATCTGGCATAGTGACAAGACCTCTCACACAGTTAATTGATATCGCCTGTTTTTCCACTCATAGACACTGTTATGCCCTCAGAGACTAAACATTTACACACGCAGAAGGCAAGCACATCCATAAAAGATGTGTTTGCCGTGAACCGCTGGTGATCTGCCCAGCCGGCCTCAGCCTGTCGTGTCAGGATAGAGCTTGATGTCCTCTCACGGTCATGCCAAGTGCACGCTGGTGCTGTGTTTCTATTCAAACAGACAAGAGAAAGCGTAATCCATTTTCTCCATAGGAGCTGACATGAGCACATTGAGGTTTACAGTCATGATCCCTCCAAACCCCTCCAGTGAGCGGGAATCACACACAGGACACAGGCGTGATATCTCCCTCTCACTTTCTGGATCTCACTGTCACCCTTTTGCTCGGTGTAGAAAGAAATCAAATCAAGTCGGGGGCAGTCCCAGGAGGCTTTGTTCCCAGTGCTGTGCCTTGTGTGGTGCTCCACTTGTCACTTCTATTATACTTACGCATAAAACTAAGTTATTAGAGCAAACATGCATAATGAGAAGGCAAAAAAAGACACACAGGGGAAGGAGGCCTGTACATAGTGTCTCTTTCTATTAGAACATGCAGACGCAAACTCTCCTTCTACAACACACCACGGATAATGCACAGGGAGCCAAATACAAAGCACCCCCACCCTTTCCCTCCCTTCACACACACCCAACATCTCTTAACACAGTGATTGGATAACACTGTTGATAGGTCATCCATAAAATTGAACTCTGAGTGTCTGGGCAGTTTATTTCAAATGAAACAAATTAAAGTCATTTCAAGACGCCGCGCTCGGTGAAGAAACCCGGAAAGCGCTCTAATCCCTGCAGACGTAGCCGAGTCGCAGAGTGTATTGGCACAGCACCCCTCGGCCGGATTTGCCACTATGTTAAGCTCCCAAGGCCCGCTCCTTGTTGTTATCAGTAAAGTAGGGGAAGGGATTTGGGGATAAGTGAATTCTAGAGAGCATGGGGGGGGGGAGTGGGGAGGTAGGGGGGCCTCACCAAGTGCCTTCCTGCTCCCCTGACGTCCCAATTGGCTCATATGTTTACCCCTGTGCTGCAGTTTTCCTTTTGTATTCAGAACCACCCCTCCCTCTCCCTTTCTCTCTCCCTCCCGCTCTCTCTGTCTTCCTCCCTGATGTTCTCTCTCTTTTGTCACACCATTTTCAGAGTGAATCGCAACACCAACCAAATCCCTCAGTCTCTCTCCCCAACCTTCCTTGATCCCTAATTTTAGAAAAGGAATTTTCAATCCAAATTGTTGAGGTTCAAGAGACTTTTTTTTTTTTTAAACTCCCTGTAGCTATCTGGGAAAAAGCTCCATCTTGGTTTAATGCAGCTGTTATGTGCAGAAGACGCGGGAAGGCATTTTGATTGCACTTACAGAGATGGCAAAACCTAAAACTGCTCTGATTCTCAACTTATATTCTTTCTCAGACTTGTTAGAGTGTGATTTAGCATAACTGTGTTTCTTCTCAATGATGTACCTACCACTTTGATACTAGCTGCATACTTTTGGTGTAATTATAGAAATAAGTTAATTATTGATGCCTCAACAGTTGGGTGTGCGAGACGTAATGAGCAGCAAAGATATGACTGCACTCCAGTCTGGAGGTCAGAAAGATCTGCCTGGTGGCACAGACCACTCACCTGTGTCGCTATTGATTAGACAGCAATTACAGTGCAGCGGTGCCTACATGATATTTTTGGCTACATTAAACATGAACATATCATCAGGAACCACACCCCAGGGTGCTATAGACTATCCAGGACCACACGCTGAGAGCACAAGCAACGTGTCTGGTCTGAAATGACTTTTTTTGTCATATTTATGAATATTTGTGCAGTTATTCACACTGTTTTACAGTTAGAGCCACGGGTGATGTTTATTATTATGTACAGTATGTAGAGTGTACATATTTGGCGTCAAGGCACTGACCTTGTCATTCCCTCACGCAGACAGAGCAAGTCCAACAGAGCAGTGGCAAATGATGATGCTAACTTCCCCGCCAGTGAGATACTTTATAGGTTCAGATCCTGCTGGGTGAATGCTAGGAATGCAGTGAGGCTTTTAAAGTGCAGTACGAACAGCAAATGTCAGCATCCGGTTGATGTGACTGTGTAATTGTTTGCATACGGGGATAACAGTGCAGAGTTCTGTGTCTTTCCTTGCAGCACCTGTTTACACACAACATGTGTTCTGTAAAGGATGAAAACAAACACTGCTTAAGGGGTGAGATTAAACCCTTATTCACCTTCACATATCTTGCCAAATGCTTTTTGACCCTCCAACAAGTGGTCTGTTTAGCGTATGCTGGCGCCTTCAGTACACAGCGTAAGAAAAAAGGGTGTTTCAGAGAGAAGATAATGCTGTGTGAGCAGACTTGGACTGATTGCCAGGAGTAGCTGGCAAGCTTCACCTTTGTTCGAGATTTTGGTTACAGTTTGTTTATTAAACTTCATTAGTGCAAATCAACTAAGCCAATATTGAATAATTCAGTTTAGGGATCTGTCTTTTTAGTGTATCTATGGAAGTATAAATGTAGGGGGCACACCTGCAGAGTGAATACAAGCTTGCCCTGCTGGAGCCACTGGTCTGGTTTAAATAGCTTATTCCTCATTGTGCAGTCCAAATACGTATTAACTTGGTATTTGTTTTAAATGTGAGCAGTGCTTGCACCCTACACGCTGTTTAATGGGATTTGCTGATGCACTGTTGTTTGTGTGTCTTGGCACCAGCAGCAGAGGAAATCTACACTGGGCTTCAGGGGGCCGCTTTTGCTTGTTTGTTTATGTCATTCTGTTTTTTGTGGTTTTTTGGCGTTTTTTTTTTTAAGTGAGCCGCCATCAAAGCTTTGCACTACTTTAGGCACGGAGTGATCAGTGCGCTGAAACTCATGGATATGTCTCTTGTTCTTTGAGTTTTCTCTTTTCTGACTGCTTCCTGCTGCTCCTCCCTACTTCCCTTCGAAGGATTTGAGGACAAGTCATCCAAGTTTTTGTGTCTGCGTCTCCGTTCTGACACATCTGCCAGGAGACACGAGCAAAGTGATACACTTTATCACTGAGCTCACCCCGCACCCGCACGCACCACCTTTGCTATGAGAGAGGGAAAAGGAGGACAAGGGCAATTATTTCATTAAGAGAAAAGCAATACTTGGAGGACAGTCAATAATAGATGAGGTTAAAAAACAATGAATGGTGACTTTTCTTTTTTTTTTTTTTTTACTGTACTCGTTTTCTCTCTGCCTCTCAAGTCAATAGAATCGACCTAATGGAAACCAGGTTACTCTTCCTTCCATCTCACCTCCCTGACATAATGTTGAACAAATGCATTATTCATTCTCTGGTCTAAGAAGCCGAGGTAATTATACATTTATCTCCCAAATAATACCAGGTCCTTACTGTGCCTGTGACCTTGCCACAAGATTTATGCCATTTTGTACCTGCCCCCAAAGGCCGCTGAGAGAGCAAATGTATTCTCATAGAGGGAAAAAATGAAGGCAAAAATGGATTTGCTCTTTATGGGTATAAGATGTCATGGGGTTTGAAAAGGTCCAGCCATTAAATGTTAAGTTCAGAACTTTATTTTGAAGCATTTCAGAAGGGCAGGGATAGTCAGGCTCTAAACTTAATGTTCAAGTTTTGTAGGGAGGATTAAAAAGTAGACTGCACAGGAAAAAAAATAGAACAAATGGTGCTACAGCTTTTATAAACTTCCCTTTATACTCTTTCTCCTTAACTAATCCCTCTTTTTATTCGCCCCTTTCCTCATTTCCCTATCGTTCCGTCCTCCACAAACTTATCTGCCTCCTTTACCTAAATTCCTCTCCTCTGGCATTTCCCTCATTGTGAACCATTCTCCAAATTTATTCCTCTCAAATTTACTCCCCTATCAACCTCATCCTCCTATTCTAATGCTTTTGTTTCCTCCACACTGGTATGTTGCCTGCAGGCCATCATGGCACAGCTTCCCCAGGAGGAGAAGGCCAAGATCGCTGAGCAGGTGGAGAGCTTCAGACAGGAGAAGTGTAAGCTGGACGCAGAAGTGGCCAAATGGGACGACAACGGCAATGACATCATTGTGCTGGCCAAGCAGATGTGCATGATCATGATGGAGATGACTGACTTCACCAGGTAAACATGACAACAAAATCTAAACCTACAAACTGTTTTTTGTTTGTTTTCTTTTTGGACAGTTCGATGTATGAGAAACAAGATGTGAACCAAACACTAATGTTTTGTCATAATTTAGTTCATATGGCTGATTTGTTAGCAAACACTTACTTAATTGCACATCTGCCAGATACACAAACTCCAGAGGGTAATGTCTGATTCTTAAGCTGCTAAACGCTCCACTTTGATCACAAGCGATTTACCAGCCATGGCAGGATATGGCTGGTATTATTTTCATCATCATGGCAAAGTGTCCTGGAGACACTGACTCTTGCTGGCACTGGCACAGTTTGGCAAGTGTTTACATGTGAGTGAAATGACGACTGAGTTCAAAGAGGGCTGTGGCCTGACACATTACAGTATGTAGAATTACTCATGGGTCAGAACATCACCATGTTGACAGGCATCGTGGTTGTTGTGATCCCATTGCAAAAAATAACAACAAAAAAAACTATGTCTCCCTGCAATTTGTCACTGGTTAGATCAGATACAGTGGGTGTACGGATGTTTTGTTTTGTTTTGTTTTGTTTGTTTGTTTTTTGTTTGTTTTTTTGCCCATGTTTCTGAGAGCAAGTTGATTAGAGAAGTGTGACTGAACCCAAACAGAAAAGCTGTGCACCATGAAAAATGTTGAAAAGCTCTGTACAGCTGAGGGCAGCTGGGGACAGCTGATACATTTCTGTGGGTTCAATATGAGTGAGCCTTTTTTCATACAGATAACCTTGTAACCTATAGTTTATTTAGAAAAAAAAAACACTTTACGGACTAAAGTCCAAGTGGTATTTCTCAGGGACACTCCTGCTCCCTAGTATTTTTTTTTATGTTGTAGCCATAAACTATTTGACAGGGCAAAGTGACCCAGATAACCTTTGTTTTAATCAGACTGTGTTTTGATCCTGTGCTTCAAAGATATCATATAACCAGGGGTGGAAAGAGTACCAAAAAAATCTACTCAAGTAAAAGTACAGTTACCTTGATGGAAATGTACTCAAGTAAAAGTAAAAGTACTGGTGTAAAAATCTACTCAAGTAAAAGTAAAAAGTAGCTCACTTAAAATTTACTCAAAGTAAAAGTTACTTCGTTACTTTTTTTTTTTTTGAGGGGGGGTGGGGGGGTATAATGGCCAGAGATCGGCCTAACGTTCTCCATGCATGTCTCTGTGTTCCAAACTTGTCCCTTCTCCATCGATACACTGGTCTCCATCATCTTGATTCTGACCTTCAGACACTGCGTCTGTCCAGAGCCAATCAGATTGACAGTTACTGGCACTAAGGTTGTCACTATCATGATCATGATACTAAAATTTTCAACTCAATATCGATATTAAAGGGATAGTTCAATGGTGTCAATGGTGCTCACTTTTCTTTGTCCAAAAAGACCAAAACACATCCAAATACCTCCATACTGCTCGTCTGTAATGTCCCTCTTGTATTGAAGCCCTGACATGCCTGATAACATTGTCTTTAATCATTAACGTCACTTTTAACCACTAGCTGTGGCTCATGGCGATGAGCATTATTATGCACTAACTCACGTAGCGGTGAGGAGGAGAGAGGTGTAGCTACCTGCTGCTGCTGTGTGCGTCTGAAGGGACAAAGAGAGAAGTGGCAGCACAGCAGCGAAGTACTTTTGACAACCCACACAGACGCAGTGCAAGCTCATACCCTATATATTTTTTACTTTGTAACTAAAGCTCTTTAAAATGTAACTAAGTAAATTTCTTTCAACAATATGTACTCAAGTAAAAGTAAAAGTACTGACTTTAAAACCTACTCAAAAAAGTACAAATACACAAAAAAGCTACTTAGTTACAGTAACTTGAGTAAAAGTTAGGGCTGACCCGATTATCATGTTTTGACAATCGAAGCTTCGAGGCCGTACATTCGATTTTAATCGAAGCTTCGACGGCTGCCGGCTGCCAGAGTGGGGGGGGGGGGGGGGGGGGGGTTAATCCGAAAAAAAAATTTAAATGCAAATTTTTTCATATATTTTGCTTTAAATGTTTGCTTGTGTGTTTTTTTTTTATGTTTTTCTTATATATTTAGAATATAAAACAGAAAGATTAAAATGAACAAATGTGTGTAGCGCAAGGACTGGCTGCAGAAACAGCTGTTTGCCTGCCGGTCGCACGGGGAGCAGCTTCTCGTGCTCTCTCCGCGCCAGTCAAATGCGGCTCCACAGGTCTGTCCCTAGCTCTGTGTCGATGTGTCTCATGTGCAGACGCAACTGACAAGTATTTATAGATGGACAGCAACAGCTAAATTAATCATCCGTTAATTACCGGTACTTTATTTTGAAAACTGACCGGATTCTCTCTCCTTTTCTGTGGCCGACTTCCCGTCTGGTACAACCTGGTCTATCCAGCTTGACAGACGGAGCTCGCGGCTCACGTAAAGAAAGACACCATCAGAACCTGCCTCTGCTCCAGCTGCGCTACGGTTTCACAGGCAGTGCATCCGGGCCGTTTCACGAGCGATCAGTTTTCCTACTATCACATTTTAATTTTTACCGGTAGATATGTGAATCGGGTGCGAGCGTGCGCATGCGAGAGAAAGTGGGGAGACACGGGCATGCACCGGCAAAACTGAAATGGTTCAGTTAGAAATGAAAAGAGGAGAATCATAGAATACAGTCCAGTAGCCTCCTCAGGACGGGAGGGAGAGAGGGAGGTGGATCAGGTAAGAACTGCATCTGCACACCTAAGCAGGTGTGCAGATGCAGCAGTGACAGTGCTTTCACGTGTAAAGATTTTATATTAGGTTACACTAAGGTAACTGCCGCCGCCGCCCCCGCTCCGCACCTTCCAAAAAAAAAAAAAAAAAAAAAAAAAAAAATCGATCACGGACTTCATGATCGATTACCATGGCCTACGAACGAAGCTTCGAAGCTTCGAATTTTTTGGGGCAGCCCTAGTAAAAGTAACTAGTTACTTTCCGCCCCTGCATATAACACATAATCTGTTTGCTTTTCCAGTCGTCTTGTGTATGTTTACTAAATGCCTGTAGCGTTCATTTCAATCTCCCTCATCTAGGCTTAACGTATCTGGGAAATCCCTTATGCTGACCGATGGGTATCTGTCCGTGATCCACTCCACAATTACATGGCATGGATCTACCCTAAAAGAACAAAAGAAATAGAAATTAGAGCCATGGATGATTAGTCATGAATGATTATGGCTGTAGTGCTGTGACTGCACCATTATTACTTGGCATTGACCCCAGTGACTGAAAAGAATAAACTGAGCGGAAACTTCAGCTTACCGCTGACTAGAAATGAGACATCAGGAAAAAGACTTTGCCACATTAAACTCTCCCCGTGCTGTCAAATTATGAAGTCATAACACAGACAGCAGGCTCACTTGTTAGTCATTATCTCCCTTTATTTTTTGTATATTTCCTACTGTAACTATTTTAGGTTTCAAAAACATTAATCTTTTGTTTCCATGTGCTTCAAAGCACACATGATACACCATGAGGTATACCATTAGTTACATCCATTATCTACTGTCTCTTGATTGTTGTGTTTCATGTTTCTGTTGCCAGCCACAGCAAATTAGCCACTGTATGAGCTTGTGTGACACAGTCAGAGTGAGCGCAGTCTTTAAAGGCACACTCTGCATGTCTTCTGCCTCTGCAGCTCCAGCCACATTCACTTTTTCCTTCTTTGTCACCCCTTGTATTTTCCCAGAGGCAAAGGCCCCCTGAAGAACTCCTCAGATGTGATCAACGCAGCCAAGAAGATTGCAGAGGCTGGTTCCAGGATGGACAAATTGGCCCGTGCTGTCGCAGATCAGGTAGCTTTGCAACTGCATTTGCATCTGTCGCTGTAATTTTTATCGTTTTAGTTCAGCCAGTCTGAAATCTGAAACTGCCTCTGACTTTGTCATCATATCTGGCAGCAGACTAAAATTTGACTTAGGGTATGGCCATTGGAAATCTTTAATGTGGGCATTGATGGGCACAGCTGGAGTGGTGGGCTGGGTTGCCGCATGACTTCCTCTCTCAATGGGGACAACACTGAGAGAGCAAGACAGCAGAACCAAGTTGTGGCTCTAATATAATTAGCTCCCAATCGAGGTGTTGCATTCATTATCAGATGAGTACCTCTCTAAGACACGCTGACAGACCAGTTTCAATATCTAATCAATCAGTGCTGTGCCAAGGGAAGATGGGAGAGAAAAGAAATAGGTGTGTATGCTGTGTGTGTGTACAGCAAATGAAGTGGGAGGTATTTCAGAGTGCTAGTAGCACTTCAGGTCATGCATAATGTTCTTCATTTCATCTGTTTCTAATAAGCAGTGAGAATAAACTCAGGCACAAGACTCGCTGATTTATTAAGGCAGCCTGTTGTCATTGTAATTGCAACTGCTGTTTGCTAGCAAACCCCTACAATAATTATTGTTGGTTTCAGTATCACACGCTGAGCCTCTTTGCTGTGCAGCTAAGCTGGAGCTCACATCAAAATTTAGGATCAAATATTTCTCTGAAGTCCCACAGTTGCACTGAGGCCAGCAGACAAGATCAGTTATTTTGTGGTTTAAGGTATAATCCACAAATGGGCCTTTTATGTGCTTGAGTTTGGATTTCCATGCAATTTTGATAACTAGAAGGCAATGAATCCAATGAAGCCCTATGAAGGCTCAAGTGTTATTTAAAACCCGAGTTAACTGATTTTTTTTCTTTTGGAGAGCCCTGCTGAACACAGCTGATCACAGCTGAAAGCTCGAGAGAAAAAAAAATTATCAGCTAATGGTGACTTATTTACATATCCAGCAAATACAAAGCAATTTATGTCTAATATTTTCAGCTTTCTTCCGACCTCCTCAAAGCCTTTGGGGGGGAAAGAATGGGAATTTAGCTGCTAAATGCACCATTGCATTTACTAGTTAATTGCCAACTTTGTCTGTCTTTATGTTTGGTGCAGAGCAGATAGTTTACATCAGTGCTTCCCATACATACATTTATTCGTGGCGGCCCGCCACAAATAAATTACGTCCGCTGATGATAGATTTCTCGGCTTTTGGCTCGAACGCAATATCTCTGCTTAACGCTCTTTCTCCATTGTTGGCATTCACACACACACAGATCCTTAATTCATGGATGCACACGTTACACAAGTTCACACAGAAAAATGACAGTATGAAGGGCCACGGTCATACGTTGTTTTCCAATCAGGTTTCTATTTAATTAATTTAACACATAAATGTGTGTGTTCGTGTGTGTCTGTTCATTCAGTTTTCAGATTTGGCTGTGTATGTTTTGAGGGCCAAAAACAAAATCTTGTTCAGGGCCACCAAAATCCTATACTGTAGGGCCGGCCCTGCCAGTATGAGCTGATTTTAGCCATCTACTGTACATTTTTTTTCATCCTGTGCCATCTTGAGACAATATGGGGCTTCACAACAATACTCTGCACTCAGCACAGAGCAGACTGCCTGTCAGTTTGAGTGGACGGGGAGTATGCGAAGCTTTCAACTGACCAGAAGGCGTCCTTAGTCACTGCTCTTCTCATGTTACACTGTCCCTCTCTCCTGAGCATATTTTGCCACAGAACAAAGTTTCGGGCTGTGAATTCATAACTCTGTCTGTTGTGCAGTAATTAGCACAAACAGAGAACTGAAAATCAGGAGTTTCAGTCTGTGTGCATCTTGTGTATAAACGTTTTTGCATGATTCCATGTGTGAGAACATTTGTCTCAGAATACCAGTCTCCCAGGATCTGGAACAGAAAGGACAAAGGAAGCATGAACTTATCTCTGTATGCTTATGTATTCACGTCTTGGCTTGTAAGCTGCTGGGTGATGATCAGTGTAAACAGGGTTTAGGTGGGAGTGAATCTGTCACATGGCAAATCACTGGCAGAGCCTGTGTCTGAATCAACAGTTGCCGTAATGAAAGAGCAGGTGGCTTGCCATTTTTAATTCTCACTTAAATGGTTCCTAGACCAGTGTTTACTGAATATTCAAAGCCTTCTGTTACACTTCCAGAGACATCAGAGCTATGATCAGATAATAAAGAGGGGCCTGAGGACCTTTTCACTTCTAGCATGTACTTTATTATAAAAGTGTTTCCATGTGAGGCTTTTGGGGCATCCGTCTGCCATGCCATACAGCAAATGGAATGGAGGAGTAAAAGTTAAAACAGCAAAAGTTTGCTTTTATCAAGCACGTTAATGGAGTTACACAAGAACTAACATGACCTTGATTATTTGTGTTTATTCTGGATGCAGAAGACAAGTATTTTGCATTCACACATTATGGTAGGTAAGCTGTACTGGCCGAGAGGACTGTGGCTTGACAGTAGGAATAAAGGCTGCTCCACTGCTTTCAGACTGGTCCCTTAAGTAGCAAACCTTGTTGCCATGACTCCACATCAGCCCTATTGATGAGCACGTGTGAAGCAGAAGGAAATTCTGCATGGAAGGGTGGAAGGACAGCAAGCTCTTTCATAGTCATTTAAGCACAGCACTTGACGTAGAAAAACCCCTCGAGGCACCTCACCCCATTTCACTCCAGCAGTGCCTTTTTTTCTACTCTATTTCTCCCACTCCATTTTCCCTTCCTCTGTTTCATTCTTTAAATACGCCTCCTACAGACACAATATACAGTAAATAGATATGATATCAGGAAAACCTATTGTGAGACGCACAATGATTGTTGAATGCAGTGAGCAGCACTCACATGTTGTGGTATGTATCAGTCTGCCTGAGACAGGAGGCGTTCGATTGCTAAGCAACCATCTGGCCTTGAATGTACAGTAGCTGTGCTGGTGGTCTTTGTTGAAGTTTTTTAAGGTTAATGTTTTTATAGATAGTATGTCTTAACATGAACGATAAACATCATAGTACAAGGTTCTTATTCTTCATTTTGTCATCAAATCCCCAAAATAGGCCAAAACCAACAATGTGTTAGTCCATCTCTCAGTAATCTGTGCTCTTGCATTCAGCCCCAAGCCCATTCATTCCCTCTGGAGATGAAAACCTTGTAAAATGTATTTTTAATTTTGTTTTTTTTCCCCCTAAAAGCTGCAGGGAATTTTAGATTGTAACAAATGTTCCTCAAAAATGAGTAAATAGTGCTATTTTCTGGGACTATTTTTAGGTGTGGATGAAAACAGTTAAGTGTACACTTGTTTAGCAGCAGCAGGATGGTGTATGCAGGGTTTACTCAAAACAAACTACAGTGACGAGGCTGATTGTCAAGAAGGCAAAAATTACACAGTTCAACTGTTTTTGAGCAGGAATGGAAGCTGTGGCTACACAGGCTTATTTGTTATCAGGATCAAGTGATTGGTGCTTTTGGCTATTTAATGGGATTTGTTGACATTAGGAAACGTTTTAGTTTGGATGGTGTCTTGTACAACTTGAAAGTGTCAAGTTATTGATTATAATGCTGCTAAACACATGTGAGTTTGAAGTCGAGCATTCAGAATTTTAAAGTTTCACTTGTCAGAGCAGAAGCCTCTGTCGCACTGAGTGCAGAACAACAAGAGCAAAGCTCCTGTAGCCTCCACTGACAGCAGTGAAACCAAGTGTGACTGATGTGTAATTAAAATGCTTCTCAGTAAAAACAAAAACTACACTTTACCCACTGCTGGCTGGGGAGGAGTCAGTACCAACTAACTTCAAAATTAATGCAGAGGGAATCTTGTATCTAAGAGCTGCCACGGCTTTTCAGGAAGAGAAAGCTTTGTTTTATATTTTGACCAGTATGAATTTTTCATTTTGTTTGGTGAAGTTCGAAAGCCAGCGTGACCATGTTTTCTTGAAAGTGCAATCTCTTGTATCAAGCTTCATTTCTCATATATCTCACAACGCATAATATACAATATGTTATTGTCTTCCCCCATCCATTTAGATACAGTGGTTATTTTTAAAAGTCTGAATCTATAAGGGAAGCATGTTATCATTCAGAAGTAAGAGTCCTATTGTGTCTCATTTTATACGTGTCTGCCAGTAAGTTGTGCACATGTACATTAGATAGGGTCCCTGCTAATCGAAGGGGACGAAAGGGATGATCTTTTGGTATATAGGGAATGTGATTAGTACAGGGTACTTCTCAGTGGTTCTCAAGATAACAGAGCCAACTTTCAATGCACTGCTAACATGGCATATTGCATATTTAGATATTTGGAACAATTTTCACAGGGGATAGGATGTTTGAAAGATATTCATGAACAGGTTTCTCAGGTAGCGAAAGTGTGGGGGTTCTGCCTCTCTTGATTTTTTTTTGCAGATGGTAGAATATAATAGTGGGAGGGAGGAAAACACTTGAATATAATAACTAGTTTCCATAAGAACTAAAGGAGTAAAATGTTCAGTCCTCTGTATATCTGACACCAAAGGCTGCATGAGCAAATAGAAAGATCACCACCTTTCCTGAAGTAACTGACAGATGACTTCTCACCATCAGAGGCACTGCAGTGGTCCAGTCAGCTAGAAGGCATATTGTGTAACAGTGTGTAAGAGCCTCCGTTTGAATTTCAATAGCACTTTCATTTTGTTTCTCTCCCCCCTCTCTTTTGTCTTAGTTATTGGATATGTATAAAATCAGGAATAAGAATACACTCTGAATAATTCAGGAAGGGTCAGTCTCACCCTGCATATAAGTGCAGCACCAGTGCGAGGTGTGAATTGTGTTTCGACAGACTGCC